>CM056052.1:121598146-122314395 GCA_029574335.1 Rana kukunoris
CCCATACTACATTCTGCATTGGAGTGTTTACCATGTAGTTTTCAATGTTTTTTTTAATGGTATTTATTTTCAATTTGCAGCTCTGTAATTTTCTGTAAAAATCTGCCTGGAGGAGTTCTAAACAGAACTCCCCCCAGAAATGTAATTTCTTGTGTGATTGCTCACTGATTCTCACAGCTCTTCTCAGCGATCACATGATCGGCTGGCTTTTCCCTCTCACCGTCTGACAGATGGGGCTGAGACTCCCTCACTGATGTCGTCTGGGAGAGAGGAAAGAGAGCCGATCATGTGATCGATGAGATCTGTAAATTGAGGTGTATAGCAGGCTTTTTTTTTTTTTTTATCGCTCACACAGGGGCACAGGATTTGAACGCAGAGGGAATGGTATGAAGATGGAAAAAAATGAAAAAACTGGCAGGGAGGGGAGAAGGGAGAGCACAGAGGAGACAGATAGCAGGCTCAGCAACCACGATACACTGTGGTCAGTTTACAAAGGGTTGAGTATAGCCAGACCGGATCAGCCAGGTGTTAGGAGACCAAAATGACAAATTTCTTCGGGGGGTTAAAAGCTTTAAGCCCTAAAAAGTAAAATATATATAAAAAAAAGTACCCTCTGTATTAGTTATGTAACTAGACACTTGACATCCTAAAGCAGTCCCATCTAATGTGAAATTTTCATTAGACTTGCCTTCAGTTGCAGAATCTGATGTGCTAATTGCATTCTTCCAACTGAAGGTGATTCTATACTTCAGTCAAAGGAAATTGCATGTGTTCATAACATATTGGGCTCAGTTCACAAATCCTAAGGCCCCTTTCCCTCCAAGCTGTTCCGCCTGCTCAGCAGGGATCTGACTGCTGATAGAGTGGACACTGCCTGCTGTTCTCTATGGAGCGGTTATCCTATCCGCTAGGCAGATGGGGAATGGATCACCATTTGTCTCTTTATGGCAGATCACGTGCAAGCGGGTGTAAACGGACACATGTCTTTTACATTTGCCTCCCCATAGAATACAATGAACAGACAGACCCGATGGGTTCGCTTGTGTAAAAGAGGCCTTACATACAAGGATACGTATCTTCAAAACCATTGCACAAGTATGACGTGTTGTTTTTAAGTAAAGCTTTTCAATCACTTGAATATCTATATGGTGCCCACATGGCTACAGGTAAATATTGGGTTTTCTCCACAGGCATCAAGAGAAAATTATCTGTCGTGGGTTTACTTTGCCTGCTCTAAAATGTGCAAAATAAGTTTTTACCCCTTTTTTTTTTTTTTTTTACACTACAACCTATAAAGCCCTGCACCCACAATCAGCAGTTTTTGGATGCTTATCGGTGCCCTCTCAATTTACTGAGAACTACAAACTATCTGCCGCAGTGGCAGACAGTAATTGTAGTTCATTCACAGAACTCTGAATGAATGACGCAGCTGTGGGAGTGGGGCCCTGTACAGCCTCAATGTTTTTAAATTGTGATGACGGGTGCGGGGGAGAGGAACCCTCTTCCGCTGTCACAATGGTGCTCGGGGAGGGGGGGTGGGTTGTGGGTACTGGAGCACATTGACATATTATGTTACACTGTATATATGGGTGTAACATTTTACAAAAGGCGAACCTATCCTTTAATTTAATTTTGTAGATAACACTGACACCCCAATCAAAAACTTTGCAGTAGAGAATGGTTGTTTTTTTATCGTGAAAAGACTGGATTTTTTCTTTTCTTAAAGAGACTGTAGAGCAGGGATCCTCAAACTACGGCCCTCCAGCTGTTGCAGAACTACATATCCCATGAGGCATTGTAAAACACTGACATTCACAGACATGACTAGGCATGATGGGAATTGTAGTTCCTGAACAACTGGAGGGCCGTAGTTTGAAGACCCCTGGTGTAGAGACTGATCTTCCTGTCCTTCCACACTTTCCTGGTGGCCAGTAGGTATTTATAGGAGGCAGAAAGTTGCAGACACGCTTCATCACCATCTAGAAATGCCAAGGCACTGTCTGTTTAAATGACATTCAATGATAACAGCAAGGTATTGGAGACTTCTGCGGGTATTTTTTTTTTATTTTTTTTTGTCAGAATCCCTTAGAGCCGAGCTGCAGGCAGAAAAAAGGATCACAATGTAATTTCGCTTAAAGTGAACCTAAGCTTTGCCTGTGCAGGGCAAAGCAACATGTTTGGTATTCTCATCCCTTGCAGTACACACTCCTAGCTCCCAGCTGTCCCTCCTTTGGCTCCAAATGCCTTTATCCCTCTTTCCCCAGTTCTTCTTTTTTTTTTTTTTGGCGAATGTATAGTCCCATATTAAAAACCCACGATTTTAAGTTACACTAGACCTGTCTTTCACCTACATGATTGCATTTACTTACAAAAAAAAAAAATGAATAAAGGGAGTGTAGTTGTTCCTTTTGCCTACATTATGCCAAAAAAGGTGATCCTCTTTCCCATCCCACATACAGTACAAACCAAAAGTTTGGACACACCTTCTCGTTCCAGAAGTTTTCTTTATTTTCATGACTATGAAAATTGTAGATTCACACTGAAGGCATCAAAACTATCAATTAACACGTGGAATTATATACATAACAAAAAAGTGTGAAACAACTAAAAATGTCATATTCTACGTTCTTCAAAGTAGCCACCTTTTACTTTGATTACTGCTTTGCACACTCTTGGCATTCTCTTGATGAGTTTCAAGAGGTAGTCACCTGAAATGGTCTTCCAACAGTCTTGAAGGAGTTCCCAAAGATGCTTAGCACTTGTTGGCCCTTTTGCCTTCACTCTGCGGTCCAGCTCACCCCAAACCATCTTGATTGGGTTCAGGTCCGGTGACTGTGGAGGCCAGGTCATCTGGCGCAGCACCCCATTACTCTCCTCCTTGGTCAATTAGCCCTTACACAGACTGGAGGTGTGTTTGGGGTCATTGTCCTGTTGAAAAAGAAATGATGGTCCAACTAAACGCAAACCGCATGGAATAGTATGCCGCTGCAAGATGCTGTGGTAGCCATGCTGGTTCAGTATGCCTTCAATTTTTAATACCGTATTTTCCAGCGTATAAGACGACCTTTTGGATGCAAAAAAATGCATCCAAAGTCGGGGGTCGTCTTATACGCCGATGACAGTCTCCGTCTGCTGCGAGCGTTCATGATTTAAAAGCCGCGCCTCAGATTGTTCTGTGATAGGCGGAACACAAATTTTCCCAGCAGTGCCTCTGTTTAGTGTTCCTCCTATCACGGATGCCTTCTCATCTTCGGACGAGAGGACATCCGTGATAGGCGGAACACTGAACAGAGGCCCTGCTGGGAAAATTTGTGTTCCGCCTATCACAGAACAGTCTGAGGAGAAGGCGCGGCTTTTAAATCATGGACGCGCACAGCCTGAAGGAGACTGTCATCGGCCTGGAAGCCAGAATCCGCAAAAAGTGAGTGATGGCACAGTGGGGTGCGAGTGATGGCACAGTGGGGTGCGAGTGATGGCACAGTGGGGTGCGAGTGATGGCACAGTGGGGTGCGAGTGATGGCACAGTGGGGTGCGAGTGATGGCACAGTGGGGTGCGAGTGATGGCACAGTGGGGTGCGAGTGATGGCACAGTGGGGTGCGAGTGATGGCACAGTGGGGTGCGAGTGATGGCACAGTGGGGGGCATGTGATGGCACAGTGGGGGGCATGTGATGGCACAGTGGGGGGCATGTAATGTAATGGCACAGTGGGGGCATGTAATGTAATGGCACAGTGGGGGCATGTAATGTAATGGCACAGTGAGATTTGAAAAAAGCCTGTTTCTGTCAGCGGTTGTTCTGGCTACCCCTCAGCTTCCAGAAAGACTAGTAGGAAGGGGGTAGTCTAATATGGCAAGTATATCCCAAAACCAACATTTTTCCTGGAAAAATAGGGGGCCGTCTTATACGCCGGCAAATACGGTAAATCCCCAACAGTGTCACCAGCAAAGCACCCCCACACCATCACACCTCCTCCTCCTCCATGCTTCACGGTGGGATCCAGGCATGTAAAGTCCATCCGTTCACCTTTTCTGCGTTGCACCAAGACATGGTGGTTGGAACCAAAGATCTCAAATTTGGACTCATCAGACCAAAGCACAGATTTCCACTGGTCTAATGTCCATTCCTTGTGTTATTTAGCCCAAAAAAGTCTCTTCTGCTTGTTGCCTTTCTTTAGCAGTGGTTTCCTAGCAGATATTCTACCATAAAGCCCTGATTCACAAAGTCTCCTCTTAACAGTTGTTTCCAGAGATGTGTCTGCTGCAAAAGGTGGCTACTTTGAAGAACCTAGAATATGACATATATGTTCAGTTTCACACTTTTTTGTTATGTATATAATTCTACATGTGTTCATAGTTTTGATGCCTTCAGTGTGACTACAATTTTCTTAGTCATGAAAATAAAGAAAACTTTGAATGAGAAGGTGTGTCCAAACTTTTGGTCTGTACTGTACATTGAAGTTTATACTCGTTAAACTATGGATTTCAGCTGTGTATTTAGCTATTGGTTTATTTTACATGTATGGGAATTTGTCATTGCATGTGTAGCTTAGTTTGCAATAGTGCTCCATGGTTACATCATGGCTACATTCCTTGATTTTAATGTTTCTCGCTCTTTCCTTTAGGCAATTTCTCAGCAAGATCTTGTGCATATGGCAATTCAGATAGCCTGTGGGATGAGTTACTTGGCCAGACGAGAAGTTCTCCATAAAGACCTTGCTGCTAGGAATTGTGTGTAAGTGATTCTCAGGGCTGATGTCATTAAACGTGTACACTCAACATACAATATGCCTGCAGTAAGAGCGTGGAGTATTAAGCATCACTAATTCTTGAGGAAAATAGTAAACTGCATAGTTGATTTTAATTACTTGCAAGGTTGCACACAGGGAAAGGGACAATGGACTGTAGCTGCACTTGTTTGCTTGTTTTAAGTTAGTGACGCTACTGTAAGTATTAAAGTCAAAGACCGCTACCATTTCTTAGAGGTCGGTCGCCAATGGGAGCCCCATGTTTCCTCTTAAAGTTTCAGTCTGTAGAGCTGTGATGATCTTGGTTCGGGGTTTTAATAATATATTGCCGAAAATAAGCATGCAGTCAATAAGTCGGAACTCCCGCCCAGCATACTTTGTTTCAACTCAGTGACTCATTAGGTTTTGAAGGTAGGACAAGCATGAGAGCTCAGAGCCTGTACCTTTTACATCTGTAGTGGCAGCTCCCATATTTCTATCCTCGCAGGTTCCCTTTTAAAGGAAAACATTTGTTTAGCAGTTAATTCTGCTAGTCCCATAGGAAACATTACTACATCCCACATCTAACATAACAAAAGCAAAATTCTAATGTAGGAAAGAGCTGACACTGCAATGTATATGACATATAACAAAGGCATACCTAAACCATAAACCAGACCTTTTTGGTAAATACTGCATGTAGTCCATTTCATGTAAGCCTAGTACTCCAGGGCTTCAAATTTCTGGTTTACTGTTGTGCTGTACTGGCCTGCATAGCAACAATTCATATTACATAGGCGGATTTAATACAGGATTTCAGAATGTTCAATATGTGTGAAGATTAATTTAAATAATCCAATTTTTTTTAAAGAAAATCCTGGTTCATGTCTCTTATCTGCACAGTTCGATATTTTAAGTGAATATTTATACAATTTATTTTATGAACATTCTCAAATCCTTTAGTAAATTATCCTCAAGTATACTAAGGCCTGGTGATACACGGTTCAAATCTCGGCCGGTTCAGCAAGAGCCGCCCAAGAATCAAACCATTAGTGAACAGGCTCAATGTACCAAGTTGATCAATCAACTTGGGTACAACCAGCCTGCTGGATTTGCTTGAGATTATCGCAAACCGGCTTCTATAGACGCTAACGATAATCACTGTTTTGCACAATTGCTTGGCAGGAAGGATACTTCTGTCAACACTATCTGTGTTGATGAGGAAAGTGTGCAATTTTTTTTCCTGCAGCTCATGGAAAAAAGAAAGTTGCACCATATATGGCCCGCCTAAATGACCAAGAAAAAAGGGTCTTGACACATCTCTCCCTTTTGTAGACATTCTGGCATCTACACTTTTTCAGTTCAAGAATCGAGTGTTCCTAAAACTTTTTATTTATGGAATATATGCTTTGCAAATTTTTCCCAGGATTGATGAGTCTCTTCAAGTGAAGATTACAGATAACGCACTATCCCGTGATCTCTTCCCTATGGATTACCATTGTCTTGGAGACAATGAAAACCGTCCGGTACGATGGATGTCTCTTGAAAGTTTGGTTAACAAGGAATTCTCCAGTGCTGGTGATGTGGTGAGTCTTGACATTTTTTTAGTAAAAGTTGTTTATTTAGTTTAGCTAATAGTTTAAATAAAATCACTTTTTTTGTTGGAACAGTGAAGTACGGTAACTAACTGCTGTGCGTTGCATCCCTGAAAAAAGGAGTCGTGTTTGGCTTTCACCACACTGGGGTGCATTGACACAGCACACCCGAGAGATGTGAAAAAGGCCCAAATCTTTGTAGAAGGCTCCACAGTCACAGCAGGTGTGGTTGAAATCTGGCAATAAAATGTCAGGTTTTGCTACAGTAGGTTAAATGACTTGGAGGAATCTTTCCAAAAATTAAAACCAGCTCCAAAACATTGCTACCCAGTGGCATGATGTTTTTATTTAAAAATGTTAACCTGGACTTCTGCTTTATATCAGCCTTCCATCCTTAACCCCTTGACATCACCAGAGCAGCCATTTATAATGTAACATTTGTCTGCTCATTAGATGAATAAAAACTCGTAATGCAGAAAAAGCAGTATCTTAATAGATCTATAATGGGTCAGTAGTCTCTTGGATCCTTCTATATCTTTTGACAGTATGCACACAGTACCTTCCAGTTAGCTGTGATAATATAAATGCCAAGGATTAGAAACTGCTTTTCAGCTTAATTGTAATTGGACTAAACAGTCTGACTCAGCACCTGGATGTTTGTCTCAAAGTGAGGGAGAGTTCATATTTTCATTGAACAGGTTATCAAAATTGTGAGTTTCCTCCTAATGATATTATAGTGCATTTTTTTTCTTGCTAAATTTTATCACAGTGATAAATATTCTAGCGTGTCGTCCATTCTGTTACAGGTGAATGTTGACCATAAACTACAGTTCCTCATAGCAATACAGTAGGTTTTGGTAGAAAAGTCAAAATGTAGGCATGAGGTGCAGGTTTTCTGATCCAGAGGATTATTTCTAGCATAGAGCAGATACCATTCCGATACCCATCAAAGCCTGCATTCTATGGTCCTTTCGTCAAATGCAGGCCACTTGTGGAGTCTGCAGTGTGTCATGGAGTACGCTCTGCTTAAAGAGGTGTTCAAGCCAAAAGCAAACATTTATATTGCTTCATTTGTATTCTTTTTTTAAGTTGTCTTCCTCTTATTTTCACCTGGTGATCCAGTCAGTAAGTCTGTTTTTCAACAGAACAAGCTGTTCTGCGGGCGTAGCAGTTTCATGGTTAAAACCATTTACTACTGACAGGGGTGCTTACGAGGATACAAGTTTGTTCCTGGTCAGATCACCGGATGAAAACAGAGGTGAAAACACCTAAAAATGCAGCCACAAGGGTGGATATAAATCAATAATATATATAGATAGATTTTTTTATTTTTGTGTTATCACATTTTTTTTTTTATAAATAATTTTTATTATTCAACGCATGATATTATCTTACATATTGTGCACATATTCAAGTACAAAAATGCAATACATATTAAATAAGTAAAAATATGTGTTAAACTCTTATTTCCAAACTTGCACTCTTATCTATACCCCTTTTATATATTATTGTGCTTTTATTTTGTGTGTATTTTCATATACCACCCACCCCCTCCCGTCCCTACCCTTCCCGCACCACCTAATCATACTCATAAGTATTTGATTTTACCTAATTTATTTTCTCATTTCCTTACCCTACCCTTCTTCAATCCTTCCCTTATCGACTGTGGAGGCGAGAGTCTATCATCGCATAGCCAGGTTTGCCATATTTGATTGAATTTCCCGGTGTCCCCCCTCCGGCTATATGTTAATCTTTCTCTATGGAGTAGAGAGTTCACTAGTAAAACCCACTGCCTTCCCGTTGGGACCTCTGGTGCCATCCAGTATCGTGCTATGAGTTTTCTTGCTAGGTATAATATCCTAGTTAACATTATGTACATTCCAGTTGGGAGTGTTTCCATCTCTATGGCCCCCAGTATATATATCAGAGGATTCAATGGGATGGATATCCGTGCAAGTCTACTTATGTGCTGAGAGATCTCCTCCCAATACCGGTGCAGTTTTGGACATCTCCAGATCAGATGAATAAAGTCACCCTGATGTATTTTGCACTTCGGGCATAGCGGGGAATCTCTTCCTCCCCATCTATATATCTGCTCTGGCGTTCTATATGCCCGGTGCAGTATAAACAGCTGCGATAGTCTGTGGGATGCTGATATCGATACTACTGGGATACATTCTACGGCCCTTTTCCAAAGGCTTTCGTCTATATTCCCTACGTCTTCAGCCCATTTACTACGGCATTTTAAGGCTGTATAGTCCTGTGCCCTAGATATTATTTCCCTATATATTTTAGATATTAGCCCTTTCCGATCCTCTACTCCGAGTACTGTCTTAATTAGGGGAACTTCCGATATTATTAGAGATTGTGTTTTGTGTTGTGCCTGTAACGCGTGCCGGAGTTGGAGGTATTGGTAGAATCCCTTTGATTCTAACTGGAATTCTTGACACAACTGCTCATATGTCTTCAATACCTCTCCTTCATACAGCTGCTTGAAATATTGTATCCCTTTCTTTTTCCACATAATAAATCCCTTTAGATCTTGTATTTCCGGGTACCTTGGGTTATTCCATATCGGGGTAAGGGGCAACGGCCCCCATACTCCCAAAGCTTTCCTGACCTCTCCCCATACCCTTTTGAGTAAAATACCTGACGGGGCTGAGCGTGGTATACTAGGGAGGTCCACCGGATGAAAACAGAGGTGAAAACACCTAAAAATGCAGCCACAAGGGTGGATATATATATAGATAGATTTTTTTATTTTTGTGTTATCACATTTATTTTAATAAAATGCTTTTGTAGTAAAAATCTGTCTAAAATCTGTCTAAAGATAGTTTTTTCTATTTAAGATACATTTAATTATTTAGTTTATTCAGCACAAAATGGAGTTTAGTTATGTAGCATGAAGCTGTATATTCTGCAATATTTTCATTTTTGGTAAACTCATTCAATGATTTCAAGCTCTGCAAGCTGAGATAACATGCACTGCATTGATGCATTTACACAATTTTACAGTAACCATGAGATAAAAATAAAGTTCATGAATATCATTTTATCCCTTTGTTTTGCAATTGTCAGTTAAAGTAATGCAGTGCCGTATCACAAAAAATTGCCTGGTCATAAAAGGGGTAAATCTTCCGGAGGTTAAGTGGTTAAATAGTAGTACCACTAGTTGTACCTCCTAGATGACACAAAGAAGCATCCGTAGGGCACTACGCAGAGTCTTTCTTATTGCACTTATCCTACAGCATAAATTGGGGGGGGGGCGGCACAGTGTGAAGTATTTCTCACTTCTGAGTTGGGTTTTCTTCCTTTGTGTAGTTTATAGAAATTAGTTTTCTAATGTGAACATTGACCAGAATTGAGCCATCTTCCCAGCACACGGAAGCTTGAAGGGTGATTTGTAGTGGGTTTTTTTTTCCGCTCTTTTATGTAGACATACGTAAACCTTAAGCTATACTTGTAGAAAGATTCTGCTTCCCAACATGGGCATGTTGATGAAACTGAATAACACCACCGGTGCCCACTCTTCCTATATACATACAGAAAGTGAACCACGTCTTACTGGAAACGCTACTTTGTATTATTAAATTTCACTCTACGCAGAGAGTTTGGAGCAAGATGTGTGCTTGTTTGGATAGAGAACAAACGCCTAAGCCTGGAAAATATTTCATTCACTGTTGAGAACGTCCCATAGCCTTATATTGATCACTAGAAGAGATTTTATGGCAGTTATTCTGGTAAATGATGGGAAGCTTTGTAATGTGTATGTGGAATTACTATTGCCTAAAACCAGTCTAAAAGCCGTGACGTTTTTTCCTGGGCCCCTTACAAAGCTACAGTAGCTAGATATTACCACCAGAATTTCTTGGTTTGCCTGATTGCTGCAGCCATTACTAAGCCAAATAATGGTATCCTGCTTTCATAACTTATTGTACTGTAGAACATAACTTATTGTACTGTAGAAGGCAAAACTTCTTTTCATTTTGGGATAGAGTACTGCAGGGTTATGATCTCTTTGCCATCTGTGTGCCATTGCAGAGATTTCCCTTTAGCTTTTTGTTTTGGCTCTGGGACATGAAAGTAGAGGAGATGCCACCAAAGTGAAGGAATTTATGGTTGTCTTTAGAACTTGTGTCCCAACTGTAAGATTTCTCCCTCTATTACTGTTCTGGGAACAACCCATAATTATGGATTGTCAACCACTTAGAGAGATTTACCCTTTTTGTCATGATTACTGTTATCACCATAACGAGGCCCAGACGGGTAAAATCCTGACGTGTTCTAATCCTGCACCACTCTTTCCAAAGCTTTAGTTATACTTTAAATAAACAACCATAGAATCAATCTGCAAAATGTCACATTTGTTCCTCTTACGTGAACTTTGTGGTTCAAAGAGTATCAAAGCTGAGCTTCACATCAAGAGACGATTACGATTTTCACAAGGAAATTGGCAGTGGCTTTACAGGTTTCATAATTGATGTTTGCATGACCTGCAAATTAAATCTAGTCAATATAAGGGTATTTTAACTATATTACCATTCCATACAGTGCTTTGTAAGCCTTACACAACAATACGTATTCTTTTTTGTAACTTAGAATGTGAAGCAGATTAGAGACAGAAAAAATAACAATGCATCATTCAATAATAAAAAAAAACCTGCATTTAAACCCATTCAAAGCTTATCAACTCTCAAGACTTCTTGAGATACCAAGTCCCCTGTGCCCAGTACATTGCTGAAAAGTCCTGTTTTTATAAGACTTGTGAAATCATAGACTTCCTTCTATTGAAGTAGTACTTAAGAGACTAGTTCCCAGCCCAGTGTCCTAATAGTTGACCTGGCTGAGGAAAGAATACAAATCTGGGGTCATGGCTTTTCTGAGTCCCAATCCCTGTGGAGTACTCCATATTGTTTGGTGTGATTTATGTTTGCCATTTCTTTTGGTTTCAGTAACTGTAAGTAGAAATTGAGTAAGTTCTGAACTGTGGGTGGGAGCTAGTCAAGAAGGTAAAGGAACAGTCAGTATCCTTTGTTCAAGTTACGTGTGTAATCAAGTGCTGTTACGTATATGTTGATCCAGAAATCTGACTTCATTTCAAAGGAATGTGATTTTTTTTTGTACTGCAATTTGTTGAAATCAACATGGGATTATTTATTTGTGGTTGCAGTTTTCCACCGATTTAGGCCACAATGTAGACAAGGGAATAGGTTGCTGTGTATTAAAGTGGCTAAAGGCCATATCTGAATGTAGCAGCACTCTGCATTCAAGGGTAGCATTTCTGGCCACACCTAATAGTCCAGTTTGTAAGAAGCCATAGCACAAAGTCTGCATGCAGGGCCAGTCTGAGCCTCTAACCTTATGTAAAAGCTTGGCTAAGCAGTTACATGGAGCAGAGGTTTCTCCGCCGCAGATTCTTGCGGAGGAGAATCTAATTGTCTTTCTGAATATGGCCCTTAGCCCATGGAAGCTGGTTTCCCTTTACAAAAGCCTGAGCACACCTGGTAGCAAGCCTGATAATGGACACAGTGCAGACTCCACGAGAGCACGAGGCATGACATAAAGGGTGTTCTTTGATTACTTTATATCCAAATTTATGAGAGCCGAGCGTGTTTTTTTTAAATTATTATTTCTGGATTTGTTGGCACAGTTCTGTTTGTCTTGTTACCCACCATTCTCATTCATTTGTGATGTCCTGGGGTCTATGAATATCAAGCATGTGTCCTGTACTCTAATTAAAATACATTTTGACCTGCCTGTAAATTCAATATCTTAATGTACTGCATAGCACACCATCCCCTCTGTTTGCTTTACTTTAATGCTTGCTAAACCAAACAGGACTCACTAAAGAAAGGTTATAGGGAAAGCCCAGGGGGTGTATCTTAAGCTTTGCCAGTGTCCAATCATTTGAAGGTACAAGCCTATGTTACCCAGGGACTATAAATACTCAGCCTGTGTCTCCTACTGTACTGACATGGCAGTTACAGGTCAGTCGAAAATTATTTTTCTCCAGTACATGTTTACCTAAAACTTGGATCTAACAACTTCCCTAGTAGGGATGGGCTCAGTCATGTTCAGATCATACCTGTCGGGAAGCCATCCCTGCACACAATCAGTCACAGGCAGTGAGGCATTTCCTGACCCCCAGCTGCACATACACATGCTGCCTATGATTGGCGGTGTGCAGTGATGGCTTCTTGGCGGTTACTATCCGAGCACGCCTGAGCCCATTATTACTCTCCCTAGCTGTTCTTCACCATTCTTGCTCTACAAAGGATGTTCTGGCTCTCAGCTAATACCTCTCCTTCCTTCCAGTCCTGCACTGGCTTTTATAGTACACCAGATACAAATTTGATTCCTGGTTTTGTAATGCTTTGTGATAGTTATTTGATTATTGCCATCACTACGCTTTTATCACAGCTTCCACTTCCAAAAGTCTTACCTGTTGTGTTTGTGAAAATCGTTATTTAAATTTTACCATTACCCGTTGCTTGAGAATGTAGAAGTGATGCATTATTGTATGCTAACTACACATGTTTCTTTGCAGTGGGCATTTGGTGTAACATTGTGGGAGCTGATGACACTGGGCCAGACTCCATATGTTGATATTGATCCTTTTGAAATGGCTGCTTACCTTAAGGACGGCTACAGAATTGCTCAACCAATCAACTGTCCTGATGAACTGTAAGTATGTTACCTGCTCAAAAAACTGGTACACATCATCTTTTTTTTTTTTAATCAAGCCAAGCGCATGCCAAGTGGTTTTCAAAGTCTCTGCATTTATATATTTTCATAGGTGGCTCATTCAGTTGGCGGGTGGATTTTACTTTATTCTGACTAATGCAAAATATGTATTGCAAGAAGCGGTTACCCATATAGTAGAGCTGCACAATTACTCGTTAAGAATCAAGACTGTGATTTTTTCCCTCTTGCGATCTTAAAGCATTTTCCTGATTCTATGCAGAGTTCTCTGCTCAAGCCAACAGCTGTGAAAAACAAACCCCCAAAAAAAACCTGTGCCAAGTTTCACAACATTCCTCAGCTGCTGAGCGAACTATAAACGTTGTAACGTTTGATTCTTTAGATCAAAGGAATGAACGTCGGTCCATAAATGAGGGAAGTTTAACCACTTAAAGAATAAACCTTTTTCTGACACTTGTTGGTTTTAAGTTAAAATCATATTTTTTTTACTAAAACATTACTAAATATATATATAGACATATATAATAGAGATTAAAATGGTGATTGTTGCAATATTGTATGTCGCACTGTATTTGCGCATTGGTCTTTCAAACACTTTAATAAATTAAAAAAAAACACAGCAAAGTTAGCCCAATTTTTTTGTATAATGCGGCAAGATGTTACGTTGTGAGAATCTTAATTTTTATTCTAAGACAAAAAATTGTTCCCATTTTTCCCAGAATTGTGCCGCTTTACCATATAGGTGCTAGGCATCTGACTAGGGTTGACAGATGACCACTAGTTCACCCCACTGTTGTAATATTTAGTTTTACTTTCATGGATACAATTCAGATCTTTTCTTCTGGTTGATCCTACTCCTAATGATTAATAGGACTATTGTGGATGTGGCTCTAATCTTTCAAATCTCTGTCACCATACAGGTTTGCAGTTATGGCATGTTGTTGGGCTCTGGACCCAGAAGAAAGACCCAAGTTTCAACAGCTGGTACAATGTCTAACTGAATTCCACTCAGCGCTTGGTGCCTATGTCTGAGACCAGCCTGATGATCGCTGGAAATATCACACAGCATGGACTAGACTGACATCCTCCTCCTGTATAAAATTCTCACAGCACAGTGCCTTAGGGATCATATGTTAACCTTCAGTTTTTAAACTTTACCTGTAAGATACTTTTTATATCCAGTATTTTTTAGCTATTAGATTTTGTTTTTTCCTGGAACATGTCAGGAGTAAACACCACGCCATGAAACACAATATAGCTTTTGTTCCAGGAGCAAAACACATTATTTTTTCGACAAGGGACATTCTTGATGCTATACAGACATTTGTACTTTATAAATAATGGACTTTTTAAACTATCTCCTTTGTTACTTTTTTTAATATATAGGACTGTGTATTTTATTTTTTATTTTAAATATTTGTTATGTTTTGATGTCTTTTAAGATGCATTGTTCCTTTTGTAAAAGGGTGAAAAGATAAGTTATAACACTTGACAATGCCTCGTCTTGTATACTTATTTACATTTTGTGACGCAGCAGTTCACTTTGTACAGAAAAGTTATATTTTCATGTTCTACTCACACAGCATTGCCATTTCAGATGCGAGGTACACTGCTACTGCAAAGACCTGGAATAAGTCTGTGGTTTTTGTAGCAGCAATATGGATATGGTACATTCTGGTTGGCATGTGTGTTTAATGAGTTATTTCATTTTATGAAGTGCCAACACTAATTATTGGTTATCGTTGCGCTCAAAGACTGACCTACCTGTCGGTGGATGTTTATAGGAGCAAAATGTTTTCATTGTGTTGCTAACCTTGTAAAGCTGTTGGGATTGTACAGTTGGAACCACAGTGGTAGTGCACTTTTATAGCGAGGTCCCATTCATTGTCATTGGAAATGTGGTAGTGAATAATACAGATCCAAAATTCAGCCATTCTTATTGGAAACTGGATGAAATATACAGTAAGTTTCTGCAGCACACTGTCAGCTTGCCTCAAAGTTGCATTGCTGCTATTCAGTTTTACTTGCAGTGCATCCATCAATGTGGTCTCTTAAGCCTAGTAAACACTATTTTTTTACAACCCAGCAGTTGACTTTTATGGTAGGAAAGATCACCAGTGGCAGCCTCCATATTTCCTTTTATGATGGGAATATTTTTTAAAATGTGTGCTTTTATTCCCTTGATGGAGCCCATGGCACCGCTTATCCTAATGTCTTGCTTTTTTAGTTGAAGAAAACCCAAGGGGACCAGTTACAAACATTGCAAGGGTAGGCGACCAATGAAGTACACTACAGAAACTTTTGTTAGGTGATCTGTTGCACCTGTAGATTTTTGGCAGCATGGAGAAACAATAAAGCTTACACAGCAAGTGCAAAAAAGGTGATTATGTTTGAAGTGCAATAACCCACAGCAGCCAATCAGAAACTGCCTCTTGGTTAAAAAATAAATAAGCTGTTTGCTGTACTTGTTCCATTCCATATAGCACCACCTTGATTACGTAATTTCTCATGTGGGAAAATTCTTGGTGAAGAAATTGCCACTGACGGGAATCTGTTTTAAAAGCAAGTGGGCTCCCATATGTTTTTCTAAGTGCGTACCTGGAGGCTGTCATCCTAAAAGCGAAGTTCACCTTTTGGAACATGGTACATGTTACACCTGTATTTAGGGCATGTATGTCCAACCTGTGGCCCTGCAGCTGTTGCATAACTAGAAGTCCCATTATGCCTTTGTCTTTGGGGAGTTATGCTTGTAAATTTCAGCCTTGCATTGCCTCATGGGTCCTGTAGTTCCACAACACCTAGAGTGCCACAGGTTGGAGACCCATGATTTAGGGTATAATATGTAACTTGTTCCAGCAATCTTTAAATGAGGAGACTACAAGGCCCGACTTCCTCTGTGGCAGACAGACTTTTAGTTCTCAATGAACTGGTGAGCACTCTAGTATTCAGCTGACCACTTTTGCCTGCTTTCTAACAGCCTGTATGGAGGTACAAGCAGAAAGCTAGAAGACATGTCTTCAGGAGCTTGACATTGCACCACTAATTACACCACTAATCCACCGAAATGCTTTGCAGGCTTCTGTGGAAATAATAAATGCTCATTTTTTTTTTCCTGCAAAAATATGTGCATTTATTTTTCCTGTCTAGTCACAAACCTAGAACAAGCATGTTCCAAAGGCTGATATATTCCTGCTCTGAATGGTTCATTTTGTGATGATAAATGTTCACATTGCCACTGCTCCTTATTTGAATATGCCTGTAAATATCACTTAAAAGTTCGATGAATGCTTTCACAAAGTAAAATGGCTTCTATTACTCATCAATATCTTTTATCTTGCCAAGATTATGGATAACCCCCATTATGTTAGACACTTTTAGGAAAACTGAACAAAATTGTTCTTTGTCTTAAATCGTGAGTATAATGGGTAATTTTTGTTTTCATCCAGTGGTACATGAAACCACCCTCCAATTACAAGTACCAATTTGGCTGCCAACCAATTACTTGTCAAAATACATGAAGGCTTCCAATCCAGTTTTACGAGTGTTATGTTGAATGAGATTCTGAACATTAACGTGTGGGAAAGATATACATTTCATGGGACCGTGTATATATTTTAAATAAATAACTTTTTACAAAACCTGTCTGGTTCAATTTGCCCTCAACAGTTTAGCTTTCAAAGTTTTTATTCATTTTAAAGCAAGACTCCAACCAAATACAGGATAAAATGAATAGCCTATTAAGACAAATTCAGCTTCAGTCCAGAGATTTCCTACAGTACTTTTTTTTTTTCTTCCTGTTGCTATACACTGATTAGCCATAACTTGACCAGCCACCATAACCTGTCGGGGCATGTACTCCTTTAGACCTCTTAAGGTATGCTCCAGTATCTGACACCAGGCTGTCAGTAGCAGATATTTTAAATCCTGTAAGTTGCAAAATGGGGCCTCCATAGGTACGACTTGTTTTTCCAGCACATCCCACAGATGCTACATTGAATTTTAATCTGGAGAATTTGAATTTATACATATGTGTATATATTTTTTCTTGGAGAATTTGAAGGTCAAGTCAACACCTTGTATTCATTCAACTCCAATTTATTAGAGTCTGGGAGCTGAGCTGAAGCCAGTTTTTCAATCAGATTGCATTGGAGTTGAATACAGTGTGCATTGGTATCTGCATTCTATATTACATTTTGGAGTTAGATATGCTCCTTTTCTGCCAGGATGCAGAGTAAACCTGGGAGACTGGCACTGCAGGCTTGGAGCAAGAGCGGCGCCGATCTGTTATGGTACCTTGAACTCAATGTTATGTTCCTCAAACCATCCTGTTTGTGGCTACGCAGCCCCATACATAGCAAAATGCGATGCATTCTGACACCTTTCTATCTGGAATCGGCAATTTGAGCTAAATTAGCTATTTTATTGGATTGTCTACACAGGCCTGCCTTCGCTCCCCGCGTGCATCCAGTGAGTTTTGGCCGCCCATGACCCTCCTTGGCAAACTCTTGGTAGGTTGTAAACTCTGTCAGTTGTTTAAATTCTAACACTTTGCCATATTTTCTACTTTAAACACCTCACATTCAGGGACAACGTGTCCACTTGCTGTCTAATATATCCCACCAACTTTCAGATGTCATTGTAATAAGATAATCAATGTTATTAATTTTACCTGTTGATCATAATGTTATGGCTCATTGGTGTGAGTCCTCAATCTGTTGGCCAGCATCATTTTTTTTTTTTTAAGTGTATTTTGTGCGTGAACTCGAGAGAGAGGAGCCGGACTGCAGGAGTTGGTAGTAGGCAGACCCTCCCCCCGGAGGCAATCTGCCATCCTTCTCCATGCCCCCCGTGGCAATTGCGGGTGTGAGGGGGCCTCCCACTCACCCCGCCCTACCTGCTCCACTTGGGAGCCCAATTGGGGCCCAACGGGGCAGAGGGACTCCCCCTGTGAGGGGGGTCTAGCCCACCCAGCCAGCCCCGTAGTCCTTCACCTCTCTTTTTTTAGGAGACCGGATGGCCAAAGTGCGTGCGTGTTAAACCAATTTAGTGTGCATGCAAGTGTGGTGGTTTTTGTGGGGGGGTGGGCGTACTAAGCACAGGCGTACCTTGCATTGCACACCCACCGGGAGCCGGGTTGAGACCACCAAACTCAATTCACATGTAGCCGAAACCGGGATCCGAACCCTTGGCTGCAGAGGTGAATGGCTTGTCAGCGCAGTGCCAATCACGTTGAGCCACCACAGCACACTGCCAATCACGTTGAGCCACCACATCACAGCATCATTTAACCCAAGGGTCTCCAAACTACGGCCCTCCAGCTGTTTCGGAACTACATTTCCCATGAGGCATTGGAAAATTCTGACATTCACAGACATGACTAAGCATGATGGGAATTGTAGTTCCTGAACAACTGGAGGGCCATAGTTTGGAGATCCCTGATAACCCATCGGCCTGTGACTGGACAAGAACCTTTCCTGTTATTGCTGACAATTTTTTAAATATTCGATATTAAGCTGTGACTAAATTATGGCTTCAGCTTGGAACAAATCTGCAGATCAATGAAGTCACATCCCCTTATTTGCATCTATATTCTAGTTTACTTATATTATAACAAGAGGATCATCATGCCAGAGAGAAAGCTAGCATTCACAGAATGAAAGCTCAGCAATAGCAGCCTTCTCTATTCAGTGGCGTCACTAGGGTTTTGTGTCTCCTGGGGCGGTGAAACCTATTGCCCCCTCCCCCAGTAGGACCATTGAAAGAGATGCCCCTCCTCCATATGACCTGTAAGACGTCAGAGCCGAGGAGGAATCGCCTAGGAAGAGCTTTCCATCCCTGGTTCTAGTGTGACAGGTGACGGCAAGCGGAAGTGCGGACAGGTGCCAAGAATCTGTCCGAACAGGAGTGCAGCACTGTGTCACTCCTAAATACAGAAGTCTGGCTTCTGTGTGTAAAAGTGACAGTACTAACCGTAAAGCAGCGCTGGAGATGGCAAAACTCTAGTCTGCCATGTTCCTGATGAAAAAAGCTGTCTCTCTATTGCTCTCATAACAGGTTTCCTTCGCTTGCAATATTTGGAAATGGCAGTCGCCAGAAAAACCATATTTCTAGTGTAATTCTATTTTTATGTAGATGAATTGCAATAAAAAACAATTGCTGACCTTCTTTTCAGAGTTTTTTGTCTGCTTTTATGCTTTGGCATCACTGCTTTGATTCACTGACTTAAATGACTGCAGAAATTAGGAAATTTAGATCTGTGACATAAAGCATTGAAATAATAATTTTCAGAAGGTGACCAATAATGACAGTACCCTTTACACATTTTACTGTTTATTTTTGCACGCAGTCATGAAGGCACATTTTGATATTATAAAATTGCACTTAGTATATGTACTACAGCTGTAACCAATAGAGCCCAATGCCCAATCTTGTGCCAACCCAGCCACCCCTTGTAATTTTCAAATGGGGATGCACTTGAATGACGAACTAATGTTCCTTTGGTTACTAAACAAAAGGAAACTGTTAATGTGGACTGTGGCGAGTACTGGCAACACAGAAAAGGGGCAGATGTCTTGCTGTTCATCAATCTTTCCCAAAATGCTACCTGTAGTGGGTAACCAAAATGTATCTGCTACTTATACATTTTTATTTTATGATTGATGCAAAACAGTCTGTCAGTCTAATAACACAAATATGGTGACAGGATTGTCCTTACTATACATCAAACCTTTTTTCTCCCAAGCGTCTTCCTGGACAGCCCATGAGACCTAGGGCTCCTCCTACCAGGACAGGAAACATGTTAACCCCCACCGGATAAAAGGGTGGTCCTCCAGGCCCCATGCCAGTTATAGTGTTTCCTCCGGACGGGGGGTAACATGTTTCAGGAACCTGGTCCCCTAGGTCTCATGGGCAGGGGCTCTAACGGCTTTCTGAGGGGTATGTTGTTAAATTTTTTACTAACCTCCTTGCCATAGCAGTGGGGAGGTTGGAGTATCTGCTGCCCTTCTCTGTGCCTGGGGAGGGCCAGGACCGGGTTGGCGTCGGGTCCCTAGCGCTGTTCGGCATGGCTGGACGGCTGTAATTGATACACAGCTTGGGCTTCTCCCCGCACTCAGCGTGGCTGATTCGTGCGGGGAAACAAGGAAGTCACTGGTGCTGAAGGGGCGGAGCTTCTGCGCTCCAAGCTGGCCCACAGGAAAATCCGGCGGGGTCTCTTCCGGGTCGTGTGACGTCATTGGGTGCTGGAGACGTGGTTCCTGTCTCCATAAACGTCGCGAAAAAAGGTTTGACTGGCTTGCTGGTGATCGCTGGTAGAAGCAGCACAGGCTGTAAGACTACCAGACAGGCCGCATGGATTCTCCTGCAGTACCCTCTCAGGCAGATGCAGTCTCCAACACCAGCATCTCTCAGGTAAGCCTTAAAGTGTTTGGTCAATTTTTTGAGCTACCCTGTTGAGTGTTTTACCCCCCCCCCCCCTCCCTCCCAATCATAGGTTTTGGTGTTAGAGGACACATTTTCCTTTCTCCTGCACATGGTGATGGAGTATATTTTGTGGCTTGTGGTGCTTTATTGGGGTCATTTATTTTTTGTCTTACAGGCCAAGACCCAGGACAAATCCCAAGGGCAGTCACATAAAAGGAAATGTGCGGTTTGCGGAAATAAACTGAGCACTACTTGGTGCAAAACAGTTTGCCGCACATGTATAGATGGTTTAGTGAGGGATGACCCGGTGACCTCTTGTCAGAAACTTTTAGCTCTTTTACGGACCTAATTGACAAAATTCAGGCTCCCCACATGGTACATCCTCAAAAAGAAAAGCCACAGTCGTTAGCACTCCGCAGTTGGGTGTAGAGAGTGAAGACTGAGGCTAAAGCCATATCTACCCATTCTTCTCCAGGAGAATCAGGGTCAGATACAGAACCCAGTGATAGAGATTCATCTAGGGGCTCAAGATTTAAATTACTAAAAGATCTCCAGACTGTACAGGACTTCCTTCAATCCCTAGGCTGATTGATAAACAGAGACAAGTCTTCCCTAGTTCCGGCCCAGAAAGTGAAGTATCTGGGCTACGACTTTTGCTCAGTAGACCAAAAATGTTTTCTCCCAGAGGAGAAGGTCTCCAAGATGGTGCAAGCGGTTTCGAACCTTACAGACCAATCGGTGGGTCTCGCTGAGGGAAATTTCAAGGACAGTAGGTCTTATGACTTTGTGTTTCCCCACAGTGCCATGGGCAAGATTCCATCAAAGGTCATTACAGATGTTTCTTCTGAAAAATTGGGATGGAGACGCAAGGTCCCTAGAGTCAAGGGATCTGTTGCCTACCAAGGTAAAAAGAAGCTTGTGGTGGTGGAGGACAAGCCTTCACCTAACAAGAGGCTTGCCATGGTCCATCCCTGTATCCAAGAGGATCACGACGGACGCAAGTTCCTGGGGATGGGGAGCCCATCTCAGAGACCAAGTCGCACAGGGAAAATGGTCCTGGAAAGAAGCAAAAGCTTAATCGAACCAGAGGGAACTGCTAGCAGTCCAGAGAGCCCTGCAAGCCTTTCAGTCAGAGATCAAGGGTCACAATCTCCAGATCTTATCCAACAACATTGCGACTGTAGCGTACCTCAACGAGCAGGGAGGCACGAGGAGTCAGATCCTTCAACAGATTGCCCAGGGAATTTTTTCATGGGCAGAAATAAATCTGGTCTCAATTTCAGCAATACATCTGAAGGGGACGCAAAACGGTCTGGCAGACTATCTCCCTCACCACAAGGTGGAGCTAGACAATTGGTCGCTTCATCCAGAAGTATTTGCAGAGATCACCAACAAATGGGGTTGGCCTGAAGTAGATCTATTTGCAAATCAGCACAATTGCAAGACGGAGGAATTATTTTCTCTAAACCCAGAAGATCGATCACTGGGGATAGATGCTCTGGCGAATCTGTGGCCATTCGACCTCTGCTACGCCTTTCCCCCGATCAGGCTTATTCCAGAAGTGCTCCGGAAGTTTCTTTTAGAAGAAACAGACCCCTCATTCTGATCGCCCCCTTCTGGCCCAGGAGACCATGGTTTTCCCTGCTTTAGACTCTGGTCTCAAGGCCTCCACTGAGAATTCAGGAGAGAGAGGACTTATTGTTGCAGGGTCCAGTGTCGCGCCCACAGGTGGTTTCCTTAAGCTTGACGGCTTGGTATCTGAAGAAAAGATACTGAAGGCTCAGGGGTTTTCAGACAAAGTGATCAAAACTTTGGTGAATTGCAGAAAACCAGTCACTAGAGCCATATATTTCAAGGTTTGGAAAAAATATAATTCATGGTTGTCTGAGAACCAAAGATCAACGCATGATATTCCTTCTATTTTGGAATTTTTTCAAGAGGGTGTCGACAAGGGTCTTTCAGTTAGTACCTTGAAGGTACAGGTGGCGGCTATCAGCGTTTTCCTCCAGGTTTCTCTTTTGGAAAATCCCACGGTAGCAAGATTTTTTTAAATCCATTTCTAGGGCCAGGCCAGTAGTGGTAAGACGTTTTCCAGCTTGGGACCTGTCCCTGGTGCTTCAAACTCTGGTAGAGTCCCCTTTTGAGCCCTTAGAGGATATTTTTGTTAAAATGACTTACTTTAAAAACAATTTTTTAGTAGCAATTACCTCAGCTGGTAGGGTAAGCGAGTTTCAGGCTTTATCAGTAAGGGAACCATTTCTCACAATTTTTGAGGATCGTGTTGTGTTAAAAACAGATCCAGGGTTTTTACCTGAAGTGGCCAGTACATTCCACAGATCACAGGATATTGTACTGCCATCCTTTTGTAGTTCACCTCAGGGTGACCAGGAGAAGAAATTTTGTTTTTTAGATGTGAGAAGAACTCTTCTCGTCTATTTAGAGGTCACCAAGCCCTTCAGGAAGACGGACGCTTTATTTGTCCTTTTTTCAGGCACACACAAGGGTAAGAGTGCATCTAAAGCCACTTTGGCTGGATGGATTAAGCAGGCCATCTCAGAGGCTTATAAAATTGGAGAAGTTCCTACACCTTTTGTTACTGCGCATTCAACAAGAGCTTTGTCTGCGTCTTGGGCTGAGAGGGCTGGTGCTTCACCTGAACAAAGCTGCCACATGGTCCAGTTATTCGACCTTCATCAAGCATTACCGCCTGGATCTGCCATCTGCTCAAGAACAGGCGTTTGGTCAAAAGGTCCTTCAGGCAGTTGTCCCACCCTAAACTGGTAAATTCTGGCTCATCGTCTTATGGGCTGTATTGGAAGACACTTGGGAGAAAAGATGAGTTGGGCTTACCGGTAACTCCTTTTCTGAGAGTCTTCCAGGACAGCCGGATTCCCACCCAGTTTTGTATGGAAGTTATGTGTTTTATGCATATGTTTTTTTAGGGAAGTCCTACGGTTCTCGAAGACTGGCATGGGGCCTGGAGGACCGTCCTTTTATCCGGAGGGGGTTAACGTGTTTCCAGTCCTGGTAGGAGGAGCCCTAGGTCTCATGGGCTGTCCTGGAAGACTCTCAGAAAAGGAGTTACCGGTAAGCCTAACTCATCTTTTTATATATATATATAACTGAAGTAGTGTCTCGATTTTAAAGACAAAGGCCTAACAAGTTAATCACTGCTTCCCTCTTCCATTTATTGCCCCCAATGACGATGCCCATGCGCACAACCTATAGTCAAAAGGATTGGGAGGATGCCTGCCTTTATACGCAATTAACTTTAATGGCATCCCAGTCTTTGTCCATAGGGTTCAATATTTAGTTGGCCCACCCTTTGCAGCTATAACAGCTTCAACTCTTCTGGGAAGGCTGTCCACCATGTTTAGGAGAGTGTTTATGGGAATGTTTGACCATTCTTTCCTGAAGCACAATTGTGAGGTCAGGCACTTATTTTAGATGAGAAGGCCTGGCTCGCAGTCTCCGTTCTAATTCATCCCAGAGGCGTTCTATCTGGTTGAGGTCAGGCAAGTCGAGCTCCTCCACCCCAAACTCGCTCATCCATGTCTTTATGGACCTTGCTTTGTGCACTGGTCCTATTCATTTGGTGGAGGGGGGTTATGGTGTGCAGTTGTTTTTTTCAGGGGTTGGGCTTGGCCCCTTAGTTCCAGTGAAGGGAACTCTTAAGGCGTCGGCATACCACGACATTGTGGACAATTTCATGCTCCAAACTTTATGGGAACAGTTTGGGGATGGGCCCCTTCCTGTTCTAACATGACTGTACATCAGTGCACAAAGCAAGGTCCATAAAGACATGGATGAGTGAATTTGGGGTGAAAGAACTTTACTGTCCTGCACAGAGTCCTGGTCTCAACCCAATAGAACACCTTTGGGATAAATTGGAGCGAAGACTGAACCAGGCATTCTCATCCACATTGGTGCCTGAACTCACTGCGCTTCTGGAAAAATGGTCAAACATTCCCATAGACACACTCCTAAACCTTGTGGACAGCCTTCCCAGAAGAGTTGAAGCTGTTATAGCTGCAAAGTGTGGGCCAACTCAATATTGAACCTTACAAACTAAGACTGGGATTACATTAAAGTTCTTGTGTGTAAAGTCGGGCTTCCCAATGCTTTTGACAATATAGTGTAGATAATTTGATTTTCTGTACCGAAGACAGTCGTTACCAGGACAAAATCTCTTCATCTTGTCACCCAGTCACAGGGATCTGTGAATGTCAAAACTGCAAGTCCTATCTGCCACTGCAGCAGTATGACTCCAATCACATGGGCACAATGCAGTGAGCTCTGGTTCAGCTTTACATACAGCATTATGTACTGTATGTTTTGACGGTTCACAAAATGGAAATCAAGCTGAGCAGTCTGTGTATTGATAAGGTAATTCTTGGCCACAATGGAAAATGACAGAATTGTTCAAGACATTGTTGCCGAAGATCAAATTTTGTTTCTGGTTCATGTTGGGACTGAGCAGCACATATACACTCTGGCCTCAGGTGATACACAGATGAAACAAATCTTCCTGTATAAATTGTACCTGTTTATTTGCAGTCTTCTCTTTTCTACAGCCATTCAAAGTGCTGAATTTATGCGGTTTGTCTTTGATTCCAGAAAGCAGGCGGCGGGGAGCAGAAAATGCACTCTGCGGAGCTCCGTAAGGAAGGGGACACACACACCCCTCCGTTCAAGAACAGAGCTATGGCTATCAATCAGGTTGTGTGTGCTCGAGCTTCATCTGCTGTCATCTTTTTACCCCTTGGTGTCGGACAACATTTTAACTAATGAATCATGCTGATAGCAGTGGACATAAATGAAATTGCTCCTGACTGAGACAAGCACACACTATAGTATATGCTTTGTTCATATTTAATTTCCGAACTGTACAACCACTTTAAATATGATTACTAGGTGCAGTAAATCCTTTTTTTTTTTTTTTGGATCATGTACCTATCCAGATTATTTTAGACTATATAGGTGAGAATGTTCCATCTGTTCATAGCACTGAAAAAGCAGTGGTGTTGAAAAAACTGTAATCTTTCACAGCACATTCATAACTTATTGAACTATTTGTGGTAGCTTATTATATACTGTACTAGCACTGTATCAAAGCACTGTTTGACAAGATACCATCTTCTGATTGGTAAATATATTTTTGTAATATGTTGTGAAAAAATTGTCGCGAGTGGTTGGTTCATTTTTCTAGACAAATTATGCAATGTCATTACTTTGGCTTCACTTGTTCCCCAATCTCGCATTATTTTGTCCACTTATTAAACCACCATTGAGAATACTGTTATGCTTTTTACATTGTTTGAGGTTGACCCGTCGCAAGTCTAACTATTTACACCTTCTTTTACACGGGTCTAGAGAGGCAGAAAAAACAAGTGGTTTACCTGTGTTTTTAATGCTTCCCTACTGCCTGCCAATGAGCTAGGTACTGTATTTATTGGTGTATAACACTCACTTTTTTTACCCTGAAAATAGAGGGTAAACTGTGCCTGCGTGTTATACGCAGGGGACTGTGGAATTTTTTTTAAAGTTGGGGTGCGTGTTATATGCCTGTGTGTGTTATACGTCGATAAATACAGTAATTAAAACAATTACAGGCAAATTGGAATAGTACACACAAGCGTGTTGGCATTGCTCTGCATTTTACATCACAGCAATAGTTTCAGGGCATGTAGCATTTAGTCTTTTGGGCAATCTGCCACCTCTATTTAAAGTCAATTGTAATAGGTCTAAGTTTTTTTGCGCATACTTTTGAGTTAAAGTGGAAGTTCAGTGAAAAGCTAACTAAGGCTAAAGCTACTGCAACCCCATTTTATGCGTATTCTATGCAACCGTATAAAGAAAAAAAATTGTATACTTGCCTAATATGAAACCAGTCCGGTCAGATCACATGATCTCTCCAGTGGCAGCTTTTGTGTAGAGAGATCGTCGACAATAGCTGCAAATGCTTAGATGACATCACCCATAGACTTACTATGCGGCTTTCTCTGTAGGATGTCCCTCTACATTGAAGCCACCGCTGACAGCTGGTCATGGAACTGGAGCGGCTTCAAAATGGGTAAGAATATAGATCTTTTCGTTACAGGGTTGGATAGAATAGGCTTAGATTTGGGGGTGAAAGTAGGTTTAGCCTTTAACTAAACCTTCACTTTAACCTGTATTCATCTTGCTTGATCTCTAGGCCCATTTGAAAGAGGCCTTATGATATACATACTTTATGAACTTTTTATTTGTTTCCTTTTAGTCTGATAAATATAATGGTGAATTGGAATAATTGGAAATGTTTTGTTATATCTGTTTGATAAAAAAAAAAAAAAAAATACCTGTTGGTTCTTCCATAAATCTTACAAGCGAATAACTTCTTCAACATGTGCTGTTAGCAGTTTCATTGTTTTTAGGTAACAAAATAGAATGTGGATGTGCCTCCACAGGGGCGTTGCTAGGTGCCAAAAAGACCAGGGGCTTCAACCCGAAACCAAGCCGCCACCGGGGGGGGGGGGGGGTGCGGTCAGTGGAGTGGCGCAGTACATGCTATAGGAATGTAAAATACCTAGAACACCCTTTGGGTTACCCAAAGAGAGTAATAATGAGGTGCTCTACAGTGAACAGTGGCTGTTGCCAAATTGCATTGCAACAGGTGGGGGGACCTAAAGGGGCATGGTTAAATATAACAAAAGCATTTGTGTACCCATAAAATATGATTTGATTAATAAAAGTAATGTCAGTAAAAATATGAAAATAACCTAGCTTAAAAGTAGACACTGTCAGCCAGTAGGGCAGTGGACTGTGTCAGTAGGGCAGTGGACTGTGTCAGTAGGGCAGTGGACGGTGTCAGTAGGGCAGTGGACAGTGTCACCCGGTGAGAACTGTATATATGTATGGTGTATTGACCCCCAATACCACCCCCCTGACTGTAGATATGGATGGTGTATGGGGGGGGGGAGAATTGTATATATGGGGGGGGGACTATATATATGTATGGTCTATAGGTGAGAACTGTATATATGGGGGGGAGGGACTGTATATATGGATGGGGGATGGAGAACTGTATATATGTATGGTGTATTGCCCCCCAATACCCCCACCCCCCGACTGTAGATATGGATGGTGTATGGGGGGAGAATTGTATATATGGGGGGGACTGTATATATGTATGGGGGGAGAATTGTATATATGGGGGGGACTGTATATATGTATGGTCTATAGAGGAGAACTGTATATATGGGGGGAGGGACTGTATATATGGATGGGGTGGAGAACTGTATATATGGGGGGAACCATATGGGGAGGGATAACTGTACATATGGGGGACTGTATATATGTATGGTGAATAGGGGGAACTGTATATATGGGGGGAGAGAACTGTACATATGGAGGGGAACTGTATATATGGATTGTGAATGGGGGGGGACTGTATATATGGGGGGAGAGAACTGTACATATGGGGGGGACTGTATATATGGATGGTGTATGGGGGATAACTGTATATATGGGGGCTGTATATATGGATAGTGAATGGGGGGACTGTATATATGGATGATGTATGGGGGGCTGTATATATGGATGGTGAATGGGGGGGGCTGTATATATGGGGGGGAGAGAACTGTACATATGGATGGTGAATGTGGGGGACTGTATATATGAGGGGGAGAGAACTGTACATATGGATGGTAAATAGGGGGCACTGTATATATGGGGGATAACTGTATATATGGATGGTGAATGGGGGGACTGTATATATGGGGGGATAGAACTGTACATATGGGTGGGAACTGTATATATGGATGGTGAATGGGGGGGACTGTATATATGGGGGGGGAGAGAACTGTACATATGGGGGGAACTGTATATATGGATGGTGAATAGGGGGACTGTATATATGGGGGGGATGGAGAACTGTACATATGGGGGGGGATGGAGAACTGTATATATGTACGGTGTATTGCCCCCCAATACCCCCCCGACTGTAGATATGGATGGTGTATGGGGGGGAGAATTGTATATATGGGGGGGACTGTATATATGTATGGTCTATAGAGAACTGTATATATGGGGGGAGGGACTTATATATGGATGGGGATGGGGTGGGGAACCATATGGGGAGGGAAAATTGTATATATGGGGGATAACTGTACATATGGGGGACTGTATATATGGATGGTGAATGGGGGGACTGTATATATGGGGGGAGAGAACTGTACATATGGGGGGGAACTGTATATATGGATGGTGAATGGGGGGGGACTGTACATATGGGGGAGAGAACTGTACATATGGGGGGACTGTATATATGGATGGTGTATGGGGATAACTGTATATATGGGGGGCTGTATATATGGATAGTGAATAGGGGGGGACTGTATATATGGATGATGTATGGGGGGCTGTATATATGGATGGTGAATGGGGGGGGGCTGTATATATGGGGGAAGAGAACTGTACATATGGATGGTGAATGGGGGGGGGCTGTATATATGGGGGGGGAGCTGTATATATGGATGGTGTATGGGAGATAACTGTATATATGGGGGGCTGTATATATGGATGGTGAATGGGGGGACTGTATATATGGGGGATAACTATATATATGGATGGTGAATGGGGGGACTGTATATATGGGGGGGGGAACTGTACATATGGGGGGGAACTGTATCTATGGATGGTGAATAGGGGGGGACTGTATATATGGGGGGCGGAGAGCTGTATATATGGTTGGTGTATGGGGGATAACTGTATATATGGATGGTGAATGGGGGGGCTGTATATAGGGGGACACCTGTATATATGGGGGGCTGTATGTATGGTGGGGGAAGCAGTGAGGACTGTATCTGTATGTATAATATATGGTGGGGGGAGAGCTGAGAGTACTGACATACTAACATGGCAAAAACTGACCTCACATGCTGAGCTCCAGCCCCAGCGCGATCTCTGTACACTTTCCTACAGAGCAGCAGGGAATGGAAGGCTCCGCCTTCAACCCCACCTCCTTGTCCCTTCTGCAGTCAACTAGAGGAGTGCACCCGGAGACATGGAGGCTTTGCCTTCGCCACTGTGTCCCATCTGCAGCACACATAGCAGACGGAGGAGAGCCGAGGAGCTCTGAGGAGAGGAGAACCGCCCGAGCGCCGAGCGATGTGTATTTGTACGTCCAGCCTTCTGGAGCCTGCGACTCGGTATTGGAGCAGTGGGACGTCCATCACAGGCTCCAGAAGGCGGGACCTGCTGCTATGGCACTCGGCAGGACTCGGTTCGGTGGCGATCGGGAACAGATCGTTCCCGGCGGTCGCCGATTGGCTCGGGGCTCACAATAGAGAGCCTGCATGCTGAGACTCGGGGCTTTTCGGGGACCCATTCGGGGCTCCAGCCACCCGAGCCCGGGTCTCCCGACGCCTATGCCTCCATCCCTTCATTAATATATGCATACAACCAATTTATTTGGCCTGGGACTTTACATACAACCAATGAATAACTAGTTTCCACCGTTTAATAAATGAATTAATATTGCATACAAAACAAGGATAAAATGGTAAGCTGATTTATAATGAATCCATATTCATGCATAATATTGTTTGGTTGGTCAGTGAGTTTTTGCTTGTAGATGGTTTATTGGTGACGATGGGGATTACTCCATGATCTTGGAAACAGCAGTGCTGGACTCATATAAGATTCTGTGTCTCCTCGTGTACAGAGGCTCTGGGGCTATCCTGGATTTGGGAGGGGAATGGGATATGTGGAGCTTCCCTTTCACACACTCCGCTTTAGCTAGAGATCGGCTAATTTCATTTAAATTCCTACATAGGATATATTATACTCTAGCAAAGTTGGCTAAACTTTCCCCCGCTGACCTCCGCAGAATGTTGGCTCTGCTTGCATTCTCCAGCCAACTTTTGGCATTGCCAGGTAGCTAAAGAGTTTTGGTCTGCCATTTGGTGCCGTATCATGGAAATTACCTCTGTGCCTGGGCCTGGATTTGGTTCCAACTAGGGCTCAGTGCACTTTGCTTAGCCTGCTATTGTTTTATGATTGCAGGGAGCTGATCCTCTATTCCAAGAAGCCCATGACACCCTCACTGCCTTACTGGAAAGGGCTTGTGAATAAAGCAAATTTGTTTTATAAAGCTACGTACTTGAACAAGGGATGTTCTAAGAAATTTGATATGGTTGGTTGAGTGGTGTTGGATATGGGTGTACCTTGCTCTGGATTCTTGTCTCAATAATGGTACTATCTCAGGATTGATTGCTGCCTAAACGGTTGCATATAGGTTTGAATAATGGCCTTGTTGCCTTGAGAACTGCAAAATCACTGCATTTCTATCTCTCTCTCTCTCTCTCTCTCTCTCTCTCTCTCTCTCTCTGTGTGTGTGTGTATATATTTATGTTGGTACTCCTACCCCTTTAAGGAGACTTGCATTCAGGAAAGTTGAGTTGCCTGCATAGTGGTGTGCCTGGATTAGGGGGGAGGGTTGTGGGGTGTTTTTTCAACTATAACTTGTTAGAATCCTGCCGTGCGTGGCGTGGTTTTTGTGATCTGTTCTTTTTATGCTGTGCAGTAAATAATAAATACATTTACAAACAATCTAATGTTGACCATATACAATCCAGCTGTCAATACACAATTTAAACTAAAGTTGCATCCAAAAACTCAATGCGTTTGTGACTCTTTGTTCGCTTCTTCAGTAGAGTAGATGCATGTAAAGCATTATAAAATGTGTTGAGTTTTTGGATGCAACTGTAGTTTAATCATGTATTGGCAGGTGGATTGTACATGGTCAACATTGTATTTATGTAAGAAATGCATTAATCTGGCTTTATTACAAATCAGCTTGTTACCATTTTATATGCCTTTTTGTATGCAATATTTATTCATTTATTAAACAACAATGATGAAAACTAGTTATTCATTGGTTGTAGGTGTTGTTTATATTGTGCCTCATTTAAAATCCCAGGACAAATAAAATTGGTTGTATGGATACATTGTTGTTAGGTATGTCTCAAAATATGACACCTATTTCAGAAGGAAAACATACATACATTATCTATCAATAGTATTATTACGCCTGTCTTTACACACATGAACTTTTATGGCATCTTGGTCTGTAGGGTTAAATATTGAGTTGACCCACCCTTTGCGGCCATTGCAGCTTCAACCCTTCAGGGAAGGTTGTCCACAAGGTTTAGGAGTGTGTGTGTGTGTATGGGAATAGGGGCTCACTCTCAATTTTGCACAGCCATAAGAACACACCCATAAATCAAGAATGATACAAAAAACATCCTTTGAGAGCAACTTCTCCCAACCATCCAAGAACAGTCTGGTGACGGACAATGCTTTTTCCAGCATGATGGAGCACATAGAGCAAAAATTATAATCAAGCGGCTTACGGAACAAAACATCAAATTTTGGATCCATGGCCAGGAAACTCCCTAGTTCTTATTCCCATTGATAACTTGTTGTCAATCCTCAGCAGGTGAACAAAAAAACCCCACAAATTCTGACAAACTCCAAGCATTGATTATGCAAGAATGGGCTGCCTTCAGTCAGGATGTGGCCCAGTAGTTGATTGACAGCATGCAAGGGCGAATTGCAGAGGTCTTGAAAAAGAAGGGTCAACACTGCAAATATTGACTCTTTTGCATATGTGCCTCTTATGAAATGCTTGTAATTATACTTCAGTATACTATAGTAACATCTGCCAAAAATATCTAAAAACACTGAAGCAGCAGACTTTGTGACTTTTTGAAACGTTTGGCCATTGCTGTACACAAGAACCAGGCAAACCTTAATTAGGCGTTTGTTCACTTGTAATCCAAATTAATTGTTGCTTATTATCTGTGTGCTGAAAGTCATTATTTACCACCTGAGCATACCTGGGTTATAGAGCCCATGGTGTATGCTGATGTTGTATATGAAAAAAAGATATGTGCATTCTTTTAAGACTTCACCACTTCCCTAACGTAGCACGTCATATGACTTCCTGGACTTTAGGGGGGAATATCTGAATGATGCCTGCAGCTACAGGCATCATTCAGATATCCTTTTCAGGCGACTATTGTGCGCACCATAAGAACGATCATAGCCACCATCTGGTGCTTCTCCGGGCTCTCCCGTGCCATCAGAGGCCCGGAGAATGAATCGCCCACCACCGGATGAGGAGGATAGAGATTTCCGTGACCATCTGGTCGCCGGTCATCTCTATGACAGCTGGAGGCCAGGAAGTATACAAAGCTGCGGCTGAAAGCATGAGATCTGTGAATTTTTTTTTTCCTGATCTCGTGCTTTCCAGCCTGGAGGAGAGATGTGGGGTCTTATTGACCCTGCATCTCTCCATAAAGAGGACCTGTTGCACACTTCCTATTACAATTACAAATATTCCTTGTAATAGGAATAAACGTGATCAAATTGTTCTTTTAAAAAAGTGTAAAAAAATAAAAAATAAAGTAAAATTAAATAAAAAAAAATTAAAAGGCCCTTGTCCCCAGTAGCTCGTGGTCAGAAGTGAACGTAAACACCGTTCAAACCACACATGTGAGGTATTGCCACGTGCATTAGAGTGAGAGCAATAATTCTCACACTAGACCGCCTCTGTAAACTCTAAACTGGTAACCTATAAAAAGAAAAAATGTAAGCGTTGTCTATGGAGATTTTTAAGTATCGAAGATAAAAAGTTGTATTGACCGCCACTTTATACCCTAGGGCAGTGATGGCGAACCTTGGCACCCCAGATGTTTTGGAACTACATTTCCCATGATGCTCAACTACACTGCAGAGTGCACGAGCATCATGGGAAATGTAGTTCCAAAACATCTGGGGTGCCAAAGTTCGCCATCACTGCCCTAGGGTGTCTGCTAAAAAATAAATAAATAAATATATATATATATAAAATGTTTGGGGGGGGGGGGGGGGGGTTCTGAGTAATTTTCTAGTAAAAAAAAACATATGACTTTTACATGGGGGAGAGATGTGCCAGAATAGGCCCGGTATGGAAGTGGTTAAGATCTTACATTTTCAACACTGTATTAAAACTTTACACACACACACACGCACGCACACTAATTAGTGTGTGGACTGTTTTATCTTGGTGCATATGCATTCCCTGCTTCCAAGGTACTCGCTGCTCTCATCTTTCTGTACTTTATTAATTGGCAGCTGCAGATTATGTGATCTGGGCAGCACAGTGGCTACATGGTTAGCATTTCTGCCTAGCAGCACTAGGGTCGTCGGTTCAAAATTCAACCATAACACTACCTGCCTGGAGTTCGCTTGCATGGGTTTCCCCCCACACTACTAAGACACTCTGGTAGGTTAACTAGCTCCTATCTAAATTGGCCTTAGTATGTGTATGCATGTGATTAGGGAGTTTACATTGTAAGCTACTTGAGGGCAGAGACTGATGGGAATATATAATTTATACGTAAAGCGCTGCGTAAATTGATGGAGCTATATAAGTATCTGTAATAAATGGGTCCCCCAAGGCTGGGAGTTTGGGGGGATAGTAGTTTTCTTTATTTATTATAAAGAAAGAGATTGTCTACTAAAAGTTTTGTGTGTTTATTACAAGGATGGCTGGCTAAAGCATAAACGGTAAACCTATCCATCACCAGTGTATTTAGTAGGCTTAGAGTTTCACTTTTCATAACTCTGCAAACAGGTTTTACTTTAACTGGAGTGTGTATAATAGTACTATATTCCTCTCTGTTGCCACATACTAGTGTTTGACAGTTCAGTCATTTGGCTCACTGCCCTCTTTCCACCCTGCATGTTAGAGGCCACTTTTCGGGGTGTTACTACAGCCGTAGTTTACTTTGTAAACTTTGTAAAGTGAATATTAATAAATTACGTGAACCTGTGTTCACTTTAAATACCAAACCTTGTAAAAAATAAAAACAGGATATTTTAATTGTACAGTATATGAATTGTCTCTGACAAAGCATTTGAACACATGCCTTTCCCCTATAACCCTACCCCACTCTATAAATCCATCATTTTTTATTTTTTTGCTAGTGTGATGGTGATTTTATTTTTTGTATTCTTCAAAAAAAAACGTTTCACTGTCTTCTAATGCAAAAATAGAAGCCATGTATCCGGATCGGTGCGACCTCAAACCTGGGGAGCACACTATTGGTTGATTAAAGTGAACACATCTGTATCTTTCTTTACTAAGCTTAGTGAACACTGAATCTAAGTAAATAGCCTCTATTCCTTTAGTAATCATCCCTTGTGTGTGAATATGACCCGTGCATCTTAGATCTTTTACATCACTCAGTGTTTAAAAGTATTTTTATTTACAGTTCAGAACCTGCCCTTAGGCCCAAAAAAAGCCATGTTTAAGGACACATTTATGAGACAGGTTCCCATTAAGTCACATTCATTACCTTGTCACTTTAGAGTGATACAGAGAGTGATTGATGGATTCTTTCACACTCTCCAGAAAGCACTTATATTTCTTTCTTGTCTTGTTTTAACAATTTTTATCTTCAAAATGTATTTTAAACTATGTGTGTCTCACGCCCTGCTACACGGTGAAATCTGAACAAACAAGTGTTGCTATGGCCTGGGCTTTTGCTCAACTAGTATTCCCTGCATATTATACACTAAGATACATTATTACTTAAATTTCTGTACTGGTTTGGAGTGCAGCAAAAAAAAAAAGGTGAAATTTTTTTTTGTATTGTGTTGCACTGCCTCTAATATCTAGATAGACATATTTAACACTTTATCAATAATTATGTTGACACAATTTCAATTGTTACATGGGCATAGAGGGGCTCAACCCCCCCTCCCCCCCATCTTCACCCTCGCTCCCCTTCCTTTCCCTGTCCTCTTATACATATGAATAAGTCAGATGCAGGCCAGGAATTGATGGATACTTTTTTGCAAAAATTAAAAACCTAGGTGGGATGTGGCTTACCCTATGGTAGGTCTCTATACCCCTATCATAGGGAACCTACTTACTAAGTCTAGACGCTAAGGGGTAGATTCACATACACTTAATATTGCGCTGCGTAATCGAAATACCCTACGCTGCCGTATTTTACCAGGCTCTACACCGAATCCTCGTAGATTTTTGCCCGTACGCTATGGCGGCGTAGTCTATTTCTCGCCGCGTAATCGAAATACGCGATTGGGGGGCGTGAAGCATTTAAATTAAGCGCGTCCCCGCGGCGATCGAACTACGCATGCTCCGTTCAGAAATTTCCCGCCGTGCATTGCGCAAAATCATGTCGTTACGTCATTCGTTGTTTGAGTAGCGGCGTTTACGGACATTCCTATTCCCGGACGACTTACGTAAAAAATAATAAAAGACGTCAGAAAACGTAGAAATTCGACGCGGGAACGACGGCCATACTTAATATGGGCTGTCTAATATTAGAGCAGCAAAAAGCTGGTATAGTGTTACGCAAATAAAAGACGATTAAAGGTGCCGTAAGAGATTGCGATTGAAGATCGTAATTTCGGGGATCGCCGGCAAAAGCTCATTTGCATACCCCGACGCGGAAAAAGACGGGAAGTCCACCCAGTGGCCGCAATTTTATTGCAGCGTAGATCCGAAGGCGTACAAACACGTAATCCAGTCGAATTGAAGCCCGCAGCCGTCTATTCATGGTTTGAGGTTTTCGACTAGCTAGAAAAAGCGCGTAATTTGAAATTACTCCAGTCTAACACCAGTTAGACAGGCGTAATGGCTCTCTGAATCTGGCCCTAAGTATTTATTTAGTATTTTTTTTTTTCTTCCCCCTCTTCTTCTCCTGTTCTCTCTTCTTTTGCATATGAGCTTGGTAAAAATGTGTTCTTTTAGTGTTCGAGGACTGAACTTCCCATCAAAGATATCACACATTTTACATTCTCTATATAAACAAAAGGCCAGTGTTATTCTCTTCCATGAGACTCATTTTTGCTCAAATTACATCCCCAATATATTGAATAAACATAACCCCACATGTGAAAACGAGAATGGTACACCAGTGTGTCATGCAGATGTACACCCTGGGACACGGACGCCTGTACGAGTTAACCCCCTGATCGGCGGGCTCATACTTAGAAGCTTAAAAATCTATGCGCTGATTGGCGGTCTGGTACCCCTCGATAATTTGAAGCTTAATACAATTTTTTGGCTTTGTGTCCCAGTTGGCCCTATGGTCTCCTATCAAGGAATGAAGGCTGCTAATAGCACCATATTATAATTTCTTTTATGAATGTTGGAAATACCCTTACTTTGACTCTGTCAATTAACAGATCTATAACAAGCTCTGAGGACTTTCCTGAATTCAGTATTTTTCATACTATCGAATATCCGATCGTGGTGTGTGCCCTGTCTTGCATTGGTTGCAGAGTCATCGGCCATACAACTATTTTTATACATCTTACAAAAATCCTTAAACATCCGTCCTGAAGAAGCCTCACGGCGAAACGCGCGTCGGCGACTTTGGGGATTTTGTGTATAGAGTGGTTCACCTGTATATATGTATCATTGTTATTTTTATGTATATGTCAAATTTGCTTTATTTTTATGAATACATTAAAACTATATTTTTAAACTACTTCCTTGGTCTCGATAGTCCGACCTCCAATACCTCTCCACAGTTATTGTTTTCTAATTTTGATTACCCCACATGGTATCATGATTCTTTTACTTATTCTAAATCTAAGGGGTCTCCATAGTAATTCATAAATCCTTGCCTCATCAAGTCTTGGATAGCTGGAAGAGCGGAGACGGTAGATCGCTGCTTTTAAAGCTGTCCATGTATGGTAAAGTATATACATTTATTAATTTATATTTACCAAATCAAGATCAGATTAAGCTGGAGTCACAAATGTTGATAAATCTTATGGAAAGGACGTGATTTTGGTGGGGCAGTGACTTTAATTTTGTCCTGGACTGGAATCTGGACACTACCGCCTCTCGCCCTTCTCAAGCTACCAATCAATTGAACAAGTTTAAAGATATCTTGGCTTGATATGAACTATTGGATATTTGGAGGGTTCCTCACCCAACAGATTATACATGGTACATACCAAAGATTGGATCTCTTCCTTATAAGACCTCTTTCGTACTGGGGTGTTTTTCAGGTGCTTTGGGGGTCTTAAAGGGGAATGGTGGCGGTGTCCTTATCAGAGATTGGAAGCATTATTTGGTCTGACCATGCTCCAGTCTTCCTGGAGCTGGTCATATTGAATGGAGCTACAACAAAATGGTCATGGAGTTCGAATGATAACCTATTGAAAGATGAGGCCTGTATAACCGAGATTAGGCAAATAATTGAACATTTTGTATTGGACAATGCACAAGATGCTACCTCACTAACTGTAAAATGAGAAACACTAAAACGTGTAATACGGGGCTTCTTTATAAAACATGGGTCTAGACTAAAAAGACAGTAAAATATCCTTGCTCCTAAAAGAAATTCCAAAACTTGAAAAGATACACAAATAAAACGTAATCCCCGAAAATGTAATGGCACTAACAGATAAACGGATAGAACTACAGACTTTAGTAAATGAACAGACCTTACGTCTTAGAGACAAGAACCGCGCATTGTATTATCAACCTGGAAATAAACCAGGTCGGCTCCTAACAAGGGCATTACGGCAACAAAAAATAAAAACAAAATCGGGAGAAATGACACATGATCCTGAAGGAATACTAAAATCATTCCATTCATTTTTTTTCTAGACTGTATAGTATACCAAATCAAAACAAGCAGGAATGGACCTGATATCTTCTGACAAAAAAATTTGCCAATATATTCAGGAAACAGCTATACCAACACTGCCGGAGACAGAAGCAGAGGATTTGGATAAAGCGTTTTCCATAATAGAAGTACAAAAGGCAATCGATTCACTAGAACCGGGCAGAAGGTTTTACTCCCTGCTTCTATAAGACATTTAAGGAAATGTTGATCTCCATTATGAAAAGGACCTTCAATTCTATATCCGCCTCTCGACCCTTTGTCCCACAAGGAATGGAAGCATACATCCCGCTCATCCCAAAGCCAGAGAAAGATCATACGATTTGTGGAAATTAACGTCCGATTTCTCTAACCAATATAGGTCTTCGATTATATTCAAAGATCATTGCAAACAGACTTACATCAAATTTACCAACTTGCGTTCATCTAGATGAATTTTTTTAAAGGGTCGAGAGGGAAGAGACAATACATTGCAGACCTTGACACTGAGAGCATGCCCAGAAGTACTCCATCCCATCCTGTCTACTCGCTGTGGATGCTGAAAAGGCAATCGACAGGGTGGGATGGTGTTTTCTTGATCAAACCCTAAGACCGCCTACACACGATCAGACCGCTCCGATAAAACTAGCCTGAAGACCAGTTTCATCGGACCAAATTGATCGTGTGTACGGCCCATCGGACCAAAGTTTTAAAACTTGCTTTAAAATCTGTCCGATAGACACCTGTCCATCGGACCAAAACGATGGTTAGTACACAAAAGCATCGAACCAAAAACCTACGCATGCTCAGAATCAAGTCGACGCATGCTTGGAAGCATTGAACTTCATTTTTTCAACACGTCGTTGTGTTCTACGTCACCGCGTTCTGGCCCGATAGGATTTTGGACTGATGGTGTGTACACACATCAGACCACTTCAGCGGTGGTCCGATGAAAAAGGTCCGTCGGACCAGTCTCATCGGTTTGGTCTAATCGTGTGGACGTGGCCTAAGGCAATGGGGAGTAGGTCCAATACTTTTGGAGAAAATAATGTCCCTTTATCAGAATCATACTGCTAGAATACGGATAAATGGTGCCCTCTCGGATCCGATGATAGTATCAAACGGAACTCGACAGGGCTGCTCTCCCTTGTTAAACGTATTGGTTATGGATCATCTAACTACAGCGATCTCTAAAACCCCAGATATACAGGGGATAAAGGTAAAATATATAGACTATAACATGTCTGTATATGCAGATGATCTGATGCTATATATAACTAACCCAGTAGTAACCGTACCAAATCTGATCCAGGAATTTGTCCGCTTATTAAGTAATTTTAAAGTCAATTATGATAAATCGGAAGCTCTAAATATTTCATTATCAAATAAGACTTTAGATCTCCTTCAAAGAAATTTCTCTTTTAAATGGCAAAAAGAAGCTGTTAAATATCTGAGAATATATATTTTGAGATATTTGACAGCTTCAAGAACTGAATTATCTTCTGATAATACAAAAAAAAACAAATTGCTTCAAAAATATGACAGAACGTTTTTTTCGTGGATGTGAAGGATAAGTATTGTAAAAATGGATATACTGCCAAAGTTGCTATATATATTTCAGACTATACCAATATTCTTTCCAACTAACTTACTGGGACAACTACGTAGAGCTGTAGGGAGATTTTTTTATGGGCACATAAACCTCAAATAAGAAGAGATATACTGATTAGGCCAAAAAAAAAATGGAGGTCTGGCTCTTCCAGACTTCTCAATATATCTTTGCTCTGTATTTGTGGCCAGGATAGTGGACTGGTTTCATAATGCAAAAAAACAAGCAATTAGAGGAGGATGTCATTGGAATGATATTGAAATCGTTAACATGGATAAATAGAAACTCTCGGTCTCCTCTGGGAGAAATGCCAATTTTGGTATCCTCCACTTTTTTTTTTTTTTTTTTAAATAACGTTTTTATTGAACAATTTACATTTGGAAAATAGTTCTGCAAGTTACAAGGCAATACTGGAGAAATGCATGAAATAAAAAATATGGCTTATACACATATAGTCACAGTAGATCAAAAGAAACGTATTCAGATCAAACAATGGACTCAGTAGCTATTTATGAATGGAAAACCTTGTGCCTACTCTATTCATGGGATTGTACACTATAAGAATATATAGGTTTATGGACCCTCAGTGCATGTGTCAGTGGACTCAAGCCATCTGTCCCAGATTTTGTTGTACTTATCTGGACAACCTCTATTAATATATATAAACTTTTTGTAGGGAAGTGTGTTATTTATATCTAGTTTCCAGTCGTTGAAGCTGGGAGGAGTGGGTCTCATCCACTGTCTGGCTATAATTTTCCTAGCAGAAAACAATGTTTCATGCAAAAATGTTTTAGTGAATTTGTCTATTTCTGCATCGGGGAATATCCCCAGTAAGCATTGTTTGGGATCCAGGGACAATGGGGATCCCATGTCATCATGGAGGAAGTCAACTATCTGCTTCCACAGACCCTGGAGGACCGGGCACGTCCAAAGTAGATGGAAGAATGTGTCTGTCGCTTGATTACACATTGTGCACGATGTAGAAGACTGCTGTCGAAAGCGGGCGATTCTTAGGGGGGTGAGATAAGCCCGGTGCACCACGTACAACTGGGTCAACCTGTCGGAGAGCTTGGGGGATACAGTCTTGCATGCGTCAAGTGCTTCACTCCACTCCTCATCCTCCATTGGGCCCACCTCCCTTTCCCATCTTGGCTTAAGGCTGTAAGCTAGCGTAGTAGATGATGGGGTTAGGAGCATGGCGTAAAAATCAGAGATTAGTTTACGTGGGTCTACACCCTTAACCACTGCCATGATGACATTTGGTGTAGATTGTGGCAGAGACTGGGGGAACTGAGCTTGGGCTGCGTGACTCACCTGAAAGAATCTAAAACGCATGGTTAGGCAGCAGGAACTCATTTTGAAGGTCCTCAAAGTTTTTAAGTGTGCCATTAGAAATTATGTGATGCAAATAATATATTCCATGTTCGCACCATATCTCTGTGTCAGGGATCGAGAGAAACTCTGAGAGTAGTCTATTGTGCCATAAAGGGGGTGTAGTCATTGGGTTTAGGGACCGTCAATGTTTTAGTGGCAATGTCCCATACTCGCCTATATTGATACAATTGGGACCCCCTGTCTCTATTAGAGTTGTTCCCACTATGCTCCACCGTGTGTCAGTGATTAGAAATAGACCAGTACTATGTGATTGCAAAGAGGAATCCAAACAGATATAGGTAAAAAGGGTGATTTATTTAAGAAGAGGGGGTAACACCCCACCCCCTTCAACAAGCTCAGTGCAAACAAACAAAGATCCATAGTGACAAAAACAACACTAAAGACGATATTTACAGGAAAGGGGAATACCAGAATCATAAACAGGCCAGGCCGAGGTCATACACGGGGGATCAGGAAGTAGCTGTGGACGGGGAATGAACAGGAAGGAAAAGTCCAGGAGAGGGATCAGGTCAGGTCGGATCGGATCAGATCGGGTCAAAAGTCCAGGATGGAGACAACAGGCTCAGGGTCCAGATATCAGGCTCAGGGTCGGGTTAATAGACGGATACCAGGGCGAGTTCTGCTTGAACTTTCCGGGTATAAATAGAGGCGTGCTGATTGCATTCAGGTCACACCTGAACGCAGGAAAAGCTGTGTGCTCCAACATACCAAGAACCCCCAGCTGGTGGAGGCCAGAACTGCAGCCAAAATAATAGGCAGATTTACCAGCAGGGGGGACCATTCCTGACAGTACCCCCCCTCAAAGGAGCGGCCTCCGGACGCTCCAACCAGCTGTTGCTGGGGAAGGCTCATGGTGTCCTCGATCTGGGCAGCGGGCTCCGAGTCATCAAGCGGGTCAGCAGACGAAGGCTTCGGGTCAACAAGCTGGGCAGCGGGCTCCGAGTCCTCGAGCTGGACAGCGGGCTCCGAGTCATCAAGCTGGGCAGCGGACGAAGGCTCCGGGTCATCGAGCTGGGCAGCGGACGAAGGCTCCGGGTCATCGAGCTGGGCAGCGGACGAAGGCTCCGGGTCATCGAGCTGGGCAGCGGACAAAGGCTCTGGGTCATCGAGCTGGGCAGAGCGCATAGGCTCTGGGTCCTCGAGCGGGTCAGCGTGCTCCGGGTCATTGAGCTGGGCAGCGGACAAAGGCTCCGGGTCATCGAGCTGGGCAGCGGACGAAGGCTCCGGGTCATCGAGCTGGGCAGCGGACGAAGGCTCCGGGTCATCGAGCTGGGCAGAGCGCATAGGCTCTGGGTCCTCGAGCGGGGCAGCGGGCTCCGGGTCATCGAGCTGGGCAGCGGATAAAGGCTCCGGGTCATCGAGCTGGGCAGCAGGCTCCGGGTCATCGGGCTGGGCAGCAGGCTCCGGGTCATCGAGCTGGGCAGCGGATAAAGGCTCCGGGTCATCGAGCTGGGCAGCAGGCTCTGGGTCATCGAGCTGGGCAGCAGGCTCCGGGTCATCGAGCGGGGCAGCAGGCTCCGGGTCATCGAGCGGGGCAGCGGACGAAGGCTCTGGGTCATCGAGCTGGGCAGCGGACGAAGGCTCCGGGTCATCGAGCTGGGCAGCGGACGAAGGCTCCGGGTCATCGAGCTGGGCAGCGGACGAAGGCTCCGGGTCATCGAGCTGGGCAGCGGACGAAGGCTCCGGGTCATCGAGCTGGGCAGAGCGCATAGGCTCTGGGTCCTCGAGCGGGGCAGCGGCTCCGGGTCATCGAGCTGGGCAGCGGATAAAGGCTCCGGGTCATCGAGCTGGGCAGCAGGCTCCGGGTCATCGGGCTGGGCAGCAGGCTCCGGTCATTGAGCTGGGCAGCGGATAAAGGCTCCGGGTCATCGAGCTGGGCAGCAGGCTCTGGGTCATCGAGCTGGGCAGCAGGCTCCGGGTCATCGAGCGGGGCAGCAGGCTCCAGGTCATCGAGCTGGGCAGCAGGCTCCGGGTCATCGAGCTGGGCAGCAGGCTCCGGGTCATCGAGCTGGGCAGCAGACAAAGGCTCCGGGTCATCGAGCTGGGCAGAAGGCTCCGGGTCATCGAGCTGGGCAGCAGGCTCCGGGTCATCGAGCTGGGCAGTAGGCACAGGAACGAGCGGCTGGCAGACTGGCACAGGAACAGCAGGCTGGCAGACTGGCACAGGAACAGCAGGCTGGCAGACTGGCACAGGAACAGCAGGCTGGGCAGCGGACTGGAAGTCATCAAGCTGGGCAGCAGACTGGAAGTCATCAAGCTGGGCAGCGGACTGGAAGTCATCAAGCTGGGCAGCGGACTGGAAGTCATCAGGCTGGGCAGCGGACTGGAAGTCATCAGGCTGGGCAGCGGACTGGAAGTCATCAGGCTGGGCAGCGGACTGGAAGTCATCAGGCTGGGCAGCGGACTGGAAGTCATCAGGCTGGGCAGCGGACTGGAAGTCATCGGACTGGCAGGCTGGCAGGCTGGCACAGGAACATCAGGTTGGCAGGCTGGCACAGGAACATCAGGGTGGCAGGCTGGCACAGGAACACCAGGGTGGCAAGCTGGCACAGGAACACCAGGGTGGCAGGCTGGCACATGAACACCAGGGTGGCAGGCTGGCACAGGAACACCAGGGTGGCAGGCTGGCACCGGAGCAGGCTGGTCGGATGGCACAAGCTGGGCGGCTGGCACTGGAACAGGTAGAGCAGCTGGCACAGGAACAAGCTGGGAGACTGGCACTGGAACAGGTGGCACTGGAACAGATGGCACTGGGACAGGTTGAGCAGAGGGCACTGGGACAGGTTGAGCAGAGGGCACTGGGACAGGCTGGGTAACTGGCACGATGGTATGGGTCGGGAAGTACTTCCGTTTCTTTTTAGATTTAGACACTGCAGGTTTGCTAACAGAAGTGATGTATGAAGAGGATGGAATTAAGTAGGAGGAAGGATTGGAATATGGCAGAGACACAGGGATGGTGACTGGAGGAGGTTTTTGTGGAGTTGTTACTGGTGAAAAGGAAGAAACAGGTGGATTAAAGGCGGGGTAGGTACAACAAGTAGAGACTGGGTAATAATACTTGGTAGGAAGTGGAATTAACTGGGCTATAGCTGAGGTTGTCATTGGCAATGGACGGCTAGATCCTTGGGAAGGTAAGTGGTTAATGGCAGGGCTGGGATGCAGTGGCTTGGCTGGAATCAGGAGATCTGACCATGCCTGCAGCACAGGTTGAACAAAGGCTGGTTCACACACACCTTGTTTAATCAGAGACTGCACTGAACTAATGCAGTCAGATAACTTCTGCTGGGAACAAGAGCAATAGTGTTCATCAAAGGAGGCTGGATCATCCTCCATCAACCATACCAGGGATTCAACTTGGTCAGGACTGAAGGGGGGAGAGAAGTCGTCACTACCATCAGGAATAACAGACGGAGCCGATTCAACACATAACTGAATCAATGAGTGAATATCGTCAAAAGACATATAACCCTGATCCACCAAAGAATGAGCTGATCGGATGGTTTCCATCAGCTGATCCCTTGTCCACCCCTCAAAAACCTGGCAACAATACTCCCCATCCTCCTCAGCCAGTAGGGAAAAGTAACAGATTTCATTGAAATCCATGCTTCAGAAAAACGCAGAACAACAGGGTGGTTCCTTAATGCAAGCACGTCTGGTCTAGGATGGCCCTGGTATACTGTCAGTGATTAGAAATAGACCAGTACTATGTGATTGCAAAGAGGAATCCAAACAGATATAGGTAAAAAGGGTGATTTATTTAAGAAGAGGGGGTAACACCCCACCACCTTCAACAAGCTCAGTGCAAACAAACAAAGATCCACAGTGACAAAAACAACACTAAAGACGATATTTACAGGAAAGGGGAATACCAGAATGATAAACAGGCCAGGCCGAGGTCATACACGGGGGATCAGGAAGTAGCTGTGGACGGGGAATGAACAGGAAGGAAAAGTCCAGGAGAGGGATCAGGTCAGGTCGGATCGGATCAGATCGGGTCAAAAGTCCAGGATGGAGACAACAGGCTCAGGGTCGGGTTAATAGACGGATACCAGGGCGAGTTCTGCTTGAACTTGCCGGGTATAAATAGAGGCGTGCTGATTGCATTCAGGTCACACCTGAACGCAGGAAAAGCTCTGTGCTCCAACATACCAAGAACCCCCTGCTGGTGGAGGCCAGAACTGCAGCCAAAATAATAGGCAGATTTACCAGCAGGGGGGACCATTCCTGACACCGTGATTGCAGTAAGCGAATCAGCGGTCAGCTGCGCCCACCGTGGACAGAGAAGCGTGAGAAATCTGGTTCTGTCGGTTTTATCTATGTGGTATAGTTGAGACAGTTGGGATGCAAGGTAATAGAGATTTAAGTCAGGGAGGGCTGTTCCACCTAGATCAGTGGGGTTCTTAAGGACTCTCCAGGCCAGCTTGTGTCTGTTGGTACCCCAGATAAATGTCCATAGTATGGCCTCCATTAACTTGAAAAATTTCAAGGGTAAGTATACGGGCGTGTGCCAAAGTATATATAATATTTTAGGAAGTAATATCATTTTAACGATATTAATGCGGCCCCACACACCGAGCAGGAATCTCGCCCATATTTGGGTTTTAGACTTAATGAGATCGAAAAGGGGTTCTATATTCAGGGATACGTAGTCAGCCGGTGTTCTATTCACCTATACTCCAAGGTATTTAATAGTGTTCACTCGCTGGAGTGGTAGCTGCGCCTGTAGCTCGGGGGAGGGGAAACTATCCATAGGCAATATTTGGGATTTCTCCCAATTAATTTTAAGGCCAGAGAACTGACCAAAGTGTTCGATTGTATGTAATGCCTTCCGGAGAGAAGTGGTAGAGTCGGCCAGGTATAGCAGCGTGTCGTCTGCGTATAAGCTCATTTTTTCAGTCAGGGAACCAAGGCAAAGACCCTGGATCTCGGGGTCCTCTCTAATGGAGATTGGAAGGGGCTCTGCCAGCAGAGCAAAGAGGAGTGGAGACAGTGGACAGCCCTGCCTAGTGCCCCTGGATAAGGTAAACGTCTGGGAGGCCCTTCCGTTGGCCACCACCCTACCCCTGGGTGCCAGATATAATAATTGAACCCAATTGATAAAGTTAGGTCCAAAGCTACGGAGGCATCCCCAAAGGTACCGCCACTCCACCGAGTCAAAGGCCTTGGCGGTGTCCAAGGCCACCACCACCCGGGACCCAACGTTAGTATGTGTCGCCTGCAAGTTAATAAACAATTTCCTGAGGTTGAAGGAGGTGTTGCGCCCCGGCATGAATGCAGCTTGGTCAGTGTGGATCAGGCTTAGAATCACTTGGTTAAGGAGGAAAGCAAGTACTTTAGCCAGGATCTTTATGTCTACCTGAAGGAGTGATATGGGCCTATAAGATTCCGGGAGGCCTGGGTGCTTGCCCGCTTTAGGTATAAGGATAATGACCGCCTCACCCATCGATGGGGGTAGGGTGAAGTTGTTGAATAAATGATTGAAGAGGGACAATAACTTAGGGGCAAGTATCTCGCAGTACTGGGCATAAAATTCAACTGGTAACCCATCTGAACCCGGGGCCTTGGAACTGGCGAAGCTTGAAATCGCTGCGATTATTTCATCAAGTGTGAGCAATTACTATTACAGGAACAAAGACCGGCCTATATCCTGTCTACAATATACAGACACTTGCTTCCAAAAAATACAGAGCAAGGGTCATCTTGTATATCTAGGTGGGAACAAGAACTGGGAACAGTTATCCCTAGATCGGACTAGGAAACATCCTTTCAACTGACACATCAATTATCTTTATCAAGTAGACACCAGGAAAGGAACTATAAAATCATAGAAAGATGGTATAGATGCTCTGTAGATATGCATAAAATTAACAAGGAAAATTAAGAAGTTTGTTGGAGATGTCAAAATGAATCCTTGGGTTGGTTTGTTTGAAGGGGGGAGGGCCTGGAATGACAATGCAGAGAGTGATATTACAGGGGGTGGTCCAACTGCCCCTCCCTGCAGGGGACACGTGGATCCCCAGGTGGAGGAGGGGCTCACTGGCCTGATGTAGCAAGGGGAAGGCACCCACAGATTTGAAAGGCAATTAGAACTATGGAGGATGAATCGTAGTTTGAGAGAGAAGTGATATGATATGTTTTGGGAAACACTTCCCCTTTATCTTTGTTTAAATGATTTGATTTTGTACTATGTGGGTATTTCTTCTCCTTTTTCTTTTTTATACTTGTATGTTGTAATGACTTTACGGCCAGAGGGATGACCCTTTATATGTATATCACTATGCTTGTTTGGAAAATAATAAAAGAAAATTTAAAAGAAAATGCAAGAGGCACAATGTCACATATATGGTAATACTGCCCATGGGTTTTGGTCAAAAATATATAATATAGAAGAATTACAGCACTTGCTGTACAATCAGATGTTTTGGCCTCTATATTGTCAATGATTCCGGGCTCAATAAAGGCCATAAAGAAAGATATTTTAAGGCACATGCTAACAGCCCCACGTACAGTTATAGCTCCGAACTGAAGAAAGGCGGTAGACCCCTCAATTGGGGAATGGGTGTGTGAGATGGGCAAGATGCAGTCCCTGGAGATGATGATAAAGACAGAAGCAGGTAATAGAGAGCACAGTCTAAAGATATGGCAACAATGGAAGGAGTTCAGAACTTCTGCAGTGATAGCAGATTATATATAGAGCTTTACCGCAGAACCCTTTTTTTTCTCTCTTGGTTAGGTGGGGGCTGGGCATGGGGAGGATTATTTGGAGTTATGTTGTCAGTTTGTTTGAGTCTAGACAATATTGGGATCCTGGATAGATACATATTGATTGAGAACATTTTAGATTGTATATTCAAGATATAAAAGTGTGATTCAATGATAATGTGTAGAACTGCAATGGTTTATAGATGCGTTTACAGGATACCCATAATTTGTTCTCTTTTTTGTTATGTATATCTGTGTAAATTGAAAAATGTATAAAATAGAAATATATGAAAAAAAAAAAAAACTGTCATCAAAATTACCTCTTAATCTTTGAGGCACCGTACTGAAATCAACAACAACATTTTATAAATCAATTACATTTATTCAGTTCTATTAAAACAAACGGTGGAATAATGCATAACCACCACATAAATATGACAAATGTAGTCATATAGCAAATATCAAAATGAATACAGATGCATGAATAATGGTGTATCCTGCTGGTGAATGCCAATGTGTTTCGCAGTGCACAACTGCTTCATCAGGGGTGTCGTGGGAATATCACAACATCTGACATAGATTTAACAACCACTAGCCTCATCCATTATAAGTAGAGTTGTGAGTCTGCATTTTTGGTCAGTTTCAGGTATTTTGTGTCCTAGCCCCTTCACCATTACTTTATGCTACCTAAAAAAAACTGCATAAATTCTTCAAGTGATTGGCCCCTACTTATTACTGCCACACTACAAGCCACGGATCCTAATGTCAGCCTTTTCTATGGGTACAATCATACTGCTTGGGTGGTGTGGGGGTGCTATGCCAACAATGACAGACATGGAAGCTGCCATTGTTGACCTCTTCTTCTGAAAATGCTAGTTGCTTGACTGTTGTGAGTGCCTTCTTGCTTCTTAACATTAGGCCACCAACTCAGAACAGAACAGGTAGCAGAACCAAATCCTAACATTTATCTGTCTTACCCCATTTGTATACTTACTCCAGGTTTGGGATTCCGACAATACTTAAGCCAGCAGTTCAGAATGTAGCCAGGTAATTAGCATTTTCAGAAGGTCAGCAATGGCTGCTCCATATTTCTCCTATGGCAGGTTTACTTTAATACTGTATGCATGACTAATAAAAGGTAGGAGTTCTGTTCTGTATACATAGCACATCTAATCTATGTATCTGTCTACATTCTACAAACTACATTCTTATTAGGGTTATAGAAACCAGACTGTTAAATGTTTAAATCTCATGTGAGGGAAGACACAGATGGAAATGTTTATAAAAAGCATTAGGTGCACCTCCTGCTTACATTATAAGTTAATCATAAGTGTAATGTTCTATAACTTCTACTTGTAATGTAACTCGGTTGAATAATTATTTTCCTTCTATCCACATTCAGAATTGAACTGTAACTTTTCCTTTCATACATCATAGAGGTTTTTCCTTTTAATAAAAAACTGTCACAAATGTAGGCAATTCAGACAAACCTTATGATGAAATACCTTAAGTGAAAACCTGAAACAAGTTAAAATGATCAGTAGATCCACAGCTAAGGTTACATGCCAATCTCAGATTGAACTGTATGGCCAAGAAGAGTGGTGTGACAAGCCCAGGGTCAGATCTTAGCCACTGCCATCAATATGTGATGATGGCATAGATTCCAAATGTCCCAGATTTGCCTGGATAGTCCCCTCCCTTTCCCTTTTGTCCAGCCCATCCTGCATCCCGGACTGTGTCCCGAGACTTAACAGAACTGGGTTTCAGAGCATAAAGCACTATCACTTCCAAGTTCCAGTTATAATTAGAAAACCAACAATAAAAAAAGAAAAGGGGGGGAAAAAAGGCAAAGAGAAAGCAGGGATGATTGTTGGACCTGCAGACCTACAAGAAGAGTGAGATCTATGTCATTTTATACAGAAAGCTGAATATGCATTTATTGAGCCCATGGGTACCATGTTTTTTCACATTTTGTGTTAGTATCGTTGATGATGCTGGCTATTTTATTTCATGCACCATAATCCATGAGGTCTTATGTTTAACCCTGGATAAGGAGACTGACAACTTTTTCCATTGTCCAGCTATGGTACTTTTAGCCGCAAAAGAAGATTAACAGGGCAATTTTTAGGTTGGTGTAGTACACTCAACTGCACCACTCACCGAAGTAAAGCAAATATCCTTTTCGATGCAATCAGTAGGCCATTGGCTTCAGCAATGTCTGCCTAATAGGCTTAATCACCTGCCTCTGGATTGTGTTAGAGGCTCTGTAAACTGGAACTTTTTAATGACTAGTTTACAACATCTTTATTACAAATCTCTAATTTCAGTGAGATTATTTTAGTGCCAATAATAACAGTGTAGATTACTGCTAAAAGCCTTAATAGCACAGTTATGATGCTTAATAGAAGTCATTTGAAGCTTAATGAAAGGTCTTTGGTGAAATGTTTTTTATATTTACTTTAATTGTGTATTGGTGGGGAGGTGGGTCAGAGAAAGAATTTTTTTTTTTAAAAGGCACTGGCTGGAGCCACAAGCAACAGATATAAATCTAAATGGTGTATTGTAGATGTGTGAATTTGAGTGGCTTTGGTCAATTATGGCTCAGGGGGTTTAGTACATGCCCCACACTATAAAAGGCCACCTGCAGGTTGGCCTTGTGTAGTGTGTTGCGGTGGTTAAGAGGGAACAGAGAGAAAGTGCCATTTTTTGCAGGTAGATCGAGCAGGCAGGCAGGCTAGTCAGTTAGAATTACAGTGTGTAGAGGATATATATGCATCCCAGGTGTTGTATATATATTTATACACTGTATAGTTTAGCTAGATCCACTCTTCCTAAATTACTGACAGGCAGGTAGGTGATTGTGCTAGCTGCAGTATTGTCACATGGTGTACTGTCTGTGTCTTCTGCAGTGTGCACCTAAAGCTACGTGGTGTGTGTACTGTCCATGTCCTCTGCACATTGTGCACCTAACGTAAAGCTGGTGTTTCTCATATTTACTCCTAGAAGCAGGGATCTGCTCATTTTAATACCTCAGGCAGGGTATATTGCTGCAAGTACTTTCACGTGGTGTACTGTCTGTGTCCTCTGCAGTGTGCACCTAAAGCTACGTGGTGTGTGTACTGTCTGTTTCTGTTGGGACAGAAAGTGAGGTGCAATCTTCTGAACAGATGCACACAGACAGCTAAACAAATGTTACAGGGGTGATAACCCTTCTCTATGTTTTCAGAAAAGCTTAAAAATTGATTATATGGCTGGAGCTACACTTTAACCACTTGAGCCCCGAGCCTGTTTTTCAGATTCGCTGCTTACGAGACTAAAACTGTTTTTTTTGCTAGAAAATTATTTAAAACCCCCAAACATTATATATATTTTTTTCTAACACCCTAGAGAATAAAATGGCGGTCATTGCAATACTTTTTCTCACACAGTATTTGCACAGCGGTCTTACAAGCGCACTTTTTTTGGAAAAAATTCACTTTCTTGAATTAAAAAATAAGACAACAATTAATTTGGCCCAATTATTTTATATATTGTGAAAGATAATGTTACACAGAGTAAAATGATACCCAACATGTCACGCTTAAAAATTGCGCCCGCTCGTGGCATGGCGTCAAACTTTTACCCTTAAAATCTCTTAAAAATCTCGATTGGCGACGTTTAAAAAATTCTACAGGTTGCATTTTTTGAGATACAGAGGAGGTCTAGGGCTAGAATTATTGCTCTCGCTCTAACGATCGCGGCGATACCTCACTTGTTTTCATATGCGGGCGCTACTCGCGTGTGCGTTTGCTTCTGCGCGCGAGCTCGTCGGGACGGGGCACTTTAAAAAAAAAATGTGGGTTTTTATTTTTATTTATTTTATAATTTTTAACACTGAAAAAAAAAATTCACTTTTATTTCTATTACAAGGAATGTAAACATCCCTTGTAATAGAAAAAAGCATGACAGGTCCTCTTAAATATGAGATCTGGGGTCAAAAAGTCCTCAGATCTCATATTCAGGCTTAAATGCAAAAGAAAAAAAGAAAAAAAAAAGAAAAAATGTAAACAAAATAAATGTCTCTTTAAGACGCTGGGCGGAAATGACGTTTTGACGTCACTTCCGCCCAGCAGAGGTATGGGGACGGTTGAGGGACATTTTTTCCCTCAGTCGCATCCCCGGACAGCTAGCAAGAGGACCCGATCGCCTCCGCCGCTACCGACGGCTCTGGTAAGCGGCGGAGGGCGCGGGAGAGCAGCGGGAGGGGGGGCACCCTCTCCCGCCGCCGATAACGGCGATCTCGTGGCGAATCCGCCGTGATGACCGCCGTTATCGTTAACAGGTCCGCCCCACGAAGAGATGGATATCTTGGTTGTGGCAGCAGCTGCTGCCATTACCGAGATATCCATCTTCAAAAAAATGACGTCTTTAGAGGTGGGGTGGATCTCAAGTGGTTAAAGAAGTACCAGTTCAAAATTACAAACAGATTCTACTTAACAACAAACCTACAGTACCTGTCTTGTTTGCACCACCTATATAATGCTGTTCAAAGTATATAGGGCCAAAGGGGCTGGTAATGACCTGGGGGGAGGGGGGTGGGGAAACTCATGCTATTTTTCTCAATGATTTTCATCCATATTGCAAAGACCAGATATTACATTAAAGCCGCAAGCAGTTTTAAATTACTTTTTTCTTATAGTAATCTCATTTTGTGCAGAGACAGTTCTAAACACGTGCCACTCCACAGGCATACTATGGACACCCAGCAGGTACGATATTTAAAGGAATTTTTCAATTTATTTTTTTCACTTTAAGCATCATTAACCACTAGGCAACCGCACGCCGTTAAATGACGGCGGGCCGAATACCCTATTGTTCTGACAGGACGTCATATGACGTCCTGTCATTTAACCACTTCAATACTGGGCATTTTCACCCCCTTCCTGCCCAGATCAATTTTTAGTTTTCAGCGCTGTCGCACTTTGAATGACAATGGCGCGGTCGTGCGACGTGGCTCCCAAACAAAATTTACACCCTTTTTTTCTCACAAATAGAGCTTTCTTTTGGTGCCATTTGATCACCTCTGCGGTTTTTATTTTTTGCGCTATAAACAAATTTTTATTTATTTTTACTTTTTTTTTCAGTTTAGACCAATACGTATTCTTCTACATATTTTTGGTAAAAAATCACAATAGGCGTATTTTATCGGTTTGCGCGAAAGTTCTAGCGTCTACAAAGTAGGAAATAGAATTATGGCATTTTTTATTTAATTTTTTTACTAGTAATGGCAGCGATCTGCGATTTTTTTTATTGTGACCGTCACGTTGCACACATCGGACACTTTTGAAACATTTTTGGGGCCATTCACTTTCACACAGCGATTTGTGCTATAAAACTGCACTGATTACTGTGTAAATGTGACTGGCAGGGAAGGGGTTAACACTAGGGGGCGCTGAAGGGGTCAAATATGTTACCTAAAGTGTGTTCTAACTGTTAGGGGGGGGACACACACTAGTGGAGGAGATCGATGTGTGCTCCTCTGTACTGGGAACACACATCTGAACACACAGATCCATGCTTCTGCCGTGATTGCGGGAGATCGCGGGTGCCCGGCGGTCATCCCGACCGCTGGGCACGCGCACTGGGTCCCGAGGAATGCGACGGGGGCGTGCGCGCCATCTAGTGGCCGGAAAATGCAAGGACGTCATATGACGTCCAGTCTAAAAAGACATAACTTCCCCACCGACGTCATTTTACAATGACTCGGTGGGGAAGTGGTTAAAGCCGCTAGGGGGGGTGTGCGGGCGGCGGTGCACGTGCACACCCGTTGCGTTACTGGGAACACAATGCGCATACCCAGTGGCCGCAATGGGTAAACACAGAGCTCCATGTCCTGTCAGGGAGTGGAGACCAATGCTGTGTCCCTTGTACATAGGGACACAGATTGGTCACCTCCCCCAGTCACCCCCTCCCCCTACAGTTAGAACACTCACTAGGCTACACATTTAACCCCTTCCCCGCCCCCTAGTGGTAACCCCTTCCCTGCCAGTCACATTTATACAGTAATCAATGCATATTTCTAGCACTGTTCACTGTATAAATGTAAATAGTCCCAAAAATGTGTCAAAAGTGTCCGATGTGTCCGCTATAATGTCGCAGTCCCGAAAAAAATTGCAGATCGCTGCCAATTACTAATAAAAAAAAATCATAATTATGTCCCCTATTTTGTAGGCAATATAACTTTTGCGCAAACCAGTCATTATACGGTTATTGCGATTTTATGTTGTTTATAGCCCAAAAAATAAAAACCACAGGGGTGATCAAATACCACCAAAAGAAAGCTCTATTTGTGGGAAAAAAAGGATGTCAATTTTGTTTGGGAGCCACGTCGCACGACCGCGCAATTGTCAGTTAAATCGATGCAGTGCCGGAAGCTAAAATTTTGTCTGGGCAGGAAGGGGGTGTATGTGCACAGTAGGCAAGTGGTTAAAATCACTGCCGATACATGTTTCCTGGGGCAAGACCTGGGTTCTCAAACCCGTTTTACGTCAATAACTTGCATATTAGGCTTTAAAATTAGCACTTTTGAATTCGAACGTTCGAGTCCCATAGACTTCAATGGGGTTCTAAATGTTCGAAGGTTCTGGTGCGAACCGAACGGGGGGGTGTTCGGCTCAACCCTACTAACCTCCCAGGATCCTCTATTGTTCCTTTAATATGAGAAAGGTCTCAGTGACAAATGCAAAGGATTAGGGAGTAAATCCATCCATACATGGTTTGAAATTTGGTCAATTCAGCAGAGACCAGCCAAATTTCATCGAGGAGTGGTTTTGAAAGGTATGAGACAGACATATAACTTGTCTTTCCTCTTATTTCCGCTATACCTCATTGCTTACTACTTTATTCCCCTCTCGCTTTGCCTTTTGCTATGTGGTTTTACAACTCCTTGGCACTTTCTTGGAATCTTTTGATTTGGTCTAGGGGTGGCCAACGCTAGCCCATATCCCATCAGCACAATAAATGTATTTACATACACCTATTCCTTTCTCTGCTTACTAGATCTGTGCCCCCTGCAATCCCTTGTGGTCCCTGTGAGTTTTGATCTGCCACTCTGCACTCGGGACAGAGCCTGTTCCAGCCATCCATGCAATCTCGGATCACATTATGTCTGTTTGATAATAAAGAGTTTATCAAGAGTTGATTGACTTGGGAAGGATTCCCTTGTTTTTACTCATATTTACCCTTGAAGTGTCACTATGCGATTCAGCTGATTTCAAGACATGAGGACCCACCTACCTGCAATGATGTTGTGTAATATCTCATTTTAAAGGGACATACAATTTGTGAGTACTAAGCATTGCAAATACTATATTTTCTGCCTTTTTTAATTCAATTAATTACTTTTGCTTATTTATATATAATTACTTATATGTTTATATAAATATTTTTTCAATTGAAATATACCAGCATGCTTCCACTTAACCCCTGAGGAAGGAAGTGAACACGCTATAAATAGAAAAACCTCCTGTTTTCTTCCGAAACATGTTGGGTTCTGTTGTGACCACAATCCACACTCAACTTGACATCTAGAAATATTGTGAGTTGCAACATTTAGCAGCTGTATATTTATATCCTTGCTTTGTTCCATCTAAAGTTTTTAGATGTTAATGTGTATATTTTTCTACATGGAATAAAATATATATTTTTTATATACTCTGCACCATCTCTCTGTCTATCCTGTTATGGTCCCTTGCCCGTACTATCCCTGGGGCATTCCCTACATTTTCTTAACTACTTCACCTCCGGAAGCTTTTACTTCCTTAATGACCCTGCCATTTTTTGCGATACGGCACTGCGTTATTTTAACTGACAATTATGTGGTCGTGCGACACTGTACCCAAATAATATTGATGGCCTTTTTTCCCCCCACAAATAGAGCTTTCTTTTGGTGGTATTTGATCACCTCTGTGTTTATTTCTTTTTTGCGTTATAAACAAAAAAAATGATTTTTTTTTAAAAAAAATAGATTTTTTACTTTCTGCTGTTAAAAAAAAAAACACAATTAAAAAAAAAATCAAATTTCTTCATCAATTTAGGCCAATATGTATTCTGCTATATATTTTCGGCAAAATAAATCCCAATAAGCGTATATTGATTGGTTTGCACTATGAGATATTTTTTTGGCGTTTTTACAGCCACTTTTCTGAGCGTTTTTTGCAGCTTAAAAACAGCTCTCCATGTTGGTCTATGGCAGTGTTTCTCAATTCCAGTCCTCACGCCCCCCCAACAGGTCAGGTTTTCAGGATTTCTATTATTTTACACAGCTGATTTGATCAGTTTCACTGCCTTAGTAATTCCCACAGCCTTTTCATCTGAGGGAAATCCTGAAAACATGAAAACATGACCTGTTGGGGGGGCGTGAGGACTGGAATTGAGAAACACTGGTCTATGGCCTCATGCCCACCATGACGTTTTTGAGCTGTAGATGGCTGAGACGTTTTTAAGCTGCAAAAAAAAACGCAGGACCAGTGCGTTCTGAAGCTCCAGCAATAGAGCTGTAAAAACGCCAGACATTAAAAAACACGCAAAAAAACCCGCTACCGCTGCATTTTTGAGCTCCAGCTCACAAAAAAAATATATTAATATTTATATATATATTTTTTTACAAAATAAACATGGACAGGCATTTTTGGCGTAATGGTGGCGCTCAGTGTTTTTTTACCAGGACTGTGACATTGCGGCGGACAAACCGGACACATTGGCAGGGAAGGGATTAACACCAGGGGCAATCAAAGGGTGAGGTGTGTCCCTAGAAGTGAACACAGATATCCATTTTCCTGCTTAGCAGGAACAGAAGATCTCTGTGTCCTCCCCTGTCACAATGGCAATCTGCCTTGTTTACATTGATCAACGCTCTGCCTCTCTGGGGAACGATCGTGGGTGGCTGGTGGACATCGGGTCCGAGAGACCCGCTAATTGGCTCCCCCTCTATCCAATGGGCATGTGCCTACAGTATCTTTTGCACTAAATCACGTACAGGTACATAATTTTGTTGTGCAATAGAGCTGCCCTGCCGCAGTATATATGCTATGGGCAGTCTTTAAGTGGCTAAGGATGGTTACCTGATGGTGACAACAGTGGGCCATGCCTACATAATGTGTGTGGAGACAGCCAATTGTAATCTCCATCACTGTGACAGAACAACATAATATGTGCACAGTGCTTTGTCACCCTATAGGAGTGACTAAACTAGGACCTTCATGGCAAGATCTACAGGTAATATTTTAATGAAAGCTTAAGGCCCTGTACACACGATGGACCATTTTCATCGGGACAGCGCTGAAGTAGTCTGATGGTCTGATGTGAGTACACACCATCAGTCCAAAATCTGATCGGGTCAGAACACGGTGATGTAGAAGACAACGACGTGCTGAAAAAACGAAGTTCAATGCTTCCAAGCATGCGTCGACTTGATTCTGAGTATGTGCGGGTTTTTGGTCCGATGATTTTGTGTACTAACCATCGTTTTGGTCAGGCGTCCATCGGACAGATTTTAAAGCAAGTTTTAAAACTTTGGTCCGATGGATAACGGTCCGATGGGCCGTACACACGATCAATTTGGTCTGATGAAACTGGCCTTAAGGCCAGTTTCATCGGACTGGTCTGATCATGTGTACGCGGCCTAAGAGATAAACACATTAAAAATAACTTAAGAAAACTTTTGGGTTTACATTTACTGGGTAAAAAAATCCCTTTAATTAAATTTAAACGTACCTACAAGAGATAACAAATTCCTTACAAAGCTGATAAACAAGGTTGTAGTTACTATAATTTTACAATGATAATGTCCATGAGTACAGCATCTGCTGAGCTTGTCACACCCAACACTGTTTGGCGTCATTACATCCAATTAATACGTGTTTAATAAATAAAGGTATATGTATGATAATAACTGAAAGAATCAAGATGATGTTTACCTTACATACAAGGAAATAGTCAGTTTGTACTTGTGCAATGGGCGTTTAGTCCCTGTGCGTCAAATCCCAGAGTTTTTGTTTACCTGGGAGGTGTAGCGTCATTCCCTGCTTGCAGCTTGTCATAGTTTAGGTTGTTTTATATAGGGGTGGGCAGGAGAGGGTGCACAGAAGGCATGGGCACAATATGACATTTAGGTCATCAAATGTGAAATGACTCTGAGGTTTTAACTATTCATATAGTTAAACATTTATCTTATGAGCCGGTTCACACACGGGCGGCACGACTTTGGGGGGCGACTCGGCAAGGAGATCTCAAGATGACTTCAAATGCAACTTGCAAAATGACTTCTGTATTGAAGTCAATGCAAGTCGCCCCCAAAGTCGTACAAGAACCTTTTTCTAAGTCAGACAAGTCGCTCCTTTAGGAACTGTTCCATTGAACAGAGCAGAGCGGCTGAGCCGCCTGATGAGTCGCCCCTGCGTGACCCGGCACTTAATGCTATGTTTATAAATAATATGAAAACAAAAAAAGAAAATTTAGGAACAACACAACAAAAATTTGTGTGCCCTTACCATTTTTTTTTTTTGATTTGGGATTGGCTTGGTTCACACCTTTGCTGAAACACACTACAGTCCATTTAGCATGGTTCCCTATGGGACACATTCCCATCTATGCTTTTTTCAGCCGCTGCATTTTTGGGAAGGGTCAGGGACTTTTTTTTAAAGCAAAACTGTGTGTTTTTCGTTCAATAGACTTGAAAGGAGAAGCCGCAGAAAAGCATATAGTGTGTTTTTGCCGCGATTTGTGTTTTTTAATCCATCCAAAAACAAATTGGCCGAAAAAAGCATCAAAAAGGCATGTGCAAAAAGCACTGCGGAAACGGATCAAAAGCAAACTGCATAGGTGTGAACCAAGCCTTTCAAACTCTATTTGAAGCTGTAAATGAGGAACAGATGGAGACTAGGTTTGGGTTGTATACCTTTGATTCATTCAGTTGTTGGTTTTTCGTTCTCTCTATTCTCTTCTCAGTTTAGTTCCTATAAGTGGAAATTAAGTCGGCAGTTCTAGAACATTTGCATGCACTCTGCTTACCCCAAATTAGAAAGGATGTTGCTGGTCACAAAAAGTGGTCTTGCCCTTAGACTTGGGTTATATGTCATGTGTTTAAAGTACAAACAAGGAACAGAATGTGCTGGAAAAACTGGCGTATGATACATAGTTGCATAGTTACATAATTGGTGAGGTTGAAAAAAGACCAACCTATGTGTGTTTTTTTTTATGTCAGTATTACATTGTATATCCCTGTATGCTATGGTCTCTCAGGTGCCTATCTAATAGTTTTTTGAAATTATAGATGCTCCCTGCTGAAACCACTGCCTGTGGGACAGAATTCCACATCCTTACTGCTCTTACAGTAAAAAAAAACCTTCTTAGGCTGCGTACACACGATCGGTCAAAACCGATGAAAACTGACCGAAGGTCCGTTTCATCGGCCCAAAACGATTGTGTGTGGGCCCCATCGGTCAGTTATCCTTCGGTCAAAAAAAAGGGAACTTGCTTTAAAATTTAACCGATGGACGCCTAACCGATAGGTCAAAACCGATTGTTAGTATGCAAAAGCATCGGTTAAAAAGCCATGCATGCTCAGAATCAAGTCGACGCATGCTTGGAAGCATTGAACTTCATTTTTTTCAGCACGTCGTTGTGTTTTACGTCACCGCGTTCTGATACGACCGTTTTTTTAACCGATGGTGTGTAGGCACATCAGACCATCAGTCAGCTTCATCGATTAACCGATGAAAACGGTCCTTCCTTGTTTGGTCAGACACCATGTTTTTGGACTTGCTGGTTGGGCTGGGGCTGGTTACTGGACCTCGGGGGCCTGGGAGGACACGGCTTCGTCCACAGTTAGCTCCCATAGGTGTGGTGTGGCGTTGGCCTTCTCGGCTTGCAGGGTCTAGAAGGTCTACCAGACAAGTTTTGATGTACTACAGTGGGGATCGAAAGTTTGGGCACCCCAGGTAAAAATTTGTATTAATGTGCATAACGAAGCTAAGGAAAGATGGAAAAGTCTCCAAAAGGCATCAAATTACAGATTAGACATTCTTATAATATGTCAAAAAAAGTTAGATTTTATTTCCATCATTTACACTTTCAAAATTACAGAAAACAAAAAAATGGCGTCTGCAAAAGTTTGGCGCGGTCAGATGTAAACAGACCGGCGTCATTTGATGACGCCGGTTCCTCCCTCCTCTCTCTGTACCGATCGGTACAGTGTGAGAGGAGAGGGGAGGGAGCGGATGGCAGCGCCAGTGCTGCGGGCTGGATCTGTGACAAATGCAGTCACAGATCCATCCATCCCTCCCTCCCTCCTCAGCCATCCCTGCTGCAATACTCTGCAATGCTGGGCAATACTCTGGGGGGGCAATACTCTGGGGGGGCAATACTCTGGGGGGGCAATACTCTGGGGGGCAATACTCTGGGGGGCAATACTCTGGGCATACTCCGCAATACTCTGGGCATACTCCGCAATACTCTGGGCATACTCCGCAATACTCTGGGCATACTCCGCAATACTCTGGGCATACTCTGCAATACTCTGGGCATACTCCGCAATACTCTGGGCATACATCGCCCCTGTCCCCGTGAGCTCGCATGCAGAAGCGAACGTATACGCAAGTCCCGCCCACATATGAAAACGGTGTTCAAACCACACATGTGAGGTATCGCTGCGAACGTTAGAGCGAGAGCAATAATTTTGGCCCTAGACCTCTTCTCCAACTAAAATGATGTAACCAGTAAAAATATTTAAAGCGTCACCTATGGGGATTTTTAAGTTGCTGTGTGTGAGAAATAACCCGCTAATATGAAAATTTTGTGGAAAGAAAATAAAAATGAAAAAAATCTTGATTTTGCAAAGAATTGTGGGAAAAATGACAACTTCAAAAAACTCACAATGCCTCTTTCTAAATACCTTGGAATGTCTTCTTTCCAAAAGGGGGTCATTTGGGGGGTATTTGTACTTTTCTGGCATGTTAGGGTCTCAAGAAATAAGAGAGGCTGTCAGTACATTAGGTGTGATCAAATTGATCAATTTTCAGTAATTGGTACCATAGCTTGTAGACCCTATAACTTTCACCCAGACTAAATAATATCTACATTTTTTTTGTTTTGTTACCAAAGATATGTAGCAGTATACATTTTAGGCCAAGTTTATGAAGAAAAATTACTTTTTTGCAAAATGTTATAATAGAAATGAAGAAAAATTCATTTTTTTACAAAATTTTCGTTCTTTTTTCATTTATAGTGAAAAAAATAAAAACCGCAGAGGTGATAAAATACCACCAAAAGAAAGCTCTATTTGTGGGAAAAAAAGGACAAAAATGTCATTTGGTTGCAGTGTTGTATGACTGAGTTATTGTCATTCAAAATGTGAGAGCACCGAAAGCTGAAAATTGGTCTGGTTATTAAGTGGGTTTAAGTGCCCAGTAGTCAAGTGGTTAAAGAAAAAAACAAACGAAAGAATAAAAAAATGCATCAAAAATTGCAAAAGTCACGCATTCCAAATGATGAGTTGGTTTCAGCAATTGTTTTTGAATGTTCAGGATCTATCAAAAAAGTGCTATAACATCTGGATGGAGTCGTTATTAGATTGTGACCAGGGGCCACGTAGTACAGTGCGACTGTTGCCCCTATGTCTACGTTGTAAAAGCATGCATGTTGCAACCATATGGCAGTATAGCAATGTATAGAGTCAGGGTAAGAAGCAAAGCCCCAGGTACTCAGGAAACCTAAACAGCTGGTAGCAGATGAGATTTGGATGGTTGGTTGGAGGGGATCAAAGTTACTGTAGACAGGCTGCAAAAACAGATCAAAGTTTCATGTGGCTCTTTGTAAGCAGGAGCAGGAGCAGCAGCGGCGAGATGATGAGATGCATGACGATACACATTAAGAGGATGACATTAGTCCCACAGCATTATTTCCTTAAGCAGCAAAGCAAGCAGATAATCATTTTGGTAGTCCCAGTGCTTGGCCTAACCAGGCTGCTCACAATGTGAACCTTCATAGGCAGGGCAAGTGCTGAGACAATACCAGTGTTGACCTTGAAAGCACCACCCGGCTCACATGAACCAGAACAGAGTCTGCAAAGCATCCTACGTTTAACCCAGTGTCCGAAGGTCACTTCCCAGCTATCCCTTCAACATCCAGTCCAACAGGGTCCAGATGTGGTCCCAGAGAGCTGCAGTTGAGACATGACTCCAGCAGTTATAAGGGTTTGCAGCAAAATACAAAGAAGAAAAAAAAAAGTAAGGGCCAGTACCATGGGGTCTTGCACCACTTTTGAAACATTAAGAGCAGTGGTGTCAATATTAAGTTAATGACACTCCAAAGACAGTTTGCCAGTAGCAGATCGCATGGTACTTCTTTTGTAGGGAGTTTCCTATAGTAGTACATGCACCACTTTCAGCCTATTCAAAATGGGCTGAAATCTCACTGCACAGAACTGCATGTAAATTGCACAGCATGTTTCTATATGATTACTGGAGTGAACCAAACCTAATGCCGCGTACACACGATCGTTTTTCAGGCTCTAGAAGAAACAACGTTTTTTCAACACGATCATTAAAACGACGTTGCTTACACACGATCGTGAAAAAAAAATGCTCTAGCGAAGTGCGGTGACGTACAACGGCACTATAAAGGGGAAGTTCCATTCAGGTGGCGCCACACTTTGGGTTGCTTTAGCTGATTTTGTGTTAGTAAAAGACGATGCACGCTTTTCTGTCTGTTACAGCGTGATGAATGTGCTTACTCCATTACGAACACTAGTTTTACCAGAACGAGCTCTCCCGTCTCATAACTTGCTTCTGAGCATGGGCGGATTTTTCACGTCGTTAAAGCCCACACACGACCATTTTTTACAAGCCAAAAAGCGACAATGTTAAAAACGTTGTGAAAATATAGAGCATGTTCAAAAAAAAAAATTCTGTCCATTTTTCAGAACCCGAAAAATGCTCTGAAACCCACACACAATCGTTTTTAATGACATTAAAAAAAATGTCATTTTTTTTAGAACCCGAAAAACAATCGTGTGTATGCGGCATTAGTCTTTTAAACAGCAAAGCTGAAGAAAAGATGTCCACCCTCCTAGGTAACTAGCAAAAATCTGAGGTATACTGGTAGTGGAAGGGGTTCCTGGGCTACCTTTCAGTTTCTTTCTGTGACATTGCTCTATCCTCCTGTACTCAAACATAAAACTCACATTTTACAGATTTCCTTTGTCCCTCAATAGATGAGAAAATAAATTACATTTTAGAAATCATCATTATACAGGCTTATTTGGTGCCATATAGCAGAGGGTTATTGCACTACGCTGAATAAACCTAAAATAGTTTTGGCTGATGTGTGTTCTAGCAGTTCCATAAAAAGTCTAATTATCTTCCCCAGAAGAGAAATCATTATTAGGTGTGGCTGTAAGATAATATCATTGTAATACATTTCTTGTCTAATATTACAGTAGTTCCTTTTTTCATTAAAGCCATGACCCATCTGTGTCCATTTCCCTTTGACACCTTAAGATTCCTGTGATGGTAAGGGTATGAATTCACAATGTTCCTTGTATCTTCCCCACCCAACAGGATTTCTGTTTCCAAGAAGGGAATCCCACATAGATGAGATATAGTCACAGAGGTCCCTGGGGTCACATAAAGAGGAAATGAGCACTTAGCCCTTCTGTATACACTTATGAACATCTCATTTACTGAGTGTAATATCATTATGAGACTTTTTTTTCAGCAGACTGGCATTCAGCCTGCTCCATGTTTATTGGAAAATGACAGCTAACACCACAATACGAATATTACTAACATGCTGTGAATCATTTAATTGTTCCACAAGAACCAGCCCTGGAAAAAGGGAACTATAAAGCCCTGTACACACAATCGGATATCTGATGGAATCTAATCCGATGGATTTTTTAAACGGATATCCGATGAAGCTGACTTTCATCAGTCTTGCCTACACACCATCAGTCAAAAATCTGACGCGGTGACGTAAAACACGACGACACGCTGAGAAAAATGAAGTTCAATGCTTCCGATCATGCGTCTACTTGATTCTGTTCTATTGTTTTTCACCGATAGAAAACAGTGTTTTCATTGGACAAACCGATCGTGTGTACAGGGCTTAATGGTTTGACTTTCTTAAGCTTAAAAGTTTTTAAACTTTACAATTTTTTGGGCTTTTATTTTATTTATTTTTCAAACAAGCTTTATTAAGAGAAAATTAAGTGGTACAAAGGTCTGTTAAGTTATAGTAACAGTATTTGAGACATGTAAAAACTTGTCAGACTGGTAAAAACATACATTTTACAGAAACTGAGAGTGATTGTCAAGTACATTCAAACATACTGGGTTAGTTGCATGCCAGAGCAACTTTAACCACTTAAGACCCAGACCTTTAGGCGATTCGGCACTGCGTCGCTTTAACAGACAATTGCGCGTGGCTCCCAAACAAAATTGGAGTCCTTTTTTTCCCACAAATAGAGCTTTTTTTTGGTGGTATTTGATCACCTCTGCAGTTTTTATTTTTTGCGCTATAAACAAATATTTGAAAAAAATGCAACAATTTTAACTTTTTGCTATAATAAATATCCCCAAAAATATATAAAAACACATATTTTTTCCTCAGTTTAGGCCGATACGTATTCTTCTACATATTTTTTGTAAAAAAAATCGCAATAAGCGTTTATCGGCTGGTTTGCGCAAAATTTATAGCGTTTACAAAATAGGGGATAGTTTTATTGCATTTTTATTACTTATTTTTTTTTTACTACTAATGGCAGCGATCAGCGATTTTTTTCCTGACTGCGACATTATGGCGGACACTTCGGACAATTTTGACACATTTTTGGGACCATTGTCATTTTCACAGCAAAAAATGCATTTAAAATGCATTGTTTACTGTGAAAATGACAATTGCAGTTTGGGAGTTAACCACAAGGGGGCGCTGAAGGGGTTATGTGTGACCTAATATGTGTTGCTAACTGTAGAATGGTGTGGCTGTAGGTGTGACATCATCGATTGTGTATCCCTATAAAAGGGATCACACGATCGATAACGGTGCCACAGTGAAGAACGGGGAAGCTGCGTTTACACACAGCTCTCCCCGTTCTTCAGCTCCGGGGACCGATCGCGGGACTCCAGCGGCAATCGGCTCCGCGGGTCCCGCGGTCACGGAGCTGGTGAACGGGGAGAGCTGTGTGTAAACGGCTAGGCTTAAAGGGCAACGTACAGGTACGTTGATGTGCCCAGCCGTGCCATTCTGCTGATGTATATCAGCGTGAAGGGGTCCTTAAGTGGTTAAAGTTACCCTGTCCTCTTGTAACAAAAACTGTATGGAGGCCCAATGTTGCCTTTGTTCCTTGTTTGTAAAACGAGGTGTACCTAAGGTTAAAGAACATGAGATTTAACTTGAATCTAGAATTTGGATCAGTAATTAAGGGTCGGTAAATCTGTGTCATCTAAGAGACTTGGTCTAAACCCGATCTCCAAGGGGGGTGTGTGCATTGTGCTTTTTTGGATTTTATTATATACAGTATATAAAATATTTATTTTGCAGATAAATATTATGGTCTTGTTCACACTTACACTTTAAAACCCTGATTTTTTACTAAGCAGGAAGTAACCATTCTAGCTGGCGGTTCCTTGAGTTTTTAATGCGCGAAGCACTGTTTTTTTAACTTTAATTCAATTTCCCACTGTGACATTTTATCCTTTTCTATGCACACTAGCTCGGCTGCAGTACATAGAAAAGCAGAGAGAAATGCAACTGTGGGTAAGGGACATAAACCTGCAGACATGTAGATTTCTGCACCACGCCATAGCTCACCTGAAGGCTGCGTTCAAGGGTGAACAGGACACATTAGAAAACAATTATTTTCTACATTTCCATTCAGAGACCTATGTTTTTTTGGTGAAGAAAACAGCAAGTCTCCACAAATGTGCACAACTCCATTAGGCTCCTCTCTGAACATTATTCCCCCCAGTTTTGCATGTTAGTGAAAAAAAAGTGTAAACCACTTTAACTTGCTTAAATTTGTAATCATATCATGCCCATGGACCCAAGTTGGCTCTCTTCCTCACTGTAGAGTGGGTGCCCAAGTCAATGCCTGGGACCCGTTCACACAGGCATTTTGCTGTATTTGTCTATCTGTTTTCAGATGAAAAAATGGACAGCAATTAATTCTTATCGGCTTGTGGATTTAAACAGATGATCATGTCTTTACATCCCACTACGTACGTGTCTGGGAGGGACTTGAGAAAGAAGTGAGAAAAAATTGTTTTAAAATTTTATATATAGAAATATGGTTTGAGGTTCAAACTAGACTTTTATTAGGCACACAGCCTAGGTGGCCAGGAAAGGGAGGGCAGTGAGGGTATGGCCCCCTTTCCAGAACTATACCAGGACACATGGCTTTCAACATTGATGTGGTACCTTACAAGTGGGGACAGCCAAGGCTTCCCCCTTTGAGCATCTTGTATGCAAAAATAAGGAATGATGGTCTCGTTGCCACATTCAGTTCCTAAGAGGATGTGGGGGTTTGTGGGGAGTCTTATAGATGTTTTGAAGCCTCCTTCAGAGCCAGAGGTCCTCTGATATAGATACAGGGGTATATTTGTATCCCATACCCATTCCCACAAATATATACATGTAAATAAACACGAAATGTGGCAAACTTCATTAATTTTTTTATATATCCAGAGGTAAATCCATCATCAATGACACTGTTGAGTAAAGTAGATACATTGTCAATCACAACAACCTGCCAATAATGTTTCTCTGCCCCCCCCCCCCCCCCAATGATGTTGCATCGCCGCACAACCACCGCTGTATGACTTGCAGATACCTAGCAGCTGTTTGTAAAAAAAAAATGGTCAAGGATCCAAATATCATGAATGATGTCACCCAGGATCCCTAGCTGTTTTGTTTACATTACCCAACCAGCTGGGGATCTGTCTTTTAGCAATGGTTGTGTGACTGGTCAACATCATTGGGAGACCCGAATGTAAATCCATTGTCAGTTAGGTCCTCCACTGTTGTAAATCCATTGTCAGTTAGGTCCTCCACTGTTGTAAATCCATTGTCAATTGCATATCATGTCTAGTTATCAGAAACATCAAATTATTTTAGGGCTGTGGAAATGAACTATTAATTAATCGATTAATCCTTAATTTTTTTGATCGATCAAATTTTTTTTGATCGATCAAAATAATTTTGATTGGTACTCACCTCTCCGCCAGCTTCTGGGGCTTCAGGGAGTTCCATCGGAGACGTCACAGACCCCGGCGGGGCTTGCCGTGTCCATCTGAAGGGCTCCTTTGCTGTGCCTTCATATCTGCATACCGGAGGGACCTTATTATTTGCCACACACAAGGGCTGTTACACTTCCCTCTATCAACCTGGGATTCTACAACCATCCACTGGGAGTTGTGATAGTTCCCTTCATGGGACATCTACATGCCAACGGACTGATGTTAACCTCTCCTCATCTGGATTCAGCAGTGGCTTCGTTGTACACATTTTTATACCAGTATCATACTTAGCTACTTGTACATGTTTTTATGACTGCTTTTGCTTCCGTTTGGTATTACTCGCACCATTTTTACAGTTTATGTAGCTACATCGATTTCATCTCCAGTGCAATATTTATTTTGTTACCTACTTGAAGACTATAAAAGTTTTAATGCTATTCCCATCGAGCGCTGCCTTTGTGTGTTTTTTGTATCCTGCTATCCATTTTTCCAGTGGTTGGTACTGGGAATCAGCCTGTAAGGAGGAGATCAGCTAAAAGTAGTTGGATCTGTATGTGCGTTATAAATAATCTAAATTAGTCGATTAATCGATTAAAAAATAAATCGATTAATCGAACACAAACATTTTGATCAGTAAGGCCCCGTACACACGGCCGAGGTTCTCGACAGAAACCAGCGAGAACCTCGCTGGGAGCTGCATTCCAGCGAGAACCTTGGCCATGTGTACACTCTCTGCTCGCCCGTCGGGAAACCCGTCGAGCAAATAGAGAACAGGTTCTCTATTTGCTCGATGGCCCGTTGGGAAAATTGGGTGGTTGCCATTCCCGACGAGCGGGTCGCAGATTCTGACGGCCGGCAGAGAACCTCGACGGGCGGAACGATGTGTTCCGCCCGTCAAGGTTCCCTGTCGTGTGTACGGGGCCTGTCAGCCCTAAATTATTTGTTTGCTAAGACTTTTTTTTATTATAATCAAGTTAGTTATTACATTATACAGTATAAATGCCAAATATGTGTTAAAATGCCTCCTTCCCTTCTGCCGGCTCTTGTGACACGTCACATGTCCCAAGAGGCTGCAGGACCATTTACACATCACATGTCCCAAGAGGCTGCAGGACCATTAACATGTCACATGTCCCAAGAGGCTGCAGGACCATTTACACATCACATGTCCCAAGAGGCTGCAGGACCATTTACATATTACATGTCCCAAGAGGCTGCAGGACCATTTACATGTCAGATGTCCCAAGAGGCTGAAGGGCCATTTACACATCACATGTCCCAAGAGGCTACAGGACCATTTACACATCACATGTCCCAAGAGGCTGCAGGACCATTTACATATTACATGTCCCAAGAGGCTGCAGGACCATTTACATGTCAGATGTCCCAAGAGGAAGCCCCAGCTGACACCCGTATCTAAGATGGCCATGCCAGGGACAGACAGCGGTAAGAAGAACTGGCTGCAGGCAGACAGCATTGGTCAGTACCTGATTTTTAAATGTCACCAGCTACAGTATTTGTAAAAGAAAAAAAAGCTGAATTTCCTCTTTAAATACAACCATAGAGAGTCTGAGTCAGTGGTCTGCCTGCAGCATCCTTTCAGTTACCATGAACATAAACAGCTCCCTTCCTCCATGTGTCACTGATTGGTGTCAGGTCAGTGTCCCAGAATTCATTATTACACACCCAAGTGCCAGCAAACCCTTTGTTAACGGGAATATACATCTGTCCAAGTGCCAAGGAGTCTTCATTCTTGAGTGAAGATGTACAGGACTGATTACTAAAGACCATTGAATAGAATCCAGGTGTTGTCCCAGTTCCTTCCTGTATAGTCTATACTAATTTAGGCTTCAGCATGGCATAAGACCCAAATCTATTTTAGAGTGTAAAGAAAAACACACCTGGGACAGAATATGACTAGAAAACTGGTATAGAATTATGTTATATTCTTGTGTTTTTTTTTAAAGATTGTAAGCATCAAAAAAAACTGTAGTGAATGTTGCAGATAACTTCAAAGCACCTGGGTGCTACTACTTTCAATTAAATGAAGATTATGGGGAAGAATTCAAATCGGCATTCCAAATTAGTGGTAGTCAACTTGCCAGATATAAGGGGCCTCAAATACCATTCCTGACATCATCAACGAAACGCACATTCACCAAAGTCTAAATATGCAATTATTTAGCTACAAACTATGAGTGGATATGGGAAATACAGAACAGTGTTTAACTGCAACTATATGTTTTTTCACATAAAACAATTGAAATATTGGTAGCACAGGGAATAATAATTGTTTCCCCTGTCCACTTTTTCAACTGCAATAGATAACCCTAAGGTTCTTAACCACTTCAATACCGGGCTTTTATACCCACCTCAATACCAAGCCTATTCTGGCACTTCTCTCCTACATCATCATTCTTTTGCTAGAAAATTACTCAAAACCCCAAACATTATATATGTTTTTTTTAACAAACACCCTAGGGAATAGAATGGTGGTCATTGCAACTTTTTATCTTGCACGGTATTTGCGCAATCATTTTGGTAAAATATGAAAGAAGATGTTACGCTGAGTAAATAGATACAGTGGCGTAACCAGAGTTATGGGCGCCCGGGGCAGAATTTTTTTTTCGCCCCCCCCCCCCCTTGTATAATCATCCACTCTGGTTATAAGGATCTGTAATGTATCCCTCTCAGGGCTTTCAGCATGTAAGGGGTAAATTATTGCAGGATTAATCATTTAACCCCTTACTGTAAGGGATTAACAGACTGACCCCCCCCCCCCCACAACCACAGATCCCCCATCATAGACTGAACCCCCCCCACAATCACAGATCCCCCATCACAGACTGACCCCCCCACAATCACAGATCCCCCATCACAGACTGACCCCCTAAATAACAGACCTCTCATCACAGATGGATCCCCCCAATCACAGATAGACCCCCCACAATCACAGACCCCCTATTTAACAGACCTCAGACAGTAACCCCCACCATAGTGCAGACCTCAGACAGTAACCCCCAGTAGTGCAGACCTCAGAAAGTAACCCCCACAATAGTGCAGACCTCAGACAGTAACCCCCACAATAGTGCAGACCTCAGACAGTAACCCCCACAATAGTGCAGACCTCAGACAGTAACCCCCATAATAGTGCAGACCTCAGACAGTAACCCCTATAATAGTGCAGACCTCAGACAGTATACCCCAGCATAGTGCAGACCTCAGACAGTATACCCCCATAATAGTGCAGACCTCAGACAGTAACCCCCATAATAGTGCAGACCTCAGACAGTAACCCCCATAATAGTGCAGACCTCAGACAGTAACCCCCATAATAGTGCAGACCTCAGACAGTAACCCCCATAATAGTGCAGACCTCAGACAGTAACCCCCATAATAGTGCAGACCTCAGACAGTAACCCCCAGTAGTGCAGACCTCAGACAGTAACCCCCAATAGTGCAGACCTCAGACAGTAACCCCCAATAGTGCAGACCTCAGACATTAACCCCCAATAGTGCAGACCTCAGACATTAACCCCCAGTAGTGCAGACCTCAGACAATAACCCCCAGTAGTGCAGACCTCAGACAATAACCCCCAGTAGTGCAGACCTCAGACCTCAGACAGCGGCGTGTGTGGTTTCCCTCAAGCGCGGGCTCCTCCTCCTCTGTGGGTGTGAACAGAGAGGAGGGCCGCCGCCGGGTGTACCAAGATGGCCGCCGCTCCGGAGCTAGGCCGAAGCCGGGGACTTTCCTAGGCCGAGGCTCCGAAGCGCTCCGCGGAGCCGGTGGATGGATTCGCCCCCCCCCCCCATTTTTCGCCCGGTGCGACAGCCCCCCCTGCCCCCCCCGCTACGCCAGTGAATAGATACCTAACATGTCATGCTTTTAAATTGCGCACACTCATGGAATTGCGGCAAACTTCGTTACTTAAAAATCTCCATAGGTGACGCTTTGAATTTTTTTACAGGTTACCAGTTTAGAGTTAGGCCGCGTACACACGACTAAACAAATCCGATGAAAACGGTCGGACAGACCGTTTTCATCGGATATGTCTGCTGGGCTATTTTGGTTTGATCAGTGTACACGGACGGGTTTCCAGCAGACAAGTTTTAAAGCATGCTTTAAAACTTGTCTGCTGGAAAAACCTGTCTGCTCGCCCGTACACACAATCTAATTTGTCTGCTGAAATGGTCCGTCGGACCAGTTTCAGCAGATAAATTTGATCGTGTGTACGCGGCCTTACAGAGTTGCACACACTCTACTGCACGCGAAGATACCCCACATGTATGGTTTGAACGACGTTTAGATACGTAGGCGGGACTTATGTGTGCGTTCGTTTCTGAGTGCGAGCTACCGGGGACAGGGGTGTTTTAATTTTTAATTTTTTTATTTATTTTTTTATTTTACTTATTTATTTTTGTTTTTTGAACTTTTTTAAATACTTTTTTTTTAATCTCTTTTATTCCTATTACAAGGAATGTAAACATCCCTTGTAATAGGAATAGTGTGTGACAGGTCCTCTTTAAGGAGAGATGCGGGGTCAATAAGACCCCACATCTCTCCTCCAGGCTGGAAAGCATAAGATTGTGAAAAAAAATTCACAGATCTAATGCTTACTAGCTGCAATTGCGGTTTTGTTTACTTACGGGTACCCAGGCGTGATGTTATCACATCGCGCCCGGGCCTCCGACGGTCATAGAGATGACTGGTCACCAGTCATTTCTATGCCTACTATCCGGCGCAGGGCGATCCTTTCTCCGGGCCCCTGATGGCACGGGAGAGCCCGGAGAAGCACCGAATGGTGGCGGGAGGGGGGATGTCCCCTCCCGCCGCCTATAAGAAGGATATAGCGGTGGAACCGCCACTATGATCATTCTTATGGTGCGCAGGATCGCCACCGGAACACAACGATATCTGAATGATGCCTCTAGCTGCAGCCATCATTCAGATATCACCGCACAAAGCCCAGGGCGTCATATGACGTCCACCCAGGATAGGATATCCCCTTTGTGGACGTCATATGACGGTGTGCGGTATTGAAGTGGTTAAAGAGAATCAGAGTAGGACTGGGCCTCTGCCACTCCCTCCTGGCAATTGATAAATATACAGATCCTAATCTCCTGCTTGGTACCACAGCAAGCATACTGCACTCAGCTTTGCAAATGCTGCTTCCTGCTCACTGGTTGTGGCCCATGTAGGAAACCTCAGTTCTCTGACAGTGAGGATATCTATGAGGGTGGCCACAGGATGCTAAGGATCAGCTTGTTGTTGGAGTAGGAAAGAAAGTTGCATTGACCCTGGCTTTTATTACCAGTTTGGTCAGTAATGCCAGTTGGGTGAAAACACTACCGGGTACTAAGCTAAACCATAGCTCAGAACTGTCCCTGATTTGGAACAAAGTCCCTATGTCCCTCTTTCCTTCCCATTTGTCCCTCATTTTGGACTGATCCATATAGTTGTATAAAAATGCACTTTTTATCTTTCAAAGGGTGTTTCCCAGTGCTTACATCCAGTTTCCAAATGGTTGCATTTGTAAATTTTAAAAGCCAATATAAAGGAATAGTAGTGGCAAAAAGGCACCTGTGGGTTTAACCAATCATTTTTTTGTACAATTCTCCTTTAAGAGGGTGTGGCAGAGGGTGTGCCATATGCCTAGATACTTTTGCCAATAGGTGTCCCTCATTCCCATCTTGCAAAGTTGGGAGGTATGGGTTACACAGCAAATACATTGATATGTTGCCTGTGAGAGAACTTACTTCCTACACCTACAGTATATGGCTCACACTGACTCCCAATATTTCAAGCACTTCTAAAACCTCAACATATAATTATTCAAAATACTACTAAGTATTGGATAAGGCAACATTTGCATGTATTAAACTACAACCTGGTTCAACCAAGCACTGCTCCAATCTGACTATTTGGCATTTATTTGTCATTTGATCATCCTGCTAAATCTGTAACTATTGTGACGTGTGTCATGATTTTCAGCAGCACAGTCACATCTTAACTGATGAATCAATGTTAGTGAGGATAGTCATTTATTTACACAACTCATAGTTTCATCCCTGCTAACCTAGATGTTAGATCCACACCTTAGTGCAATTGACATCTACGTTAGTCATAAACCTTCCTTTCTGTCTATTGGTGTCATGCCAGACTTGCACTGGTAAAACCTGGCTCCATAATTACACTGTGCAATATATCATTTTCCAGCCAGAAGTTTGTAGCTTATTTGAAACTTTGGAAATTCAAAGGATTTGCTTTTACTGGAGACTTTGGCTTGCCAGTTTTAGCAAAATCAATCAAGGCTGGATTCATACTGCCATATGGAGCAGGGATTCGGTACATTCCTGTTCACCATTTCGGGTCTGATTTTGGTCCGAATTGTTGGCTGAATTTGGACCGGAAATGGACCAGAAGACGCACAGGACTCCTGTGCAATTCGCTTTCGGAGCCACTCCGGAGATGTGTGAACGGGTTGCTGTTTTGCGCATTTGCAGTGCAAAAAACGTGACGCCCTAGTTTTTTGCACTGCTCATGCGCGAAACGCAAACCCGTGTACTGACACAAACGGAGCTTCCTTTTTATATATCCTTGCAAGGAAATTGTCTGTAACTCTCCAAAGAGAGTTTTTTATCTGCTTTTGTGCATTTAATAATAAATGTTTATAACGTCTGCACCATTGGAAGCCTTCTCTCTTTTTTCCCATACTATTTGGCTTCATCAAAAAAAAAAATCAACATTGGATCACCATTGCTTCTCTTGGGCTGAATTACCCATCACTGGAGCACCCGAGTGATTGCACTGACCATCGCTACAGAGGGAATCGATAAAGGATTATCCCTGGAGGTCTCCGCAGGACACCATTCACGATCATCTGTATCTCTGCAGAGCCTGTATTGACCCCCCTGAGAAGGGCAGTCACAGCCTAGCTGGTAAGCTTCCCCTTACCTTCACTGGTGGTGGGTCTTCACTTATTTTGGAATAACATTGGAGTAACACAGGATCAGGGCTGCCTTAATGAGAGGGCACACCTGGGCACTGCCCAGGGGCCCCAGCTGCATGGGGGGCCCCTGCCCTTTCCCCTAAGCAGCTGGTCCTTGAGCCCGGGCTACCCCTCTACACCCCAGATATCCCCCCAGCACTCTGACCGCTCTACCCCCCAGATATTCCTCAGCACTCTGACCCCTCTACCCCCTAGATATCCCCCCAGCACTCTGACCCCTCTACCCCCTAGATATCCCCCCAGCACTCTGACCCCTCTACACCCCAGATATCCCCCAGCACTTTGACCCCTCTACCCCCTAGATATCCCCCAGCACTTTGACCCCTCTACCCCCTAGATATCCCCCAGCACTTTGACCCCTCTACCCCCTAGATATCCCCTACCTCCTACCTACTTGATTTATGTTTACCTGCACTGTCTCCATTGTAGGGGCCCCAGAGCATCACTTTGCCCAGGGGCCCATGATGCTATTAAGATGGCCCTGCACAGGATTACATCTTCCTCGCGGGAATATTTCCCATACGAACTTCATTCACCTTTATTGGACACTTTTTTTGTTATATTTGTGAATCATTTTGGCAACATGTGATTTTTTTCAGCGCTACACATTTTTTTATCCACATTTGTTTTTACTTTGTATCTAGCTTTTGTGTTTAGCAGCAGAATCTTTCACTAGTTTATATTAATTCACTTTCCTTATTCACCTAGCGCCAATTTCTCTTTTCCTTTTACCCAATGTACAGCATGTAAAGTATGTCTAAGGTAGAGTTTAGTTTATTTAGAACAGCTGTTCACAATTATTTCACAAAAAAAAATCGATCAACGGAAGAGAAATATACTGCGCTAAAGGAAAATTAATGATTATATAACAATTGATGTGGAATTTTGTGAAAAAATAAAGCTGCAACACCTAAAAAAGCATGTGATATTCATGTAACGAATGCGGGAAAAAAAGGGGAATAGGTTGTGCTATATGTTATACACAACATGAAAAACTCTGCATAATAAGTGTATGAATAATTAGTTCAAAACAGAATCCCTACTAGGGACAATAGATAAATAAATATATACATTGACACACCAAATCCAAAGGTTAATTGGTGAAAATAAGTCCAATTCAAGGAGAAAATGGAAATGACATCAAAATGTGAAAAGGGAGATCCACCACCAAGTTGATTGAAAGTAGCTGCTCCTCACGTCTGCACCAGGAAGAAAAGTAAGTAAGTGCTCTTACCAGAATTGCTGGAACCCCTATTAGACAAGGTCATGAAAGCCTGCAGAAGACCCTCTCTGGGGTAATGAGAAGTCCCAGGGGCTGTGCGTTGCTCCGTTCTCAGCAGTTCCCGAGGCTGTACGTGTCCCGTCCAATGAGATCCTTGGTTATGTATTCACCCTCCAAAGGAGGCAATCTGCTCCTGGACTCAGACTCAGCGCCACGTGGGGAACCAAAAAAAAAAAAAAGGAGGCTCAAGATGGTGTCATACCGTAACCACTCAGGTTTATAAAGAATAAGTAACAAAGAAACCCCACCTGATCGATGTGTATTAGGTCAGGTATCGCTGGCAGGAGGCGATTGGCCAATAGCTTGGAATATAAGCGAATGTCAATGTTGGTAAGAGAAATGGGGCAAAAGCTACCGCACAGTGTAGGATTTTTCCCGGGTTTCGGTAGAACTATGATATGAGCTTCCAGAGCCTGTCTCGGGAAAGGTGAGTCCCTAGAGATGTTATTATACGTCTTTATAAGAAGTGGTGTAAGGGAATTACAGAAGGATTTATAGAAACGGGTTGAGTATCCGTCCGGACCTGGACTTTTGTTAGGTTTGAGGGAGGATATTGCCAGCACAAGTTCGTCCTCGATAAATGGTCGCTCGAGATCCTGCACTAGAGGATAGGGATAGTCAGAAGTGCCGTGGCAGCAATGTAATTGTCAATTTTAGATTGAAAGTCTGTCATGAACCAGACGTACACAAACGGATGAATGAAAGAAAAGGTTCTTTATTAAAAACCAAACAACAAGGTTAAAGTCCAGACAGATGTAAACAGGCAGGAGAGTCTTCCACCAGAGCCAGGATCGATAGCCAGAGATGGGAGTCAGTCCAGCCGGAGTCTGTAACCAGGAAGGTGGTGAAACGAAGCCAGGGATCCGGAGCCAGAGGGAACGTCCGTAGAAGCCGGGTCGGTAACCAGAACAGCAGCACGATGAAGGTAGGATGTGAGACAGGTCTTAACACAGAAGGCCCAAGCAAGGGAGTGCTGCAGCAAGCGTGGTATATATATGCTGAGCATCCAGCTCCTCCCAGTGGGAAGGAGGAGCCGCAGGGAATGGGAAGTTACAAGAACCTCAGAAGCAAGATGGCTGCCAGCACATGTCAGTGATGAGAAGCTAGGAAGGAGGTAAGTCCATGACAAAGTCTTCAGGCGACATGTGTGGAGGGTGTGAGGGGAGGTTGTATCTGTAGAATGACCGGAACAATTCGCTAATTTCCTTAGGATGATGGGTGAGTTGGCCGTTAGGTCTATTTAGTTTAGGGATGGAGGCAATGCTATTTTTAGCATGGAGGGCTCTGGCCATACAGACGATCAGAATTTCCGACAAGAACTTTTCCCGTCCGAAAATTTGAAAACCAGCTCTCAAATTTTTGCTGTCGCAAATTCCAACAGAAAAAGTCCAATGGGGCCTACACATGGTCGAAATTTCCGACCAAAAGCTCACATTGAACTTTTCTTGTTAGAAATTCCGTTCGTGTGTACGTGGTGTAAGGCCCCTTTCAGACAGGCCAGACTCTTTCCAGCTAATCCCCGCTGAGCAGGCAGATGACAGGTCTGTGTACGCTCTGATATCATATGCACAGTGGACATGTACACAGCCCTCTATGAGGCAGTCGCATGGAAACAACTGTCCATTTCCATCTGACTGCCATCTGAACTGATCCACCAGACGGATGGGAAACGCCATCCCCATCCTTCTGCTTTTAGCATTCCTAATGTCCACTGACATCCACCGCTCCATAGAGAACAATAGGTGGTCCAATCGGGTCTGCCTGAAAAACGGACAGTCTGCTGGTATGAAAGAGGCCTTAAGCCCTGTACACACGATCGGTTTGTCTGATGAAAATGGACCGATGGACTGTTTTCATCGGACAAACCGATGAAAATGATCGTTTGTGTGGAAGTCCATCGGAGAAAAATCCATCCATGCTCAGAATCAAGTCGACGCATGCTCGGAAGCATTGAACTTCATTTTTCTCAGCACGTCGTAGTGTTTTACGTCACGTTTGGACACGGTCGGATTTTAGACCGATGGTGTGTAGGCAAGACTGATGAAAGTCAGCTTAATCGGATATCCAACGAAAAAATCCACCGGATTAGATTCCATCAGATATCTGATCGTGTGTACAGGGCTTTAAAGTACATTTCTTATGAAATAATTATGTAAGCTACCATTGGTGAGTTAAAGAGTTATGTATCTCTCATTTGCTGCTTGCTTGTACCAGGTCTGTGATGCAAATGTATTGAAGTCAGACACAGCCAGGCAACAGGCATTTCCAGGAGCAGGCCAGCAACGGCCACCTCTAGTATTTCTCTCATGACATGTTTACTTTAAAGCAGGGGTCTCAAACTGGCGGCCCTCCAGCTGTGGCGAAACTACAAGTCCCATCATGCCTCTGCCTATGGGAGTCATGCTTGTGCCTGTCAGCCTTGCAATGCCTCATGGGATTTGTAGTTTTGCAACAGCTGGAGGGCCGCCAGTTTGAGACCCCTGCTTTAAAGGGTATGTAAAGATTCTTTTTTTCTTAAATAACAAACATGTTATACTTGCCTCCACTGTGCAGCTAGTTTTGCACAGAGTGGCCCCGAACCTTGTCTTCTGGGGTCCTTCGGGTGGCTGTCTCGGCTCCCCCTCACAAGAACTCATCACCTTCATACGAGTGAGCTTGCATGGTGATGAGTTCTTGCAGGGGCGCTCCTGTGATACAACCGACGGCCATAGCCGCTCACTGTATTACTCCGCCCCACCCCCCGCCGCTCCGCATCATTGGCTGTGATTGACAGCAGCGCCAGCCAATAACTGCGCTGCTTTCCTTCAACCAATGAATGAGCCGAGAAACCTGGCCGAGAAGACTTTCGAGGGGTCAGGTAAGTAAACTGGGGCTTGGGGGGCCGCTAATTTGCAGATGTAAAACTTTTACCTTTACAACCCCTTTAAAGTAGGAAAAATGGAAATTCTTAAGCATGTGTAAACATTCTTGACTGAAGAATCCAGCTTCCATGGTTTTACCTTCATAACTACTGCTAACATAAAACCCCAAAACCTATCAGAAGTTATGTTACTGAAAGTCATGTAAGGATTGTTTGATAAATGATCATGGAGGAGAAGAACAGACCTCACTAAAAAAGATTAATTGAATGTTTTATCAGTGAGAGATAAGATACGGGTAAATCGAGCCAGGGTTGCTACAAGTTTGGAATTTATGTTGGCGGTTATGATGTATAAATGTCAGCTTTTTAAAGTTGAATTCCAGGCAGATTTAAAACATTTAATGGGAGAAAGATTTAGATTTGACATTTTAAGAAAGAGTAATTTAGAAAATTCCAAATATGATTTTAAAAATGATATAAACATTAGACAATATAGATGTCTGTAAAGGTGGCATATAATCCCTGAAACACTTATGCCACGTACAGACAATCGGACATTTTGACAACAAAACCGTGGATTTTTTTCCGACTTTTGTTGGCTCAAGTAAAGAGAAGTGTGGCTCAAACTTGTCTTGCATACACATGGTCGCACAAATGTCACAAATTCCGAATGCCAAGAACACCATCACTTTCAACATGTACGACAGCACTATTGAAGGGAAGATCAACACCAGTCGTGTTAGTAGAAGTTTGGTAAGAGACGATTTGCGTTTTTCAGCCTTGTGCTTTTCAATCCGTTACAACGTGATAAATGTGCTATCTCCATTATAAGCATGTTTTACCAGACCGAGCGCATCCATCTCGTACTTGATTCAGAGCATGCATGGAATTTTGTGCGTCGGAATTGTCCACACACGATCGGAATTTACGAGAACGGATTTTGTTGTCGAAAAATTAGAGATCCAGAAAATGTCCGATGGAGCCTACACACAGGAATTTCCGACAACAAGCTCCCATCGAACATTTGTTTTCGTGAATTCCGAGCATAATGGCGCGTACACACAATCGGAATATCCAACAAGAAAAGTTTGATGTGAGCTTTCGGTCTGAAATTCCCACCATGTGTAGGCTCCATCGGACGTTTTCTGTCGGAGTTTCCGACAGCAAAAATTTGAGAGCTGGTTCTCAAATTTTTTCGACGGGAAAAGTTCATGTCGGAAATTCTGATCGTCTGTATGCAATTCTGACGTGCAAAAAAAACATGCACGCTCGGAATCAAGTCAACGCAGAGTGAGTGAGTGAATAACTTGTATAGCGCTACAAATGCGAACTGACTCTTCTCAATGCGCTTATTTCCATCCAATGACGTCCTTATCCTTCAGAAGAGATGAGTCTTAAGTTTTTTCCTGAAGGCCCTATGGGTTTCTTTCACGCGGATGTTTGTGGGCAGAGCGTTCCATAGCCGTGGTCCTTGGACTGCAAATCTTTGTTCTCCCTTTGATTTGTAGCGGGACTTGGGGATGAGGAGGAGGTTTTGGTTAGTTGATGGGAGAATGAGATTAGAAGTGTAATGCTTTATTTTCTCACAAGTATTGAGAAGCGTTTCCTTGTGTGCACTTGTGGGTAAGACAGAGGATCTTGAATGTGATACTATCCTTTACAGTTAGCCAATGAAGTGTCCTCAGTGACGGGGTGATGGAATCCCATGTTTTTTTCCCCCGTTACCAGTCCGGCTGCCGTGTTCTGGACGACTTGTAGGACGCATGCTCGGAAGCATTGAACTTAATTTTTCTCGGCTCGTCGTAGTGTTGTACGTCACTGTGTTATTGATGGTCGGAAATTTTGTGTGACCGTGTGTATGCAACACAAGTTTGAGACAAAATTCTGTCAGAAAAAAATTCACGGTTTTCTTGTCGGAAATTCAATCGTGTGTACGCAGCATTAGGCTCCATTCACACTTTGGACACCAAAGTCAAATGACAAGTTGCGGCCCAGCCTTTTCAATGGCACCAATTCATATCAGTTGCAGGGACTCTGAAAATGTGCCTACTTTGGTGCAGCTTTTGGTACAACTTTGGTCCAGACGTAAAGTTGTACCAAAAGTTGCATCAAAGTCACGCTCCATAGTCACATTGGAAATTGTATGACTTTTGAGATGCATTAATGTTAATCAAGCCTAAAAGACACTCTGTTACCAAATTAATCCGTTTAAAAAAAAATATATTATAACGTCCAAATTGTAGTATTGAATAGGGGGTTATACCATCATTACCACACCTATTGTGGAGGAGTATTTTGAGGATCTATAGAAAACCTCGGCCCCAGGATTAGGCACCTGTAAAGGAGAGGCCATTTTGAGACCTGTGAATAGATGTGAAAGGAAGTACTCTGGCTTCCATCTGACTACTGAGGATCTGGGGCCCATTGTAGGCATTAAGCTGAACAGCTGAAATCTCGGACACTGATGCTCCTCGACCTGCTTCTCAGTTTTGAAATAGAATTTTATGGCTGCTCTATTGATGGATCCTGGACAGGGGCGGACTGACCATTGAGTCACTCGGGCACTGCCCGAGGGCCCCATGCCACTAGGGGGCCCCCCACCAGGGTTGCCAGGCTCAGTAAAACCAGGGACAGTATGTAAAAATCTGTTTTTTTTTACATCTGTCCCTGATATGTCCAAAACTGACATGCTTTTGATGTGAAAATCCAGAGATTTTAGCTGCCCCGCCTCTGCACTGCCTCCTGGCATGGTGGCCACCTGTAAGCCCAGGGGCCCCATAATCTTCTATTGCCCGGGGGCCCCATGAGTTGTCAGTCCGCCCCTGATCCTGGAGTGATACATACACTGGAGATCGTTTGATTACCCTTGCCTGGAGTTTATCAACTGAACTATTTGGCAGCTTAATATGGTGACAAAATCTCTCTGGTAAGAGGTTGCATTATTGAAGTGATGGTGATGGTGGGGGATTCACTTTGCTTTACATTTCCTCTCACAGCAACATATAGACACCCTGTCAACACCTTGTGGTGGTAATGTGCACTTTATTTTACTTTCTCCATTTTTATACTTTCAAAGAGAGCGCGCTGCATTTTCTACTATTATTAAAAAAATCATTCCCATAAGATTATATGTGCAGCAGACACAGAGCTATTACTGAAGTAGTGACACTCTATATTACATGTGTCAAACACAAGACCTTTGGCCTGAATCTGGCTCTTCAGGCCATTTCATGTGGCCCTCGCACCCAGGGGGAGGGGTGGAAGTGAAAGGTGAACAGCCCGTGAAAGAGAGCTGAACCCTGCACACTCTGTATGCAGTGGACTTCTAAACACTGCTCCCTGTTCACAGCGCACCCCTGAACTATGCACATAGCACATCCCTGTACTCCGCACATAACCCACTCCTGGTATTTATTGCCCCTTTAAGATACGCCCACTAGCCACACCAAATCTATGTGGTTCGGCAGGGGGCGTGGTTGAGTTCCTGCACCTATTCTTTGAGTAAAAACCCCTGCATAAATTGATATAGTCTTTCAGATACAACCAGCATTTGAGGATAACCATAATGCTGACACAGTAGGGTTGCCAGCTTTTCTTCAAGCCAAACCTGAACACTTTAGTGGCACAGTGCATTTTTTCCCCGCAGTAAACACTATAGGATTATAAAAGATCTTAGACATATTTGGGTGCCCCAAGTATTAATGCGGCAAACAGTGGGTGTCGCCAAATTGTTCTTGCTGACATATTTACTCCACACTTCAGTGATGCCAAACCTGCCCTCAGACAGCGGTCCTCAGGTGGCAACAGATTTATGTGTGACTATCTTGTAGGAGCCCTAGCCCAGTGTGAATAATGTGTGCAGGTTTCGGGCGGACTGAAATCTGGACGCATGATTCAAAAACAGGACTGTCCGGGTGAATCCTGGGAGGTGGCAACCCTATGACACCACCTACAATGAAATTGATTTTGACACCCTTGCTCTATAGTATTTCTTTGATTTATCTGGATGCTACAATAAAAGATATGTAGGGAGGGGAGGAGTAAAGTAGCTGGACCAGCCCAGAAATTAGACACTCCCACAAGAGGAGAGGGCTATGACATGCAAGGAGCGCGAGGGGCTGATTAAGGGCCCTTTCACATGCATGGATCCCATGAGGATCCATTCCTTATAAATCCGCTTGCTCAGCAGGGATCCCTCTGTTGATTCCTGATGAGCCAGCAGATGACAGGGCGGTCCCTGTGCAGGGACCGCCCTGTCAGATCTCCGTTCTCCTTTATGGCGGGATCGGATGAACACGGACCTTCTGTTTGTGTTTATCCGATCCACAGACAGATGGAAAAATAGTATTTTCCTCCGTCTGCAGAAACGGAGCATAGCAGAGACCGATGAGATCGGATGTCAGTGGATGTTCATCCGCTGACATCCGCAATCCCATAGGGATACATGTATGTCCGTATTTCATCCAAAAATGGATGGATGAATAACTGACATACGGACCGCACGTCTGAAAGGGCCCTTAGGGATTGACTTTTCTTCTGGAGTAGCCAATTTTAAATAACAAAAATGCTTATAGAAAGGAAAAATGCTGCAAGTATGTATTTAAAACACTGTATTTTCCAGCATTTTGACTGCTTCTGACAACTTTATACCAGTTCAGTCTTTCAATGAATGAGGTTTACAAGGTTTTAATACAAAAGTTACACTTAAAGGGAAAAAAAAGTTGAGTAGTGCTGATCTATGGTAATACACAGCACTATTTGCACTAGCAGCATTTTTCTGTCTGAGATAGAGTTTTGCTGCTGAGGTCTGAAAACATTATCAGGCAATGTACGAGCGTGTCTGAAGGAATGCAGCCAATGAGCTGTGAATGCGAACGCGGTGCTCTGGTTCATTTACCTTAAGCATTTTTGACATTATTAGTATTTTTTCACTAAAGAAGACGTGTTAATGGATACTCAGGAATTTAAAAAATGGAATCTATGTATCTCAATATTTGGAACTCTACCATTCAGTACTCGAGCCACCAGCATAGGGTGGAAAATCTGACTAATGTATCTATTAATAATTAAATATATGAACAAACTTATCGAAATAGTTACAAAACGATCTAAAGTTTTTATCATTTGAATTTGCGTATCTACAATTTTCTTTATTTTGGGTGTTTTGTGGGTGGAGTTACATAACATTAAACTGTAGGGTTTAAGATTCCCTTTTCTTTAGCTTCAGGAGACCAAGTATAGACCCAGACTAGACAAATAACATGTACAATGTTAAAAATGAAGAACACATACAGTATTTGAATTCATTTTTGAAATGGCGATAGAAAAACGATAATCTAGAATACAACATTGTATTTAAAGTGGTTGTAAAGTCTTATGGTTTTTCACCTTAATGCATTCTATGCAATAAGGTGAAAAACCTTCTGTGCTTCAGTTGCCCTCCAGTTCCACCACCCTTTTTTCTTACCTGAGCTTGATCGTTCCATCGATAAGCATGATCGCTGCGGCTCCAGCCGCTGTCTCTGGTCCTCATTGGATAGATTCATAGCAGCAGGAGCCATTGGAATAAAATCCAGTGACAAGGGAGACGGGGCTGAGTTTTGCTGTCTGTGTCAAAGCTCTCTGTGGGGGCGCCCGATGAAGAGGGGGAGCCAGAAGCGCTGCCGGTGCACCCCAGAAAAGGATTGGGACTGCTCTGTGCAAAACCCTCTTGCACAGAGGAGTTAAGTATGACATGTTTGTTATTAAAAAAAAAAAAAAAAAAAAAAACCTTTACAATCACTTTAATGGAAATGTGAACTTTTTTGTATACCTGTCATGCAAAATACCACCCAATAATTCTCCTGCGTCCCCTGGGTCCTGATGCTATGGTCCACAACACCGGAAAAGGCCCCATTCCAAGATATGTGCACTACATGTAAGCAAATTTTAGTCAACTAGTTTGGTGCCATCCTGGCCAGGAAGATGGGAGTTAAGACCTTTCCCGGTTCTTTTGTTGGGTCCAGCCCATTGGTCCTGTGTCATGTAATAGTCATATAAACAGTTATCCACTGAACCAGAAGATGTTTATCACTATCAGGATGTGAAGTTATCAGAACCAGGGGTTCACTCTAAAGACACCAGTGCTGGAATGTGCCTCATAAGGACTTACACACACACACCCACCTGAGCCTCTGTGCACTCAACTTGACTCTGTAAGTTCAAGAGTAAAGTTGAGTGCACAGTGGTGCCCACTCCGCTACATGGGAGTGGGAGTGGGAAAACGCTGGCGAGGTGGATGTGGACATTTGCTCAGCATGTCCCTCCAAAATGTAAGCTACAGAGAAGGTGTGCATTGTTCAGGGGAACCAAAAGTCAACTGGAGAACAGTTGCAGTGCAGTTTACATTGTGTATGTTCATCCCCAACAGTAGAGGCCCACCTTATAGTTGACTGTTCCCCCCATGGCAGCCTCGGCTTGTCTCAGGGCATTGATGAAAATGGCACAGGGTAAAAGTACCCCATGTGTGTGTGTGTAATAGGACCTTGTAACAGTGCCTAACGTAGCCCAAGAGAACCCACCTGGGGCAGTCTTTCCATGTGACCCAGCACATGGCGCCCAACGAGTTTATGGGAAACATGGAGGACATGAAACACAATCACACTACTGTCCCACCTGCCCACATGGAATGGCTGTGATCAATGAAAGAAATTGATTGACAGCCACACACCAAAATAAACCTAAAAAGGTAGCCTTTATTGGTGTAAAAAGGATAAAAAGCTCTACAAAACACAGCACGGCAAGCAGTGGGATAGAAACTGACGCGCTTCGCACAAAAATTCAGTGCATAGCTAAAACATAATAGAATGTATTCCAAATATATACTGTTTCAAAAGTGACCAATGATGTTCACCTGCCGCCTAAATGCTAACAGGTCACAGCTGTGAACGTCAGAGGCAGGAATGGGCTGAATGAATTAAAGCTAAAGTTGCAAAACAACAAAATAAAAACAAGATAATTCTTATTAAATAAAATCTAAAATATAACCAATGTATATATATTGTGAAAAAACACTTGATTATCAAAATGACACTCCTGTGAAGGATCAAACATTCTGGTACACATGAATCTCATTATAAATAAGAGAGCACAGGATGTGTAATAAGGATTAATGTGTACATAAATTGATATAAATATCTGATAGAAAAACTCATGACATATATACAACCGAAGGGTAAGAAGTTGTGAAGTGAACAATATGACCTCAAACATATATGCAAAAAATGACATAAATGTATATTAATAATAAATAAACATAAAATGCTTAAATGTGAACCACCATTTTGTACCAAATAAAGTTTGTAAACAAAAAATAAATAAAAAAAGTGAACTGTAAATGATGTGAGGAAAGTATATTGTTTGATAAAAGTAAGAATAGATTGATTAATGTTGTTGTAGTTTGTTAAAAAACGTTGTGAAACACCAAGTGTAAATAGGTGAGATAATGAGCAATGTGAATATGGAGTAAAGTGTGAATAACAATGTATCAAGTGAGAAAATGTAGCAATCTAAAGAAAAAAAAAAGAATATAGATATAGCAAAATTCCAAAGTGTAAGACAGTGTTATAAACACATACATACAGTACATTCCATTATGTTTTAGCTATGACTAAGCACTGATTTTTTTGTGCGAAACGCGTCAGCTTTTCTATCCCACTGCTTGGTGTGCTATGTTTTCTAGTGCTTTTTATCCTTTTTACACCAATAAAGGCTACCTTTTTAGGTTTATTTTGATGTGTGGCTGTCCATGAATTTCTTTCATTGATCTCTGCCTTGTGCATTGCCAGCACCCACGGTCTTTGAGGAGGACTTTGATTGCTTATTGCATTTGCCTGGAGCGGCGATTTCTTTTCTTCACATGCAATGGCACCAAGAACACATGAGCAATGCCTGACAGCAAACCACAGCATCAGGATACAGATTTTGGAGTTAAAGCGGAGGTTCACCCAAATAACATTTATATCAGACCAACTTCTTTAGATTTGTAACATGTACAGTCCGCAATTTTTTATTTATTTTTGGGCTTTACATACCTTATAATGTATATTTCCAATCTGGCTTCCGGGTACTTCTCCCCGCGGGAGTAGGCGTTTCTATTCTGAGGAGGCATGTCATCTGGGAGGTCGCCCAGATGATTGACATCCTTTCAGAAAATTTCCCCACCGAACATGCAGAGCTGCGTATAGAGCCGGAAATATACATTATACATTAGAATTGGAAATATACGGACCCGACGGATTACCAGCAGAGACATATAGATATTATGGGAAGGTGTTGCTCCCAGAACTTTTGAAAGTATTTAATGAGGCCATGGTAGAGGGTAAATTGCCCACTTCAATGACAGAGGCCACGATAATAGTGCTGCACAAAGAGGGGAAGGACCCATTGGAAGCATCATCATACCGCCCTATCTCCCTCCTATGCGCAGATGCTAAAATCCTGGCTAAAATCATGGCCAGCAGGTTAAATAAAATAATCTCTAGACTTATACATCAAGACCAAACAGGATTTATTCCTGGTAGATCAACCAGTATAAACATTAGGAGGGTATTTCTTAACCTACAAATCCCCATAGAAAACTCCGGCAATAAGGCGGTCATGTCCCTAGACGTGGTCAAAGCCTTTGACAGTTTAGAATGGGAATATATCTGGTATACCCTAGAGGCTTATGGGTTTGGCTCCACCTTTATTAGATGGATTAAAATACTATACAATAACCCTAACGCAAACATTAGAGTCAATAATGAATATTCAGGAAAGGTTAAGTTGGAGAGGGGCACGAGGCAGGGGTGCCCATTGTCACCCCTGCTTTTCGCATTAGCAATGGAACCTCTTGCCATGGCTATAAGAACGGACAGGTTAATGAAGGGATTTATAAGACCGATTAGAGAGGAGAAAATAGCCCTATACGCGGACGATGTCCTGCTATTCCTAGGGGACACAGGTCACTCCATTAGAAGGGCAATGACCATCTTCAGAGAGTTGGGTAATATATCTGGACTGGTAATAAATTGGGGGAAATCGGCCTTGATGCCGATAGACCCAATGAGGAACCAGATCCAGGAGGAGATCCCACAATTAGACACAGTGGGGAAAATGCAGTATTTGGGCATAATAATCTCACCGGATCTCAATAAATACATAGAGAATAATTTGGAGCCATTAATACTCAAATTTAAAAGGAAAATTGGAATCTGGCGGCATCTCCCATTATCGGTAGCTGGGAGGTGCAACCTGATTAAAATGGTATGGATGCCACTATTACTCTATGTATTACATAATTCACCTATATGGATACACAAAAAATGGTTTAAGAAGATAGACGCCCTGTTTAGGGAATTAATATGGAAAGGAGTACTCACTAGGATAGGACTGCAGACTTTGCAGCTGCCAACGAGAGAGGGGGGAATGGCAGTACCCCATCCACGTTGCTATTTTTTGGACGCACAGCTGCAGCATATAGGAGTTAAAATGGAACCAGGAGAGGATATGAGTGGAAGACTAATGATCCATGGGGCCCCCCATGAAACAATCATGGAGGTGATGGAGGCCAACTCATTTATCAACCCGACCCCTACGGTCAAGATGGTAACAAAAGTGTGGAAAGCCATAACGATAGAGGGAGGACAGGTGGGAGTGACAGAGTACGCTCCATTGTGGAACAACAGGAACCTTCAAGAGCTTGAAACAGTGGGAGTGATCAAAGAATGGGCAGTAAAAGGGATAACAAGACTGGCTCAGTTATATGAGGGAAGGACTTTAAAAACATTTGCCACCCTGAGAGAGGAACATGAAATTCCCAATTGCACGTTCTACAGGTATCTCCAAGTTAGGCATGCATTAAATGCTCAGTTTAATGGAGCAGGACCAAACTGGATAAAGCCACGAATATCTCAAAAGATAAGAGGAGGGATAGAGAAGAAAGGGTTAATTTCCGTAATTTACCCATATATATGTGAGGAGAACATAGAGGGACCAATGCAGCTTAAAAGTAAAAAGAAATGGGAGGAAGATCTGGGAATGATAACGGAAGACCAATGGAAGATGGTGCTGGAGAGAGGGCAAATGGTCACAGTCTCACCAGCCCAAAAGATATCCTTTTTAAAGATGATACACAGAGTATATTTTACCCCCAAAAGATTATTTAGTTTCGGTTGGAGAACGGATGCAGGGTGCCCCAGATGTCAGGACACGGGGGACTTATTACATATGTTATGGAGATGCCCTAAATTATTTAGGTATTGGCTAGAGATCACCAGAATTATTAACAAAACATACGGGACTAGGTTGGAAATGGACCCTAGAACGTGCATTTTGGGAATATGGGAAGAAAGGGGAAGGCTGGCGAGTACCACAAAAGCTGTAGCAAGGTGCCTATTTCAGGCAAGAAAATTAATTGCCCAAAGATGGCAAGCAGTAAACCCCCCATCATCAAGAGAGTGGAGTAACAGTGTGACAGAAACAATATGGAAAGAGAAAACAGTATATATCAAAAGAGGAAACATTAAGGAATTTGATAATTAGTTCATTAGTATGAAAAGCCAAGGTGCAAATTGGAAATTAGGGGTGGGAGTTGGGTGGGGGGAGGGAAGGGAGAGAATTGGAAAATAAGTTTTCAACAGGGGTTAAATCCAAGATTATGGTATGCGGGGAATGAAAAAATGTTTTGTGTATATAAGAAAATTTTGTATGTAATCTGTTTGTTTAAATATGAAAGATAATGAAATAAAGAGAATTAACTAAAAAAAAGGAAATATACATTATTTTTTTTCTCACAGAAACGTTGGCTGTGCAAAATTATGGCTGTGCAAAATGTACCACACCCTGAAGACCGCCAATACTGTTAGGTCGAAACGCGTAGGAGTCTATTTTGCCCACACAGCTCATTTGTTCAGTACTGTTTTTATGTATACATGCCATTGTTTCCTATTGTTTCCTATAATGATTTGTTTTCATTTGTACTTATTTTTGTACTCCAATACCATTGAAGCTCATATCCCGAGTCCTGTTTCACCAGACTCTTTTTTGAACTTTCATATTTAATAAATTTATACTTTTATACTTCATTGTATTTATTTGTATACTATTTGCTGCAACTCAAAGCCCCTAGAGGTTCCTTTCCATTTATTTTCATACATTATAAGGTATGCACAGCCTAAAATAAATAAAAAATTGCGGACTGTACATGTTACAAGTCTAAAGAAGTTGGTCTGATATAAATGTTATTTGGGTGAACCTCCGCTTTAAATACTGTTATACACAGGACTGCTCAGTAAAGAGGGAGTGGAGCCATTGCATGACAGGTGCACAACATTGGACCTATCCTTTAAGTATCATGTATGTTTTCATGCTCTATGTACACAGATCTTCAACTTTTTAAGAACTGAGAACTCTCTACAACATACACATTATGTAGTATGGATGCACTGTACACCTTCACTAGCACACTAGGGTTATATTTAAAGTTTATCTAAATCCAAAACCTTTTTGTAATAGGTGAAACTATTTCTATTATCAAGAACAATATTTTCAGATACAAAAAGTAAAATCCAAAGACAAATATGTCTAATGTATAATACATTACAAAGAGAAGCCATGCACATCACTAGTTTCAGTTGATATCTACTTCCCAGTATAGAAGGTGGAACTAAAATGACATTACATCATTTCAAATATTTTTAATTTAACCAAATGTAGAGCGTATGTGATGACTACGACCTGACCTTTGAATAGAGGTTGATGACTTGCAGTTTTTATTGCTGTCTGTTACCCCACTGAGTAGATTCACTTCTGCTATTTGTCCTGGTGACCACTGTCAAAATCCATTCTTTTGAGTTGTCACCAAAACAGGAATAGAGGGTAAAGGGCACACTTGTCCTGTAGACTAAGGTCACCATTCCTAATAGGTGAGGGATAAATAAAAGGGCCCCCTCTATGAGCCATTTATCAGACTTTGCTGTAAGTATATAATATTCTAGTCTGTCTTCTCAGCACAATAGCAAACCAATTATCAGTACTCCTGAAGACCAAAGGCAAACAGCTACATACGTAAAATACATATATGGAAGCTATTTTACCTGCCAAGGATTTGTACTTCTGTCCAGCCAGTCTTGATATTTACGCAGCACTGACACACAGTCTAGCCTTGTCTGACAGGACAAAGGAGTGGATACTTCTGTACTGCAGGTCACTAAGGTTTAGTTCTCACAGCAGAGTGGTGGTAAAAACAGACGGCTGATCCCAAACACCGAACTCCAAATTTGTATGGTGGCTGGAGGGGTAAGTTCATATTGCCCTTTTTGCTGCGACAAGCCTAACTTGGCATGACAAGTATGACCGGTGGCACGGCCTATCCAACGCACCCATTGAAGACAATGGGACTGTGTCGTAACAACATGACAGACATGGCTATGGTAGAAATTACATTTAAAATCCCCATTGTGATAGAACAAATCCCCCTGCGGATCGATCAAAAATTGTAATTCAGGAGGCCTGTAATCTGGCTATCAGGCAGTGGCGGCTGGTTCTCAAAATGTATTGGTGGGGCGCAAACGAAAAAACAAACCAAAAAAAATTGCAGCCTCACTGTGCCCATCAAATGCAGGCACTGTGCCCATCAAATGCAGGCACTGTGCCCATCAAATGCAGCCACTGTGCCCATCAAATGCAGCCACTGGGCCCATTAAATTCAGCCACTAGGCCCATCAAACGCAGCCACTGTGCCATCAATTGTCACCACTGCACCATGCCATCAAACGCAGTCACTGTGCCATCAATTGTCACCACTGTGCCATGCCATCAAACGCAACCACTGTGCCATCAATTGTCACCACTGTGCCATGCCATCAAACGCAGCCACTGTGCCATCAATTGTCACCACTGTGCCATGCCATCAAATGCAGCCACTGTGCCATGCCATCAAACGCAGCCACTGTGCCCATCAATTGTTGCCACTGTGCCATACCATCAAATGCAGCCACTGTGCCATGCAATCAAACGCAGCCACTGTGCCCATCAATTGTGGCCACTGTGCCAATTGTCGCCACTGTGCCCTTTAATTGTCGTCACTGTGCCAATTGATGCCACTGTGCCCTTTAATTGTCGCCACTGTGCCAATTGATGAGCCGCTGGCTCTGATAGGCACTTCCACACAGCCAACCAGCTGCCGTTATTCAGATGGCCGGCGCTCACCATCCGGCCATCTGAATAGTCGGCAGCAGCAGCAATACATAGATTCATGCAATGCATCTATATATTGTAATCAGTGGCGATGCGAGAGCGAGAGGGGGCAGTGCTCCGGCACCCTCTATGGATGCACCTCCACTGCTATCAGGCATGGTCTAAAAATTATCTGTAGTGTATCACTTTTCAGAATGCTGCCTGTGTAAACTAAGCCTATCACTTACAGATACTGTCCTTCTCCCAAACTGTGACTTGACAGTGAAAAGAGGAGCAGCACACTGATGAGCTCCGTCTTCTCTCTCCTACCAGCATGCTCTTTGTCAGCACATGAGCACTACAGCACAGCTAATGGGCTCCTTGTGCTGCTTATCACTCTCCTAATCTGAGCTGTATGGGGGATTGCAAGAGGCCAATGGCAAGTCAGATGCTGATATTTACACCTCTTGCGTATATATATATATATATATATATATATATATATATATATAAAATAAAAAATTAGCAATGTATTCATAAATAGTGATATACAGAGCTACAATGGAGTGTTTTAGATCAAAGCATTTTCATGTGTTAGAATGACCCAGTCAAAGTCCAGACCCAAATCCAATTGAGAATCTGTGGCAAGACTTGAAAATTGCTGTTCACAGAAACTTTCTATCCAAACTGACAGAGCTTGAGCTATTTTCCAAAGAAGAATGGGCAAAAATGTCACTCTATAGATGTGAAAAGCTGGTAGAGACATCCCCAAAAAGACTTGCAGTGAAAGGTGGTTCTACAAAGTATTGGTTTGGGGGAAAGACTCACTTGGAAAAAGAAGAAAGCGCACAGGGAGTGTACCTGAAACGGTTCTGTATTGAGGCATGAAGCCTCGTACACACGACTGGTTTTCCCGGCAGGAAAACTGCAAGGAGAGCATTTGGCCTGGAATCCCAGCCATATGTATGCTCCCTAGCAGTTTTCCCGACAGGAAAACTGCCTGGGAAAAATAGAGAACCTACTCCATATTTTCCCGTCGGGATTCCAGATAGAGTGTTTCCTGACGAGAAAACCGGTCGTCTGTATGCTTACCTGTCCGAAGTAAACCTGCGCATGCTTGATAAGACTTTGACCCATGCGCAGTAGCATACAAGGTTAATGTGGGGTGTAGCAAGATGTCGGCGACAGCATCGAATGTGACAAGCGCCGGCTCGTCTTAGTCGATGACGTCACTGCGTTCTTGCCATTCAAAAGAACGGCGGCTCTTTTGAGTGGCTGTCTGTATGCACGGAAAGCTTGCCAGTGAAAACCAAAGTCTTTTTCCTAATGGGATTCCCGGCCGTGTGTACAGGGCTTACAAGTTTATGTTCATATGCACTGAATCTTTTAATATTAAATTGAAAACTGAACATTTCAGTAGTACAATAGAGTTTTGTTTTATGGCTTAGCTAACAAAAAAAAACTACAAATGCACACCACACTTTTCAGATGTTTATTTTCCTTCCACTTTACAATTATGTGCCACTTTGTGTTGGTCTATCACATAAAATCCCAATAAAATACATTTATGATTTTGGTTGTAACATGACAACATGTGAAAAATTTCAAGGGGTATAAATACTTTATCAAGGCACTGTATATTTTTTTTCTGACTAGAGTCCAGTTTTACCTGACTAATTAAATTTATTTTGTTTTGTCAAGACATCTTTAGTACAGATTTTGGATTTATTTTTTATGTTGCTCTTCATTCAGAGAAAGAAGAATGCACTCAGGGCAGGGTGTACTTGACACAGTTCTGTACTGAGGCATACAAGGTTATGTTGATAGGCACTAAATCTGGTGTTACATTTTAATAATAAATTAAAAACTGAAAGTCTCAGTAAAAGGTTTGTTTTATGGCTTAGCTAACAAATAAACTTTAACTTCAATGTATGTGTCCAGAAATAAACTTGATGAAGCGGGCCATCGGAATCATATATCTTTGCAACTAGCATTATGCTCAGGGCCGATCCTAGGCAGGGTGCGCAGGGTGTTCCGCACCCAGGCGCCGCAGAGGTGAGGGCGCCAAAGCTCCAGAGTGCTCCCCTCCCTCCTTCTCGTCTGTGTCCAAAGGCAAAGTGCATGTAGCGGGTGCTGTGGTTCCCCATCCCGCTTGCTCTCTCTGCTGGCAACTGCCAAGAGCGCATAGCTCCCGCAATCCCCGAAATTCAGGCTGGGTACCGCAGCAGAGCCTATTCCGGAACATGTTCCTGTACTAGGCTCCACTAATTATTCTGTCCAGTGCGCGTGGAGCAGTCTCCTGTCTGCCCCATCCCCTCTGCATGTGTCAGCTCTTCTCCCATAGGCGGTGTGATGAGAGGCTTCTGGGTTGGCCGGAGCTGCTGCAAATCATCCCGTGCACTCCCAGAAATGCTCTTCGAGTGCCACCCTCCTAGTAATGTCTGGGGGCTCTTTCTAACAGACTCTCTAACAGAAGCCCTCTCTGTGTGCATTAGAGAGACCCCCCCTCCAGGTCCAATTAGTGTACTAATTTTCTTTATTGTTAAAAGATCATGGGAGGATCCCAGGGTAATGAAGACTTCTTAGGCCTCTTTCACACGAAGCGGTCCGTTTTTCGGTCCGCTCCGTGTGTGTCCGTCGGCTCAGCAGGGGGCCCCGCTGAGCTGTTGGCAGAACGGGCGGTCCCCGCACACTGTGCAGGGACCGCCCTGTCTCTCCTCCGCTATCCCCTATGGGGAATCGGATGAAAACGGACCGTCTGTCCGTTTGCATCCGATCCGCCGGACGGAAGAAAAATAGGGTTTACTTCCGTCCGAAAAAACGAATGCGGATCTTGCGGACGTTAGCCCTAGGGGGCCCATTACAAGTCCGTAAACGGACTTGTAATAAGCGGACGAAGGGTCCACTCATGTGAAAGGGGCCTAAGGGGAGCATCTCTATGTTTGAGTCGTAGCCATAGAAACATTTGTAAAGGGGAGGCGTTAGTAAGATGACCATGCCCACATGGGGGCGCCAGAAATATTTCTGCACCCAGGCGTCTGTGACCCTAGAATCGGCCCTGATTATGCTGCAATCAAAATGAGTGTTCTGGTTTCATATTGCATTCTGTTTTCCATGTTGACATTTGTTGCTTTCTGTGGGGCACTGTAAAGGAATGTTATGTCAAGTATGGTGTGCGATTAAGATGCACTAGACAGTTGCAGGTAAACCACAGTCAATTTTACAAAGTAAGTTATAGAAACTTACAAGAGTGACAGTAGAAAAAGTGACCAAGTGGTCCATGGAGTCTGTCCCATTTTTGTATAGATATATGGTTGCCCCAAGCATGTTTGAATCCACTTGCTGTTGACTGACTTACTACCTCTGCTGGAAGTCTATTCCAAGGATCAACTACTCCTTCAGTAAAATAATACTTTTTGTGATTAGTTTTGAACTTTCCTACTGCTAGTTTGAGGTTGTGTTCTTGATCTTAGCTTCATATTGAAAATACTGCCCTCCTGAACCTTCTTCACATCCTTGATGTATTTAAAGGTTCCATTCATGTCCCTATTTTCCCTTCTTTCCTGCAGACTGTACATATTAGACTTTTCACAATTTTATTGCCCATCCCAGGACTTGTTCTAACTTATCAATATTTTTTTTGTAAGTGAGGTCTCCAGAACTGCACAAAGTGGGGAAGATTTCCTAAAACTGGTGCACATAGAATCTGGTGCAGCTGTGCATAATAACCAATGGGTTTCTAGTTTTTTTTTGTCAAAGCTTAACCACTTGTCCACCGCCCACCGTCGGGCTGAGGACTCCAATGTCCTGACTGCACGTCATATGACGTCCAGTCATTTAAATAGGGAATGCGCGCGATCGCGTGCGCGCATCCCTGTACTGTCGGTAGCGGCGTGTCACGGAGACACCGCTCGTTACCGACAGGAGTGAACAGCGGCGCAGATGCGCTGTTAACCACGTGATCGGCCGTGATGAAGTCACGGCTGATCACGCATGGCAACACCCCCATAGTGCACGGCGCATGTTAGCGATCGCGCCACGCGTGCCCGTCGGTGGCAGCGTGTTCCCGAGAACACTGCTCGTCACCGACAATGGTACACAGCCATTGGTCAGGGCTGTGTACCACGTGATCAGCTGTGATCCATTCACAGCCTGATCACTAAGTGTAAATAAAGAGCTGTAACTAACTGTTACCAGCTCTTCTCCCCTCACACATCGTTTTCAGTGTGAGGAGAGAAGAGCTAGAAGCAGTGAGTTACAGATCTGTGTTACTGTAGTGTCTGCACAAACACCACATCTGTCCCTTTGCCCCCCCCCCCCCCCAAATGTCACCAGTCACCCAACAGTCACCCATAAAGTGCACCTGTCACATAAATAGACTGCCATCAGCGATGCAACCGTCACCCACCGGTGACCGTGCCCTGTCACCGTCACCCATCTGTGACCTACCCTGTCACCCATCACCCACCAGTGACCTGCCCTGTCACCCGTTTATGAAGAAAAATTACTAATTTGCTAAATTTTATGACAGAAACAAAGAAAAAGGCAATTTTTTTCACCAAATTTTCCGTCTTTTTTTATTTATAGCGCAAAAAAAAAAAAACACGAGAGAAAGCTCTATTTGTGTGAAAAAAAGGACGCAATTTTTATTTGGGTACAGTGTTGCATGACTGAGTAATTGTCATTCAAAGTGTGAGAGCACGGAAAGCTGAAAATTGGTCTGGGTAAGAAGGGGGTTTAAGTGCACTGTATTGAAGTGGTTAAAGGGGTTGTAAAGGTTCATTTTTTATTTTCTAAATAGTGCATTGTTGGTTCACTTACCTTTTCTTTTGATTTCCCTTTGAAATGTTTTTCTTTGTCTGAATTTCTCACTTCCTGTTTCTCCTCGGTAAGCTTGCCCCCATCATCTGGCTGGGTGTTAGTCATCCAGAACAGCTTACTGAGGAGGAACAGGAAATGATAAATTCAGACAAAGAAAACAAAGAAAACAAAACATTTAGAAGAGAAATTGAAGGAAAAGGTAAGTGAACCAAAAATGCACTAGCTTAAAGGAACCTATTTAGAAAAAGAAAAAAAACATTTACAACCCCTTTAATTGAACAAGCTGAAGTTAAAAGCTGATTGGTTACTATGTACAGCTGCATCACATTCCAAGTGCACAAGTTTTTAGTATTCCAAGTGATCTGAAGGTCTATATAGGGAATCGGGACCTCCTTCCTCCTGCTGGTGATCCCTCCAGTGATAACTAAAGATCTTTATAGAGGAGTTAAGACCTCCTTACTCCTGCTGGTGATCCCTCCAGTGATAACTAAAGATCTTTATAGAGGAGTTAAGACCTCCTTACTCCTGCTGGTGATGGATTTTTGACTGATGGTGTGTAGACAAGACTGATGAAAGTCAGCTTCATCGGATATCCAACGAAAAAATCCATCGGATTAGATTCCATCAGATATCTGATCGTGTGTATAGGGCTTTAGGCAATTGGTTCCACTGGACTTTAGTTAGAGGTATCAGAGTAAAGGGGGCTGAATACAAATGCACGCCACACTTTTCAGATATTTATTTGTAAAAAAAATTGAAACCCATTTATCATTTTCATTCCACTTCACAATTCTGTGCCACTTTGGGTTGGTCTATCACATAAAATCCAAATAAAATACATTTATGTTTTTGGTTGTAACATTAACATGACAAAATGTGGAAAATTTCAAAGGGTATGAATACTTTTTCAAAGCACTGTGTGTGTGTGTGTATATATATATATATATATATATATATATATATATATATAAAAATATATATATTATAATTGACTTTCAGGGAGGTCTCTATATTACTGTAAATTTGAATAAGACTTTATAGACATCTGTGTTTTTATTATGAGATCTTTAAACAAACCTTTTAATTTTTGTACCAATAAAAAAAATTGGATTTTATACATTATTTGTGTGGCACCTCAACAGTCTGGTTTCTCTTTTTTAAGATTCTTATATATTGGTGGATGTGGCATAGTTCCACTAACATATGTATTACATATTATTAATAATGTTTTAAAACAAGTCCTCAATTACCTCTGTAGGTGCAGGCTTTCAGAAGAAATTCATCCTTAAATATCACAGCAAAAGCACTCAAGTTATGCATCTTATGCCGCTAACACACAATCGGAATTTTCGACAAGAAAAGTTCAATGTGAACTTTTGGTCGGAAATTCCGACCGTGTGTAGGCCCCATCTGACTTTTTCTGTCGGAATTTCCGACAGCAAAAATTTGAGAGCTGGTTCTAAAATTTTCTGAAGGGAAAAGTTCAAAATTCTCGGAATCAAGCAGAACTGCCTATTAAACTTCAATTTTCTCAGCTCGTCGTACGAGTTGTACATCACCGCATTCTTGACGATGGGAATTTCAGACAACATTTGTGTGACCGTGTGTATGCAACACAAGTTTGAGCCAAAATTCAGTCGGAAAAAAATCCATGGTTTTCTTGTCAGAATTTCCGATCGTGTGTACGCAGGATTACTCTCTCAGAAGCTCGTCCTGCTTCCCCTTTTTAAATAGTTTTGTTTTAAAGGAAAAAAGTGCTTTGCTCGTGCCTCCTTCCTAAGCTGGATATACTGTACTCACCTTTCCATCACACCCTGTGACTCTGTTCAGCTGCTGAGAGTGTGAAAGGGAAGCGTAATGTAACCAAGCCTCTAGTTAGAACTTATACATGCTGAAGGCTATCCTTGCCCCATGTGACAGTTCTGGGCCAACCAGCTTTGCCCTGCACTGCACAGGTTTGATTTAGGTGAACAGATATTTTCTAAAATTGAAAAGTTAAACAGAGAAAAGTCATTTCTGAGTAAGCATTAGTAGCATAAGGCCTCGTACACACGATCGGACATATCCGATGAAAACGGTCCTCAGACCATTTCCATCGGATATGATCCGATGGCGTGTACACACCATCGGATCAAATTACCCGCCGCCGGACGGCGCGGTGACGTGGCGGTGACGCGGCGGTGACGTTGACGCCGCCACGTCACCGCCACGTCACCGCACCAGGAAGTTAAACACTTCTGCGCATGCGCCGAATCCATTCGGCGGCGGCGCGGCGGCGGTGGGGGACGACATGTCTGCTGGTAAGTGTACTAACCAGCAGACATGTCGGGCGGACAGATTCCCACCGGATAGATTTCAAAGCATGCTTTGAAATCTGTTGGGTGGAGAAATCTGTCCGCTAGCCCATACACACGAGCGGAGATGTCTGCTGAAACGGTCCATCGGACCGTTTTCAGCGGACATCTCCCCTCGTGTGTACGAGGCCTAAGAGTAAAAAATCAGCTGAGGTTGTGATAGGATTTAATTAAGTCCTTCAGTTGTGGATTTGGGGCATTTTTAGGGTTCATTCACACAAGTGCTGAGGCCCACCGCGTGCAAGAGCACTGTGGAGCTGCGTCCTGGCACCCTACATTAGATATTTGAGACACAATAGCTATATAGACTCACGGCATGTCCAAGTTTCACAGGCATACAGGGACAGTTGCGTGGTCCCAACACACACACTGGGGGACATTTATCAAGAAAAGTCGCAAATCCCGCTGTGACTCCTTGTGCCCATCTGTGTCTCTGCATTCATGGGCAGCCACAATTTCCACTCTATAGAGATTCATAATTAAAAAGTGATCACTGTCGGGTAAACAAGGACTTTACAGCAGCCAAAAGAGGAATTTATGACTTAAGCTGTAGCCTTGTGATAACTCTGTCTTACAATGTGTCTCACTCAGAGCTGTCTTAATGAGAGGACACACCTGGGCACTGCCCAGTAGGGGTGCAACGGATCATCATTGATCCATGATCCGTACGGATCAGCACCTTCGGTTCGGGACACACGGCAATCTGCGGGCCTCCCGGACCATAGGAAAGGCCGTGGCTTCGGCCTAGCTTCCGAAGCGGCGGCCATCTTGGTCCACCCGGCGCGGGGGATTCAGGCTGCTCCACGGAAGTTTGCGGGCACTTGAGCTCATGGTGATTGACTCCTAACAGCCCAGCCATGTGCTGTATGCTGCACCTTAAGGGATCCACACTAGGAGCTGCTGTCGCCGCCGCCGCCGCACCGGACGTCCTTCTGCTTCCAGAGAAGAGAGAGGATGCGATCGGGGGGATCTGTATGTATCTGTACGTAGGGGGGATTTTCACTAGACACACAACACTGCGCCGATCAATGACACTGGGACATTGACAGTGACTGGGACATTGGGACAGTTCAGGTCACAGGAGGGTAACTGGTGACACCACTTTCCTACATGGGGCTGCGACCTTCACTTGGCTGCAAGTATAACACAAAACGGAGCTTATTTGCTTAAATACAGTATTTGTAAATCCGACAGACTGTTTAAATTAAAAGTGAAAATCAGAGTGTTCTGTCACATTAGCAACCATGTAAGGTCAGCAGGTTTGCTGCGGCTTTTAACATTTAACATTAAAACAGTCCGTCAGATTTCCAAACACTGTATTTAAGCACATAAGCTCAGTTTTGTGTTGAAAATAAATGTGAAATCTAAAACTCCGGTGGGTGTAGCAAGATTTGTGTTTTTTTTTTGCTGATCTGAAAATGATCCGATCCGTGACTCCTGATCCGAGGATCGATTCGATCCGTGAGTTTTTTGATCCGTTGCACCCCTACTGCCCAGGGGCCCCAGCTGCATGGGAGGCCCCTGCACTTTCCCCAAAGCAGCTGGTCCTTGAGCCCATGCTGCCCCATGAGAGTGATAGATACATAGGGGAGGCAGTCTGCCTCTTACCTACTTAAAGCGGTATTTCACCCTAAACATAAGATCTCCCATGCGATCCAGCATACTGGCGTCAGCGCCAGTATGCTGTTTTTTTTTTTTTTTATCGCACACTTACTGTATTATAGTGGAATTCCTTTTCTGTCCCCCGTGGTGGACGGCGCCAGTATAGCGCGTCACATCTTCCTAAAATACCCGATATGGACTCGGGTAATCTCGGCGAAAATGCGGCGCCTGCGCACAGACCTAGGAGCTGACTGCGCAGGCGCCGTATTTCTCCGAGTCCTACGGCTATGGCGCGTCACGCCCTCCGAAATAGGACTCAGAGAAATACGGCGCCTGCGCAGTCAGCTCCTAGGTCTGTGCGCAGGCGCCGCATTTTCGCCAAGATTACCCGAGTCCATATCGGGTATTTTAGGAAGATGTGACGCGCTATACTACAGCCGTCCACCGCGGGGGACAAAAAAGGAATTCCACAATAATACAGTAAGTGTGCGATTAAAAAAAAAAAAACCCAGCATACTGGCGCTGACGCCAGTATGCTGGATCGCATGGGAGATCTTATATTTAGGGTGAACCTCCGCTTTAATGTCTGTTTACCTGCACTGTCATCTTTGTAGGGGCCCCAGAGCATTTCTTTGCCCAGGGGCCCATGATGCTATTAAGATGGCCCTGGTCTCACTGATCCTGTTTGGAATTTGCTTTGCCTTGTTACAAGATTGATAAATGTCCCCAACTGTCTGTGTCAGGCAGCTCCCCTGTCCTTGCTCGTCTTTCAAACTCGGATGCACAGGTAAGTCTGTACAGCTGCTGCATTTCCATTACTTAACAAAAGCTGCCTCCACAGTGCTCTGTGTGCATAAAAAACAAGGCTCCTGCACACTGTGGGCCTTGGTGCCAGTTTGAATTACACCTTACCTCCAATTACCAGACCAAGTCTGCAAACATGGTAGCATCAATAATATTAGATTTTTTTGACCTAAGGAAGCTTGTTCTCAACGTCTGTCAGGCAATTCTAAGCCTGGTCAGTAGACCACACACACGTTTCTGATCAGCTGCCAGAGGCTGGGATGAAAAAAGCACAAGCTTCCTGCTTTGTTGACAAGGTGCATACTGTTTTTCATTGACTTTTGATTTTTGCTTATAGAGGTGGTTGAACATCTGCAGGGTTGAGTTCCGCTGCATGGAAACACTGCAAATCAACTCATGACTGGAAAGTCCAGTCTGTCTTTGCAAGTGTATTTTTTGTTTTATTTTTTGGTATTTGGTTTCAAATATAAGAAGTCTTTTAAATTGCATAGGAAAACGCCTTCCTGGGTACTTTTTAAAGTTTTAAAGTCCAGGACCTTGAAGAGGTATGTATTTATTTTCCGCATGAATTTAAACTGAGAATTTCTTGCTTTGCTTATGCTTCCTAGTCATGTAATACTGACTCTGCTAACAATGTTCACAGCTTGCTTCAGAAGAATTACTGCCTCTGTGTGCTTTTGTGATTTTGACTATATATTTGTGCAGCACCTCTTGCTAACAGCGCCCTGTATTTTTCCATAAAAATGTAAAGAAGAGAGACCAGGTGGGTTTTTTAACCTTCTTAGCGGTATTCCCGAGTGTGGCTCGGGGTGAATTTTCAGTACCAAAAGCGGTAACCCCGAGCCACACTCGGTATCGCATTGCAGGATCCATGTACAGCTTACTTACCTTGTCCCTTGGATCATGCCATCTCTACAGGGTGCTCCACCTGCTGGTCTTCTCAGGTAACTGCACCGATCACCTCATAAACTGGCCCTTAACCACTTCCTGCCTGGCCAATAGCGGATTTACGGCCGGGAAGTGGTTATGAAATCGTGACTAGACGTTCTCAAACGTCCAGCACGATTTCATGCCGGGCGCGCAGCGCAGCGATCGCTGATGCGGGGTGTCAGTCTGACACCCTGCATCACCGATCTCGGTAACGAATCTCCGGCGGAGGCTCGCTACCATGGGATCAGCCGTGTCCAATCACGGCTGATCACGATGTAAACAGGAAGAGCCGCCGACGGCTCTTCCTCACTCGCGTCTGTCAGACGCGAGTACAGGAGAGCCGATCGGCGGCTCTCCTGACAGGGGGGGTTCGCGCTGATTGTTTATCAGCGCAGCCCCCCCTCGTATGCCCACACTAGACCACCAGGGATGCCCACACTGGCAGGGCAAAGAAAAAAAAAAAAAACGTAAAAAATAAAATAAAAATACAGGTTTAAAAAAAAAGAAAGATGCCAGTCAGTGCCCACACATGGGCACTGACTGCCAACATATACATCAGTGCCACCCCTCAAAGTACATCAGTGCCACCCCAGTGTCCTTCAGTGCCACCCCTCCGTGCCAATCCATGCCCAGTGCCCACCTATCAGTGCCACCCATAAGTGCCACCCATGAGTGCCCATCAGTGCCACCCATGAGTGCCCATCAGTGCCGCCTATGCGTGCCCATCAGTGCCGCCTATGAGTGCTCATCAGTGCTGCCTATGAGTGCCCATCAGTGCCGCCTATGAGTGCCCATCAGTGCCGCCTATGAGTGCCCATCAGTGCCGCCTATGAGTGCCCATCAGTGCCGCCTATGAGTGCCCATCAGTGCCGCCTACCAGCGCCGCCTATCAGTGCCACCTCATCGGTGCCCATCAGTACTACCTCATCAGTGCCGCCATATAAGTGCCCGTAATTGAAAGAGAAAACATACTTATTTACAAAAAAGTTAACAGAAAAAAAAATATATATTTTTTTTTTTCTAAATTTTCAGTCTTTTATTAGTTGTTGCGCAAAAAATAAAAACCGCAGAGGTGATCAAATACCACCAAAAGAAAGCTCTATTTGTGGGGAAAAAAAGGACTCCAATTTTGTTTGGGTACAGTGTAGCATGACCCCGCAATTGTCATTCAAAGTGCGACAGTGCTGAAAGTGGAAAATTGGCTTGGGCGGGAAGGTGCGTAAGTACCCGGTATGGAAGTGGTTAAATAGCCACACCACCTTCTAGATCCTTTAACCTGTCAGCTGACCCCACTAACCAATCCCAGATTGACCCTTTGGACCTTCCAGAAACCTCTAAGCCCACCTAGCCTAATTAACCAAACTTAACCTGCACTAGTAATTTTGAAAAAAACTTCACCTCTGCTAACCTCTAATTGACCTGCTGCCCTCCCATTAACCTGTACTGTTTAACCTGACCTAGCATAACCTAGCCAAACTATAACCTGTACCCTTATATCTTTAAACTTTGTGCCGATGCCATGACCCCATGAGGAAAGGGGGGCCTAAGCGGATACCCCCTTTATTTCCCCATTCTGCAACTGAGAAAATGTCAGTGTTTTTGATTTGATTACATTATTGAATAACTTTAATCATTATTATATTCTTATTTGTTATAATTATTTATAGTTATTTATTATATTATAATTTATGATTTTGTGTTTCAAACTTTATCATACCCGGGATGTCTACTAGACTCTTGTTTGGACAGTTATAGAAGTCTCAAGAATACACAGATCTTGCCATTCAGCTGTTTTAATGCTTTCAGCTTGTGCTGGAACTTACAGTATCTTACAATAGTGAGTACACTCCTCACATTGTTGTAAATATTTCATTATATCTTTTCATGTGACAATACTAAAAAAATGACACTTTGATACAATGTAAAGTAGTGAGTGTGCAGCTTGTATAACAGTGTAAATTGGCTGTCCCCTTAAAATAACTCAACACACAGCCATTAATGTCTAAACCACTGGCAACAAAAATTGAGTACACCCTAAATGAAAATGTCCATATTGGGCCCAAAGTGGCCACCATTATTTTCCAGCTCTGCCTTAACCCTCCTGGGCATGGAGTTCACCAGAGCTCCACAGGTTGTCACTGGAGTCCTCTTTCACTCCTCCATGACGGCATCACATAGCTGCTGGATGTTAGAGACCTTGCGCTCCTCCATCTTCCATTTGAGGATGCCCCACAGATGCTCAAAAGGGTTTAGGTCTGGAGACATACTTGGCCAGTCCATTACCTTTACCCTCAGCTTCTTTAGCAAGGCAGTGGTCTTCTTGGAGGTGTGTTTGGGGTCGTTATGTTGGAATACGGCCCTGTGGCCCAGTCTCCGAAGGGAGGGGATCATGCTCTGCTTCAGTATGTCACAGTACATGTTGTCATTCATGGTTCCCTCAATGAACTGTATCTCCCCAGTGCTGGCAGCATTTATGTAGCCCCAGACCATGACACTCCCACCACAATGCTTGACTGTAGGCAAGACACTTGTCTTTGTACTCCTCACCTGGTTGCCACCACACACAGTCTTGACACCATCTGAACCAAATAAGTTTATCTTGCTCTCATAAGACCACAGTCCTTAATCTGCTTGTCTTCGGCAAACTGTGTGTGGGCTTTCTTGTGCATCTTTTTTAGAAGAGGCTTCCTTCTGGGATGACAGCAATGCAGACCAATTTGTTGCAATGTGCGGCGTATGGTCTGAGCACTGACAGGCTGACCCCCACCTCTCCAGCACTGATGGCAGCACTCATACATCTATTTTCTAAAGACAACCTCTGAATATGACGCTGAGCACGTGAACTTAACTTCTTTGGTCAACCATGGTGAGGCCTGTTCTGAGTGGAACCTGTCCTGTTAAACCTGGACAGCCGCACTCCAAAAAAATGTTCCTTTAATTAAAATGAATCACAAAAATAGATAGTTTTGCTGTGGCATGTCTATTTTTGTGATTCATTTTAATTAAAGGAACATTTTTTTGGAGTGCGGCTGTCCAAGTTCCTTTTGTATTTTTGCATTTCCATTGCATTGCCGGCACCCAAGATTTGGATCCAGTGAAGGAGTTTTCTGATTGCTATTGAGCTGTATTTTCCCTCTCTATGTCCTGTTAAACCGCTGTATGATCTTGGCCACCGTGCTGCAGGTCCGTTTCAAGGTCTTGGCAATGTTCTTATAGCTTAGGCTATCTTTATGTAGAGCAAGATTTTTTTTTTTCAGATCCTCAGAGAGTTCTTTGCCATAAGGTGCCATGCTGAACTTCCAGTGACCAGTATGAGAGAGTGAGAGCGATAACCCCAAATTTAACACACCTTCTCCCCATTCACACCATTGAGACCTTGTAACACTTATGAGTGACATAACACCAGGGAGGGAAAATGGCTAATTGGGCCCAATTTGGACATTTTCACGTAGGTATTTATCCACTTTTGTTGCCAGAGGTTTAGGCATTAATGGCTGTGTGTTGGGTTATTTTGAGGGGACAGCAAATTTACAATATTATACAAGCTGTACACTCACTACTTTACATTGTGGCAAAGTATGATTTCTTAACTGTTGTCACATGAAAAGATATAAGAAAATATTTATAGAAATGTGAGGGGTGTACTCACTTCTGTGAGATACTGTAGATGTGCAATGTGGATTGGCTGTCTATGACTGGACTCCGAAGATAAGCAGTTATGTGAGATGTTTATGAGGACTCTAAGACTCGTTTTTCCAGTACAGGTGCTATGTGACTACCAGCCAGGTCTGCTCCTATGTGAACTAAGCAATGTTTCCTTTCCCTCTGTTCTAGAAAGCTCTTTGTGTGGCACTTCCACAGATTAATATCCACTTCTGTGTTTGTAGACCAATACTTTTCCTGTTAAGTTGAGCAGGTTTATCTCAATTGTCTCATGCTTCCTCATTGTATGTGAAGAAAATGTTTTCACTATGAGGACATTTTTCTCATTTGAACAATTATTTTGGAGTGACCAAGAATTATCTATGTTTTTATGTATTTTAATAATGGATTTTTAATACTGGACATATTGAAAGTTGAATGGAATTTACAAAGACAGATGCATAGAAATATAAATCTAGAAACATTTTTTTTTAAATGCTAAAACAAATTGGTCTGCAGTCACTTTAGTAAATTTCCCCCTCTGGTGGGCAAAAGTAACATTGCACCAAATGATGGCATAAGTTTATCCATACGGTACCCAATATGCATCAGGTAGGGAGACGTCATAGAGGTCATATATGTTACATAAGGTAACATGGGGTCTTTACAATTTTTTTTAGTTGTCCTTGTGATTTTAATTTTTTGGGGGGGTTTTGAGTATCATAATTACTATTATTATTTTATTTTATTTTTTATTTATTTTTTCATTTAAATTTAAGTTTATTATAATAAAATAAAGAGCATACAGAGTAATAAACGTAATACAATACATGCATCAGGAAACATTGTGTTGACAATTATAGTAGTAAACAATAGATTACATTTCTTAAAGCGGAGGTTCACCCTAAATATAAGATCTCCCATGTGATCCAGCATACTGGCGTCAGCGCCAGTATGCTGTTTTTTTTTTTTTTAATCCCACACTTACTGTATTATGCAGGAATTTCTTTTTTCCCCCCCGCGGTGGACGGCTCTAGTATTGCTCGTCACATCTTCCTAAAATACCCGATATGGACTCGGGTAATCTCGGCGAAAATGCGGCGCCTGCGCACAGACCTAGGAGCTGACTGCGCAGGCGCCGTATTTCTCCGAGTCCTATTTCGGAGGGCGTGACGCGCCATAGCCGTAGGACTCGGAGAAATACGGCGCCTGCGCAGTCAGCTCCTAGGTCTGTGCGCAGGCGCCGCATTTTCGACGAGATTACCCGAGTCCATATCGGGTATTTTAGGAAGATGTGACGCGCTATACTGGCGCCGTCCACCACGGGGGAAAAAAAGAAATTCCTGCATAATACAGTAAGTGTGGGATTAAAAAAAAAAAAGTAAGTGTGGGATTAAAAAAAAAAAAAACAGCATACTGGCGCTGACGCCAGTATGCTGGATCACATGGGAGATCTTATATTTAGGGTGAAATACCGCTTTAACTAGATTTCCCCTTCTCCCCCCCCCCCCCAATGTCCCAACTATATACCTGGTAAGTCTTTTTTTATTTTTTAATGATTGTATTCTTATTTATTAATTTAGAGGATATTTCAAGAGGCTGCTATTTTAGCACAAGAGCTAGCTGTATTGAAAATTATTTAGAGTAAATAAATAACTGTATTACATGCACTTAAAAAAAAATTCTTTTATAACATTGATTGTTTTACATGAAAATTGTGGAATCCAGGGCAGACATGTGAAATATTTTTAATACTGTACGTGCCACTTCTTATTAAATGAACATTTTTTCATACTTATAGTATCAACATATATCCTAACTTAGCACAGAGAGTTTACACACTTTAACAACAGATCTGTTTTTATTTTTCATTAGTGCTTTCATTTTATCATTATTAGTTTTTTATTCTATAAGTTATTGGTATTTTTTTATTGAAAAATGGGCAAACATTTAAAATAAAACAATATTTTTTGTTATCTAATTTCTGGCTTATTTTCCTTTTTCTCTTTTATTTCATTTTTTTCTTTTGTTTTATGAAAACATTTTATAAATGATTACAGAATTTATTTAAAAAAATGAAATGACTTATTTCTTTTTATTTTATGCTGTTTATTGTATTATTACTATCATTTTCAGTTTTCTTATCTGGATTTTCCTTTCTGGATAATTTGTACAATTGTAAAAATTCAATAAAAAAAATTCAAAAAATAAATAAAAATGAAATGACAGGAAAATCGTTTTTTTGTTTTGTTTTTTGTTTTAGCATTGTAAGCTACAGATTAGATAAAACACAATTTTATACTCCAAAAATAATATTTTAAAGCACCTACCATTTACACCTAATTTTAAGCATTATCTCATGGCTTCCGTAAAATTCTTTGTAAAGCATCCTATTTTACAGTTGTTATTCTGTTTTTGAAGAAGCCTTAGAAAAGGAATAGTTATTTGCTTTAAGGGAATAGTTTAAAATGTATCTAAACCTAAGAACTAAATTGTAATATTTTGCAGTTTACCAATCCTTTAGATGTATTGCCTTCATGACTTTTCTTTTTTTGGTCTAAATAAAATTTCCTCAGTTTTGGCCGATACATATTATTCTGCATATTTTTGGTAAAACAAATCGAAAGCGTATATTGGTTTGTTTGCGCAAAAGTTATAGCGTCTACAAAATAGGGAATAGATTTATGTCATTTTTATTATTCATTTTTTTTTTTTACTACTAATGGTGGCGATCTGCGATTTTTATTGTGACTGTGACATTGCAGCGGACATATCGGACACGTTTGACACTATTTTGGGACCATTCACATTTATACAGCGATCAGTGCTATAAAAATGCACTGATTACCGCATAAATGTGACTGGCAGGAAAGGGGTTAACAATAGGGGCAATCAAGGGGTTAATTGTGAGTCCTAGGGAGTGATTCTAACTGTGGGGGAAGGAGACCGATTAGAGAAGGAGACCGATCGTTGTTCCTATATACAAGGAACATATGATCAGTTCTCCTCTCCCCTGACACACACCGATCCATGTCCTTGCTCTGTGATGAGCAATCGTGGGAGCCCGACTAACATCGCAGCCGCCGGGCACGCACATCGGGTACACAGTGATGCGGCGAGCGTGCGCTCTCCACATTGCTGAAAAGTCGAGGACGTCATATGACGGTGGCCTGGAGGGACGAAGTTTTCTTGCTGCTGTCATATGACTATACGACGGTAAGCAAGTGGTTAATTATAGTCTAAAGCCTTATACACACAGGCTGAATGCTGGGCGACAATAGAAACCCGCCGATGTCTCCTGGTTTGTGGCCTGTGTGTATGGCAACCAGTCTGACATGGTCATGATCGAAAACGGTTTACTGACCAGCTCCCACTAGGCTAAACAAAAAAAACTTAATGGTGTGTACTAGGCTTGAGGCAGCCCATACATTGATAATTTATTTTTTCATTCAACCAGCGAGTTAAACAAAAAAATGACCCGATTCCCCCATCCACACATTTGATATTGATGTGCTATTGTATTCTGACAGTGGGAGGGATTAGTGTTGCGAAGCTATAACCACAAGCACTGATTGTTTGGGAAAAACTCAAAAGGCTGGACGTACACAAGTAGATCAACAGATTGACTTGCGTACAACCAGCCTGCCCATACATGGATCGAAATTTGGGAATTCCCATCGGGAATTAAATAAAAATAAAAAGCCTTAATTAAAAAGACCTTAATTGATTATTGAGTTGTGATGTCCTTTGTATAGTTCTTTCGGCTATGCGCAGTAAATCATCGTGCAACAACTCCTGCAATTCTCCTGTAATAAAGACCAGTCACTGTTGCTCTCTCTCCTTCTGCAGGGTGACTGGTCATGTATCTGCCTCTTTATGTAGTTTTCTCCAGGCAGATTGTATTTGGAGGACCTGCTGGTTCCCTTCCATAACTCTGCACAAGCTTTGTGCCACACAGAGGTGACATCACCAATAATTCTACAAGGGTTTTCATGCAAGGGTATTTAAAAATAGATTTATAAGCTTTGTTATATTTGTAGAATATATCTAAAAGGTATTTTAAAGTTTTTGCACCCAGAGTTCAGCTTTAGTAATACGTGGAGTGAAAATGAAGCATCTGCCTTTAAGGTACTATAACAACATTAATTATCACTCTTACATGCCAGACTTTAATATACCTGTCTGGAGTCAGATTTCAAAACAGCCATGGGGAATGCAAGTGTGTGTTTTCTATACAGCCAAAGAAAGGTCTTTAAAGCTAAAATACAGTCACACAAACTTTCATTTAAATATACTTCTCAATAACAACAAAGGATACAAATGCACTTTGTGTACATCAAATGCATTTGCCAATCTACCTATAATCTTGTGCTCTCAGCAGTGACATCAGAAGTGTAAAACTGTAGGAGGGACCCAACAGGCTCCACCCACTACAGACTGCCTACAGAAAACTACAGGAGGGGGCGGAGACAAGACCAGTCATCCAGCACAAGTATAGAGAACAGCAGTGACTGGTCTGTATTACAGGAAGCTCTGAACAGAGGTAACGTTTCACACTGGATTACTGGAAGAAATACACAAAGTATACCAAGATTCAAGTGGGAATACACACGGCTCTTGTATTTACACAATATTTGCTTATCCCGGAGTTCAGCTTTCAAGAAAATCTATCGTTTTATTGTTATATATTTTTGTGTTCCATTTTAAATAAAACAGAAACATTAAAAAATATTTTTTATTTCTTTTAATTCGGTAAATAAGAAATACTGCATACTAAAACGTTGCATTTTCCACTTGCAGCCAACTAATGGTGATTATACAAGATCTACTTTACGTGACGTCTCTTCTTCAGAAGAACTGTGCTGAAAATAGTCCAAGCAGCAACATTTTACCAGTAAATCAACACAATCCGTGAGAAAGGAAGATATTGTTGGCTTCCTTATAAAAAGCTCTGGATGCTGTCATAGATATGTAAAGTAAAATAGTAAATACATTATTTAATGATAAAAAAGTTTACATTTTATAAAACAAATGTACACATATTTTAATCTCCCTCTCACATGGATTCCAATGGGGTTTCTTTGTATTTTCTTTTTTAGAAGCATGTGATTAGAGCTCTAAATCCCCTTTCACACAAGGCAGTGGTGGTGCAGTGGCGGTATAGCGCCGCTAAAAAATTGGCGCTATACCATCAATATTGCCATGGGGTTCGGCCGCTAGTGGTGCGGTATTAACCCCTGCTAGCGGCGCATTGCGGGTGGTATTACCGCAGTTTCCCATTGTTTTAAATGGGTAGGAGCGGTGAAGGAGCGTTATACACACCGCTCCTCTCACCACTCCAAAGATGCTGCTTGTAGGAGATTTTTTTCTCTTCAGGCAGTATAGCAGCGGTATTTTTAGCACTGTACCGCCTGAAAAACTTCTCAGTGTGAAAAGGATCTAATAGACTTCGAAAAGGGGTGCATAAAACTGAAGTGTTAGCACACAAAATGCACCGGGGCGACTCCACTGCCGCCTCACCTGTGTATACACGTGTGATTTTACAGCCTACATGTGAGTGTACTAGCTGTTTTAATAAATTCCTTTTTAATCAACAAGATTACGCTATGTGGCCACTTTTCACTCCCATTTCTTTTTATTATTGATACCATCGGAGAGATATTGTTCAGGAATATTCTTTCCATCGTATGCCTTTCCATCTCTTGAAGTGATACTGTATCTATCAGAGAACAGGATATGTATATCAACATACTCTCTGCTTCCATGATTGAGAACCGTATTTACAAGCCTGATTTGACTTCTGGCGACATATGTCCCCACAAGTCCACTAGCTCCACTAAGCCTGCATTTCCACTGGTGGCGGTTATTATCACTTAAGGAGGAAATCAGCTTCTCATGTTTTGATCATTTTTTATTTATTCACTCGGTGGAATCCATCTTTATGGACTTTATTGTTTTGCACTTTTTTCCTCGTTTTGATTAATTTACCATTCACCAGGTTGAACCCATTTATATGGACTTTATTCGCATTGAATATTGTGTTGCACCTTATATTTACTATTTGTAGTAATTCATCATATACTAGACTTTCAATGTTCATGGTCACGGTTTACATTGTATTAGCGCTACACTTTTTTTGCACACTTTAGATTTTGCTTTTTTCATTCAAAATTAACCGTGTTAGCAGCTGTATTCCTATAGGCAGTGCAGTGTTTACCACATTTTCCAAGAGCACCTAATCCACTCATCCCATCCAGCCCCCACCAAGGAGTAAGAGAAAGAATACAAATAGAGAATACATAGAAGGGAAAGGAAAAGAAGGGTGAACAAAGGGAGAGAAAGAGCAAGAAAGACGGCAAGAGAGAGGGATGGGGGAAAAAAACAAGAAATTAGGATAGCGAGAGATAATAGGGAAAGAGTGGTACATCCTAAAAAGTACCATAAGGGTTTTTAATACTGTACAAGTGGGAGGGAGCGCTAAATGTCCATGGGTTAGAGGTGCAAAATTACTTGTCTTGCCTTGGGTGCTGACCCATGCTACGAAAATAATTTTAATGTTAGGGGTCCCCACTACTTGGGAAATTTTATCAAAGGGTCACGGCACTAGACAGGTTGAGAACCACTGGTCTAAATGGATATTCAAGTTGTGGGAGGGTAGGGGCAGAGTCCAATCCCTGACCACTTCTTTAATGGTACCCATATGTCCAGCACAGTGCTCTCCGCATACCCACACCTCCTCTAATAAAACCATGGGGTTTTATTTGCTAAGGCTTGAGAGTACAAAATCAGGCTCACTTCTGCATAGAAACTAATTAATTTCCAGCTTAATTTCCAGGTTTTATTGCCAAAGCTTAATTGAACAAGCTAAGATCAGAAGAAGATTTGCTACCATGCACAGCTTCTCCAGATTATCCCATGTTCTTGTATCAAGCTGTATCTAATGCTCTACAGCAGCCTTTCTCAACCAAGGTTCAGTAAAACTCTAGGGTTCCTCCAGAGATTCCTCAGGGTTCCTCTAGAGATTCCTCATGGTTCCTCCAGAGATTCCTCAGGGTTCCCTGAGCAATGATCAATTTCTGCCCCGTAGATAAGTAATAACTGACACAAATTATATTTTTTAGCTATCTATAAGAGGTAATTCTTCCCAATGACCACAAGTGTAAGGAGCATTCTTCCCACTGACCACTAGTGTAAAGAGCATTCTTCACAATGACCACTAGTGTAAGGAGCATTCTTCCCAATGTCCACTAGTGTAAGGAGCATTCTTCCCAATGACCACTAGTGTAAGGAGCATTCTTCCCAATGACCACTAGTGTAAGGAGCATTCTTCCCAATTGCCACTACTGTAAGAAGCATTCTTCCCACTGACCACTAGTGGAAGGAGTATTCTTCCCAATGACCACAAGTGTAAGGAGCATTCTTCCCACTGACCACTAGTGTAAGGAGCATTCTTCCCAATGACCACTAGTGTAAGGAGCATTCTTCCCAATTGCCACTACTGTAAGAAGCATTCTTCCCACTGACCACTAGTGTAAGGAGCATTCTTCCCAATGATCACAAGTGTAAGGAGCATTCTTCCCAATGTCCACTAGTGTAAGGAGCATTCTTCCCAATGACTACTAGTGTATGGAGCATTCTTCACAATGGCCATTAGTGTAAGGAACATTCTTCCCAATGGCCACTAGTGTATGGAGCATTCTTCCCAAAGACCAAAAGTGTATAGAGCATTCCTCCCAATGACCACTAGTGTAAGGAGCATTCTTCCCAATGTCCACTAGTGTAAGGAGCATTCTTCCCAATGACCACTAGTGTAAGGAGCATTCTTCCCAATCGCCACTAGTGTAAGAAGCATTCTTCCCACTGACCACTAGTGGAAGGAGTATTCTTCCCAATGACCACAAGTGTAAGGAGCATTCTTCCCACTGACCACTAGTGTAAGGAGCATTATTCCCAATGACCACTAGTGTAAGGAATATTCTTCCCAATGACCACTAGTGTAAGGAGTATTCTTCCCAATGACCACAAGTGTAAGGAGCATTCTTCCCACTAACCACTAGTGTAAGGAGCATTCTTCCCACTGGCCACTAGTGTAAGGAGCATTCTTCCCAATGGCCATCACACTAATGTACCATGAGTTGTAGACATTGTAAGTATAAACAGGAGTTCTCTGAGACTGGAAAGTTATTGTAAGGGTTCTTTCATGTTATAGAGGTTGAGAAAGGCTGTTCTATGGTATCTATAGCTATATACTTATATAGATATATATGCCTACAGTATGTTCTGGTAGCAATAGCACTATAAATGTATGTAATGCTTTATGAATGCTCTTCGTTCTTTTTTTTTTTGTTTGTTTTGTTTATTCTCTCTCTATTTCTCTTTCCTTTAAATAACACAGTTATTTCCTTTTTCCAATAAGCAGTATTCACAAGCCAAAGGTGGCTGATTCACTGCGGAGACTTGTTTCACATTTACAGGACTTTGTAGTTTGCTCCCTGGCTTTACTCATACATTTCCCAAGTCATTGACTGTTTTCATTACACTGTGTGCTCCTGCTTTTCTCTCTTGTCCCAATTGTTTGAAAAGTAGGCGGAGGGAGGGAGAAAGAATCTGTCATAGAGGAAAAGTTATAAATCCTCCCCTTTAACTTAAACCTCTGCAGACACCTGAGCTGAGAGAGAGAGAGAGAGAGAGAGAGAAGTAGACTGCTTGTGCTGGAGAATGCACATGAGAGATTGCCGGAGCCTTTCCAGAGACTGCCATACATAGAGAGAGACTGCTCTGTCCAGTTCTGTCTCCTTAGATAAGTCTACTAACTGGTCCTGGACTGTTTTACACATCTCTCCAGTACAATCTGCTTGAAAATGGGAGTGAAACTGGGAGATAACAAGTCCCAGAGCAGAAGTCTGGCAGGCTGTTGCAAGGGAATCTTCAGCAACATTAAGGTAAGATGCTATTTTCACCTTTCTTTGTTACCTCGGTTTAGCCAAGTATGTTTAGGAGCCAAGTATGTCTCTGTCATGTACTGTCAAAACATCGCTAATAATTGTAGCATCAATGAGAGCTAATGGTTGCCCATAGATGGGCAGATTGCTCACCACTTTTAATTGCAGATGGTTCGGCAAGGTGTACGGTTCCTCAGTAGGGTTTTGCACTAACATGCCAATTTGTTCTCTCTATCTGACTTTTGATTTTCTATTCCAATTTGCATACAGCGAATTATTTGTGACCGATTTTAGGCAGTTTTTTTTCCTAAAGTAGGGAATATTTCATCAGAGAATTTCCAAAATATGCCTGTTGCATGCTTGTAAACCCAAACTAAGTCTGATATGATGCTAAGGATGCCTACATCGTTAGGGAGAATCATGCCGTGCATGAAAAACCCTTATCATCCACAATCAACACAATCCTTGAAGGTTCCCCTTTGACCCAGCATATACATACTTTTCTAAGTGCATACTGCATGCTAGTCTAGTGGCACTGATATATCTCAGCACTGACAACAGAGAACAAACCAAATGTTTCCAACTCTGTCTGGGGTGTCCTAAACAGAAATGCTAATTTGGTGTTAACAGTCGTCGCTATCTGCTCAGAGCGGACCAAGAACGGAGCGATCAGCGGTCATTTGATCACTCATTCTTGGCCTTACAGTCAGCAGGGGACGGCTGCAACATCACAGTGATACCGTGTGACCATAGAGGTGAGTATTATCCTGATGTTTTTCCTGACGTGCAAAAAGCCGTTGTTTTTCCTGACGTGATTCCTCTCCAGCCTGACTTGCATACACACGTTCATGCAAAGAAACGTCCGACCAAAGCGCGGTGACGTACAACACGTACGACGGGACTATAAATGGGAAGTTCCTTTCAAATGGCGCCACCCTTGGGGCTGCTTTTGCTGATCCTCACGTTGGTAAAAGTTTGGTGAGAGACGATTCGCGGTTTTCAGCCTTGTGCTTTTCAGTCCATTACAGCGTGACGAATGTGCTATCTCCATTACGAACGCTAGTTTTACCAGAATGAGCGCTCCCGTTTCATACTTGATTCTGAGCATGCACGTTTTTTCCCCCTCGGAAAAGCATACACACTACGGTTTTTCGCGACGAGAAAAAGCCTGACGGGAAACACGACGAGAAAAAAGAGAGCTGGTTTCCATTTTTTTGCGGGCAGCTTTTTAGTCGAGAAAACTGCTAGGGAGCATACACATAACCTGTTTTCACGACCAATATAAAAAATGGCAGTTTTCTCGTCATGAAAACCGGTCGTGTGTACGAGGCATTACATTTTTTTATTACAAAAAAGCTTGAAAAAAAGCTGACCTACGCCACCTGCTTATTATGGTTTGTCCAAACAACAGTAACGGTTAACTTTCCTGGACAGTTTGGCCTGTTACAAGAAGTGGAAAAATAAGGGATCTGCTAGCGGGATCAACAGATGATAAAACCATTGTTCATGGGGAGTCAGAAAAATAAAAACGAATGTCTTAAAGTAGAACTTTAAATACAAATTTAAAAAAAGAACAACCAGGAAAGCTTTTAATTGCAGAATAAACATACTAGGTCTCTTCTTCAATAAAGGAATCTTACCTGCCTGCGACCTTCTTGATAATGCACACTGCATTGCACATGTGTACATTTTTGGCATGCGCCAAGACAAATTAACTCCTGCGCAAGCACAGTAGTTACATCATCCCAGCACAGCAAGTTAAAGCGGAGGTTCACACAAAAAGTGAACCTCCGCTTTTTGGAACCCTCACCCCCTCTGGTGTCACATTTTGCACCTTTCAGGGGGAAGGGGTGCAGATACCTGTCTGAGGCCGCGTACACACGACCAAATAGATTTATTCAAATCAGTCGGGCCGGCCGATTTGAACAAATCTGTCTGCTGCCGTTTTGGTTTGATCGCGTGTACACACGATCAAACCAAAATCCCTGCCAGCAGACAGCGGGCTGACGTGTCGGTGACGTGGAGGTGACATTGACGCCGCCACGTCACCGCACCAGGAAGTAAAACACTTCCGCGCATGCATCGAAACCATTCGACGCTTGTGCGAGAAGACATGTCTGCTGGTTAGCGTACTAACCAGCAGACATGTCGGGCGGACGGGTTCCCAGCCGACAGATTGGAAAGCATGCTTTCCAATCTGTCGGCTGGCCAAATCCGTCTGCTCGCCCGTACACACGATTGAATCTGTCTGCTGGGACGGTCGGGCCGACCATTTCCAGCAGATAGATTTGATTGTGTGTATGCGGCCTAAGACAGGTATTTGCACCACTTCCTGGTCCAGGCTCTTTACGTCACCCCCCCCCCCCCGCTGTCTTCTGGGAAACACTGTTTCCAGCAGAGAGTGGGGACCAGTGACGGCGCGCCGTGATACTCACGCATGCACAGTAGGGGACCGGGCAGTGAAGCCGCAAGGCTTCACTTCCTGATTCCCTTACCCAGGATGGCGGCGGAAGCAGCCGAAGACCGAGCAATTGCTCAGCTGACATTGCGAGCACGCAGGACAGGTAAGTGTCCATTTTTTTAAAAGTCAGCAGCTGCAATATTTGTAGCTGCTGGCTTTTAAAAATAAATGGGCGGAACCTCCGCTTTAAGGACACCAAAGATCCCAAATGCGTAAGAACACTGTATGAAATTTTTTGGAGGGGAGGTAAGTATAGTTCTGCTTTAATGATAATGACAGACTACATCATATATATCAATTATGATTTTGTTCCTAGTTTTACTGGTTGTCGTCAATGGGACAACTATGCAGGAAGTCAGTCGTATTTCTGTCGAGTACACTGATTCCCTTTTCTATAAATTAGGTTTAAACAAGACCTCTTTGATATGTTTATGCCTTATTATTTTTACACCAGGTTTAAAGATCCAATTAAAATGCATGTACAGTGGCCCTTTAATCAATGTATCTGCGATTGGTATGTCCGATGTATTTTCTGATGCCAGATGACTCGGCTTGAAGAAACATAAAAACAGATACAATTTTTCACGCCCTTTAATGTTTGCATTTACCTAGAAAGCTCTGAACAAAAATGTCCATGTGGACACAGCCTATGACCTACCTATACTGATAGTGCTGTATGAGGGCAAACATCTGAAACTTACATTACTATTATACATCATGGCAGAGTTCAGTGGAGCCTGGAGGTCAGTTCAGGTTGATATGGCTGATAATACTTTGGTTGCGTTGGGTTTGCCAAAGGTGGGCTGAGGTCTCCCAAAGAACGTCAGTGGGTGAAATCATTTTTTGTCCTTTTGACTCGTGCTGGGACCTGCCATGAGCTTTATAAACTGGCTGCTGCATAGTACCTTGTAAAAGAGAATGTTGGGTAATCTCTGTGCAATACTGTAATGCTCAATGACAACATGCAGAATGAGTTGTTACCATACACATCCTGAATGTACTTTACAATCGTTTTATCAGGTAATGTATATAGCCAGCCCTACAGCCACCGAAGGTTCTTCTAATGCCGCGTACACACAAAAAAACAAAGTTTTTCTCAACGTAATTCTTGTCAAGCCGGCGTTGCATACACACGATCGTGAAAAAAAAAAAATGCTTGAGCAAAGCGCGGTGACGTAAAACACGTACGACGGCACTATAAAGGGCAAGTTGTGAGTATGAATACCTCTAGGGTTGGGATTATGTGGGCAACAATGATAATCAAAAAATATATTTAAATTATTAATTTATTGTACAAAAATTACGTGGGCAACAATGATAATCAAAAAATATATAAAAATTATTAATTTATTGTACAAAATAAAAATATTTTGTACAATAAATTAATAATTTTTATATATTTTTGGATTATCATTGTTGCCCACATAATCCCAACCCTAAAGGTATTCATACTCACAATTTCCAAGGGATGATGGCAACTACATGGTCACCTGTATAGGCTGGTTTATTCACTATAAAGGGGAAGTCCCATTCGAATAGCGCCACCCTTTGGGCTGATTATGCAAATTTCCCTTCTCATAACTTGCTTCTGAGCATGCGCTTTTTTTCCTCGTCGTTAAAGCATGCACACGACCATTTTTCACGACGAGAATAACGACGACGTGAAAAACGTTGAGGAAAAAATAGAACAGGTTATTAAATTTTTCTCGTTGAGAAAAATGCTCTGGAGCCCACACACGTTTTTAATGACCAATTAAAAAAATGTAATTTTTCTCATCTTGAAAAACAGTCGTGTGTACGTGACATAACAGTAGTTGTACTGTATTGTCTGCCTTCCTTCGGTCTTGTATATTTACACTTACACAATTCTGTAATATCATGTCTAATAAGCTCAATGATACATGTGCATGCCCAACATCCTATATTTAAAGTAGAACTAAAGGCTTTTTTTTCATTTTGGATAGAATAATGGAGCATTATAACTCCTGTTCGTTTTTTAAGAGAAGTTATAACCCCTGTCATTTTTTGCCATCTGAGTCTCATTGGGGAGATTTCCTATCACTTCCTGTCCCATAACTGAAACAGGGAGTGAGAGGAAATCCCTCCAAAGTGAGAGAATTCTAGGGTGTCCCCTGAGTCACTGGAACTAGTGTCCACATTGTAAGATTTCTCTGGAATAGAGAGGAAATCTTCTAGTCGGGACACTAGTTCTGGTGACAACCAGGGATTGCCTCACTTTGGAGGGATTACCTCTCACAGCTTGTATTGGGACAGGAAATGGAGGAAAATCCACCAAAATGTGACACAGATGGCAAAAAAATAAAACTGACAATGGGTTATAACCAGTGTTGCTCATCTTACTTTAAAAAAGTAATTAGTTACAGTTACAAATTACTTCTCCGAAAAAGTAATTGCGTTAGTGACTCAGTTACTATATTGAAAAAGTAATTAGTTACTCAGCAAAGTAACTGAATTTTTTTTTAATATTCTACAATGCTTTGTTGAGAAGCACATGAAGGGCGCTTGCCAGGGAGCAGTGAGTTAATACTCCAAGACAAAAGAATGCCAGATCCTTGAGAGAAGAAAACCGGAAACAAATGGTGATCTCGTGTATATCCCAGCCTAGGTGCATCCGTCCCACCATGTATGTGCAGCTTATAGGACTTAAAACCCTTATCCATCTGCTACATATTACATCCAAATTATAAGCTGGATTAAAATGTGTGTTTTTAATATACATTCCCTTGACGTTTACAGAGTCTGTAATTTAAAAATCTTATATTAGGCTTTATTAGAATTTTCTATAGTCTATTGTTTAAAATTGTATTTATCTTATATAAGATTTATTAGATGCAAGGGATCTGGAATTGGGATGTCAGATTTTTCTTTGTTGTCTGATGAAGAGATGAAATCACTGACCAAAAATAACCTGCTGATCATTGGTCTGTATAGGTGTCCTGCACTTACCATGTTGACCACTAGATGTCGCTGTGTACACTGTGTTGTATAGGGAACGTTTGTTCTGTGGAACATTTTGTTTCCGGCCATTTGTTCCTCGGATCATTGATCAGGTTGCGCACACAGTGTGTGTGATCGATGTGAGTTGTTCCCGGGTGATAGGTCAGTGTGAGGCGGGTGGGGCTCATTGTATCCAGGGCTCCCTGCGGTTGGGAGTTTTCAGACCGATGTGACAGGCCATCACAGCGGTCACATGATTCTAAAGCGGAGTTCCACCCATATTTATGTTCACAGCGCCGGCAGAAGCAATTACTCTGCTGCCATCTAGTGGAGGTAAATATAATTGCGGTAATGCCGCCCAAGTAATGGGAACTGCGTTACTGTGAGGGGAAGAGTAATCAGGTAGATTACTCGTTACCCTCAAAAGGGGCTGCGTTAGGTAACTGCGTTTATTGTAATTCCGTTACTTACAACACTGGTTATAACTATCCCTTAAAGTGGTTGTAAACACAATCAATTTTCGGCATTTCCAAAAAACAAAGTTTTTCCAACTTCATCATTAAAAACGATGTTGCCTACACACCATCGTTTTTTAAAAATGATGAACAAAGTGCGGTGACGTACAACACATACAACGGTAATCTAAAGGGGAAGTTCTATTCGCCTTTGGGCTGCTTTTAGCTGATTCCTTGTTAGTTAAAGACGATTCACGCTTTTTTGTCTGTTACAGCGTGATGAATGTGCTTACTCCATTATGAACGGTAGTTTTACCAGAACTTGCTTCTGAGCATGCGCAGGTTTAAACGTCGTTTTAGCCCACACACGATCATTTTTTACAACACAAAAAACGACATCAAAAATTGAAGCATGTTCAAACTTTTTTTTGTCGTTTTTCAGAAGACAAAAAACGATGTGAAGCCCACACACAATCATCAAGTCAATCTCCATTATTTTCAATGACTATCATTCATACTGGCACGACTTTAAGTAGTGCCGACTTCAAAGTAGTCCTTGCACTACTTTGGTCCGATTTTGATGCCACTTACACAGGCATTCATTGAAATCGCGGCTGCGAATCGCGGCAAAATCGCGGTAAAATCGCGGCCGCGAAATCGCGGTAAAATCGCACGACTTTGAAGTCGTACAAGTGTGAAAGGGACCTTAGGAGATATTTACAATATACGCTTGCACCGACATTATTGGCGCATGGGCACTGAAGAAAGGGCACGATCGTGATGTCATGCGAACCGTCACAGAGTCACAGAGTCAGGGTCATAGCGGGCTTTGTTTACAGGTAAATGCAACATAATGAGCTACTCTGCAATGCATACTAGCCCATTATGTTTTTACTTTACAGGGAATTTTTTTTTTTTAACCCATCAGGGTCATGAATCAAAATTATGTCGGTTCAGCAGGGACTAGCTGAAGTCTCCTCACACAATAGCATAGTGAGAGTGATTTCCCCATACACATCAAATTTGTGGATAGCGGAATTGGATAATTTTTTTTTTCGTTGAATGAAAAACAACTATAAATTCATGGCCTGCCCTACTCTATGCAAACGTTTTTTTTTTAAAGTTTTGCTTTTAGTTCTACTTTAACTTCCTATCTGTGACGCAAAAGGTGAAAAAAAGCCGAAAACCTAAATTGAATAAACTCAGTCCATTTGTAACATGCATCGGTGTATTAAAAGTCTCTTGCTATTGTGAAATCATTGGGACACTTTTAAATACTTTAAAATACTTCCGAGTTATTTTGCCACGTGGGCTAACTTCCTTTCTAGTAATCTCTTTATTTGGGCACTTTGGCAGAGCAGATACATTTATAAACCCCTTACTCCAACAGTAGTACTGCAGTAGAAGTAGGTGCAATGCAACACATTAAAAACATTTCTTGCCTACTTGTTAAATGTATGTCAAGCCAAATGATTTTTAAAATGCCTATCAGTATATTTGCTGCCCATATCTAGTTGGGGAGATTTTCTTTGATTTCCTGTCCCAGAACGCAACAAGAAGTGACAGGAAATCCCCCAAAAGTATGTGTATTCCTCCCTTATATAGTGTCCCTATTAGAAGATTTACTTCCACTCCTTTTTCTGGTGACAAATCAACAGTTGAGTATTTCTTCTTACTCGATCTTGCTTTAACTGTTATCACCAAGGGATCAGGCAGTCGTGATAGGCTCCAATGTCAACTGTTAGATATAAGGAGAACTCTGACCCATACAGCCCACAATTGTGATTTTTTTATCTACAAGTTATTTTTTAGAGCATCACACTATAATAAAAATAGAGATATTATTTACAAAGCTCAAGGTATACTAAGTGTATGTTGACTCAAAAAGCTGCCAATGTGCATGCGACCTTACATGCTATTTGTTATTTTGTTGCTTTTTCATCATATATAATTGGTATTATAGATTAAATATCCAGTGAACCTGCCAGTTTCCTCTGTGTCACACTGCTTCCTGTTCAGATCTGGCCGGGCTAAAGCCGGGTACACACTGATTGAACTCAGCGGGCTGAACAAAAAAACTGAGGATCTCACAAGGATCTTGCTATACTAATATCGCATAGCTAGTACAGAGAGATCCTTGTGAGCTCCTCAGGTTTTTCTCTTCCTCCTAAGCAATTGTGTTCTGTGCTGACTGCCAGTACACAATGGTAAGTGCTTGCAGCCATTGGCTGCAAGCGCTGATTAGATGCTGATCAGCTGCTGATTTTCCAGCATGCCTGTTCAACAGAAGTCGGATGTTAGTCTGCCCTCTTTTGGCCAGGCTGATGTACATACAGGCCAATTACCAGCTGATATTTGGCCCATGTGTACCAGTCTTAACCACGGATGCATATCCATGGTAGTGTCAGCGTGCATCCTTGCTCGTTTTATTGGTATGCCTGTAGTCTCATCAATCTGTTTTCACACCTACCGCATCCCAGTTCAGCTGGAGCCTCATCAATACACTTATCATAACTATGCCCCCACAATGCTGAAGAGTGCCAGGAAAGGGGGGATTGCTTCATGTGGCTGCAGAAGGAAACTTATTTTTAAGATACTTGGGGACCTCTTTGTGGTGTACAACTTTCAGGTTTTTGTTGTCAAAGTTTAACCACTTGCTTACTGGGCATTTTAACCCCCCCTCCTGCCCAGACCAATTTTCAGCTTTCAGTGCTGTCACTCTTTGAATGGCAATTCAATTCATTGATATGTGCTGATGAGGCAGCACTGATAGACTGCACTAACAGGCACAGATAAGGCGGCACTGATAGGCACAGATAAGGCGGCACTGATGGGGACAGATAAGGCGGCACTGATGGGGACAGATAAGGCGGTACTGATGGGCACAGATAAGGCGGTACTGATGGGCACAGATAAGGCGGCACTGATGGCCACTGATAAAATGGCACTGATGGGTGGCACTAATGGGCACTGGTAGGTGACACTGATGGGCAGCACTGTTGATGAGGCACTGATTGGTGACATTGATAGGTGGCACTGTGGGCACTGATAGGTGGCACTGTGGGCACTGATATGTGGCACTAATGGGCACTGGTAGATGACACTGATGGGCAGCACTGTTGATGAGGCACTGATTGGTGACATTGATAGGTGGCACTGTGGGCACTGATAGGTGGCACTGGTAGGTGGCACAGATGAGCTTGCGGCTGCTCTCCTTGATCAGGACCCATGTCCCTCTGACAGCCAGCGGTGATCGGAGAAAAAATAGCTAATTACCGGCTCTTTTTACATCACATGACCAGCTGTTATTGGCTGACAGCTGATCATGTGGTAAGGGGTTGGGATCGACCCCTTACTTCAATCTGAGATCCAGGCCGCTCAAGCACGAGAGGTTGTCTTTTGACCCCCTCCCGGGCAAAGTAGGTCCGCACTGTAGCCATCATTCAGCTATAGCGTTGATCTGAAGCTCTTAGGGCCCTTTCACACCAGCGGACGAACGGTCCACTTTTTCTAAGTCTGTTTACGGACTTAGAATGGTGCCCTATGGGATCACGGCCGTTAGCGGATGAGTATCCGCTAACGTCCATGATCACCCGCCTCCGTCTGGATCCGGTTTTCCAGACGGAAGAAAACCCTATTTTTCTTCCGTCTGGCAGATCGGATCGGATGCATATGAACACACGGTCCGTATTCATCCGATTCCCCATAGGGGAGAGCGGAGAAGAGACAGGTCGGTCCCTGCACAGTCTGCGTGGACCGCCCTGTCAGCCGCCAGCTCAGCAGGGATTTTACGGAGGATACCCGCTGAGCAGACGGGCTAACAGAGCGGGTCCAATACGATCCACTTCATGTGAAAGAGCCCTAAATTGAACATGCTTAAGTGAGAAGCTGATTGGCTGCCATGCACAGTTGCACCAGATTTTGCACTCTCCAGTTTTAGTAAATCAACCTCAATGAGAACCGAGGCTGTTCACCTTCTTGTAAAAAGCACAATGCATATAAACATTAATAATAGCCAGCATATATAACCATATCTGATTGCAAAGGGCCATTGAGTGAAACATAATCAAGTTAGTAGCATAGTGGTTATTATTACACAATCAGGAGAGTTACTATGAAATAGGACTGCATTATACAATAATAGTATTCAGTAAACACAGGCATCTGCGCCAAAACACCTTCATCTACTTAACAGCAATATACAAACTTCTTGCGTGAAATGATTCATTGCTGGTGACAGATTTGGCATGAGGCAAAATTTGTAATCGTGACCTGAATAAAATAATGTAAGATCCAGTTGGCAATATTACAGATTGGGGTAAATGTGTTTTAAAGTGAAAGTATTACATTTGATAACATCATTATTATTGCTTTTATTAGTATCCTCACTGATTTATAGAACATTCTTATCATTGACCTTGAACTAAATAATTTAACCCCTTCCCCCACCACCTCCCAATCCTTTAGACCCCTATCAGACAGAGGCAGTTTCCAGGCATTTTTGACCACGTCTCTACCGCCCCATTGTAATATGACAGCCGCAGGAACCCTTTGTCCCTCTCGGCGGCCGTCATATGGCTTCCTCGGATTCTCGGAAATTGTAGAGAGCGTGCACGCGCTGCAGCCGGCGTGCACGCACTCGCTGCACCACTCAGGAACCCATGTACGTGCCCGGCAGCCGCGATGTTCGCCAGGTACCCGCAATGTGGCACTCCCGATAAAAATCGCAGATCGCCGCCATTACTAGTAAAAAAATAAAAATAATAATAATAAAAATGCCATAATTCAATAACCTATTTTATAGATGCTATAACTTTTGCGCAATCCAATCAATATATGTTTATTGCGATTTTTTAACAAAAATGTGTAAAAGAATGCATATCGGCCTAAACTAAGGAAAAAAATGTTTTAAAAAAAATTGGGATATTTATTATAGGAAAAAGTAATAAATACTGTGTTTTTTTTCAAAATTGACAGTCTTTTTTGTTTATAGCGCAAAAAATAAAAAAAAACGCAAAGGTGATCAAATACCACCAAAAGAAATCTCTATTTATTGTAAAAGAAACATTTAAAATTTTGTTTGGGTACAACGTTGTATGACTGCACAATTGTCATTCAAATGATGCGTCAGAATTTCCGCAACAAATGTTCGATGTGAGCCTGTTATCGGAAAATCCGACCGTGTATATGCTCTATCGGACATTTGCTGTTGGAATTTCCGACAACAAAAATTTGAGAGTTGTTGTCGAAAAATCCGACCGGGTGTACACAATTTAATGCACAAAAATTCTACGCATGCTCGGAATCAATTCGACGCATGCTCGGAACTTAATTTTTATCGGCTCGTCGTAGTGTTGTAGGTCACCGCGTTCTTGACGTTCGGAATTTCCGTCAACATTTGTGTGACCGTGTGTATGCAACACAAGTTTGAGCCAACATTCATAGGAAAAAAATGCACGCTTTTGTTGTTGGAATGTCCGATCGTGTGTACGTGGCAAAACTGTGTCAGCGCTGAAAGCTGAAAATTGGACCGGGCAGGAAGGGGGTGAAAATGCCCTGTATTGAAGTGGTTAAGCACTAAAAATAGCACCTGTAAAGCACCTGAAAACTGCCTCTCATGCCTCCTGAGTGCTTTCACACCGAGGTGGTGAGCTTGCGGGGCGGGAAAAAAGTCCTGCAAGCAGCACCTTTGGGGAGGTGTAGGAGCACTGAATACAGCACTCCAACACTGCCCCTGCCCATTTGAATGAATGAGTAGCACTTCCCGAAGCACTGCAACACGGGCACTTTCAACCCCTTGTTAACTCCTTATTGGGGGGTTAAAAGAACCCACTATCAGCTGAAAAGTGCCACTTAAACAGCAGTAAAACACTGCTAAAACTAGTGGTGTAAAACTAACAGACCTGCTGCCCCACTGTGAAAGGGGTCTTAAGAGCTTCTAAATGCCAGGAGGCAGAGGTTAGTATTCATGTCATGTGACTGCTGTTTTTGGCTGTCACAGAGGCCACATGATTGGAAAGATCTCGATCGCAAGTATGCATTGAGAGTTTTCTGGTCCCCGCTGGTAAATGTGATGAGAGCTCTTAAAGCGCGCGCTCTCAGCAAAGAAAAGTGTTTACATTGGGTCGCATATATGTTGCCTCTCGACAAAGCCCATCCGCTGAGATGTGGCATATTTGCGCCACGTTGGTGGGAAGTGGTTAAAGCCAAATTGTATCATGTTGTAAAGCTCTTCAAATGTATGAGGCGGCGTACACACAAACGAGAACCTCGGCGGGCGGAACACATCGTTCCGCCCACCGAGGCTCTCGGCCGGCCGTCGAAATCGGCGACCCGCCTGTCGGGAATGGCAACCAGCCATTCATCCAGGCGGGCCGTCGAGCAAATAGAGAGCCTGCTCTCTATTCGCTCGACGGGTTTCCTGACGGGCGGGGCGAGCCAGGAGCGTACACACGGCCGAGGTTCTCGATGGAATGCAGCTCCCTGCGAGGTTCTCGCTGGTTTCTAGCGAGAACCTCGGTCGTGTGTACGCCGCCTTACATCTTTTAGATTGTAACTCTTGCAAGCAGAGCCCTCCTAACCATCTTGTCTTGAACTCTATTGTAATTGTGCTGTCTTTTCTAAAGGGTAAGTTCACCTTTTATACACGTTTTTTGTACCAATAGCATTCATGTGATTTTTTTTTGCAAAAATATCAAAGCTTTTCATTAAATCTACAGTCACTTACTTTTCTTGTCCTAATCCATGTTTCCAGACATTTTCATTAGTAATGTCTTCTCCCTGATCAGACTTTAGGTCATGACACAGGAAGGAGTTGACCAGCTGACCTCAGTAGCACACACCCTGCATCACCCACCCTCCCATTCCCAGGTCCACATTTTCAATCAATCAGTGATCACCCTTCTCACTAAATACACAATATACAATCAGATTGCATAGTGTATGGCCATCTTTATACAAAGGAGGGAGTGGACAGAAACACTCAGCTGTCAAGCCCTCTCTGCAGAGCGGGATCTAAATTTTTTTTAGTTACTCATCACACATAGGGCAGCCCATCCACCTGAATGGGTTGCCCTACACAGAGCACATAGTGACTCTAGATTTAATGGAAAGCTTTGATATTTTTGCAAAAAAAGTACATGAATATGAATATGTTATATAGGTACATAGGGGAGCTGTAATTTAGAAAACAAAATGTGAACTTACCCTTTAATATAAAGTGCTGAGCAAACTGTTAGCGATATATAAATCCTGTATAAAAATAATAATAATATAATAATATCAATTGATTTGTTTATTAAAGCCTCATGCACATTGCAGCCCAAAAAAAATGCTTCTTCAGGCATTTGAGATTTCTTTGCCTTTGCCTGTAAACTCCCCTTGCCTGTAAACGCCCGACCGTCCCAGCAGACAGATTCGACCGCGTGTACGGGCGAGCCGACGGATTTGGCCACCCGACAGATTTCAAAGCATGCTTTGAAATCTCTCGCCTGGGAACCCGTCCGCCCGACATGTCTGCTGGTTAGTACACTAACCAGCAGACATGTCTTCTCGCACACGCGCCGAATGGTTTCGAACATGCGCGGAAGTGTTTTGCTTCCTGGTGCGGTGACGTGGCGGCGTCAACGTCACCGCCACGTCACCGCGCCGTCTGCCGGCGGGGATTTTGGTTTGATCGTGTGTACACGATCAAACCAATATGTCCCCAGCAGACAGATTTGTTCTAATCGGTCGGCCCGACCGTTTTGAACAAATCTGTCTGCTCGTGTGTACGCGGCCTATGAGTCCATGCACACTATAGGCATTTACAGAAGTTTATATATATACAGTATATAGCCATCACTTGTACATTTTTGAGAAGCATACTAGCTCATTATGCCTTTGTCTTGCATGTTTTTTTATGCATCGCATACTAGCTCATTATGAAATACTTACCTTAGAATGAAGCCTTACAATAGGGATCACATACCGCTGACACAGCCAAAATCTTCCCCGGTGTTTCTACTGGGTTTGCGGTCTGCAGTGCTGTGATTGGCCGGCGCATCAATGACATCACTCCCGGCATTCAGTCATGGCACAGACCCCGAAGAAACGGCATGGGCGGCTGTTTGTTCAGAGCGCATGTCCTGATTACGTAATCAGCGCACTATATTGTAAATATCTCAAGTCAAACCAGGACATTTGAGTTTATATAATAATAGAACAAATTTCAAGGATTGGAAACAGCATTTATTTTTTGACATACTCTCCTGCTACATGTATACTCTTATGCCACGTACACACAAGCAGTTTTTCCTTTTTTCCTGGAAAAAAAAACAATGGTTTTCCCGACGGAATGCCTTTCAAGCCTGCCTTGCATACACAAGGTCACACAAAAGTCTGGTGAACTTTTGACTGCCTAGAACGCGGTGACATAAAAGACTATGACGAGCCGACAAAATTAAGTTCTATGCTTCCGAGTTTCCGATGCGTCGAATTGTTTCCGAGCATGTGTTTTTTTCCCCGTCAGAAAAGCATACATGCGAACGGTTTTCCCGCTAGGATTTTTTCCTAATGGCGAAAAAAGAGAGTTTTACTGTGGGAGAAAGTCAGATGGAGCATACACACGGTAGGGATTCCTGACGAAAAGCTCTCATCGCAGTTTTTCCGACAGGAAAACCGGCTCTTGTGTACGGGGCATTATAAAAGCATTAAACTAGCTAATGAAAAGCTTCGGCATCAAAAGATTTGTCAGTATGCCCGAACCATCCTTGGACAGCCTGCTTCACTTAGTTATCATCACTGAAATGCTGAGCTCCGAGGAAAGCTTTCAGGGGTCTAAACTGATGAAAATCACTTGGAGCGAGGTGGGCTGTAAGGGGGATGTGGCAATACCTCCCAGCTGAGTTGCTGTAATGTGCACATAGGGCAGTGAGCAGTATGAGCTTGTGCATTGTCCTGGAGAAACAGGACGCCCTTAGTGATGGAATGACTGTAACATATGGTCCTGTCTCTATCAATTTGGACATATGTGGTTCACCATAAGCATACCAAGATCCTAAGCATTTTTCATGACCACAAGTGATGTTTCAGATCCAATAAGGGAACTCCTTCATTCAGGCAAAATGAATGCAAAGTCAGGCTCTGAAGCATGGCTCTTATACCTTAATTTCACAAATATGTAGGCTGCCATTACTGACCTCCTAAAAATACTAGCTTCTGTTTATTGATACCATGCTGGTCTTTCTATACTTTGAGTCATGAGTCTTTGAGTCTAACCATGCAGAAGTATGCAACATGGGAAGTTAGTATGAAGTCGGAACTCCTGATCTGCATACGTGTTCTATATTAGGGACTCAGGCCTTGTACACATGACCGCTTTCCTCGGCAGAATCCATCAAGAAACTCGGTGGGAGAGCTTTTTTGCCAAGGAAACCGGTCGTGTGTGTACGTTTTTCATCGAGGAAACTGTCGAGAAACTCGATGAGCAAAAAAGAGAGCAAGTTCTCTTTTTCCTCGACGGGAGTCTAAATTGGCTCGTCGTGTTCTTCGTCGGGCTGGTTTTCGACGAGAAACTCGAGCGTGTGTATGCTTAGAAACCCGCGCACCTTCGGTAAAAGTAGCGTTTGTAATGGAAATAGCACATTTGTCACGCTGTAACAGAATGAAAAGTGCAAATGTCTCTTACCAAAGTTTTTCCTTATGCGCAGTAACATGAGATCAGCAAAAGCAGCCCCAAGGGTTGTGCCAGTGGAATCGAACTTCCCCTGCCGTTGTATGTGGTGAAGTCACCGCGTTTGAGAACGAGGAGATTTGGTCTGATTTGGTGTGTACGCAAAGTAAGCTTGTCGAGTTCCTCGACAAGCCTAACAAGGAACTCGACGAGGAAAACGATGTGTTTCGACCGAAGAGTTCCACGGTCGTGTGTACGAGGCCTCACAGAGTAGTACCCAATCAGTATGAGAGCCAGACAACTAGCACTTTCAGTATGGGATCAGCAATGGAAGCTGCATAAACACAATATCCCGACTTCACCTAAACCTCTCATCTGGGTAGTACACCAGTTGCATTGTAAGAGTCATGAAGTATGAGCCATGGTACCCATGAAGGGATTTATACTATAATTTTCATATTGTAACTGTTAGTAAAGGACAGAAAGTATTGTTACAACTTTTAAATTAGTTGCAGTGATTTGGGTCCCTGATATGTGGGATAGTTGCTCTCCGAGCAAATATATACAAAAAAAGGATCTCTCAGTGCAGTTATGTATTTATTCAGAGATTGTTATATGTACATTTAAACACTTCCAGTATAATTGCATGAATACAGAAAGAATAGATCTTTATTTTATTTGCCTATAATCCCCTGCATACCAGAAATGTGTGGCATTACCTGTAAAGTTCATTCATTGTCTAGCAAGCATGCTGGAGACGGGATGGTGACACTTGAAGTTGCAAAACCTTAGGCCCTGAACTGCGCAGTCGATATACAGTTTATATTGTGCAGTGCATGTGTAAAGTTGGAAAAATGAAATGAGCCCCCCCCCACGGACCTCCTTTAAGTAACCTTAACCTATGACTTGTTGTTCCCAAATTGTATTGGTGTATGCTAGCCTTTCAACGCCTCTCTCCTGTTCATGCCAGCAACACATCTAACTGGTGAAATTCTGTGTAATGCTTTCTCTGTGACTAACTGTGTTTATGCATCGCTTGTACTGTAAACCATTTTTTTTTTAAATAAACATTTTTCTTGTGAAAAAAAAAAAATGAAATGAGCACCACATTAGTGGCTTTTCATTATATGGAGTTTTTACAGTATGATATGACATGACTCTTTGCTACAATGTAAAGTAGTGAGTGTACAGATTCTATAACAGTGTAAATTTGCTGTCCGCTCAAAATAACCTAATACACAGCCATTAATGTTTAAGCCGCTGTCAACAAAAGTGAGTACACCCCTAACTGAAAATGTCCAAATTGGGCACAATTAGCATTTTTTCCTCCCTGGTATCATGTGACTCGTTAGTGTTACAAGGTTTTAGATGTGAACAGGGAGCAGGTGTGTTAAATTTGGTGTTATGGCTCTCACTCTCTCATACTGGTCACTGGAAGTTCAACATGGCACCTCAAGGCAAAGAATTTTGAGGATCTGAAAAAAAGAATTGTTGCTCTACATAAAGGTGGCCTAGGCTATAAGAAGATTGGCAAAACCCTGAAATTGAGCTGCAGCATAGTGGCCAAGACCATACAGCGGTTTAACAGGACAGGTTCCAAAGAAGTTGAGTGCACATGCTCAGCATTATATCCAGAGATTGTTTTGGGAAATAGACGTATGAGTGCTGCCAGCTTTGCTGCAGAGGTTGAAAGGGTGGTGGGTCAGCCTGTCGGTGCTCAGACCATACGCTGCACACTGCATCAAATTGGTCTGCTTTCTTTAGAAGAAAGCCTCTTCTAAAGAAGATGCACAAGAAAGCCCACAAACAGTTTGCTGAATACATGCAGACTATGGACATGGATTACTGGAACCATGTCCTGTGGTCTGATGTGGTCTGATGAGAACAAGATAAACGTATTTGGTGTTAATTGGTGTGAAGCTTGTGTGGCGGCAACCAGATGAGGAGTGCAAAGACAAGTATATCAGCAATACAATTAGTCATTATCCACAACTATTTTGTGCTTAGTTTCAAAATCATATTGGATTAGACCCTTTGTTTTTAAATTTGTTTTCGGACTGTAGTACTGAAGTGAAGGAAGAGCTCTATTATGACTATCAGTACGGAAGTAGCTACAGTTGAGTTTTAATTATGTTTATTGCAAACCTCGTTAAAATTCTTCACTACCATAGCCTTGAGCTGTTTTTTTTCATGACAATCTTTTATGGAGTCTTCAAACTTTATTTTGGCTTGTAAGTATGTAATAAAACATTCAATGCATTTTTTCCTACAATGTTGAATATGCAGAATGCCCTCACTTATTCTATAGTAGTGAAGCTGCAAACAGCTTATTTTCTGGTGCCTATTAATTAAACTGCACAGTCCTATATAGACAACTGCTGTAATAGGAATGTGGAGGTTGTTAGTACAATTCTTATTGCAGGAATATATTTTTCTGTGATTTCAATGGGGTTTCAAATTCAGGGATATGATTTAGGTTAAGGTTTAGTTTGATGGGTTCAATTAAGCATACAAATATGTTTAGCAGTTACTCTACTCTAGAGTTTAACAGTTGATAGGTGGATACTTTTTTTTTATTTTGGATGGTATAAAATAATTATTTTTGTGTGATGATTGCATTACACAAGTGATAACATTTGTACAGATTGGAAATTTGTATGCCAAATATTTTGGCTCTGAAAATAACCAAACCAAATTTCATAAGCCGAAAATGAATGCAATTACATAGTACTTTATAAAGTTATGTAACAATATTATTCTATCACTGCATATCTGTGTGTTATCACTATAACCATGGTGTTTTAGTGTTAATGGTAACCACGTTAGGCGATCTTCAATGGCATTGAACTGGCACTCATAGCTTCATACTACAAACTATCAGGAAACAGTTCATAAAATGGCCAAATGTAGTTAGGGCTACATAACATCTGTGTTGATTAGTAACACACATTACAGTGCCTACATACACTTTTTATGTGTTTTGATGCATTTGTGGCGAGGTTTCGAAGCGTTAATAAAGCTTGGCCAATGCTCTGTGTGTGTTGTTTTTTTTATTTGTTTTAAAGTGGTGATTAGATATGGACTCGGGTGTGTTCGAAATCCCACATGCCTGATCCTGCCAGGAAGCTGACACTGCACATGGCTAATCACAGGCAGTGAGACATTTCCCGTGCTGTGCAGCTGCGAACTGGGAAATGTCTCACTGCCTGTGTGCAGTGTCAGCTTCCTGGCGGGTTCAGGCACTTGGGATTATGATCACGCCGAGCCCATCTCTAGTGGTAATGTCAAATGGGAAGTGATGATAAGGATGTTACAAGATTTGAGGAATGGTTAGATGTTGGTGTGGTATCTGGTGTTTTTGTTTTTATTTTGGTGTTTTTGGTGGTTTAGTAGTACCCCCATTCATTAGTTTCTTGGCTCATGAGTACCCCTGTTCAGCAGATCCCCAGCTCATAAGTTTCCTGGCTCCATAGTTTCCTGCCTCAGTAGTATCTCCAGTTTAGTATATCCCCCACTCTGCAGTTTGCTGGCTCAGCAGATCCCTGGCTCAGTAGTATCTCCAGTTTAGTATATCCCCCACTCTGCAGTTTGCTGGCTCAGCAGATCCCTGGCTCAGTAGTACTTCCAGTTTAGTATATCCCCCGCTCTGCAGTTTGCTGGCTCAGCAGATCCCTGGCTCAGTAGTACCTCCAGTTTAGTATATCCCCCTGCTCTGCAGTTTCCTGGCTAAGCAGTTTCGGGCCTCGAGAGTAGTACTCCCTGCCGCTCAGTGTTCCCACCCCCCACTAAGTAGTACATTGCCAAAACTACCCCATCCACATCACACCCAACCCCCCAGTATTTTTCCCCACTCAGTAGTAATCTGAACATGCTTTCTTAAACCCCCCCTCCCATATTGCTTGCCCCCTGTCCTGCTGTTATTCCACTCTGCTGATCTCCTTTTAATTCTCCATTCTGCTGATATCCTGCTCTGCTGATCTGATCTCTCATTCTGCCACTTGGTTTCCTCCTCGGTCCATTCTGATAGCCCCACTTTCCTTCCTGCTGTATCACTCCCCTGCTGTACACCATGTGTGAGATCTGCTGATCTCTCGATCTGGTCCTTGCTCGTCTTTCTGCTGCTCCACCCTGAATACAACAGTCTAGATGTGAACACAAACCATAGCTAGAGCTGAATAAGCACCCTACAACCTCTGCAGGTGTGGGTTGGGAGCATCATATAAGGACTTGTTTACACTTGCAATTGATGGGGAGGGGGCACTTCTACTGTTTCTCAAATGCTACCCCTGTTTCTGCTGAGGCAGTGGCCGGGAGTGTAAACTTGCTGTACTCACGATGCTTTGCTTCAGCAGGAATTCTACCCCCTATTGTACTGCCTGCCAATTACGACCCATTCAAGTGATTGGGACCATGCTGCAGCTGCCCCGGACCCACACACAACATGCATGGTTGCCTGGTAAATAGGGGGTTAAAACAGGTGGTGGGGAGGCGATACAATGTGTCCTCAGTGCCTGTCTATTGCTGTCTGAAGAGCGATCCCAACACAAATTGTGCTTCAAACAGCAAAGCAAGTCTAAACGAGGCCGGCAAAAGCTAGATGCGGCAAAGCTAGATGGAAGCAACATGGGTATGCATATGCATAGTATACATTTTGAAGCACAATACAGCAAAGCAGCGCAAAGTCACCTGTGTGTACAGGATTGTAAGATAACCATTTTATTTATTGAGAGGTTCTTTGATTGGCATTCATTGGCTTTAAAGATGCAGGTCAAATGCCACTATTTGAAGCAAGTGTAAAGTCTTACTGTAGTGTGCCCAACATATGGCAAAAGAACCACTCAGGAAAACAAAATATTGGATGTGGTGCATAACACTGGTAACAAGAAAATGTCTTGGCGCTAATTGCAACTAATGAGAATCCTTGTATCGTTTTCAACTTTGCACTACAGAAATGACAGTTGACAGCTGTGGCCACTATAGGAAAGGTTTTATTTTAAGTACACTTATCATGCATAAAGTCCCATTGTACCAGTATCCTACAATGGCGTAAAGTTACTCGCCTTACTGACTGCGCTGAATTTCTAGTGATAAAATGTAGGGTGTTCCTTCTGATAGCCATTGCTATAGTGTATCAGACTATAAATAGAAGCATTATCAATAGCATGTGAGTCAGGTCACTTGACCTTTACTTCCTCAATCCTCCCTAGCATTGTGTGCTCACCCCCTGTAGTACAAGCTTTCCGGTTTACTGGTAGATATCTTTCAGCCTGCAATATCTGTTTGCACTCACCTTTGATCTACTTAGTTACACTGTATCGGTAGAAGTAGAAGCACTTATTGGATACAGTCGTAGTAGATGCTTGGTCTTTGCTGTTGTAACATAAAAGCAAATCCTGTTAGCCACAAAGACCGGAAGCTGAATACCCAGACTGTGATTGCTCTAAAAAAATGTCAACAGTTTCAGCATAACAATTTTTTGTCCACAGATTAGAGTTGTCTAATTCTGTAACAATCACCTACTTATTTTATTGGTAAAGCTTAAAGGCATAACTTCCAACTTTTCAACCTAGAGAAGAAGCACATGCGGGAACCTGTACATGTCTTTGCATCCCTCTGTATATAACTTTAGTATAGATCTATGAGACTTTGCAATCTTCGAAAAAAAAAGGCAAATGTACATTTTTATTAGAAAGCTGTACATTTTATTGGTTTATTGCCCCTACTGGTTTATTAGAATAAAGCTTTTTTGATATTTTAATGATTTAGATCAGGGGTCTCTAAACTGTGGCCCTTAGGGCCAGATATGGACCTTTGCTAGCCCTTATCTGGCCCTTGGGGCACTATTCCTTCCACTGATATGAGGCACTATTCCTCCCACTGAAACCAACAAGTGGGCACTATTTCTTCCACCAATACCAATGATGGGATACTATTCCTCCTACTAATAGGGGCACTACTCCTCCTCCTATTGTCCACCAACCCTGAGGCCTTTATTATTCTCACTGATGCCGGGCATAGGACCAGTGTTAATTTTGTTGACTAAAACATTTCCATCAACTTAATTATTACTATTTTAGTCGACTAAAATACGACTAAAACTAAAACAACTGAGATGACTACAATGTAGGGGTGCAACGGATCGTCACCGATCCGCGATCCGAACGGGTCACCCCGTTCGGATCGGCACACCCCGCGATCCGCGGAGCGCTCCGGAGCCTAGGAAAGTCCCCGGCTTCGGCCTAGCTCCGGAGTGGCGGCCATCTTGCTCCACCCAATGTGCTTGCCAGTGCCCAGAGCACAGCGTGACATGCCTCCCCGCCTCAGCACGTTGACTTCTGTAGTCAGCGCGCTGAGGAGGAGAGCCGTGTCACGCTGTGCTCAGGGCTCTGGCAAGCACACTGGATGGATGGAGCAAGATGGGACTCAACTACATTCTTATTCTAAAAAGGCAAGTAAGTTGACAACACTTAGCACAGTGTCATGATCATTTAGTTAAATACAAGCACATAATTCAAAGCACATCCCTGGCTTCCTTCCACAGGCTTGCACATGATCAACAAATGGTATGATTTTGGATGATAATAGTGCACCTTTCCTCCAATCTTTTGTAGGCAAACTTTTTTTTTAATATCCTTTTATTTAATTTGCCACCGTTTTGGCAATAAGTGCAGGGAATGTTTGATACCATTTATGGAGATCAAAGCTTATACGGTATGGTCATTTTTAAGGAGATTCCTTTTCTTTATTGCTGATCCGAAAAACGATCCAATCCGTGACTCCTGATCCGAGGATCAATCCGATCCGTGAGTTTTTTGATCCGTTGCACCCCTACTACAATGCGACTAAAACTAAAATGGCATTTTAGTCAAAAGACTAAAATACGACTAAAAATCAAATCGCATTTTATTCAAAGGACTATGACTAAAACGAAATAGAAATTAACACTGGTCTGTAGTGCATGATCAAACCTTAATACCATAAATAATAAGATATTTGATTTTACACTCCAGCAGTATATTATGGCCCAGATTCAGATACAATTGTGTATCTATCCGGTGGCGTAGCGTATGCTCTTTACGCTACGCCTCCGCAAGTTTTATGGGCAAGTGTCTTATTCAGAAAGCCCTTGCTCCGTAATTTGCAAGGGCTCCGAATTCAAATTAGTCATGTAGGGGGCGTGATTCATGTAAATGAATCATGACCCCACGCAATTTACGCATTTTCTGAACGGCGCATGCGCCGTCCGTGGACATATCCCAGTGCGCATGCGTGAAATCACATCACAAGTAGTCAATGTAAATGACGTGAACGTAACTTAAGTCCAGCTCCATTCCCGAACGATTTACGCAAACAACGTAAACGCTGTCCCGACGTCCATAGTTAACATTGGCTGCGCCTCATATAGCAGGGGTACCTTTACGTCGGACTAACGCTTACGCAAACAACGTAAACTACGATGCCCGGCCACAAGTACGTTTGTGAATCGGCATATCTCCCTAATTTACATATTCAATGCGTAAATCGACGGAAGCGCCACCTAGCGGCCAGCGTAAATATGCAACTAATATACGACAGTGTAACAGACTTACGCCGCTCGTATCTTAGCTGAATTCCGGAGTATCTTGTTTTCTGAATACAGAAAAAAGATACGCCGGCTTTTCTTAGTTTTTACGCGGCGTATCTCTAGATACGCCAACATAAATATGTTCCGAATCTGGCCCTATGAGTTTTGAAGTGGTAGAGAAATGCTTAAATAATGCATTACAATTTAACTACACCCATTAGATTTTAGATTACTAAAATGTACTGGAGATTTAGTCGACTAAATTCGACTAAAACTAAAACAATTGCAGAAGACTGAAATGGGACTAAAACTAAAATAAAATTTCAGTCAAAAGACTAATGCCGCGTAGACACGATCATTTTCCGGCTTGGAATAAAAACGTAGTTTTTCAGCATGTCCAAAAAACGACGTTTTTCCAACTTCATCATTAAAAGCGATGTTGCCCACACACCATTGTTTTTGAAAAATGATAAACAAAGCACAGTGATGTACAACACGTACAACGACACTCTAATGGGGAAGTTCTATTCGCCTTGGGGCTGCTTTTAGCTGATTCCTTGTTAGTAAAAGACGATTTGCGCTTTTTTGTCTGTTACAGCGTTATGAATGTGCTTACTCCATTATGAAGGGTAGTTTTACCAGACCGAGCGCTCCCATCTCATAACTTGCTTCAGAGGATGCGCGGGTTTAAAACGTTGTTTTAGCCCACACACGATCATTTTTTACAACACGAAAAACGCCATTTTTTTAAACGATGTGAAAAAATGCAGCATGTTCGGAAAAAAAAAATTGTCGTTTTTCAGAAGATGAAAAACGATGTGAAGCTCACACACGATCATTTAAAATGACGTTTTTAAAAATTTCATTTTTTTTCATGCCGAAAAATTATCGTGTGTACGTGGCATAAAGCCTCGTACACACACACTTCGATTTTTTGTGGCATGCTAGTCTCATGTCGAAATTGAAGAGGTTACTCACAATACGGAAATTTTCTTACGACAGAATACAATGTCAGAAGCGACATAATGTGTTGAATAGTTTTGTATGTATTCTTTCGTTTCTGAGCATGCGTAGTCTTACGATTTTTTTTCGGATGAAAACCATACTAATGAAACGAAAATCGGATGTTGGTCACATCCGCCAAAATTTTTATAGTCTGCAAATCCAGCTTTTGTCTGACGAAAAAGCTAAATCGGCTGTCGAAAGCACCGTACTAACGATCCGAAAATCAGCAGACAACTCGTCTTATGAATTTTTCTATCTGATTTTCGTATTGTGTGTCTAAACTGCCTTTAGACTAAAACTAAATCGAAATTTGCGGCCAAAATGAACACTGCCTGGGACATCTTCTGCTCCTGCTGGCCACAATCTCCTAAAGTGTGAAGGACAATAAGCTGGCCCCTTGTTTAAAAAGTTTGGAGACCCCTGATTTAGGTCCTCTCATCTATGGCACGATGAGAAAGAGGAGGAGGAACCAGTACACACTTGTATTGTAAAAATGTATGTATTTCCTAATTTATTTTTTATGGTGCATTAAAAGCCTTTATTAGTCAAGGAACTTCAACTTGACATTTTACATTGGTGAGAACAATAACACAGGTTTGTCTGTGGGTGTAGTGCATGTTATTGAATTCCTGGCTGATCTCCCTGATTCCTGTGGATTACTGCTGTGCATTGCCTGTCCTTCTGTTCTTATATAAGGATGGATCTATTCTATCCTCCAAGACTCCCAGCATAACAAAAGTGTTGTTAGAAAAAAATAAGGAAGGTTGTATTAGACTATTTTTTTCTTGCATGTATATATCTGAGCCTCAACATGTTATACTGTTTATGTTTTCATACATTAGTTTATATGTTCAAGACAAATAAGTAAATACTGTAAATAAATTGTTTATTTATATTTTTTTATCATTTTTTTTTTATTATTAACTAGTGTGGAGTCATCAGCTTCTTTTCATGTGTTTATAGGCTGTCAAAAACCCTGCTGTATGCCAAGCTCAATAGCTCAAACGGTGCTAAAAAAGACATCTACTGATGCTACTGTTCTTTTTCTTTAGCTAGAGTAGGGGTCTTCAAACTTTTCAAACCAAGGGCCAGTTTAATGTCCTTCATATTTTAGGAGGGCCAGATTGTAGCCTGCAGGGGCAAATGTCCTAAGCCCAGCATCAGTGAGACTAAATATGGCCTCAAGGTTGGCGATCAGTAGGAGGAATAGTAGTGCCCCATATTAGTAACAGGAATAGTATCCCATCATTGGTATTAGTAGAAGAAATAGTGCCCCCTTGTTGGTGTCAGTGGGAGGAATAGTGCCCCAAGGGCCGGATAAAGGCTAGCAAAGGACCACATCTGACCCTCAGGCCGCAGTTTGGAGACCCCTGAGCTAGAGCTTAGCACTGTGGGAATCTGTTGTCAAACCTTGGTATAAAAATTTATAAAATATAAAAAAAAAACTTTAACCCAAGTTTTACTTGAACAAGCAAGTAGAGTATATAGAAGCATTTGTTTAGTCTCTCATGCCCTTTCCACTTTCCACTTTCACCTATTTACTAATTTGGACATAGAGAACGTGGGACAAATGCAGGAACCTTTTAAATCACTGCCTTGTGTTGGTAAGAACTCAGTTAACCCATGCACTTCACTGTGAGTGGCACTGATGAGAAAGTTTATTACCTGTAATCGGAAATAAGAAAACCCATCTGTTTTGTTTTAAGAAGGTTTTCCTGGGTTATGCACTGATTAGAGTTAGGGCTTTATTCGCACCATAAACTGTATAGTTATACTGGGGAAGATTTACTAAAACTGGAGCACTCAGAATCTGGTGCAGCTGTGCATGGTAGCCAATCAGCTTCTAACTTTAGCTTGTTCAATTAAGCTTTGACAATAAAACCTGACAAAAGAAAAGCGACACCAACTCTGACAAAAACAGCTGCACATCCCTAATAGAATTTGAGAAAGAGGAAAAAGTACCCCTAGGGACTTTGAGTTGCAGCACAAAAATCAAAAATGATAACAGTAAGTGTATGAAAATATAAAAAGATTTTTTACAAATTTCAAATATAAAAGTTTCTGATTGAAATGAGGACATGAGCATCACAGAGAACAAATAAAATGAGGGCCAATGCATACAATAGGCAGCCAATAAAATTAGACAGTATATGTGGTCACTGAGTATTGAGGATGCAAACACCCCAACACGTTTCGACCTTTTATGAAGTAGCGGTCTTCTTCTGGGGGAATATAGATTGCAGATCCTGCATACTACAATAAAATGCATACAAATTTGAATGATATACATAATATTTTATGTTTTCTGTATTTAAAAGTGTTGACAAGACATCTGACAAAACACACATCATCGTCCAAAGATACATACCAGAGTCAATAAAACCTGGAAGCTAATTGGTTTCTGTGTAGAGCTGCATCAGGTTTTGCACGCTCTAGTTTTATTATATCTTCTTCACTGTCCCTTTGGGTCTGAAACCCTACTCCACTGAAGCCATGGTGGACATGTTTTCCTTGTCAAAGTATTTTATTGAATGAATATGATAATCAAGTACAAATCTTGTGTTATACAAGTTGTAATAAGTTATCCAACTTACAAGAGGTTTGAAAAAAAATATATGTACCGATAAGTAAATGATATAAACTCAACCTAAAATAGAAAAGTACCGTATTTATCAGTGTATAACACGTACAGGGGTATAACACGCACCCTAACTTTGAGAGGGAATTTTCAGAAAAAAAGAAAACTTTCCACAGTCCCCTGCGTATAACACGCGGCACAGTTTACCCTCTATTTTCACAGTAAAAAAGCGGGTGCTATACGCCAATAAATAAATCATTACATCAAGATATTCATGACTGTAGTTGGAAATACTATTTATCATAAAAATTGTTTTACTTGGACCTGGAATATTGAAGTATAATTATGTAAAGCAGCACTTTGTTACTGTTTAAATAAAATGAGTTATAAAATAAAAATAAACAAAAATAAAAGGATAGACAAAAAACGAAAATAAAAATGGATAGTAGGTGGACATGTTTTCCATACACTGCACTGATAATGGCTAAATAGCACGAGACAACTTGTATACAATTTGAAATCAATTAAAATAAAATTGGGTATATGAGATTGTACAATATTTTTTACTTTATTTTTTTTTATTTTTTATGGTTGAACTAGATGGACTTGTGTCTTTTTTCAACCTGACTAACTATGTAACTATGTAACTATAACTGGCTCTACAATATGTTATATTGGCACTAAATCCCAGCAGTTCTGGATGCAGTTCTGGACAATGGGGTGTAAAGCAATGATTTCCATGGTTCTACCCACTGTCCTAAAATGAGGAATAGTCCTCCTCTTCTTGGGATTCATGATGGAATGTAACATGTGACTATCTTATGTTTCATGAAGGCTTTTCTGTGCTACTTACTTGAAACCTAGAAACCACCAGTCTCTAGTGTAGAGTTTTTACTTCATGAGAGTTCGGCCATGAGCCCCAGTTGCAACCAAAGGGTCATGCTATTGAAGCAATTTCCTGGATGCCAATTAGTCAACTTAGAATTATATGCATTCTCATTGTTCATGTGGTTTGCTTTAGCTCTACATGGACTGTGACATGATTGTGGGAGAGACCAATTTTTTGGAGAAACTGCTACGTGCAACTATTGATTTGCTTGTACAAGTATTAAGCTTCTGTTTGAACAGCTGTCACAGTGATCAAAGTGGGGACTACAATGTGACAGAAGGTTGCATGGCCCATTATGCCAGTCAGTATTAATGATGGAATCTGCTGGGTTTTTCTGTTCCAGGAGATTTATCTACTTTGTACATACTATTTAAAAGCTCACATAGTTGTACACAGTTGGCAACCCTTATCAGTTTAAGCCACAAACACGCATGGAGTATGAATAAATGTGTAGCATTTCATTCTTTTTTTTTTCATATATAAGTCTAAGAAGTAGGAATACAGGTTGTCCTAGAAAGTTTGCAAAGGAGTTAATGAAAAACTCTAAGTACTTCATCTACTAATTATACAACATTTGAAAGTGGATCCTTTACCTGTCAAACATTGCAGTGACATTTTTATGTCTTAAAATTCCAGGTAAATTACTAAGCCGACTAATAACACAGATATGGGTCATTAGTTGTTAACACGTACCCATTGGAATTTCCCCAAAACTAAACATTACTTCATGATGCTAATTGCATAAATGAATTAAATGGAAAACACAAACTTAATAAAAAATTGAGATTAGCTGTGCCAGAAAAATTAGAAAGTGATTTTCTATGTATTTTGGCTTTTTTTTTAATGAAACATTAAACCGATAGCCAGCAGTAGGTATACAAATCCTCTGTATTAATCCACTCTGTAATAAGGAGTGGATTAATACAGAGGATTTTTATGCAGCCCATAGGCTGCTTTGCCAGCTACTCACTTCTGGACGTCAACATAGTGAAACGAAACGCATCGGGGGGAGGGTCGTGCTGACATCACTGTATTGACAAGAACCCGGAGGGACAGGGGTTTATTCTTTTTTTTTATGCTGTTATATATTCTCCTGCGAGAACGTATAGTGCCATTTATATTTATGGTTTGGCACATTTACACCATTGCGATTGTGTGACCATATAACCTAATAAGCTCATCTGGAGATTTTTTGCTGCACTATTGACACTGAGCTGGAGGTTTATTATATCACTTGTCACCAGTGGCGGCTGGTGCTCAAAATTTTTGGGGGGGTGCAAACAAATGAAAAAAAGACAATTGCAGCCCACAGCCACTGTGCCCATCAAAGGCAGCCACTGTGCCATGCCATCAATTGTCACCACTGTGCCCATTAATTGTCACCACTGTGCCCATCAATTGTCACCACTGTGCCATGCCAAATGCAGCAAATGTGCCATCAAATGCAGCCACTGTGCCATGCCATCAATTGTTACCACTGTGCCCACATCAATTGTCTCCACTCTGCCCACATCAATTGTCCCCACTGTGCCCACATCAATTGTCCCCACTGTGCCCACATCAATTGTCCCCACTGTGCCTACATCAATTGTCGCCACTGTGCCCACATCAATTGTTGCCACTGTGCCCACATCAATTGTCGCCACTGTGCCCACATCAATTGTCCTCCACTGGTGCCCACATCAATTGTCCCCCACTGGTGCCCACATCAATTGTCCCCACATCAATTGTCTCCACTGTGCCCTGTAAAATGCTGTCAGTCAGATTGCCGACCCCCCCCCCCCCGCCCGGCACTTACCTTTCTGGGTTTCGCCATGCTCCTTCTACGGTCCCTCGATGTCTTCTGCCGCCCTCGATGACACTTCAGCCAATCAGGTTACAGATAACCAGAATCACTGAAACCTGATTGGCTGAGACGGCTGTCAGTCTTATCCAAGGTACGTAGCCCACTATGTTCCGAGGATAAGACATCCGGGAGCTGAAGGGCTGTACTGGGAAAGCCGCTGGCTCTTCCGCACAGCCAACCAGCTGTCCTTATTCAGATAATCGGTGCCCTATGTCCGGTTATTTGACTAGGTTGGCCACAATAACATACACTTATGCAATGCGTGAGTGTATGTTATTTGCGCAGCGCTGCAGAACAAAATTTTAAAAGCCTTAAAGGGCCCGTTTTTTTTTCTTCTTTTTTTATGACTACAGGAGGGAGGCGGTGCCCGGGCACCCCCTATGGACGGGCCGCCACTGCTTGTCACTGTTGGCTTTTTTTAGCGTTTATTCACATTTCCAGGAATATATTGTGATTTTCTGGTTTTAGTTATTAGAGTGCACCACATTTTACAATTTGAGTCACATGTGCTTTACATATCTTATGTCTGTCGTTTATTTGTTCTAGACCACTTGGTAACCTATTAGATCTTAGGTAGTGCCACTACCCTCAACCTTATCATTTTAGGATTTATATATTGACAACATTTTGCACAGCACTTTACAACATAAGGGCAGACAGTACAGTTACAATACAATTAAATACAGGAGGAATCAGAGGGCCCTGCTCTTTAAAGTTTACAATCTAGGAGGGAGGATCAAGTGATACAAATGGTAATAACTGTGGGGAGGAGCTGATGGAGAAAATCAAAGTGCAGTTGTTAGGTGTGGGCAGGATAGGCTTCTCTGAAGAGGAGGGTTTTCAGGGATTATCTAAAAGCAAACAGAGTAGGAGATAATTGGAGAACAGATTGGGGTAGGGAGTTCCATAGGATGAGACAGGCTCTGGAAAAGACCTGGAGGCGAGCAAGTAGGAGGTGATGAGAGAGCTAGAGAGCAGGAGGTCTTGGGAAGAACGAAGAGAAAGATTAGGTTGGTATTTTGCAACTAGGCAAGTGATGTAGGTGGGGGCTGAGTTGTGGATGGCTTTGTAAGTTTTTGTTAGTATTTTGAATTAAATGAGTTGGGTGAGCGGAAGGGATTGGCAAAGAGGAGTAGCAGACACGGAGTGGTTGGTAAGGTGGATGAGCCTGGGAGCAGCATTAATGATGGCCTGAAGGAGGGATAGCTAATGTAGAGGTAATCCAATGAGAAGGGAATGGACCTGATGGGGAACTTGTGTCTGTGAATTTCTATCAGTGTCCGCAAACCCAGCTTTTAAAATCCTCGGGTGCTGCATTGTCAGTTTAACAGCTGCGGTGGGTATGAAGCTCGGCTGCACTGAGGACAGAGTGTCCTTATGGACATTCCATCCTCAGTGTGCTTGTGCATTGCAGTGTGTGCCCTAGATTCCTGTACCTTCTCACAGCAGTGATAAAGAACTGTCACCCACACTAACATTTGTTGGGCAAAGGCATGTCGGAATTTTAGTGTCTTAGGCCGCGTACACACGATCAAATCTGTCTGCTGGAAACGGTCTGCCAGACCGTCCCAGCAGACAGATTCGATCGTGTGTACGGGCGAGCCGACGGATTTGGCCAGCCGACAGATTTGAAAGCATGCTTTCAAATCTGTCGGCTGGGAACCCGTCCACCCGACATGTCTGCTGGTTAGTAAGCTAACCAGCAGACATGTCTTCTCGCACACGCGTCGAATGGTTTTGACGCATGCGCGGAAGTGTTTTACTTCTTGGTGCGGTGACGTGGCGGTGTCAACGTCACCGCCACGTCAGCGCGCCGTCTGCCGGCGGGGATTTTGGTTTGATCGTGTGTACACGATCAAACCAATACGTCCCCAGCAGACAGATTTGTTCAAATGGTTCTGTCTGACCAATTTGAACAAATCTGTCTGGTCGTGTGTATGGGGCCTAAAACGCCCTTATAAATGCCCCTGTATAGATGTAACTGATATAGTTTTTAGTTATATTGCACAATTGTGTTCAGACTGATAAGACATTTATAGAATTTAAGGCCGCATACACACAATCGGAATTTTCAACAAAAAATGTTCGATGTGAGCTTTTTGTGTAGGCTCCATCGGACATTTGCTGCCGAAATTTCCGACAACAAATGTTTGAGAGCTGGTTCTCAATTTTTCCGACAACAAAAGTTCTTGTCGGAAATTCCGATCGTCTGTATGCAATTCCAACACACAAAAATCCTACGCATGCTCGGAATCAACTTGACGCATGCTCGGAATCATTGAACTTAATTTTTCTCGGCTCGTCGTAGTGTTGTACGTGACCGCGACAACATTTGTGACCGGGTGTATGCAACACAAGTTTCAGCCAACACTCCGTCAAAAAAAATAATGTACGCAGCATTGTAATAAAAATTGCATTGGAAATCTTTGGCGTCTAAACACTTATAACACCTCTACTTTTCTGGCCTCATTGTTAAGGCCATATGGTGGGACATTTCTAGGACAAATGCCCTTTTTTTTCACCTGATGTAAAAGTCCTTATACATTTTGAGAGAAAATCCTCCTGGTGATAACATATTTATGTACTTGGAGACATTTAAGAAAAAAAAATGGGCACATAGGCTATTTACTCTAGGCTCACCAAGATACTTAGGTCCCTTTGACACTGAGGCGCTTCTAAACTGCCAGTAAAACACTGAGGCCCCGTACACACGAGCAGACAGATTTGTTCAAATCGGTCGGACAGACTGATTTGAACAAATCTGTCTGCTGGGGACATATTGGTTTGATCGTGTACACACGATCAAACCAAAATCCCTGCCGGCAGACGGCGCGCTGACGTAGCGGTGACGTTGACGCCACCACGTCACGCACCAGGAAGTAAAACACTTCCGCGCATGCGTCGAAACCATTCGGCGCGTGTGCGAGAAGACATGTCTGCTGGTTAGCGTACTAACCAGCAGACATGTCGGGTGGACGGGTTCCCATCAGACAGATTTCAAAGCATGCTTTCAAATCTGTTGGCTGGCCAAATCCGTCGGCTCGCCCGTATACACGATCGAATCTGTCTGCTGGGACAGTCTGGCAGACCGTTTCCAGCAGACAGATTTGATCGTGTGTACGCGGCCTGAGAGCACTTTCACACTGAGGCATTGGAGGCGTCGGCGGTAAAGCGCCTCTATTTTTAGCGGCGCTTTACCGTTGTTTTTGCAGCACTTTTTGGCCGCTAGTTGGGCGCTTTTAACCCCTGCTAGCAAAAAAAGGGTTAAAACTGCAGCGGCGCTTTGTCGGCGGTTTGGCGGTGCTGCCCATTGATTTCAATGGGCAGGGGCGTTTTGGGAGCAGTGTATACACCGCTCCTAGAGTGCTGCAAAGATGCGGCTAGCAGGACTTTTTTTTACTGTCCTGCCAGCGCACCGCTCCAGTGTGAAAGCACTCAGGCTTTCACACTGGAGTGAGAGAAGAGGCTCTTTACATACGCTATGCAGGCGCTATTTTTAGCGCTATAGCGCCTGCAAAGCGGCTCAGTGTGAAAGCAGCCTAAGCATAATTAAACAAGCTGAAGTTAGAAGCCGATTGGCTACCATGCACAGCTACTCCACATTTTGCACTCTCCCGTTTTAGTATATCACACCCTTTGAATAATTGTAATGCAAATGTCATCTCTCTAATTAAATGCTTCTCATAAATCTAAATCAAAGGTAATATTTTATAAAGCTTGTAGACGCTCGAGGGGAGACAAAATAATGTACGATTTAATTGCATATCAAATTATTTAATCTTTTTTTTTTTTTTAAATAAGTATATAATTCAACTAAACATAAAAAATGTCCTCAGAGTTATGTTGTAAAGTCATTTTTAACCAGTGATCCTGAGAATAATGTATTCCTGTCCTAGGATGACCACACTCAATTTGTTTCCTGTATCTGTACAAGAGTAGTTTTGTCACCCTAGGCTATTCTCCTGGTTTGGACTACAAACACCTCCCCTCTCCTAACCTCAATTACATAGGGAGGTGGGGGTTTTGTAGTTTGCAGAAGATAGCTTGGAACTTGTAAGCATTGATTGAGATTTCAGTACCATGGAAATTACAATGGAATCAACAGCTATTTTTTTTTGAAAATATAGACAGAAAAAAAGAAAAGTACAAAAGGCAATACATCTAAGGACTGATAAAGTGCAAAACTTTATAAATTACAAGAACAATAAGGAAGCTATGGAAGCTAATTCTAAAAATGCTAGATGCCTCGCTGGTATCTTAACCCTCTGAATTTGAATTTCACTGATCCCTTATGTGTATCAGCACAGCACAGTCAACTTTGATGACCTCGTCTGCATACTTCTGGGTAATTGACTCCAAGCCCTGAATGCAGAGGGTCAGCCTAGCAACTAGCACTGAAATGATGAGACATCTAGAATGGCTGCATCCATGTGTCTCTTAGGAAAGGTTTCAAATCAAGTTAACCACTTGCTGACCAGCTGCTGTCATTATACTGCGGCAGGTCGGCTCGTTCCCACAAAATTGCGGTAGCTGTACCTTGGCCCAGTCTAAACAGCTCTAGCAGGCGGTGTGTGCATGCCTACTACACAGCGGGCGACCCAATGCACGTGGCCGGCAGCCGTGATGTACGTCGACCATGCATAATCGGGGGAACGAGATCCAAAACGGGGATGTGTGTGTAGACACACACACACATCCCTATTCTGTCAGGAGAGGAGAGACAGATCGTCTGTTCCTAGTAATTAGGAACAGCGATCTGTCTTCTCCTCTAGTCAGTCCCATACCCATACAGTTAGAAACACACATGAGGGAACAAATGTAACCCTTTGTGTTAACCCCTTCCCTACCAGTGACATTTACACTGTAATCAGTGTATTTTTATATCTGAATGAATTTCACTGGTCTCAAAAATGTGTCAAAAAAATGTCCGATCTGTCCGCTGCAATGTCGCAGTCCCACTAAAAATCGCATATTGCCGCCATTACTAGTTAAAAAATATAATAATAAAAATGCCATAAATCTATTCCCTATTTGGTAGACGCTCTAACTTTTGCGCAAACCAATCAATATACGCTTATTGCAATTTTTTTTTACCCCAAATATGTAGAAGAATATATATCGGCCTAAACTGATGAAAAAAAATGGAAAATTGTATCAAATACTTACCGTAATTTTCCTTTCCTGATGCCAAGACATGGCAGCATACCTATGATATAGCCCCGCCCCTATATCCACCCACAGGACAAGTGATAACTCTCTATAAAACTCTGACTGAGAGCTACCTCCCCATTCTCCGTATAAAGTACAAAGATCAGAGGGAGGGTTCGTATGCTGCCATGTCTTGGCATCAGGAAAGGAAAATTACGGTAAGTATTTGATACAATTTTCAATTTTCCTGACGCCAGACATGGCAGCATACATATGATACATGAAGAGCTTTCTAGAGGGAGGGTTTAATGCTGTAACTTAAGACAAAGAAGCTTGGATAAACTTCCTCCCAAACTCTACCGTAGTAAGAGCTGCTAGATCCACCCTGTGGTGTATTAAGAACATATAATGTGATGACCAGCTTGCCTCTTTGCAGACTGTCTACAGAGACAACCCTGCCTGTGCTATCCAAGAAGATGACATCACCCTGGTTGAGCGATGAGCTCTAACCATCTCTGGAGGATCCTTACCGCCTCCACATGCCCAGTGAGTATTTTCACGATTCAGGCCGAGATGGTTCGGGCGGAGGCCACTTACTCTTTAAATCTTAATCATTCTGAATGTAGAAATAGCCTGAGATGGACATTCCAAAGTCCTCAAAGCCTAACTTGAGCAGATCGGCATCTGATTGCACTGGGAAGGCTGGAAGCACCCATTCACTGGAAAGACAAAACATGGATGTCACTCTTTGGAACAAAAAGATCTCAGCCCCAACCCTGTCTCGGAAGAACATGGAATGAGGTTCTGCCGCCCCAAATTTTCGAGTCAACGCACTTTCCCCCGAAATCAAGGCTAATAAAAAGCCGATTTTAAGGAGATCTCCCATAAAGAGCAGTCTTCTGTCAAGAGTACAATGAGGGTTTGCTAGACAATTGAGGACTACTGCCAGGTCCCATTAAAGGAAACCTATTTCTCTTGGGAAGGCATAGTCCAAGTACCTCTCATGAAGTGATCTATCAGCAGGTTTGCTGCCCATTTTTTTTGGGGGGGAAAAAAGCCAAGATGGCAGAAATTTTCACCTTAAAGCGGAGCTCCACCCAGTATAACAACATTTTACAATGTTGTTTGAAAAAAATAAAAAATAAAAACCTGAAAAAAAAATAAAAATACTCACCCGAAATAGCTGTTGCTATGCGGAAGTCCGTAATCTGCCTCTTCCTAATCCGCGGTGTGTTTTCTTCTTCTCCTTCTCCTTGTGAATGGGGCGCTCTGCTTTCTGGGAACTGTGTGTGTTCTCAGAGAGCAGCGCGCCCATTCACAAGCCAGCGTGAGACTCGCGGAGGCGCAGTAGGAAACGGGCAGTGAAGCCGTACGGCTTCACTGCCTGTTTCCCATATTGTGAATGGCGGCGCGGGACCCGGAGCGATCGTGGGACCGGCATCGGGGGGCCCATCAGCGCGGGCGCCTAGGACAGGTAAGTGTCTTTATTTAAAGTCAGCAGCTACACTGTTAGTAGCTGCTGACTTTAAATTTTTTTTTTACCGTGGCTGGAGCTCCGCTTTAAGCAAACTGAGCTCCAAATCCGATTCAGATTGTAGAAAAGACAGGATTTGAGATATATTTGGGTCACAAGAGTCAAACTGATGCCCAGCTGCAAAGCTTGTGGACCTAATCCATACTCTGGAGTAGATAGCATCGATTGATCCCTTCAAAGAACTCTGCAGAGTTCTAATCCCCTCTGGGAAACATCTGGAAAACTCTTGTAACCTCTGCCTTACAATTTCCAGGCTACTAAATTTAGACGTGATGGTTGCCGATGTAGTGCATCTCCCTCAGATAAGAGGAGATGAGGAGTCACAGGCAGAATTATCGGTGTGCACACGCTGATACCCATTGCCAGAGAGACCCATGGTCTGTGAGGCCAGTAAGGAAAACCTGTGATGACTGTCAAAGCTCAACAATTTCTTTAATCCTAAAATTCCTGGAGGGAAGGTATAGGCCAGTTGCCCAACCCAAGGCTTGGTAAAGGCATCTGTCCCCTCCACTAATGGATGAGGGTAGCGTGAGAGGAACTGGTTCCCCTTGTAGTAGGCCGATGAGGCAAAACGGATCCAGTTGTGCGAACCTCCACTCGTGGATGATCCCTTGGAACACTTCAGGGTGAAGGGACCATTCGTTGGGATCCTTGAATTGCCTGGATAGACAATCCACTTCCAAATTCTGATAGGCTGGAAGATATATGGCAGATATATGGCCCTCAAATCTGGGAGATATTGCTGGGCCAAAGCCAGGATTGGTTCCACCTCTCCCAGGAGGGACTGGCTGTGCATGTCACCTTGTCACTGTATATGGGACTGCTGCCATGTGGTCCAGACAGAGTAGGACTGGCAGACCCTATGTGTGTGGCAGTAAAGTGTTCAATGTCAATGCTGGTAGGAGTTCCAGAATATGGAAACTAGGCCCTGAGTGGGAAATTCCCACCTGCCCTAAATCCAGAGATGCTCGCAGGTGGTGTCCCACCCTGCTGTGCTGGTCTCTGTAGCAATAATGATCCATGGCTGCAGCCCTAATAGACTAAGCCATTTAGCAGTTTTCTTTTTTCTTTTTTTCATTAACCAGAACTCTGGTGCCTCTGAGTTTCCAGTGAGCCCAGAGGATCATCGGAATACAAAAGCCATTGTCCCGAGAGTACATGCACTGGGATGCTGACATCACTGCTGCAACCAACGCCTGTTGGAACATCTCCCTGACTTTGGGGAGTTTGAGGTGGCAAAGAAACTGAGGCTGTCTGAGTACTAAACCAGGCCCCTAGGTAGAGCATATTCTGCATAGGCGCCAACTAGTTTAGGCAATGCTTGCCCCCCAACTCAAACGGGTGGTATGACTGAAGGACCAGGACATGCTGATAGGTATACTGCAGGTCTACTGAAATCCTCCAGTAACCTTGTTGAATGACCTGGATTTATGGCATGGAGAGACTCCATCTTGAGTCTATCCGTATAAATTGATTCAGCCTCTTAAAGCGGAGCTCCACCCAGCAAAACAACATTTTGCCATGTTGTTTAAAAAAAAAAAAAAAAAAAAAACCTGAAAAAAATAAATAAAATACTCACCCGAAATAGCTGTTGCTATGCGGAAGTCCGTAATCTGCCTCTTCCACACCGCGGTTTAATGTCTTCTTGTCCTTCTCCTTGTGAATGGGGCGCGCTGCTTTCTGGGAACTGTGTGTGTTCTCAGAGAGCAGCGCGCCCATTCACAAGCCAGCGTGAGACTCACGCAGGCGCAGTAGGAAACGGGCAGTGAAGCCGTACGGCTTCACTGCCTGTTTCCCATAGTGTGAATGGCGGCGCGGGACCCAGAGCGATCGTGGGACCGGCATCGGGGGGGGCCGTCAGCGCGGGCGCCTAGGACAGGTAAGTGTCCTTATTTAAAGTCAGCAGCTACACTGTTAGTAGCTGCTGACTTAAAAAAAAAAATGTTTCGCGGCTGGAGCTCCGCTTTAAGGTAGTTCTGGAGGCTGCCGATTAAATAACCAAAAACGGCCTTACCATTGGTAATGATTAAGCACAAAATGAATGTGTGAAATGCATCTATGTGACCTTGTGTTGGTGTCAGTGTTGCTCATCTTACTTTAAAAAAGTAATTAGTTACAGTTACAAATTACTTCTCCGAAAAAGTAATTGCGTTAGTGAGTCAGTTACTACATTAAAAAAGTAATTAGTTACTCAGCAAAGTAACTGAATTTTTTTTTTATATTCTACAATGCTTTGTTGAGAAACAGGTGACGGGCGCTTGCCAGGGAGAAGTGAGTTAATACTCCAAGACAAAAGAATGCCAGATCCTTGAGAGAAGAAAACCAGAAACAAATGGTGATCTTGCGTATATCCCAGCCTAGGTGCATCCGTCCCACCATGTATGTGCAGCTAATAGGACTTAAAACCCTTATCCATCTGCTACATATTACATCCAGATTATAAGCTGGATTAAAATGTATGTTTATAATATACATTCCCTTGACGTTTACAGAGTCTGTAATTTAAAATCTTATATTAGGCTTTATTAGAATGTTCTATAGTTTATTGTTTATTATTTTATTTATCTTATATAATCTTTATTAGATGCAAGGGATCTGGAATGGGGATGTCAGATTTTTCTTTGTTGTCTGATGAAGAGATGAAATCACTGACCAAAAATAACCTGCTGATAATTGGTCTGTATAGGTGTCCTGCACTTACCATGTTGACCACTAGATGTCGCTGTGTACACTGTGTTGTATAGGGAACGTTTGTTCTGTGGAACATTTTGTTCCGGCCATGTGTTCCCTGGATCATTGATCAGGTTGCGCACACAGTGTGTGTGATCGATGTGAGTTGTTCCCCGGTGATAGGTCAGTGTGAGGCGGGTGGGGCTCATTGTATCCAGAGATCCTTGCGATTGGGAGTTTACAGACCGCTGTGATGGTCTGTCACATGATTCTAAAGCAGAGTTCCACCCATATTCATGTTCACAGCACCGGCAGAAGCAATTACTCTGCTGCCATCTAGTGGTGGTAGATGTAATTGTGGTAATGCCACCCAAGTAATGGGAACTGCGTTACAGTGAGGGGAAGAGTAATCAGGTAGATTACTCATTACCCTCAAAAGGGGCTGCATTAGGTAACTGCGTTTATTGTAACTCCGTTACTTACAACACTGGTTGGTGTCATCACTTTGAACAATAAAAGGAATATCGAAATTCCTGGATGCGCAGCCATTTCTTCTCTTACATGGCCTTGCACCACTGAGGGCTGAAACCGCCATTCTTCGGTAGTGGTCTTACCGGAACTGGGTCACTTTGAGCCACTTGGCTCCAACTGCCTCCTGGGCAGGCCTGGCGTTAAAAGGGCTTCTGAGTATCTTGGGGAGCCCCATGGGTCTTGGCCTCCTGCGATCTTATGAAGGTTAAATGTGTACCCCTCTAACGCCTTCTGACGCTCATGGATGGGCAAAAGCCTCCAAAATCGCAGTACCTGTTTGGCGCTCCTCTGAATGGTTGCCCCCCTCTGGCTCTTCGATCCTGGGGCAGAAGATCTGATTTTCCTCCTATAACCCTGGAGAAGATAGTTTCCAGTATTTTGACAAAACAGCACCTTCCCATCAAAAGGCAGCTTACAGCAATTCAGCTTTGAGGATGGGCCAGCCGCCCAGGATTTTGCCCCAGTGCACCTTTGGCTGTGACCGAGCCAAGGATGGCTCTGGATGACCATCGAATGATGTCTATAGCTGCCTCACCTGTAGAGTCCTCTGAAAGTTATCTCGTCAAGGGCCTTGATGACTCTTCTCTTTGGCAGCTGGGTTTAATCGCATACTCCAAGTTCTGCGCCCACATGCTCATATAGCACTTGCTATGGATGTTAAAGCAATGCGTCTCACAAGGATCTTGTGAAAGGAGGAAGAACCTTCCATCGGAAGTGTCACATTCTTGGTCAGTCTGGTGACTGCCGCATCCACCGTTGGAGGGTAGATAAAGGAGTCGCATCCTTCCCCATTAGTGGAAACAACTTCTGCAACCTATTGGTTGAGGAGGATTTTCTCTCTCCTTTTTCTTATTCCTCCTGAAAACAGGCTTCCTATTTCTGTCATAAGATTCCTCCTATGGAACCCAAAGGCTTGCTCACACTTGCAGCAGGATCTGCCGTTGCCCTAAAAGGCAATCTTTGCTTAGGTCACCTTTCAGAGGTATTTGAATTTGTCACTTAGAGTAGACCAATGTATATGCAATGCGATTTTCAAAGAGCGATTTGTACACAATGTTGCAAATCGCATGGGTGCGTCCCATTCACTTGGTTGCCCTATGTGCGCAAATAGAAGCCCCTGCTCCTATTTGAGGGCGACAAACTTTGCACAATGTTTTGAAAGGTGCGTTCTCCAACGTGACCTATCACAGCAGAATCGCATGGCATTTGGAGTGCCCTGAAAGAATAACGGTACCTAATGCATATTGAACAGCGATTGTCACACAATTTTTTTTTTTTTACAACATTTTTTACAAATTTTTTTTTTTTTACAAATAGTAATAATTTAAACAAAATAATCTGGCAGAACCCCCATCCCCCTAGTAAAACATTGCTCCTACTCCCCCCCCCCCCCATATATCCCCATTACTAGGATAGATAAGACTTACCTCAAAAGGAGATGCTTAAAAAGCAAAGGCATTCATTAGCTGTTTAACTGCTCCCTGCATTTGAATCACCTGAGACTCAGTCCTCTCTTACCTCTACTCTGATACAATTAGGAAGGCCAACACCCATCCACACAAAAGGACACCTTAAGCTGGCTACACACCATACAATCTTCTGCAGATTTTTACCCTTCAGATTTATCAAAACCACACAACATGAGGCTAAAGCCTCAACCTGTATGCAATCAGGCAGGCACCACATGGTCCTGGCAATTCTAAAGGAAATCAGACAACAAAAGTTGCAGTGTGTATGGAGCCTTTAAAGACATGAGAACAAGAAAGAAACTGACAGACCTGGAAAAGGGCTTCCATAGGAAAGAAGTCATCATGCAGTCCCAGCTTGCTCAAATCAGACTCCATCGCCGGCAATGCCAAAGGAGGATTGTCGTCTCTGATTAGAGAACACCTCAACCCCAGAAGACCACCAGAAGGGGTTCCCCACCTTGTTGGTGCATTTAGCGTGCCTAAGATGTGGGACCTCGAACTGGGAGAGGCTGAACCCAGCCGGAACTTCGACATAGTCGGCAGGTAAGGGATTATCCTGAATGAAACGGTCCGTAGGTTGATCTTGAGGACAAAAAAGGAGAATGGGGGAGGTAGCTCTCAGTCGGAGTTTTATAGAGAGTTATCACGTGTCCTGTGGGTGGATATAGGGGCGGGGCTATATCATAGGTATGCTGCCATGTCTGTCGTCAGGAAAATATATTTTTTTACATTTTTTTTAGGGGATATTTATTATAGCAAAATATCGTTTTTTCTCTTCAAAATTTTCGCTCTTTTTTTGTTTATAGCGCATAACATAAAAAACGCAGAGGTGATCAAATACCACCAAAAGAAAGCTCTATTTGTGGGAAAAAAAGGGTGATCAAATTTGTTTGGGTACAGTGTCGCACGACGGTGCAATTGTCAGTTAAAACGACGCAGTGCCGTATCGTAAAAAAAATGTCAGGAGCAGTGTTCAGGGAGGTGTCACTCATAGCCATGCTCCCTAACAGTTAGAATCACTCCCTAGGACACGCTTAACCCCTTCTTAGCTCCCTCTCATCAGGAGCAGTGTTCAGGGAGGTGTCACTCGTAGCCATGCCCCCTAACAGTTAGAATCACTCCATAGGACACACCTAACCCCTTCTTAGCTCCCTCTCATCAGGAGCAGTGTTCAGTGAGGTGTCACTCCTAGCCATGCTCCCTAACGGTTAGAATCACTCCCTAGGACACACTTAACCCCTTAAATAAGATTTGAATTTTGGACAATTCCTACTGAATCAGCTGACATTCAAGCTGTGGTTGCACCTCCTGGCACCATCCAGCTCAACGAGAGTCAGTTTTACCACTTCACGACATAGTCGTACGGCCGCAGGGTGGCTCTACTTCTCTGGGACGCTGTCTTTTGACATCCGCCCCTTTCCTCGTTCCCCGCGCACGCTCCCGAGTGCGCAGCGGGGAACTTCTGTGCTGGCCGTGTCACAGCGGCTATTTACAGCGCAATCTGTGCGGCCAATGAGAGATGATCTCAAATGTAAACATATGAGATCATCTCTTATTGCCGGCTCACACAGAGACAGCTCCTGTCATGGAGAGAGGAGACAGATGCTGTGTCCCTTGTACATAGGGACACAGATCGATCACCTCCCCAGTCAGTCCCCCTCCCCCACAGTTAGAACACTATGCAGGGTACACATTTAACCCCTTCCTCACCCCCTAGTGTTAACTCCTTCAATGCCAGTCACATTTATACAGTAATTAGTGCATATTAATAGCACTGATCGCAGTATAAATGTGAATGGCGCCAAAAATGTGTCCGATGTGTCCGCCATAATGTCGCAGTCCTAATAAAAATCGCAGATCGCCGCCATGACTAGTAAAAAAAAAAAATAATACAAATAATAATTCTGTTCCCTATTTTGTAGGCGCTATAACTTTTGCGCAAACCAGTCGCTTATTGCGATTTTTTTTATTTTTTACCAAAAATATTTAGAAGAATACGTATCGGCCTAAACTGAGAAAAAAAATGTTTAAAAAAAAAAATTGGGCTATTTATTATAGCAACAAGTAAAGAATATTGTATTTTTTTTTTTTTTAATTGTCGCCCTTTTTTGTTTATAGCACAAAAAATAAAAAACGCAGAGGTGATAAAATACCACCAAAAGAAAGCTCTATTTGGGGGGGAAAAAGGACGTCAATTTTGTTTGGGAGCCACGTCGCACGACTGCGCAATTGTCAGTTAAAGTGACACAGTGTGGAAGCTGAAATTTCGCCTGGGCAGGAAGGGGATTTATGTGCCCAGTAAGCAAGTGGTTAAAAATCGACTGTTGGTGCCGTGTGTAAAATTATCAGCTGATCATCCCATTGCAGTCACTGTTCACAGAGCAAAGGTAGATTTCCTTATTCCTGGAGTTGGGTTTTAAAGTAGACCTCAAGCATGGCAGTATCAGGTCATGTGGCCCTGTTCTAGCGCTCAATGTATGTGATGTCGTTATTACTTCCTTGATATATATATATATATATCTATATATATATATAGATAAATATATTTATCAAATCATTTTTATTGTAAGAACATGTATTAATACACAATTTCAGACAAGCAGAAAGGGATTAAACATCAATAACGTATACAGAATTATCATGCAAGCTTTAGTTTAAGTTTTATTATAAAAAATCAGCAAGAACTCCAATATTCAGTCTGCCAGAACAAGTTAAACTGCTGTGAGGTAAAATTTTATTCAACTAAAGGGAAGGGAGACAAATATTAGTGTCCAAACTGAACATTTTGTTCAAGGGGTATTATTTTCCCTGTATCTGTTTGTTTAATGATTCTAGTTCTTGGCCCGGTTGTGATTAGGGAGGTCTTTCTCTACACTTGCTGGTTGGATTATTTGCCAGCTGTAGCAGAATCATCACTAGGGAAAGCTCATCAGTGTGTGTGTGTGAATAACAAACGCATGTTACTGTGCTGAGGGGCCTGCAATGGGATTGTTCATTTCCATAACTTTTACAAATGTCTCCCCAGCATTCACTACCCTGGCTGTTATTGGGGCTATTAATTATTGATGTTATTCTAAACACTGGTCTGGGTAAAAATGTCACAAAATTACATTTTATTCAACACTATGCAACACAGTACTTTGTGTTGCGTTGTGGTGACATGCAGCATATTTATGTGGTGCACACACGTGTCCTAGTGTTGAGCCTGCATTGATCAAAAATGTTTTTCCATGTTAATGGTTCACTTCAGTTAGTCTGCTGTGGATTATATAGAACAATGATAAAGCTAAAAATCAAGTAATTTGTATTTTGCCCATGCAGAGCAAAGCAACGGGGTTGACTTTAACACAGACTTTAACTCCAGACCCATATACCTACCATTCTGTCACCCCCATTGTACTGCTTATCTTCTAAGTGCAAAAATAGAGCCCAGTGTAAACTATGGTGAACACGTGTCCCGGATTGCCCGGGACAGTCCTGCATTTTGCAGGTCTGTCCCGGGCACCTTAAAGCGCATCTCCACCCTAAAGTGAAGATCCGCTGATCGGAACCCTCCCCCCCTCCGGTGTCACATTTGACACCTTTCAGGGGGAGGGGGGTGCAGATACCTGTCTAAAGACAGGTATTTACACCCACTTCCGGCCCGCAGTCTCGGGCAAAAGACGGGTTTTTCCCGTTGTGTGCTGGGAACACTCGGCTCCCAGCACACAGCGTGAGGCAATCGGCGGGCGCAGCGCGACTCGCGCATGCGTCGTAGGGAACCGGGCAGTGAAGCCGGAGCGTTTCACTTCCTGGTTCCCTCACCGTGGTTGGAGGGGGGAGCATCAGAGAGAGACGAGCGATCGATTGTCCTCTGCTGCGGACGCCGCTGGACTACAGGACAGGTAAGTGTCCTAATATTAAAAGTCAGCAGCTGCAGTATGTGTAGCTGCTGGCTTTTAATATTTTTTTTTTGTGGACCATCCGCTTTAATTCCAGGACAATACAGTGTCCCGGAATGAAACTGACACAGCCATCCCCCAAGCCAAACTAATGCCCCCAAAAAAGGCTGCCACATCACCGCTTTACTCACTGACGTTAATTGTCCTGGCCGGGAATGCCTGGAGGAGCACAGTCCCGGGGCCCCTGCTTGTGATTGGAGAAATCATAAATCCCGCCTCTTGTGTATAATCACTGTGCTGTGATTCGATACAGAACAAGCTGATTTTTGGGAAGGGGGGTGTCTCTGAATGGTAGTTTGGAAATGTGGTCACCCTAGTGCAAGCACTTACATTATCCTCCATACCTAAAATTAGCAGGTAGTTTTTTCATCTTCTGTCATTAAAGGGAGTGTCAGAGGAGCAAAAACAATGAATTATATTATAAGTATATTAAAATATATCTGTTGCTATATGGCCATAAATGGGGAGAGGTACAGATTTGCTCTTAAAGCCTGAGTTTAGGTATTTTGTTTTAATCAACACCAGGGACACTACTTACAATGAATAAAGGGTGTCAATTGTGCTGGTGGTTAATTCGTTCCAGAAACATGCTTGTAATCCAAAGCACTTGTATATCACAGCATTTTTTTTTACAGAGTATAAAGGAAAGAGAGGCACCTCTATGGCCCCTTTCACACTGAGGAGTTTTTCAGGCGGTACAGCGGTAAAAATAGTGCCTAAATACCGCCGGAAAAACACCTGCCCAGCCTTCTCAATGTGAAAGCCCGAGGGCTTTCACACTGAGGCGATGCGCTGGCAGGAGAGGAAAAAATCTCCTGCAAGCAGCATCATTGGTGCGGTGAGAGGTGCGGTGTGTATAACGCTCCTTCACCGCTCCTTCCCATTTAAAACAATGGGAAACCGCGGTAGTAACGCCCACAATGCGCCTCTGCAGAGGAGCATTGCGGGCAGTATTAACCCTTTATTGGCCGCTAGCGGGGGTTAATACCCAGGGCCGATCCGCCCTATAGGCTCGCTATGCAAGCCGCTTAGGGCCCCACAAAGCTGCGGAGGGCCCCCCAAATTACTAAAGGCCCCGCCTGATGAGATGTAATTTTCGGTCCCTCACCCCGCTTCTCAACTTGTTGGCTGCATGGGAGAAGAGGTAAGAAGTCGGGACCCCCCGCTTCTCACTTTATTGTACAATGTAATTTCCGACAGCGGAACACTCCCCCCCCCATTTCTCAACTGTAATGTTTAATGTGACATGTCACTGTCGGCAGCCCCCCCCTCCGCTTCTCAACTTTAATGTGACATGTCATTTTGCTTAGGGCCCCCCCAGGGAGGTCAGTATCGGCACTGTTAATACCGCACCGCCATTGACCGAAACCCGCGGCAATTCCGACGGTATAGCGCCACTATTTTTAGCGGCGCTATACCGCCATCACACCTCCACTGCCCCATGTGAAAGGAGCCTAAGTATTGCAATAAGTTGCTAAATGTTGTACCTTCATAAAATGTAATCATATTGCTACACTTAGAGGCTCCTCTCTTCTCTTTTATACTCAGTTGTGACATGACGCTACTCTTCTATCAAGACATTGCTTGTATATTAAAGGGTCACTAAAGGAAAAAATTTGTTTTGATGAAATTACTGTTTACAGGGTATAGAGACATAGGGCCAGATTCTCAGCGGCGTTACGACGGAGTATCTCAGATACCCCGTCGTATCGCCTTTTTTTTAGCCTCGTATCTATGCGAGTGATGCTTAGCATCACTTTTGCATAGATACGCTTCTACATCCGACAAGTGTAATACAATTACTCTTGTGGATCGTAGATGTAATGACAACTCCGGCCACTAGGTGGCCTTTACGTTGTTTTCTCATTTGCCTATGCAAATGAGGCTACTACGCCGATTCCTGATCGCTTTTACGACCGTCATCGCGTACGTCGTTTTCGTTCGCGTAAGGTTACCCCAGCTTCTATGTGGAGTAACCTTATGAAGTTCCGTCGGATGCCGTCGGATGCCGTCGGATGCCATGTTAAGTATGGCGTTGGGTCAGCATCGGCTTTTTCCGTCGCTTACGTCGTTTTACTAACTCGTTCACGAATAGGGAGTTGCGTAAATGACGCTCACGTCGTTTTGACGTCGGTTTCAACAACGCTTTCCGACGTGAGCTGGAGCATGCGCACTGGGCTTTTTCCCCGGCCGGCGCATGCGCAGTTCATTTGACGCGTAGTGTAATTCTTAGAGAATCTGGCCCATAAAAGTTAACTGATTCCTTTTCAAAATTATTAAAAATAGATAAAAATCAATCATATAATGTGCCTGCAGGTTAGTTTCACTTTTGAACTGGCTTCATGTTTCTGTGAAGTAGAAATAGAAACACAGAACAAAAAAAAACTAATTCAGGGCAGTGTTTTGTTTTTAAAATGAATCTGATTGGTTCTGGGAAGTTTTAGACACACAGTAATGACAGCTTAGACCACCGTGAGAAAGCTCCCAGTATGGTGGTTATAAGGAAGCCGCTTAGGGCCCCACAAAGCTGCGGAGGGCCCCCCAAATTACTAAAGGCCCCGCCTGATGAGATGTAATTTTCGGTCCCTCACCCCGCTTCTCAACTTGTTGGCTGCATGGGAGAAGAGGTAAGAAGTCGGGACCCCCCGCTTCTCACTTTATTGTACGATGTAATTTCCGACAGCGGAACACTCCCCCCCCCATTTCTCAACTGTAATGTTTAATGTGACATGTCACTGTCGGCAGCCCCCCCCTCCGCTTCTCAACTTTAATGTGACATGTCATTTTGCTTAGGGCCCCCCCAGGGAGGTCAGTATCGGCACTGTTAATACCGCACCGCCATTGACCGAAACCCGCGGCAATTCCGACGGTATAGCGCCACTATTTTTAGCGGCGCTATACCGCCATCACACCTCCACTGCCCCATGTGAAAGGAGCCTAAGTATTGCAATAAGTTGCTAAATGTTGTACCTTCATAAAATGTAATCATATTGCTACACTTAGAGGCTCCTCTCTTCTCTTTTATACTCAGTTGTGACATGACGCTACTCTTCTATCAAGACATTGCTTGTATATTAAAGGGTCACTAAAGGAAAAAATTTGTTTTGATGAAATTACTGTTTACAGGGTATAGAGACATAGGGCCAGATTCTCAGCGGCGTTACGACGGAGTATCTCAGATACCCCGTCGTATCGCCTTTTTTTTAGCCTCGTATCTATGCGAGTGATGCTTAGCATCACTTTGGCATAGATACGCTTCTACATCCGACAAGTGTAATACAATTACTCTTGTGGATCGTAGATGTAATGACAACTCCGGCCACTAGGTGGCCTTTACGTTGTTTTCTCATTTGCCTATGCAAATGAGGCTACTACGCCGATTCCTGATCGCTTTTACGACCGTCATCGCGTACGTCGTTTTCGTTCGCGTAAGGTTACCCCAGCTTCTATGTGGAGTAACCTTATGAAGTTCCGTCGGATGCCGTCGGATGCCATGTTAAGTATGGCGTCGGGTCAGCATCGGCTTTTTCCGTCGCTTACGTCGTTTTACTAACTCGTTCACGAATAGGGAGTTGCGTAAATGACGCTCACGTCGTTTTGACGTCGGTTTCAACAACGCTTTCCGACGTGAGCTGGAGCATGCGCACTGGGCTTTTTCCCCGGCCGGCGCATGCGCAGTTCATTTGACGCGTAGTGTAATTCTTAGAGAATCTGGCCCATAAAAGTTAACTGATTCCTTTTCAAAATTATTAAAAATAGATAAAAATCAATCATATAATGTGCCTGCAGGTTAGTTTCACTTTTGAACTGGCTTCATGTTTCTGTGAAGTAGAAATAGAAACACAGAACAAAAAAAAACTAATTCAGGGCAGTGTTTTGTTTTTAAAATGAATCTGATTGGTTCTGGGAAGTTTTAGACACACAGTAATGACAGCTTAGACCACCGTGAGAAAGCTCCCAGTATGGTGGTTATAAGGAAACAGACAAGCAGGAAGTGTGGAGAACAGAGCAGGATTACAGCAACTTCAAAGCAAAAATGAACAATAAGGACATGAAACCAGTACTGCAGTAAAGGAAGCTATTTAGCTAAAAAAAAAATCCTTTAGTGATCCTTTAAGGCAAAATTTATTAAAACATTTTGCTCATCTTGCAAAACGCTCTCAAACCAAGGTTTTACTGTATATCTTTAGTCCTCTACTTCCCAGATACCCCAGCATCTCTGATCTTCTGATGCTGCCTAATATAAGTGGCTGCACCTGTGACAAGCACTGTCCCTTGCACCTTGCCATACAATCAGTTCCCTCAATGTAAAGTGCTCTATGAGTAGAGGATGGCGAATTAATGAAAAGTCTATCTCCTTCATTAATAGAGCAGCAACCCATATTAAATGACCTAAACCGTCAAAAGACCACACTTTGGTCAAAATGTAAAACTTAAGCCTTGATATGCATACAAGAAGAGCTGCCTACATGCTCAGTTTTAGTTTAGTTTTGTCAGCAACTTGATTATCGGTACGGTTTGGTACGGTACGCTATTTTGGGTGTTTCCATTATGAAAGCGTACCGTAAAACCGAACCGCACCGCACCAGCAAGGGCCCTGCTTCTCACTGATTGGTGGATGCGCTAGGAATTTTTTCTAAACCCTAAATGGTCCCTCACGGTCCGATTTGCAGTGGAAACGCTCACGCGATTAGACCGGACCCATCCAAACCGCTCCAAAATTACTGACCCGACCCGATCCGTGCAGTGGAAACGAGGCATAAGAGAGTTTCATCACACCAATTGTTAGGCTTTCTACTGCTCTCAAATACAGGGAAAAAAATCGGCAAAAACAAAGCTAAACTCAAAGTGGCGGTAAGAGCTGCATTATTATTATTATTATTATTATTATTATTATTATTATTATTATTATACAGAATTTGTATGTCACCAACAGTTTACGCAGTGCTTTACAATATAAAAGGGAGACAATACAGTTATAATACAATACAAGAGGATTAAGAGGGCCCTGCTCAGAAGAGCTTACAATCTAATAGGGTACAGAAGGTTGTATCTGTGGGGAATGAACTGATGGAAGTGGTAAAAGATTAGTTAAAGAGATGAGTTTTCAGGGATCTCCTGAAGGTAGCAAGAGTAGGGGATAGCCGGACAGGTTGAGGTAGCGAGTTCCAGAGGATGGGCGAAGCTCTGGAGAAATCCTGGAGACGAGCATGGGAGGAGGAGACGAGAGAGCTTAAGAGTAGGAGGTCTTGAGAAAAGCGGAGAGGATGGGTTGGGTGATATTTGGAGACAAAATTGTTGATGTAGCTCAGGGGCAGAGTTGTGAATGGCTTTGTATGTTGTGTTTAGTATTTGGAATTTAATTTGCTGGGTGATCGGGAGCCAGTGTAGGGATTGGAAGAGAGGGCTGGCAGACACTGAGCAGTTGGTAAGGTGGATAAGTCTGGCAGCATTACACTCAATCAAACTGAACAAAGATCTAATATTAAAGTTACTGTCTGGGCTGCCCTGCACAACACCTACCTGTAACTAATTACTGGAATAAAAAGTCTAAATGCCCCTTTTACTCACCTAAATCTGTGGTTATGTAATGTTCCAGTTCCGAGTCGTCTCTCTTCTTCAATGCACAAGAGGAAGGGTCCTGCAATATATAATAGGTCCTACCATCTATTGGCTGTCTAGTAGTGAGGCCTGTCAGAATCCAGAAGATGAATGGAAGTGATGATGTCAGTGTGAGGGGACCGGCCACTCTAGGCACATCTGCAGTCCTGGATTACCAGTCTCCATCACCTGAAAATGGCACCAGTAGGAGGCATGATGAAAATTAAAGTGTTCCAACTGGTATTGAATACAATAAAAAGAAAAAAGAGAATGGTTTGTGAGGAGGGTTTAATTTTGTATGAAGGTGGCTTTAAGTTATGTATGGAGTTGGGCTTTACGTTTTGTATGGAGGTGGGCTTTAAGTTTTGTATGGAGGTGGGCTATAAGTTATGTATGGAGGTGGGCTTTACGTTTTGTATGGAGGTGGGCTTTACGTTTTGTATGGAGGTGGGCTTTACGTTTTGTATGGAGGTGGGCTTTACGTTTTGTATGGAGGTGGGCTTTACGTTTTGTATGGAGGTGGGCTTTAAGTTTTGTATGGAGGTGGGCTTTAGGTTTTGTATGGAGGTGGGCTTTAAGTTTTGTATGGAGGTGGGCTTTAGTTTTGTATGGAGGTGGGCTTTACGTTTTGTATTGAGTTGGGCTTTAGATTTTGTATGGAGGTGGGCTTTAAGTTATGTATGGAGGTGGGCTTTAAGTTATGTATGGAGGTGGGCTTCAAGTTTTGTATGGAGGTGGGCTTTATGTTTTGTATGGAGGTGGGCTTTACGTTTTGTATGGAGGTGGGCTTTACATTTTGTATGGAGGTGGGATTTAAGTTATGTATGGAGGTGGGCTTTAAGTTTTGTATGGAGGTGGGCTTTAAGTTTTGTATGGAGGTGGGCTTTACGTTTTGTATGGAGATGGGCTTTAAGTTTTGTATGAAGGTGGGATTTACGTTTTGTATGGAGGTGGGCTTTATGTTTTGTATGGAGGTGGGCTTTAAGTTAAAGCGACGCAGTGCCGAATCACAAAAAGTGCTCTGGTCATTGGACAGCAATATGGTCCGGGGCTAAAGTGGTTAAGTTTTGTATGGAGGTGGGCTTTACGTTTTGTATGGAGGTGGGCTTTACGTTTTGTATGGAGGTGGGCTTTACATTTTGTATGGAGGTGGGCTTTAAGTTATGTATGGAGGTGGGCTTTAAGTTTTGTATGGAGGTGGGCTTTAAGTTTTGTATGGAGGTGGGCTTTACGTTTTGTATGGAGATGGGCTTTAAGTTTTGTATGAAGGTGGGATTTACGTTTTGTATGGAGGTGGGCTTTACATTTTGTATGGAGGTGGGCTTTAAGTTAAAGCGACGCAGTGCCGAATCACAAAAAGTGCTCTGGTCATTGGACAGCAATATGGTCCGGGGCTAAAGTGGTTAAGTTTTGTATGGAGGTGGGCTTTACGTTTTGTATGGAGGTGGGCTTTACGTTTTGTATGGAGGTGGGCTTTACATTTTGTATGGAGGTGGGCTTTAAGTTATGTATGGAGGTGGGCTTTAAGTTTTGTATGGAGGTGGGCTTTAAGTTTTGTATGGAGGTGGGCTTTACGTTTTGTATGGAGATGGGCTTTAAGTTTTGTATGAAGGTGGGATTTACGTTTTGTATGGAGGTGGGCTTTACGTTTTGTATGGAGGTGGGCTTTAAGTTTTGTATGGAGGTGGGATTTAAGTTTTGTATGGAGGTGGGCTTTATGTTTTGTATGGCGGTGGGCTTTAAGTTTTGTATGGAGGTGGGCTATAAGTTTTGTATGGGGTTGGGCTTTAGGTTTTGTATGGAGGTGGGCTTTAAGTTTTGTATGGAGGTGGGCATTAAGTTTTGTATGGAGGTGGGCTTTAAGTTTTGTATGGAGGTGGGTTTTAGGTTTTGTATGGAGGCGGGCTTTAACTACTAGCCGACCACCCGCCGTCATATTACTGCGGAACGGTGGCACTGCTGGGCGAGAGCCCGTAGCTATACGTCCGCTAGGGGGCACGTGCACGTCCCCGCTCGCCCCCGAGTCCCGCGCACGTGCCCGGCGGCTACAATCGCCGCCGGGCACACGCGATCGCTCGTTACAGAGCGGGGACCGGGAGCTATGTGTGTAAACAAAAATACCATAAAACGACCCCCTATGTTGTAAACGCTATAACTTTTGCGCAAGCCAATCATTAAACGCTTATTGCGATTTTTTTTAATGAAAAATAGGTAGAAGAATACATATCGGCCTAAACTGACGAAAAAAAATGTTTTTTTATATATTTTTATATATCATTTATTATAGCAAAAAGTAAAAAACATTGAATTTTTTTCAAAATAGTCGCTCTATTTTTGTTTATAGCGCAAAAAATAAAAACCGCAGAGATGATCAAATACCACCAAAAGAAAGCTCTATTTGTGGGAAAAAAAGGACGCCAATTTTGTTTGGGAGCCACCTCGCACGACCGCGCAAAGTTAAAGCGACGCAGTGCCGAATCACAAAAAGTGCTCTGGTCATTGGACAGCAATATGGTCCGGGGCTAAAGTGGTTAAGTTTTGTATGGAGGTGGGCTTTACGTTTTGTATGGAGGTGGGCTTTACATTTTGTATGGAGATGGGCTTTAAGTTATGTATGGAGGTGGGCTTTAAGTTTTGTATGGAGGTGGGCTTTAAGTTTTGTATGGAGGTGGGCTTTACGTTTTGTATGGAGATGGGCTTTAAGTTTTGTATGAAGGTGGGATTTACGTTTTGTATGGAGGTGGGCTTTACGTTTTGTATGGAGGTGGGCTTTACGTTTTGTATGGAGGTGGGCTTTAAGATACATTTAATGAACTTTCTGATTTAAAGGGGTTGTAAAGGTAAAAGTTTTTTCACCCTAATGCATTCTATGCATTAAGGTGAAAAAACATCCAACAATACTGGCCCCCCAGTCCCCCAGTTTTACTTATCTGACCCCTCGAAAGTCCCACGCTCACCCTCGACATCCTCTTCGCCACTCAGCCTGCCGTTGATTGGTTACAGTGGATGGATTGAAAGCAGCGCAGCCATCGGCTCGCGCTGCTGTCAATCACATCCAATGACGTGGCGTGTGGGGGCGGGGCCGAGTGATACAGTGAGCGACTATGGCCGCCGGCTGTATCACGGGAGGGTGCCCGCAAGAACTCAACACAATGCGAGCACGCTCGCATGAAGATGTTGAATCCTTGTGGGGAAAAGCCGAGACAGCCGCCGAGGGACCCCTGAAGACCAGATTTGGGGCCACTCTGTGCAAAACAAGCTGCACAGTGGAGGTAAGTACAACATGTTTGTTATTTAAAAAAAAAAGATCTTTAGTGATCCTTTAAAGATGACTGCAGTTTTCCTGGTTAGCCTTGGCAGTTTACTTGTTGCCTGCAATGGTTCCCTAAATAAGGTCAACATTCTGGTTTAAGCATAGTAGTAATGTTTCCTGGGTTGGCAGTTCGACAGTTTTTTTTACTTGAGTGATTTGATTTTCAGATCAAATAAATTGCTGAATTTTTTTTCATTAAGAAGCTGTTAAAACTAGTGTTGAGCAGAATATGCCATATTCGATTTCGCGATATATCTCGAATATATAGTCGAATATTCGAGATATATTCGCTAAATACGAATATTCGTGATATTTTTTGGAAATGAAATTATTGCGAATTTTCGCTATTGCGAATGCGAATGCGAATTGCGATTGCGAATGCGAAATTTCGAGAAATGCGGAATGGAGCACTCTGATTGGCTCAGAATATTCGTGATATTTTACAATACAAAATAATTGCGAATATTCGAGAAATGCGGAAGGAGCACTCTGATTGGCTCAGAATATTTGTGATATATTACAATACACAATAATTGCGAATATTCGGCAAATGCGGAAGGAGCACTCTGATTGGCTCAGAATATTCGTGATATATTACAGAATAAAATAATTGCGAATATTCGAGAAATGCGGAATGGAGCACTCTGATTGGCTCAGAATATTCGTGATATATTACAATATAAAATAATTGCGAATATTCGAGAAATGCGGAATGGAGCACTCTGATTGGCTCAGAATATTCGTGATATATTACAATATAAAATAATTGCGAATATTTGAGAAATGCGGAATGGAGCACTCTGATTGGCTCAGAATATTCGTGATATATTACAATACAAAATAATTGCGAAATTTCGAGAAATGCGGAATGGAGCACTCTGATTGGCTCAGAATATTCGTGATATATTACAATATAAAATAATCGCGTGATATCGCTATTGCCGAATAATCGCATTGCGATTTTTCGGCAATATAAAATGAGCGCTGCAGCTACTCGGCCCAAGGTCTCTAATCATACCAGCAATGCTTTTAGACGTCGATGGGGATCTCTAGGATGTGATCTGTTCTAAAAAAAAAATTGAAAACATTTGAATATTCGAAATAGCGAATATTCGCCGCGATATTCGTGTTATTCGCGAATACTCGAATATGCAATATTCGTAGCGAATATTCGCAATGCGAATATTCGTGAGCAACACTCGTTAAAACCCATTGTCTATTAACACCTACACATTTCCCTTGAAATGGAAGAGCAGGTAATTAGCCACCCTTTACCTGACAACCTTAAAAATGAAATGCGCCTCACCGCTTCATTGCATATTGTTGACTGACAGCACAGCTTACACCCAACAAATCAGTACACTTTAAATTGCTTCAAGAAGCTGAGGCATTTTTCCCAGTTCAGACCTACCTACTCAGGTATGACATGTTGGGGAGAAGTACGGTAATATTATACCTCTACATGGCGTGTGAATGACAGAAAAAGGTTTGTAGGTCAAAAATGAAGTTATGTTAGATGCAGCTGTGGTATGTACAGTAGCTGTTTTGTGATGTGAACAGTGCACAGTGCTTTGTCCAGCCATATGAAAACGTTTCTGAAGTTGAAACCATTAGAGCTTCAAGTGACAACTATAATTACTGACCACTGAACATACTCACAGGTAATGTGTGTAGTTCACTATGTACAAAAAGCCGTAACCAATTAAAATGAATCGTTCACTGTTATCATTAGCATAAACTGATATCGGACTGGTTGATATGGGTTACTAAACTGTGTACAACCCATTAAAGGTCGTCAAATGTTCCCCTCACCTCCCTAGGTGCTTACATATGCCTTCATCGCTGCTGTGTGGACCTGCCTACTGCAGCACAGCCTTTCAAGACCACATCCATTCTCTTTTAGACAGCTGGGGGTTGTCAGGTTGTCATGAGTATGGCCCAATCATAGATAAGATAAAGCCTGGCTGTTATCATTGGTGTCATTATGTGGCACTAAATTAGCATCCTTATTATTTATGTCATAATGGGTCTCAATCATGAAATGTCAGAAAGGGAGTGTGTATACAACCAAAACAATACAGAACTAGAAAAATAAGGGCTTATTTCCACTGGCGTTTTACAGCGTTTTTTTTTTTTGTGAGCTGGAGCTCAAAAACGCAGCGGTAGCGTTTTTAAAGCGTTTTTGCACGTTTTTTTTAATGTCTGGCGTTTTTACAGCTCTATTGCTGGAGCTTTAGAACACACTGGTCCTGCGTTTTTTTTTTTGCAGCTTAAAAACGTCTCAGCCATCTACAGCTCAAAAACGTCATGGTGGGCATGAGGCCATAGACTAACATGGACTAACATTTTAAGCTGCAAAAAACGCTCAGAAAAGTGGCTGTAAAAACGCCAGTGGAAATGAGCCCTAAAGATAAAATCTGGTTATTTAGAGCAATGCAGACAGTCCTTATTTTTTGAAATTTTTAAATATTGGCCCAAGATCTGGATGGCCAGCCTGATTTAATGGAGAAGTTTGGGGTAGTGAAAAAAGCAAACTATACAGTACTCACCTCCCTACCCACAGGTCGAAAAAAAAAAAATAGCTTGATTCCCCCATCAACACAGTCACAGTGTTGATGGAAAAATCCTTTTCGCATCGCTATTGTGTTCTGCCGCCTGGGAGCCATCCCTGCTGGCAGAACACAGTGATCGCATGAAAAAAAAAAATATGTTAGGCTGGTTGCACCTGCCCACAGATTTATCGAATCCCAGCTGGGCCCTGTTGAACTGAGCGAGATTTGGTCCATCTATTTCTGGCTTAAAGGGGTTGTAAAGGAAAAAAATGTTTTTTCATAATAAGCATCCTTTACCTGCATACATTCCTGTTTTCACTTCTTCGTTGTTAGTTTTTGCTCAGAAATTGCTCTATTTCTTTTCTATTCTGTTCACTTCCTGCTTTTCTGATTGTAACTCACCACAGTGAAGGGAGGCTTTTGCTGCGGTGGTCAGTGACGTGCTCACCCCCTCATGGGAACTACATCTGTGTGGCAGGACGCTCTCTACGTGTTAGAGACTTCAAGGAGGTGTGAATTACTGGGCGTGCCTGTCAGTACTGGATCCCTCTAGGACCCAGCACTCTCACCTGACACAGCCTTGGCTGGGAAACACTGATTGGCCAGCTCTCCTTTAAAACACCTGTGGCTTCACCCAATCAGTGCTCGTGATAGAGTTACTCTGCTTGCCTTGTGTGATCCAGCCTGACCTGTTTATCTGTAAACTTTGTGTATGACCCGGCTTGTTTGACCCTGCTTGTTGCTTCCGATTTGGTACCTTCCGACCTTCAGTCTGCTCTGAGCAGAGAGCAGTGACTATCAGTCACTGCTCTCTGCTCTGCCCCTCAAGCACTCATTGGAGCCCCAGGCTGGGGAGAGGCGGAGCCAGCAGTCACTCAGGCATTTAGGTAATTTCCAATTGTTATGATCAGGAACCTTTGAGAGTCTGGAGTGGCTCTGTGATGTCAGCCGACAGTGGACTTTAGCCCGCTGTTGGCTGATCCTGGGTCACAGTAGAGAGCAAGTATATGCATTCCTGTGACCGAAAAGAAAGATATGGCCAAACAAGCTTTGACAATACTTCTCTTTTAAGCTTGGACTTGTGTGGTCCAGTCTATTATATAATTAGCTAGCGACGTAATTAGGTGAGGGAAGTAGCACCAGTGACCTTGGCCCAAAAATGACAACTGTACAAGCCAACAACTGAAGCCTCGTACACACGATCAGTTTTCCCGACGGGAAAACTGTGTAGCGCTTTTGGCAGGGAATCCCGGCCATGTGTATGCTCCTCGCAGTTTTTCCGAGGGGAAAACTGCCCAAAATCTGCCGGACAAAAAAAGAGAACCAGTTCTCTTTTTTCCCGCCAGAAAATCCGGCGGACTTTTGCCCAGCGGTTTTTGGCAGTTTTCCTATTGGAAAACCGTCCGTGCGCAGGGGAAAGACTGAACTAAGCAGGTTCTCGGCTTTCCCCTCGGGATTTCCAACTGGAAATTTTCTCATCGGAAATCCCGTACGTGTGTACGAGTCATAAGAGTAAGGAAGGATGATTTCATATCTTCTGAGCAATATAGAGCCTTTTTTTACCACCTCTTGCACAGATCTTGGCCAATTAAAGCCCAGTGGAGGGCAGATTTCACAATATGTAAATGTTGTTGTTTGGCATTGCCTTCTCTAACTGTGCTGCCCACAAGTGCCCTATAAAAATTACAATTCTGGTTGATAAATTTCTCAGCATTTCTCAACTTTTTTACCCCAGAGGAACCCTTGAAATAGTTTTCAGGTCTTGGGGAACCCCTACTAAAACAAATTAATTAGGGGTCAGTGGAAAAAATACCCCTTTCATTGGTGGACAGGAGGAATATTGCCCCCCAGAGAGTGGTGGTCAGAATACCATCCTTACAGACAGTTGAAAATATTAATTGTATCTTGCATTGGCTCTGCCAAGTGGTGTTGGTTCCAGAACTATGAAGGCACAATTGATTGTCAATCAGCCGCAGCTCAAGGAGTCCCAAGCAACCTGTTGAGGAGCCCTAGCTGAAAATGGTGGAATTAGGTTCTTATTTTTACTATCATTTATACTGTCTTGGTATATATAGCATGCAGAACAAGCATGATACAATAATAATGGATGTAACTGTTCTGAAATGGGGTATGGTGTTAAAAATTCTGTGGCGAAGGCACAAACCTTCTGGGTTTATCTACATTTGCTTTCTGCACAACAACTTCACATTGTTTTCTGTGAACAATCAAGTAGAATCATTAGAAGTATAATCAGCAGTCGTCCAGCAATCTGAATAACTCCCAGAAGGTGACACAGAAATTAATGTGTTTTTCACAGTCAAACTGTTTACACAGTATAACACCAGACACCTGATTTACTGTATGACTTATTAGGTGAGGCCTTTTCAGCACATTCTACAAAATGTCAGGAAATCAACAACTTTTATGGCACTACATTCTTTTTCACACTTACCGTAGATTTTCTAAGGCCGCGTACACGCGATCGAATTTATCTGCTGAAACTGGTCCGACGGACTGCTTCAGCAGACATCTCCGATCGTGTGTACGGGCTAGCGGACATGTTTTCCCAGCGGACAAATTTCAAAGCATGCTTTGAAATTTGTCCACCGGAGACATGTCCGTCGGATATGTTCGCTGGTTAGTACACTAACCAGCGGACAGAAATCTCCGCGCATGCGTCGAATGGATTCGACGCATGCGTGGAAGTATTTCACTTCCTCGTCTGGTGACGTGGCGGCGTCAACGTCACCGCCACGTCACCGCGTTCCCTGGCCGAGGGGATTTTCATCCGATGGTGTGTACACACCGTCGGACTAAAATCCGGAGGAGACATGTCCGCTGCAAACGGTCCATCGGACATGTTTGAGCGGACATGTCCCTCCGTGTGTACGCGGCCTTAAAGCTAAGGTAAAGTATTACTTTTTTATTTGTTATGCAGTCTAGCTGCATAACAAGTAAAGAACATGGCAGTACCCCCTGTCCCCTGGGCAGCATTGTTAATTGGATTAGTGTGTAAGGGGCAGGTTGGACCTCTCTGTGTAAGAGCCCAGTCAAGCTCTCTAGTGTGCTGCTGATACAGGGCAAAACTTGTAGTATTACGCACACATGCATAGTAGTGTAATTATAACACTAAATTACATATCCAGGGATGTTCTATTAAAGATATACCATCGGTAGGGAGTTTATGCTCACACCAGTGTTGCTTTGCTTATTATTGCTGTAGTGGAGTAATCTAAAGAAATGGTCTCCAAACTGCAGCCCAGGGACCAGATGCGGCCCTTTGCTTGCCTTTATACGGCCCTTATTCCTGCCACTGATTCGATACACGATTCTGCCAACTGACATCAACAATGGGGCACCTCTTCTCCCACTGACACCAACAATGTGGAACTCTTCCTCCCAATGATACCAAAACTGAGGCACCTATTCTCCCACTGACAACAATGGGGCACTATTCCTCCCAATGATACCAATTCTGGAGCACTATTGCTCCCCCTAATACAAATGTGGTTAGGTTTTCTCTCACTAATGCCAGGAGAGATTTCTCTCCCACTGGCCACAATCTAGCCCCCTAATGACTGAAATACACTGTCCCTTTGTTTAGAAAGTTTGGAGATCCCTGGTCTAAAGGGCTATAACTCTTTTTTTCTTTTTTACTATTTGTAGCAGTAGTGTTATTTTGTAAAATGAAATATAAAGATTTGGGGAAAAAATTGCATACCTATTAGTCCAGTGAACTGCTGATACATCTGTTCAGTACAAGTAGGAAAAAATCAAATATTGTCATTCTAGTTCCTCTACTGGTTGAATGTTGTTCATTTATAAAAATTAAGGGCCAGATTCTCGTAGATCCGCGTATCTACGAGCAGGGCGTAGCGTATGCCATTTACACTACGCCGCTGCAACTTACTGGAGCAATTGCCGTATTCTCCTAGCACTTGCTCCGTAATTTGCGGCGGCGTAGTCTAAATGGCCTGGCGTAAGGCCGCGTAATTCAAAGGGGGTGGCTTGTATTTAAATTAAGCGCACCCCCGTGACGAACGAACTGAGCATGCTCTGGCCTTAAACGTAGGCCACTGCGCATGCTCCGTAGTACGCCGCAAAAACATTGGTTGGGACGTGAACGTAATTTACGCACAGCCCTATTCGCGATGAGTTACGTAAACGACGTAAACAACGGAGAAAACCGACGCTGTCCCGACGGCCATACTTAACATGGCATACAGCGGACCGACGTAAGGTTACCCCTCATATAGCAGGGGTAACCTTACGCTTACGAAAAGGACGTAAACTATGGCGAAGCGGCGCAAAAACGTTCAGGAATCGGTGTATCGGCTCATTTGCATATGCGGTGCAGAAATCGATGTAAACGCCACCTAGCGGCCGCCGTATTATTGCATTTAAGATCCGACGGTGTAAGTGACTTACGCCAGTCGGATCTTAGCGTAAATCCGGCGTATCATGTTTTGGGAATACAAAACAATGATCCGCCGGCGGGAAATACAAATTACGCCGGTGTATCTGTAGATACACCGGCGTAATTCTTTTGAGAATCTGGCCCTAAGTGGTTCAGGAAAATACCTTGTTATGGCCATTAGATGGAGCTGAGGATTATAGAAAATATATATTATTTCTTATGACCTTCAGCTACATTTAGTGGCCATAATGCATAACATTTGACAGGTTGAGGAAATAACATGGGAATGTTTTGTCCCATCTGCACAGAATGAATGTACCTCTGTTTGGCTGGACAAATACTGTAGCTATGAAAATTGCGTAGAAATACACCTCATAGTGAACATTAAAAAAATGTTTTATCCTTTTATTACAACCTACAACCTAATTTTCTGCGCCAAGATCTACTATGTCAAACCATTTAGGATGGCTACTTACAATTGCTCGATTTTTTTTTAATATTTTTAAATATAAGGCATGAAATGGGAGAAAAGTGTAATACAGAAATAGATGTCTAAAAAAGAGACAATTGAGAACTAAATCAATCTAGCAATATAAATAGCTATTATTAAAATATACTTCCTATGGTTTTCTTACTAAATGTCTGGTTTGTTTTGCTTGAGCTGTGGTTTCTCTCCCGTTGCCTGAAATCACCCACAGAAGAGATCTGTGTCCTGTGAAAACGAAACCCCCCTGATGTTTCTGGGAAGACTTTTTCTATCCTGACTCATTTCCTCCTGTACTAGAATGTCTAAGGAACTTTCTGATCACCTTATGCCACACACTAGTGCGTAGGTACTCAGGACGGAGAGCAGTAACCTATAAAAATACAGAGTAAAGCTGGCCATATGCATTCGCGATAAACCAACCCAAATTCACTCAGTTTAGCCCACCCTGCCCTGTTTAACAAAAGCTGATCATTCAATTGATTTCTGTTGAACGAATCTGCTGGGAAATTTTCACCTAAACAGCAGCTGCATTCAATCAGATGCAGTTGCTCTTTGGGTGTCAGAGTATAACAGCCCAGCCGGGGAATTAATCCATGCTATGTAGTATGGACGGAGCTGGGTACAGGTGGATCAAAATTTTGCTCTGTGTTTGTCGCTCCCTGTTCAAGAAGAGTCCATCAGTATATTGACTTTTTGACTTTCATTCCATCAGCGGCTGTACCCCCTGATCATTGTATTCTGACAGAGAAGGAGTCTAACTGTCAGAATACAATGACATCTACCTTGCATGTGTGGATGGAGGAATCCATTTTTTTTTTTTTTCAGTCCACTAGCTGAACAAAGAAAAAGAAAAAACTATGCATAAGTACCCAGCTATAGATTTTCATTTTCATTCAGCCTCAGGCTGAACAAAATAAATCTAACAGCGTATGGCTAAGAAAACATTTCCCAAGATGTGCGGCACACAGTTGATAGGTCCCAACAAGTAGACATGAACTTGTGATGTTAAATGTTGAATAAAAGTGGTCACTTTAAATGCAAAAACATGGTTCACACATAAATATTATAAATAGTAATTAATAACCTTTTTCAGTTAGGATTCCATTGGTGTGTTGCTGTGCCTTTCATTCTAAAGTTACAAAGCCACCCACAACTCTGCCCCCAGCTTCATCACCAGACTAGTCACAAAATACCAACCTAATCATACTCTTTGTTCCTCCCATGACCTCCTGCTCTCTAGCTCCATCATCACTTCCTCCTATATTCTCCTCCAGGACTTCTCGCGAGCCTCTCCTATCCTCTGGAATACCCTACCCCAAATCTATCTGCTTTTAGGCAATCCCTGAAAACTTTTCACTTTGGAGAAGCCTACCCTGCCTCCTCCTAACAACTTTTATTTTATTTTCTTCATCAGCTCATCCCCCCCAGTTATTACCCTTTGTATCACTTGACCCTCCCTCCTAGATTGTTAGGCCTCGTACACACAATCAGAATTTTTTCATCGGATATTCCAACCGTGTGAATGCCCCATCAGACTTTTTCCGTTGGAAATTCCGACGGAGTTAGAAACATGTTAGATGTTAGAACATGTTCTCTTTTTTTCAGTCGAAAAATAAATTTGACCGGAAATTCTGTTTGTCTGTATGGAATTACGACGGAGAAAAAAACATGCATGCTCAGAAACAATATAACACATGCTCAGAAGCAATGAAATTCATTTTTCACTGCGTTTTTTGATGGTCGGAATTCGGTGTGACAGTGTGTATGCAAGACAGCTTGAACAGAATTCCATCAGAAAAACGTGCCAGAGTTTATTCCGACTGAAACTCCGATTGTGTGTACAGGGCATAAGCTCTAATGAGCAGGGCCCCTTGATTCCTTCTGTATTGCATTGTATTGTAATTGTACTGTCTACCCTACTGTTTTGCACATACTGTCAGGCGCCATATAAATCCTGTAATAATAATAATAATAAAGGGCACCCCAATGAATCTCCAAACTGCATGTGCACTGCAACACAACACACGGTATCCTGTGCATTTCACTGAAAGAAAATACAGCCTGCCCTGTTTGCACGTGTGTTGGGTGCATTTCAGCTCTCTCATTTTGAATTGGCTGTTTACCACACCATAAGGCAATGCATTTCAATGTGTGCATTGCAATGCACAGCCAATACTTTTTCACTATTGATGGAGTGTTTCTGCCAGGCTTCTATTCCTGTCTGTGCCCACATCATGGATACTTCCAACACTTCCTGTGACACCAGCACAATAAATTGGGGGGAGTAGTTCTTACCAAGACAGGAAGGCAGAGACTGCAATATATACAGTGTCAGATGTAACCCTTCCTCATTATATTAAATATGTATTTTTGTCTGTGTCTCCATTAGAGGTCTCAGCCCTTCCCAACTTATTGCAAAACAAACGAAAACATGTTGGCTGTAATTGGCCTTTAAATATGCCTCCAGTCTTTTACAATGCTATTAAAAGCATGACATGTAAATATATAAAAGTTTCCTGAGGTTATTTGATAGGAAATAAATTGGGAGTTCTGATAGAGACATTTTCTTACATATTGTACTGCTGATTTGCCCAGATTTAAAAAAATCACTATAGCTGGGACCTCTCCGGCTTTCACCTGGAGACTCTGACTAATTGGTTTGATTACTGAATCTCAAGGCTGCCATTAGTGTCACTATTCCTGTTAGCCATTGGCAGGAGCGGTAAACTGGCACTGGTGAGAAGGAGAGACTACCACTCTCTGCCATTAGAGTCACTATTCCTGTTAGCCATTGGCAGGAGCGGTAAACTGGCACTGGTGAGAAGGAGAGACTACCACTCTCTGCCATTAGAGTCACTATTCCTGTTAGCCATTGGCAGGAGCCGTAAACTGGTGCTGGTAAGAAGGAGAGACCACCACTCTCTGCCATTAGAGTCACTATTCCTGTTAGCCATTGGCAGGAGCCGTAAACTGGTGCTGGTGATGAAGCTCCTTTACAGGAAATACAGTAATCAGTTTGATTACTGGAACTCGGAGCCACCAGTAGTGTCAGTATGCCTGTTGTCAAGAGGCGGGAGCCACAAACTGGCACTGGTGAGAAGGAGAGACTACCGGGCTCCTGTAGTCCCACAATTATCATCATTGCCATGTATTGTCACAATTGCCTATTTGCTGCCCACGTATTTTAAAGATTGCCTATTTGTTGCTCATATAATGTTAGGATTGCTATTTTTGCCTACATATTTTTAAGCCAACTTAATTTATTTACAGGAAATCTAGTATTTCGTTTGATTACTGGAACCCGGAGCTACCCGTAGTGTCAGTATTCCTGTTGTTAAGAGGCCAGAGCCACAAACTGTCACTGGTGAGAAGGAGAGACTACCACTCTCTGCCATTAGTGTCACTATTTCTGTTAGCCATTGGCAGGAGCCGTAAACTGGTGCTGGTGAGAAGGAAAGACCACCTGGGCTCCTTTACAGGAAATACAGTAATCAGTTTGATTACTGGAACTCGGAGCCACCGGTAGTGTCAGTATTACTGTTGTCAAGAGGCCAGAGACATCAGTAGTGTCAGTATTCCTGTTGTCAAGAGGCCGGAGCCACAAACTGGCCCTGGTGAGAAGGAAAGACTACCCGGCTCCTCTAGTCCCACAGTTATCATCATTGGCCATGTATTGTCACAATTGCCTATTTGCTGCCCACATATTTTAAAGGTCGCCTATTTGTTGCTCATATAATGTCAGGATTGCTATTTTTGCCTACATATTTTTAAGCCAACTTTATTTATTTACAGGAAAATCTAGTATTTCGTTTGATTACTAGAACCCGGAGCCACCAGTAGTGTCAGTATTCCTGTTGTTAAGAGGCCAGAGCCACAAACTGGCACTGGTGAGAAAGAGACACTACCAATCTCCTGTAGTCTCACCATTATCATTCTTGGCAATGTATTGCCACAATTGCCTATTTGCTGCCCATGTATTTTAAAGGTCACCCATTTGTTGCTCATTTATTGTCAGGATTGCTTTTTTTAACCAACATATTTTTAAGCCAGCTTCATTTGATTACAGGAATTTCAGTAATCAGTTTGATTCCTGGAACTCTGAGCCAGTGTTAGTATTCCCTTCATCAAGAGACCGGAGCCACAAACTGGCACTGGTGAGAAGTAGAGAGCTGGGAGGAAGGGTGTTATTAGATGCCTGTAATAAGGGGAAAGGTTGATGGTGGTGGTGATAGGCATACTGGGTTCCTGTCACTGCTGTCGTCATTGCTGTGCTATTAAAAGAATTGCTTATTTGTTGCCCATATATTGTAAAGATTGTCAATTTGTTGATCATATATTGTCAGGATTGCTACTTTTTGCCTACATAAGCCAGCTTTGTTCACTAAAGAACCATATATCGAAAAAACAGAGGGTGCTTGTACTATGTCTGATTTGACTAAAGATGGCTAATACCATGGAACACTATGCAATATGCTGCATATAACTTCCTAGCAAATGCAAATGTGCTGTAAATTTTATTATTTGCCATAAAAAGATTTACATGCATAATGGTAGATGGTAATAAAAGTTTTCTTTTATCCAAGAAAATGTTTTTTTGAAGAGACATAAATACACAGACAATGCATATTAACCACTTGCTTACTGGGCACATATACCCCCCTCCTGCCCAGGTGAAATTTCAGCTTTCGGCATTGCGTCGCTTTAACTTACAATTGCGCGGTCGTGCAACCTGGCTTCCAAACAAAATTTACGTCCTTTTTTCCCCAAAAGTAGAGCTTTCTTTTGGTGGTATTTGATCACCTCTGTGGTTTTTATTTTTTGCGCTATAAACAAAAAAGAGCGTCAATTTTGAAAAAAAAATACAATATTTTTTACTTGTTGCTATAATAAATAGCCCAATTTAAAAAAAATAAATAAATTTTTTTCTCAGTCTAGGCCGATACGTATTTTACATATATTTGGTAAAAAAAAAAAAAATTGCAATAAGCGACTGGTTTGCGCAAAAGTTATAGCACCTACAAAATAGGGGACAGAATAATTTTTTTTATATATATTTTTTTTTTACTAGTAATGGCGGAGATCTACGATTTTTATTGGGACTGCGACATTATGGCAGACACATCGGACACTTTTTTTTTTTTATAAATTATTTTTATTAGTTTTAAAAGAAAACACAAAAAATAAAACAGCAGCCGGCCAGTACACACTGAGCCGTACCAGGCCAACATGGCCCATTACAAAGGTATAAACAATGACCGTCTATCTAACAGAGACAGTGCCTAGCTAACAACCTAACAAAACAAGAACACAATCCCCCCTAGTCGTCCCCCCCCCGCTCAGCACTCCCTCTCGATCAAAATCCGTAGCCATATGGACGCCACAACCCCACCTGCCCGGGTTCCGCGGTGGACCTCCATGTGTCAAACCCATCTATACATCAAAAAACAGAATGTGCATATATATAACCCCACAGTCAGTCAGACCCCAAACAAAGACGTCAACCGAGAGTCAAATCCGAGTTATACCACGCCCGCCATACCTTATCAAACTTCCCTCCGCACCCCCTTGATAAGTACGTAGACTTGTAATATGGCATCATAGAATTAACCAAGCCCTTCCAGAAACCCAATGTAGGGGCCCCCGGCTTGCGCCACCGTAGTAATATGGCCTTCCTTGCATAAAAAAAGAGTATGTTGAGTAGGGTCCTGTGCGCCCTAGATGGGACCACATCCTCAACCAGCCCCAGAAGGCACACCCTAACCGTCACTGGAACTGGAATCCACATCGGACACTTTTGACACCATTCACATTTATACTGCGATCAGTTCTATAAATATGCACCAATTACTGTATAAATGTGACTGGCATTAAAGAGGTTAACACTAGGGGGTGAGGAAGGGGTTAAATGTGTACCCTGCATAGTGTTCTATGTACAAGGGACACAGATTGGTCTCCTCTTTCCCTGACAGTGACAGGACGCTGTGTGAGCCGGCAATGAGAGATGATCTCATATGTTTACATTTGAGATCATCTCTCATTGGCCGCACAGATCGCATAGCAAACGGCCACTCTGATTGGCCGTTCGCCGCGATCTGTGATTGGCTGTGTCCAAGGGAAATTTCCCCGATGTGCGTTCTGGAGCGCGCTCAGGGAACGCCCAAAGGGAAGACGTCGTGTTGGAATTTCAGGTCCGCGCTGTAGCCGTCATTCTGCTATAGCGCGGGCCTCAAGAAGTTAATATATTTTGTAAGATGAATGTAATGTAGTTGTATTAAAAGTTTACTGTTTTTTTTTGCTTTATAACCAAATTCCTTTTTTTGGGGTTTTCTTTTGGCTAGAATGGAAAAAGTTAGTCATGTTTTTATTTCTGTATGTTGAGGATACAGTAGCGTAGAACTTCAATAGGGATAAGATGATGATAAAAACCAGGCATATGTTGTTATTTTCCCCAGTCCAGCCTTCTACTGTCACCTTTGGAGACATTCTGCTCCCTTCCTGTCCTGGTGCCCTGTCCTGGTAACCACACAGGAAGTGAAAGAAAATCTTCCCAGAAGACAAGCTAAAAATAGCAACAAACAGATGTTCTAACCTCCCCCAAAAAAAGCTTTTGTCTTGAGTTTTAAAATGGTATTAAAGGTTTGGCTTTCTGTTTTGCACAGAGCAGCCCCAATCATCTTCTTCTGGAGTCCCCCGCAGGCACTCTTGGCTCCTCCCCCTTTACCAGTGCACCGACATAGCAAGCCGCTTGCTATAGGGCACTGGTGTGTGCTCGCTCCTGAGCCCTGCTCTATGCGTCCATAAGACAGATAGAGCTGTGGCTTAGCCCCACCCCCCACTCTCTCCTCAGTGTCTCACTGGCTGTGATTGACAGCAATGGGAGTCAATGGTCTTCCGCTGCTGTCTCAGCCAATGAGGGGAGGGAGTCCCTGGACAGCCAAGGCTCTCATGCACATCAATGGATCGAAAGGGAGCTCAGGTAAATATTGGGAGGGGAGGGGGAGCTGCACACAGAAGTTTTTGTTTTACCTTCATGCATAGAATAAATGAAGGTAAAAAAAAACTTCAGCCTTTACAACCACTTTAAAGTGAAATTAACAAACTATTAAGCAGGCTTTAAAATGGATTAGCTCTAAATGCAATGCAGCTGAAACACAATTTCTATTGATTTAGAATTACTTTTAACCTTAGAGCCGTTTCTAATAAAACATGGATGCTTCATTAGTAATTTTTACTATTCTACAGATACTGATTGCCAGACTCATGATGATCCTTTGGTTTTAATACTCTGATTTAGTAATCCAGAACAAGTGTGCAGATAAGGACTTAAAGGGGTTGTAAAGACAACAATATTTTCTTCTTAAATTAAAGTCTGACAGTAGCTGATAAAGTAAAAAGTAATGTTTTGCATTATAACTAGTTTGATACCTGTTGAAATCAAGCTGTTTTATTCACCTCCAGCACTCCTGAATCGTTATTCTCACCGACTTCCTGGTTTGCAGTGCGCATTCATTCTTGCTACATCACGGCCTAATGGGAACTGCAGTTCCCATTAGGCTTAGCCTCCATGCCTGTGAGGGATAAGAGAGCATCTTCACGCAGGGCTGTAGTCATAGGGAGGGGGTTAGCACATTCTGCTTTCCACCATGCAAAACGGCTCAGATGCTGGTGGAAAGCAAGAGGAGGAAAGAGAGGTAAGTGATATTTAAATGCTCTAGCTTACAGCAATCAATTGATCTAATAAAAAAACAAACCTTTAGTGTTCCTTTAACTCTCACACAAAGCCTAGCTCCAAGTGTAAGCAAACTTTAAATAGTTTTTTGACCATGCTGGTCCAAACAAACTATTTCCTTCACTAACGCACGCAGCAGTTGTGTTCGCTGTATAAAATATATGTATGTAGCAGAGATACAGGGACACTCCCAGAATAAGCTGAGTGCTGCTCAGTCATTTACAGAAAGTCTTGTGTTTTCTAAATAAATACAAGCTTCTTCTGATTGGCTGAGGTGGAGAATGTGCCATCATCCGTCCATCTCTCCAAGCTGGTCCAAACAAACTGTTTAACCACTTAAGGACCCCCGCACGCACATATACGGCCACAGAATGGCTCGTACAGGCACAAGGGCGTAAATTTACGTCCCCGCCTTCGTGCGGTTCGGGGGTCCCATCGGGACCCCCTCCGCGGCGTGCGGGGGTCCCCCTGCCTCTGGGAGCGATCGCCGACGAGCAGGCGGATGTCCGTGATTTCCGCCCCCCCCCCCCCGCGCGATCGCTCCCAGCCAATGGGAGCGCGCTCCCATCGTGTCAGTTCCTCCTCCTGTGTTTACACAGGAAGGAGGAAATGATGTAATCTCTCATCGCAGCGCTGTTTCCCAGCGCTGCTGATGAGAGAAGACATCACAAGTAAGTGTGCACCAACACAACACTGACACACACTCACATAGGCATATTAACCCCTTGTGATCGCCCCCCCCCACCCCCCTGTCACAGTGTCACTGAATGCAGTGATCTAATCACTGCATTTAGTGTCAGTGTGACAGGCAGTGTAAAAAACAGTTAGTGTTAGGTTCAGGATAGCCCCCCCCACCCCCCCTAATAAAGTTTTAACCCCCTGATCACCGCCCTAGTTAACCCTTTAACTCCCTATTGCCAGCATCACTAAGCGATCATTTTTCTGATCGCTGTATTAGTGTCGCTGTTCCCGCTAGGTAGCTATTTTTTTTTATTGCGATTTTTTTTTTTACTAAAGACATGTGGCTGAATTAATTTTGGCCTAAATGTTTTACTAAAATTTAGTTTATTTGATTTTTTTTATAACAAAAAGTAAAAAAATTGTGGTTTTTTTTCAAAATTGTGGCTCTATTTTAGTTTATAGCGCAAAAAATAAAAATCGCAGAGGCGATCAAATACCACCGAAAGAAAGCTCTATTTGTGGGAAGAAAAGGACGCAAATTTTGTTTGGGAGCCACGTCGCACGACCGCGCAATTGTCTGTTAAAGCGACGCAGTGCCGAATCGCAAAAACACCTTGGGTCATTTACCAGCGTATTGGTCCGGGTCTTAAGTGGTTAAAGTTTGCTAAAACTTGAAGTTAGGCTTTAATTTTTCTTTCCAGATATGCATAAAACTCCTTTAATTCTGGTTTATAATCAATATTTTATGTAGTTTTTATAGTATGTTGGTATTGGTGCCAGGGTCTCTATAACAGTGTTAAGTTGGTACCCAGGTCTCTATAACAGTGTTATGCTGGTGCCAGGGTCTTTATAACAGTGTTAAGTTGGTGCCATAGTCTTTATAACAGTGTTATGTTGGTACCATAGTCTCTATAACCGTGTTATGTTGGTACCATAGTCTCTATAACAGTGTTATGTTGGTACCATAGTATCTATAACCGTGTTATGTTGGTACCATAGTCTTTATAACAGTGTTATGTTGGTACCATAGTCTCTATAACAGTGTTATGTTGGTGCCATAGTCTCTATAACAGTGTTATGTTGGTACCATAGTCTCTATAACAGTGTTATGTTGGTACCATAGTCTCTATAACAGTGTTATGTTGGTACCATAGTCTCTATAACAGTGTTATGTTGGTACCATAGTCTCTATAACAGTGTTATGTTGGTACCATAGTCTCTATAACAGTGTTATGTTGGTACCATAGTCTCTATAACAGTGTTATGTTGGTACCATAGTCTCTATAACAGTGTTGTGTTGGTACCATAATCTCTATAACAGTGGTATGTTGGTACCATAGTCTCTATAACAGTGTTATGTTGGTACCAGGGTCTCTATAACAGTGTTATGTTGGTGCCAGGGTCTCTATAACAGTGTTAAGTTGGTGCCAGAGTATGTATAACAGTGTTTTGTTGGTGCCAGGGTCTCTATAACAGTGTTAAGTTGGTACCAGGGTCTATATAACAGTGTTAAGTTGGTGCTAGGGTTTCTATAACAGTGTTATGTTTGTGTCAGTGTCCCTGTAATGCTGCGTACACACAATCTGTATTTCCGACAACAAATGTTCGATGTGAGCTTTTGGACGGATATTCCAACCGTATGTATGCTCCATCGGACATTTGCTGTTGGAATTTCCAGACGCAATTCAGACACACAAAAATCCTACGCATGCTCAGAATCATTGAACTTCATTTTTCTCGGCTCGTCGTAGTGTTGTACGTCATCGCGTTCTTGTCCTTCGGAATTTCCGACAACGTTTGTGTGACTGTGTGTATGCAACACAAGTTTGAGCCAACATTTCCTTCTGAAAAAAATCCACAGTTTTGTAGTCGGAATGTCCGATCGTGTGTACGCGGCATTAGAGTGTTAAAGTGGTTGTAAACCCTGTTACACCACTTGTATCTACAGGTATGCCTATAATAAGGCTTACCTGTAGGTACTGTAAATATCTCTTAAACCTGTTTAGGAGTTATTTACTTTATACACTTGTGTCTACGTCATTGGCGCATGCACACTGAAGAAACTGGCCACTTGTGCTATTTCGTCAGCAGCCATGCTTTGACCAGCAGGAGTACCATCATCGCGGCTCTGACCAATCAGTGCTGGAGCCTGCGAACCTTGAAATAACTGCAGGAGACATATCGCTTAGTCACAGCGGTGTGTGTGGACTACTGCAACAGCTTTGATCTAAGGTAAGTATTTAATAATGAGCTAGTATGCTATGCATACTAGCTCATTATGCCTTTGTCTTACAGGTTTTTTTTCGGATTTACAACCACTTTAAATTGGTGACAGGGTCTCTATAACAGTGTTGCCTTTTAACCAAAATGTATTTACGGCAACCTGATATTAACCTAAAAATGATTAATCTAGCCTCAGGACTAGAACAGGAATAATTTACTGAATGGTAAATTGTAGTAAATCCATAGCTTTAAGCAGAGTTTTTCTTCTCTGGAAGACAAGCTTACACATATTAGTACTTAGTGTATTGCACAACCCAGTTTATATAGGATAGTCATACTTCCTTATCAACTCTTTATTTAATGTGGGCCTTTGTGGTTGGTGAGTAATCTAGTAGACCACAATTACAGACCGAGACTACAAGGAAGGTACAGGCAAGAAACTTTTATACCGCACTATACGTCACAATTGGTTACTAAAGGTCTGCAGGATAATATTTGAAGATCAATCAGCCCTAGGCACACATGACTGATAACGCTATTTCTCCTCCGCCTTTTTTTACTCACATTATGCAAATATTAAAGCTAAATATAAACCAGATTGCACTATAGAAGATTGTATCTATTCTATATGCTGAGCTATTACTGTTGTAGACAGTCCACTAATCAAGAGTCTGAGTGTAATGTGAATTACAAATGTCCTTAGGAATTTTACAGTCTTCCAAATAGTCCCTTGAACCCCCTCTTCCTTTAGATCTGCTGTTAAATTGACTTGTACAAAAGTGATTAAACAAAGCAAATGGAAGAAGTTAAAGACAAACTGTACAGTCAACGTCTCTTATTTGGTTCTTTTTGGTTTGTTAAATATACCATTGAAAGCATTTTGTTATTTCTGTTTGATAAGTAAAAAAAAACAAAAAAACGTTGGTCTTGCCAGAAAATGTTGTGAACTGATGATTTCCTGTGTTCTTTTTCTTTGCCGACTGTTATCAATTACATACGTTTTGGACAATAGGAGAGGGATGCGGTTCCGTAGACATAGATAAATCAAAATGATACATTTATTGGTATTTAGTTGTGAGTCTCACAATAGTCTTGTATTATAAGCACACAGTTGGCGCTGTAAGTGAGCACAATATTACAATGGAGAGCTAACTAATAATCTCTGTTTTTACCTCTCAGGTATTTGTACTTTGCCATGCACTCCTCCAGCTCTCTCAGCTCCTGTACAGTGCATACTTCAAGAGCAGCCTAACTACAATTGAAAAGAGGTTTGGTCTTTCAAGTTCCTCTTCAGGTCTCCTATCCAGTATCCATGAAGTAAGTAGAACATTTTGACCCTGTGGCATTTTTTTCTATAAAAATGTACTGAAAGAACAAGTGAAGGGACTCTCCAAAGCTACCAGTCAGTCGTGAGCTTTCATTAACTAATGTGCACCAAGAAAATTATAGCTTGAATCCAAATGCATTTTTAGGGCACCATTGTCTTTTTTCTCTCAGTAGACATCATCAGTAGATGGGACTGTACTTACTACAAGGTCCAAAGGTATTTGTATATTGGTTAGGCAGGAAAGAATGAGTAGCACAAAACATAATTTTGTGTGTACATCTGCTTTTATGTTTGCCTTGCATGGCCTTCTTCTGAGTAACTTGAGTTGAGAGTGGAAGTTTAGGAAACTCTCAGTAACATACATAATAGGTAGCCATCTCCTCTTTTCTGTAAAGGGACCCTGATGCCAGATCATTCATTTAAACAACTTCCCATACAATTGTATGTGCATTTACTGTATTTTATATTTGTTATTTACCTTTAAAGCCTCCCCTGAGTAGACATCTAAATAGTCTGAGACTGCTGTTGGGCACCGCTATTTTGGATGAAAGGTCAACAGCCTTAGCAGACTCAAAGCTGTCACTCAAGTGGCACTCTAAAGTATTCCACCTCGCTGCTCCCTAAGAAGCCACATAAAATATAATGTAAGGAGGTTAAAAAAGGGTAGGAGTAAGTGGGTCAGCACAGAGGATGTTTAGACACTTCCAGGAGAGGAGAAGGCTATCACATAGCCAGAGGGAGGGGGGCTGTGGCTTTGCTAAGGAATCCCTGGGAATTACAGACCAGTTAGCCTAACATCAATAGTATACAAGCTCTTGGAGGGGATGATAATGGACTATATACAAGATTTTAGTAGTAATCAGTATGAATTCATGAAGAATCGTTCTTATCAAACCAATCTATTAACCCTCTATGATGAGGTGAGTTGCCATCTAGATAAAGGAAGGCCCGTAGACGTGGTATATCTGGATTTTGCAAAGGCATTTCATTCAGTTCCCCACGCTTACTGTACAAACTAAGGTCCGTTGGCATGGACCATAGGGTGAGTACATCGATTGCAAACTGGCTCCAGTGGCAAGTTTAGTGGGTAGTGATAAATAGGGAGTACTCAAAATGGTCCGGTGTAGAAAGCAGGGTCCCCAAAGGTTCTGTCCTGGGACCAATCCTATTTACTTTATCCATAAACGACCTGGAGGATGGGATAAACAGCTCAATCTCATCATTTTTGGACGATACAAAGCTAAGCAGGGCAAAGATTTCTCTGCAGGATGTGGAAACCTTATAAGAAGATTTGAACAAATTAATGCAGTGGGCAAACTACATGGCAAATGAGGTTTAATGTAGAAAAATATAAAATAATGCATTTGGGTGGCAAAAATATGAATGCAATCTACTCACTAGGGGAAGAACCTCTGGGAGAATCAAGGATGGAGAAAGATCTGAGGGTCCTAGTAGATGATAGGCTCAGCTGTGGCATGCAATGCCAAGCTGCTGCAAGCAAAGCAAACAGAATATTGGCATGCATTAAAAACGGGATTAACTCCAGAGATAAAACGATAATTCTCGCTCTTTACAAGACTCTGGTACGCTCGCACCTGGAGTATGCTGTCAAGTTCTGGGCACCAATCCTCAGGAAGGATGTGCTGAAACTGGAGTGAGTACAAAGAAGGGCAACAAAGCTAATAAAAGGTCTGGAGGATATTAGTTATGAGGAAATGTTGCGAGCACTGAACTTAATCACTCTGGAGAAGAGACGCTTAAGAGGGGATATGATTTCAATGTACAAATACCATACTGGTGACCCAACAATAGGTATAAAACTTTTTGAAAAAGGGGATTTAAAAAGGCATGGGACCATTCTTTAAAATTAGATGTAACTTTTAACTGTGTAGAGGGGTTTTTACTGTAAGAGCGGTAAGGATGTGGAATTCTCTTTCACAGACAGTGGTTTCAGCGGGGAGCATTGATAATTTCAAAAAATTATTAGATAAGCACCTGAACGACCACAACATACAGGGATATACAATGTAATACTGACATATAATCACACACATAGGTTGAACTTGTTGGACTTGTGTCTTTTTTCAACCTCACCTACTATGTAACTATGAATCAACACTTCCTAGAATGATTAAATTGCATAGCAAAATAAAAAGCACCGGAAGTGCTTTTTTCGGTTTATCTAATAAAAGGGAGTCCCGGTCCATATTTTCTATCTTTTGACAAATTTTCTCTAAAATACCCCTATGATACCCTCTCTGCTTGAATCTATCAATTAGCACCGTAGCTTGATCCCAGTAAGCGTTCAGTGGTTAACAGTTAGGTCCAAATCTCACTAGCTATCCTTTTAGGACCATTGTGAACCAGTTAGGATGATGTCAGCTGGAAACAGTTATAAAACTATTGCAATCAGTCTCAATAAAATGTGTCTTAATACGTACAGTATTCTGTGTTATTAATACCATTAAAAACAGTCAAATCTAAAAATATAGTTACTCTTATTCTCAATTCCAGGAAATGTTATCTCTCCTTTTATGTTTAACATATGTTCATATTCTCAGGGATAAAATATTACAGCCTTTTTCTACTCTGAGCAACACATGCTTCTATCTGTAACCAATAATATGCATTCTGTGACCTTTTTGCTCTATTGTGTTTTAGATCAGCAACGCTGTGCTTATAATCTTCATCAGCTATTTTGGAAGCCGCTTGCACCGACCGCGTATTATTGGTATTGGTGGCCTGTTGCTAGCCTTGGGGACATTCCTTCTGACAGTGCCGCACTTCCTTTCTGAGAAATATCAGTACACATCACTGGAAAATGGTATGTTTGTGTTTGATAGACTGTTGAGCTTGTCAAGACCATGTCATACTGTCCACCAGAAGCTTGTGGCATATGATGTGTCATGTAGTTCTTGAAAAGTAGGAAAGCGATTGGATTTCTAGCTGTAGAGATATTTTCAGAATATTTATTTTACTAGGTTACTTTTGAGGGCAGAATTTGAACCTCCTTCCCCGTCACCCATTTCTAATAGCCATCATTACCCTAACAGGTAACCGTTTAACCCACAGGTGTCAAACACATGCCCATGGGCCGAATCCGGCCCTCCAGGCCATTTCATGTGGCCCTTGCACACTCCAGCCCTACTCCAGACCCCCTACTTTCTGCTTTCAAGCTATGCATCCAGCTTCTTCCCAGCAGCAGCATAAGGAAAGGGGGGTGCACTGTGATGTAAGGGAGAGTGGGGGACTCAACCTCTGATGGTGGGGTGGCTCTTGACATCTAATGTAAGGGGAGAGGATGCGCTGGACATCTAATCTTACAGAAAAAAACGGCCCTTTTGAGGACAATCATAATGCCCATGCGGCCCACGATGAAATTGAGTTTGACACCCCTGGTCTAACCCCATAACTTCATCAACCAGACAGTTAAAACGTAGCATAACAATTAACCTACCACGTCCATATATTAACTCTGAAAATGACCCCTGAATATTGGAAATAAGCCGACATTTATTCCTTATTCTAACCCTTATTATCACTAAAACCCCTAAACTATTGCTAAAAAAGAACACCTAAGTATCAGCCATATCTCACTGTTGAAGGTAAAACAGAAATCCAGATCAGAATTATTAAAAAAACATTAATAGTAAATAAAGCTAGGGAAAGTATGTGACCGTCTGAACGGCGTAAGAGAAAAGTCAAGTCATCAACTGTAAATTTTAGAACTAAATGAATTGACGGGTAAAAGACTGTGTATGTATTTTACGCGTGTATTCCCTCCCTCCCCCTAAATTCTGTTCTAAGTGTGTGTAAATAGAAAACGTTATGTTTTCGTTTTGGATGGGATGCTGTCAATGTAGCTGAAAGTGAAAAGGTACCTGCCCTGCTTTGATGCGACTTTGATCCAGAGTGTGTAAAGTTGGATGCATCTGAACTCAAAGTTGCATCAAAGTCACGCTCCAAAGTTGCATTCTAGCCTTAGGCTTTGTTTCCATTAGTGCAACTCCAAAGTTGTGCGATTTAGAGTGTGTCTTTGAGTGCAACATTGATCCAAATTTACACTCTGGCTTACAATGTTGAGTTGTAATCCATATTACAGTTTCTAACAAACAGAACATACTTCCAAAGCCTGCCCTCCCTCTCTCTGGAGAAACTGCTATCCAAAACAAGGCTATGAAGACAGGAGGAGATCTGAGAAGGATAGAAGGGGCGGGGCTGGGCTGGGCTGGGCAGGTCTAGGCATGTCTGTCTAAAAAGGAGAGGAGGGATCTGGATGGGACTGGACAAGACAGGGGCGGTTAGAATGAACAGTAGGCATAACTGTGTAGGGAAGGAGGACAACGTTTTCAGGAAGTGTGAGGCAGCATGCAAAATTCAGAAATAGGCAAATAAGGTTGTCCATGAAAAACAGGAAAACGCTGATTGTCTGGCTTTGATTAGACTTTTATAGCTGATTAGGCAATCAGCTATACAGAAAATGAATATTGTCAAAGATAAAGATATTTTACATATAATTATTAGAATAATTTTCATTTTTGACTGGACTTCCACTTTAACCTCTTTTATTGTTGATATTAAACTAGCATGCATGCAAGATCATCTGGGATGGATTTTGGTACACATATCTATTATTTTGTAAGATTATTTTTGTAAAGAAAGTGTTTTGCCTTTGTCATGGCATAGCTATATACATCAATTGTGTATAGAAGATCGAGCCATTTTAGATTTTGCTTATTCTTTTATTGTGTTGTTTTGTGTTGTTTTTTTCTCTGGACAGGAAATAACTCAATTCAGGAGTTATGCACTGGGAAAAACCAGACATCATATTGTTCAAGATCACAAGGCCATAAAACACCACAGACAAAAACCATGGAAGCCACCAGTATGTGGGCCATCATGGTTGTAGGACAACTCTTGGCTGGCATTGGCACTGTCCCCATCCAGCCATTTGGAATTTCCTACATAGATGATTTTGCTGAACCAAATAATTCTCCATTGTATATAGGTAAGGAACTTTAAATAAAGCTTATAAATGTTTCACTTTACTAAATTTTAAATCGTCTAATTTTATTTTACCTATTTCTTTCCAGCCATTTTGTTTGCGATATCTGTGTTTGGTCCGGCTTTTGGTTATCTTCTGAGCTCCATGGTCTTGAGAATGTTTGTTGATGTCGGTAGAGTTAGCCGCGGTAAGTGGAAATTATATAAAATTTCTAATGCTTGAATAACAGCTTGGAATTTTAACTGATCAGACAATTCCACCCAGAATGTTTTTTCTTCCCTTCTAAATTTGTAAAGTAAAAAGGCATATAACAATCTGCCTCTCTTTTCTTTGTCATAACTATGGCTAGAGATGTAGATTTTTATATTAATGTACTATTATCACCTGGCAAAGATCAGACAATGGTACTACAGGTTTTCAGCAGTTACAAATATACAGAATATCAGGGGAAGATGTACAATAATTTATGACAATAAGATAGAAGAATAGAGATGTTATTATGTAGATTTATTTAAGTGTTCTTCCTAGGAAAGTTGTTTTTAAATACCCAATCATGTGGTAGGCAAATCTACTATTTAAATTCACCCATGTTTCATTTGAGTGTTCTGGAATAACGTACAACGAACCCTTTAGTAAATCCCCCTGTCTACACATCTAGATGTGGAAGCAGATTAAACATGTTTTGCAATCGTTTAATGAAAGGAAATGTTTCAAAAATGCCAGGTTCATAATTTTTTTTTGTCTTTGTCTGTTTACATCTGCTGTCTATGTCAACTTTTGTGCTTTTTGATTTTAGAGGATGTGGAGATCAACCCAAGTGATCCTCGGTGGATAGGGGCCTGGTGGCTAGGCCTTCTCATTGCATGTGGATGCTTGGTGGTAACCTCCATCCCTTATTTTTTCTTTCCAAAACAAATGATGACAAGCCAGGTAAATGACCTGCAAAATCTTTAATCACGTGCATATGTTTGGGTTTCGTTTTAGAAAGAGTGTTTATATTTTCTGCATTCTACATGGCAACTGGAAAAAAACATGCTGTTTTCAGTCTTTCTGAGGTTCTTTAAAAAACAGATAAAGGCCTGATGCCTAGTACACATGATTGGTTTTTCCCACGGTCAAAAGACCGCCAGGAAAACCGAGAATAAAACCGGGAACTGGCTCGGTGCCTTTTCCCCTGTACACACGGCCGGTTTTACAGACAGGAAAACTGCCAGGAGAACTTTGGTTGGGAAAACCGGCCATGTGTATGCTGCCCCCGCAGTGTTTCCCATAGAAAAACTTTTCCTGTTTCCTGTTTCCTGAAATTTGCTAAGGAGCATACACACGTCCAGTTTTCCCGGCCAAAGGAAAACACGTCAGTTTTCCTTATGGGAAAAATTATCGTGTGTACTAGGCATAACCCTTTCCCATAAGAACATTAAAAAAATTAGTTCCACTTTAAACCCTAAGCCTGATCAAATTGTTCACATGAATTTTAAATAAATAATACCCTTATTTCAGCATGGGTAACCTTTCTTTCTGACACTTCGATAATTTGGGTCTACAATGTGCTAAAGTAACAAGAGGGCTGGACTCAGTGAAATCCGCTGTGGTTTTTGGGAATAACCCAGGGTGGGGGGTGGAGGATGTGTTAGGGCTTCCTTATTTTTTGGCAACTAATTTTTTATTCAGAAAATACATCATAAGCAATATTCCAGGCCCACAAAACTACATGTCATACGTATAGGAGAGATCTTTTACTGAATCAGTTACAGTAGGAAAAAGCTAAAAATATGTTTATAGTAGACTCAAAAAGAGTATGTGAGCCAGCAGGATAGGCTCCTGATCATGTGACTGCTGTAAGAGGTCATGAAGCAATTAAACATAACAAATCTGTGCAAATGATTTTAACACATATCCATCACGGTCTTATTAAAGATTGCAGAGGCAGCTGTTATAAATGACCCTGTACCCCCTATGACAATTCCAGGAGCTGAAGTCAGATGTACAGGAGGAGACTTCAGAATGGTTGTCGTTAGTCACATATTCACTTTGCAGGCTTCTGGGACCCCCTTCCCAGTATACAGTAGTTGCCGGCTTTGATTATTCAAAGCCAGGATCACTGTACAGTCTGAAAAGGTGTCTGCAGCTTCAGCTGTCAAAAAAGCAGTCCGACTCAGACGCAATATAGAAAGATGCAATGGGGTTGATTTATTAAAACTGGAGACTGCAACATCTGGTGCAGCTCTGCATAGAAACCAATCAGCTTCTGTTTTTTTTTTTTTTTTTTTTAACAAACTGAAGTTAGAAGCTCATTGGCTACCATGCACAGCTGCACCAGATTCTGCACTTTCCAGTTTTAGTAAATCAACCTCATTTAACATAATGCTACTTTTGTATCTTTATGTTCGTTCATCTCCAGATCAAAGAAATGAACTTAGATCTGCAAATGATATCAGGTAAAGCAACCCAACAAGAGAAAAGAAAAAGTTGTTTTTTTTCTTTTCAATAAAATATTCCTCCGTTTAACCCTTTTTAACTCTTAGCTTATTCTCCTTCTCCCTTTAACTATAATATTCCTTTTTATTAACTATTAATATTTAAACATCTTTGTGTTTGTATGGTCTGCTAATATTTTTACACATTTTACATAAATGTACATATTTCCCGTTTAAAAATGCGTAAAAATTAAAAGAAAAAAAGAAAAATAAAACACTTGATTTAATTTCTAAAAAAAAAGTTGCAATTCTAGAATCATAATTTTGGTGTCATTTTAAACACAGTAACACTGTTTTTTTTTTTTAAACAAACACTGCTCAAAAAAAAAAAAAGAAAAAGTGTGTTTTGTTTAGTTTTGTTGTGTTTTATTGTTGAAAGATCGCTAACAAAATCACTGTTGCAAGACAATATCATAATAAAGAAAGCCTTGTTTGTCCTTACAAAAACAATATGTTTTCCTAAGTAATGAGATAGTTATTGCTGAATAAACAGGTCCATAGCAGAAATGTAAAAATCACTGTGGTCTATAGGGGGGTGAAGATGCGAAATGGTTAAAAGGTTAAAAATATTTGTGTTATGCTCCCTAACTTGTTCCTGTTTTGTGTTCTAGAAGTCAACAGAGAAGAACATTCTGAGAAAGATGCCGGATGCTACAAGCGAGGAAGGCTCTCTGTCCGAATTTATTAAAAGTAAGGAGACAGCACCACAGGGGTACCCGAGTCAGTCATATCACAGGAAGGGCTGAGCAAAACTCATTCCTCATGAGCATAATAATAATCCTGACATTTCCAATTGCTTACGCTGCACATTTCATTCCTAAAGTGCGTTATTCTTTTCCAAATAATAACAGAAACCTCATGACGGTTAATGTGATGATCAGTGCCCAGACATCACAGGCTGGATTCCCTGTGTTAAGGAAATTTTACAATGAGGTTACAGAAAGATTTTAACAGAAACAGGGATGGTCTATAATTAAAAAGTACTTTATCAAAGTTTGGCTATTTTCGTTTATTTACATTTATACAATCTCATCCTGAATCCCTTAAAAATAAAAAGGAAAGTTACAAATAATGTAATTATGTAGGGCACCGCTTTATATACCTTATCTTCACTCCAAGCCACAAGTTAGTGTTTTAATTCTTCCTGCATGTTGGCGTATGGGCGATCAATACCCACTTGAGGCTAGGGGTTCGCCCCCTTGAAGTCCAAGTCCAACAGGCACTTCATTATCTCTTCACACTTCAGTTCCCTCCTGGAACCAGCAGACACTGTAATATCCTCTTCCTCCCTTTCTTTTTCCAGGTGAAAAACCTGTTACAGGATGGGGGACGCAGAGCGCTCCCCATGCCTTGCCAGTTTCTCGTGTCTCTACGCAGACACTTGTTACCTGAACTCCATAACTTGTGTGCTGAATTCATCTTGCCATCTACATGTTTTAGTGATACGCTAACGCTTTACATTTGTTGCAAGGCCTTGCTTATCTTCCTCCATTTCTTCTCCCAGGTGAATAACCTGTTACAGCATGGGGAACACAGAGCACACCCCATGCCCTGCCAGTTTCTCATGCCTCTATGCAGACACTTGTTACCTGAACTCCATAACTTGTGTACTGAATTCATCTCTCCATCTACACCTATTGCAGGAAGCCACCGATTTACACTTGTTGCAAGGCCTTGCTCCGTGGCAACCCAGGCCTGGTCCTTAGGTGAACCCTATGCTGCAGCAGATTCCAGTATAGGATGTCCAGCTGTGAGGTGAGGGACATAGAGCACACCTGTTCTCCCACCTGTCCTCCCACACCCAACAGGGGTTACCCTCACTCGCCACGTCACTCACCCCCAGCTGCAGACTGGCTGCCATCCCTTGTAGTATGTCTCAACCCCGAAGGTCAAAGTGGTGGAAAAGCCAGAAGGTTTTTAAAAACCTGTGTGTAGCAGCCCCCCTCAGCCCCCAAATACTTTCCTGAGGTCCATCTAGATCCAGCGATGTTGCACGAAAGACTCGACTGTCTGGGACTCCAGTATGGTGCCAGTGGCTCCTGCTGCTGTCAATCAAAGTCAGTGAGCCAATGAGGAGAGAAAGGATCGTGACCGGCTCCAAATCTGAATGGACACAGGTAGCTGCTGCTCGGGTGCCCCCATATCAAGCTGCTTGCTGTGGGGGCACAAAACAGGAGGAAGGAGCCAGGAACAGTGAAGAGGGACCCGAGAAGGATCTGGGCTGCTCTGTGCAAATCCACTGCACATAGGAGGCAAGGATAACATGTTTGTTAATTTTACCCTCCCAAAAAAATTTACTTTAGTATCACTTTATTGCATTCCCAACATTAAGGTAAAAAGTGTTTCAAAGGTTGCTGTCCTTTCCCACCGCACAAAATAATTACCTAAGTCCTCAATCGATCCAACGCTATGCACAACTGGATTTCTTCTCTCCTCTCTTCCTCTTCACACAGGGACTTGGGCTGTCAATCATATGCTGTGAGGAGGAGGAGAGAGCGGGGCCAAGCCAAGTGCTGTATGCGTTTATGGAGGGTGGCCTCTTCAGACACATTCAGGAGCGAGCACATGCATGTACCGCCATAGCAAGAGGCTTGCTATGGGGGCAAACTAAGAATAGGAGGAGCCAAGATTGCCTGTGGGGGACCCCAGAAGAGAAGGTTCTGGGCTGCTCTGTGCAAAACCATTGCACAGAGCAGGTGAGTATAATATATTTAATATTTTATTTAAAAACAAAATATTGCCTTTAGTAACACTTTAAAGTTTGGGAACGAATACTATGCTTTTTCTTGGTGGTCTTTACAGTTAAGATGAATTTTTTTATAAAAAGCAGACCTCATGCTGCCTACAATAGTGCATTGTAACTTAAGTGATCATTTAGTGATCCTTTCTTAACAGGATCAAACACGTAACAACTTTCCTTTTAGACTTTCTGGCAATTTGCAAGGTACCATTAGCATTATAGATGTTATGTAAGTGCTTCAAAGCAGGTACTTGCCCAGATAATGGTAGTATATTGTTTGTTTCTAAAGTACCTATTCAATAAAGGTAACGTGTTGCCTCAGATGACTTTACAGATTGTGAAATAGATTAGTAGTGTAGCAGAGGTGTGATGTTTGACCACAAACTGTCAATTTGTACTAATAATATACACATAAACAACTCCCTGTTGAGCGCTGTGGTGACCGAATTGTTTCCAAAGCACACATGATTCTCTACTAGTCTCCAGCACAACAGTTTGGGAACATCAACAAGAAAGATTTTGCCGAGAGAATTCTGTATGTTTTCTATTGTCAGTTTGGCATAAGCGGTAAAAATGTGTTGACAACCATCCAGCATCGTTTGGTTGCATGGCAAAGACTTGTTCTTTCTTTTTTTATTATATTTAGCTTCTAATCAAAATAATCATTTCCAGCTGAATTAACTACTGATCTATTTCTTTACTGAAAAATAAAAATGACTGATTTCATTATGTGCTTGGTTTTCAATTTAAACAAGAAAAAGTAAAATTACATAGTTATTTATGAACTTTTTTATTTAAGTGCAAAATATTGTAAACCGACTATATTAAACGTTTCTTTACTTTAAAAATGCAAGGCTGTGATAAGTCTGTGAAGATTTTAATTTATCCAGCTCATGATGTATCTACTATTGGTTAGTCACATTCATCTGGACTTGTTCAGTAATGTTTGAAGACATTTCATAGCTTATCCAAACCACTTCTTGAATTTTAATGGGTGGTATGTTCCTGACACACATGAGGGGTATTTTCCTGACACTCATTAAACCTGAAGCAGTGACTTGGATAAGCTACAAAACATCTTCAACAGTACAGAACAAATCCAGTTGAGTTTGACTATCACCATGATAAGCACAGCTAACCTTTAAATATATATATATGCTTGTGTGCATTTCTAACTAGTATAAGAGGTATCAAACAGCATAGATAGCTAACTTGGAGAACAAGAATAAAGGGTAAGACAAAGGGTGGGTAGCCATTTCAGAAATCTAGAACAATGAGTTTCACAAAGGATGGGCAGCAAACTTAGTGACTTAGAATAATGAGTATTACAAAGGATGGGCAGCTAACAAGGAGATTTGAAATAGTGAGTATCACAAAGGATGGGCAGCTAACTCAGAGACCTAGGAGAAGGAGTATCACAAAGGGTGGGTAGCTAACTACAAGACCTAGAATAATACGTTTCCCAAATGGTGAGCATTTAATGCTGACACTTAGAATAATGAGTATCACAAAAGGTGGGCAGCTAACTCTGAGACCTAGAATAATGAGTATCACAAAGGGTGGGCAGTAGGGTTGAGGGAACCTGAACTGTAAAGTTTGTGTTCGTACCGAACTTTTGTTTTTTTTGTACCCGGACCCAAACCTGAATAATTTGCTGAAAGTTCGGGTTCAGAGTTCGGCAATGTAATGGCGCGCTGCACGGCAGCCAATCGCCATTTGTTTTACTTGTGTCACCTAGAAGCCATCACAGCCATGCCTACTAATGGCATGGCTGTGATTGGCCAGTGCAGCATGTGACCCAGCATGTGACCCAGCCTCTATATAAGCTAGAGGCACACAGCACAGCTCGTCACTCTGCACTCTGCTTTAGTTAGGTTAGGGAAAGACTGCTGCTGCTCTCAGGGAGAGATTTAGATAGGAGTCAGACTGTCCTGCTTCAGAATAACCAGCACTGCATATGTTACTCTGAGATACTCTGCAAGATAGGTTAGGGGAAGGTTCCTGTTTGTGCTTGTAGGCAATAGAAATATATAGGAGTCTGTCCTGTTTCATCAATGAGAATGGGCCGACGGACCGTTTTCATCTGGTCACCGCTGAAGTGGCCTGATGGTCTGATGTGCGTACACACCATCAGTTCAAAAACCGATTGTGTCAGAACGCGATGACGTAAAACACAACGACGTGCTGGAAAAAAAACGAAGTTCAATGCTTCCAAGCATGTGTCGACTTGATTCTGAGCATGCGTGGGTTTTTGAACCGATGCTTTTGCGTACTAATGATCGGTTTGGACTGATGGTCAGGCGTCCATCAGTCCGATTTTAAAGCAAGTTTTAAAACTTTGGTCCGAAGGACAACAGACCGATGGGCCGTACACATGGTCGGTTTGGACCGATGAAACTGAACTTCAGTCCATTTAAGACCTAGAATAATGAGTATCACAAAGGGTGGGCAGCTAACTCTGAGACCTAGAATAATGAGTATCACAAAGGGCGGGCAGCTAACTCTGAGACATAGAATAATGAGTATCCCAAAGGGTGAGTATTTAATACCAAGACTTAGAATAATGAGTATCTCAAAGGGTGGGCAGCCAACTCTGAGACCTAGAAAAATGAGTATCACAAAGGGTGAATATTTAATACCGAGACTTAAAATAATGAGTATCTCAAAGGGTGGGCAGCTAACTCCAAGATCCAGAATAATGGGTATCACAAAGGGTAGGCATCTAATTCCCAGACCTAGAATAATAGGTATGACAAAGGATGGGCAGCGTTCTCTGAACTAGAGATGAATAACAGGCCTGTTAGGCTGGCCATTACTTAATATATCAACCCCCTACCTCCTTCTTTCAGAGTATGATTAGTGTAAACACAGCTCCAACCCTGTATAGACCATGTAAATGTATATATACAGTTATGTAAAATTTGGCAGCATATTAATTGCCACAATTAATTTTTACAGATACAGGGTTTGTTTCTATAGGCTTTGCTTATAAATTAATAGAAGATATTTAAACATTTCTGTTGTGTACTTTCAGAGTTCCCACGATACTTTGCCCGCCTGCTCATGAATCCACTGTTCCTGATCCTGGTGTTGTCACAGTGCAGCTTTTCCTCAGTCATCGCAGCTCTGTCTACCTTCCTCAACAAGTTTTTAGAGAAGCAGTATGGATCCAGTACCTCATATGCCAATTTCCTCATCGGTCAGTGTCTCCTCCTCTATGAGGTTCCTCTTGCTCATAATGTATGCACAGTTAGCAGTGTAGCTGTATTTGTCTATCATACAAGAACTGCAGACAGCTCTTATTTCAGATAATTTAAGAAATAATGTTAAGTTAGAACTGGACAGGCTTAGAACTCAGAAATGCCATCAGAACTAATCTGTATGTTGTATCTGGAAGAATGTACAGAAAAGGGCAGAAAAAGCATAGGTGAAAATGTCTCTGTGCACTAACAACAGATAGTTTTACATTTGGATGAGTGTTGTTGAGTTGAATCACCCATTGGCTTCATGTACTTGTATGTTTCCAATGGTGAGAAAAATAATTAATCACAGAAGTGTGTGTCCATACCCCTCTATAAAACCATACTTTCTCGCAGCTGCCTCCTCCATTTAATTGTCAGAAACCCATCAGGGCATTTTCCACCATTATTTGAGTTTGTAATGTTTGCATGTTTTGGTGGAATATTTCATCAGAGATGCCAAAGGGCATAAGATTCAGTTTGGCAGCAACTATATAAAACTATAATTTTCAGCTTTCAACTAATGTCACCAGCCTACATAAGGAACCCTTATACACACTTCAGTTCACAGACTTCCAGTATCGAGAACAATCTTGCAGTTTTAATAAGCTCCTAAACCATTTTATTTGCCTCCTCTGCATTCTTGTTAGTTGTTATTACCATAAAGAACATACTCTGCTACTATAAACCAATCATTTCTTACTGTTCACTCTCTGGACCTATAGTAGACAGGACTTCAGTGACACCGTGCATCTCTTTTATATCTTATGTATGCAGGCGCTGTCAATCTGCCATCTGCGGCTCTGGGGATGCTGATTGGAGGAATCATCATGAAGAAGTTCTGTATTTCAGTTAAAGTGACTCCCCGCTTTGCTCTGACAGTCCTTATTTTCTCCGTCCTGCTTTGTGTGCCTCTGTTCTTCATGGGCTGCTCAACACAAGAACTTGGGGACAGCAATGGAAGGTATAAGAAGTTTTTTTATTTTTTTTGCATGTCATCTAACAGAATGAAACTGAGAACAGAGTGGATTTACAAGATAAGACAAAATGACAGCAGACACCACCACTTACCTCCTGGTCTCACTGATTTGCTGACCCTTGCAGGTTTAAGGCACTGTGCAGATTATGCCTGCTCAGTGCAGCAAAATAGCATGTTAATTTATTTGTTTCAGGTACTTATATAGCACCGTCAATTTACGCAGCGCTTTACATTTGGATTGTGCATTTACATCAGTCCCTACCCTCAAGGAGCTTATAAACTAAGGTCCCTATCACACATTCATACATACTAGGGCCAATTTAGACAGGATCTGATTAACCTACCAGTATGTCTTTAGAGTGTTATGCCTTCACTGAGTTTAGTATGTATGCACATATATATTGGCAGACATGTACATTAAAGGCAATCTGTCACCAACATACAGTAGGTCTTGAGGATACAACAATTCACTGATTATATGAATATGTTATGAAACTGTTTTTCAAGCCTGCATTTACTTTTGAGACCAAATTTGTCTCAAAATACTGATGGCAACAGCATCAGGTGCCCATACCCAGAGGTGTATTTAGGTTTTGTGCTGCCCTAGGCCTGACTAAACTCTTGCACCCCCTAATTTAAATATGACCCACCCCTTCCTGTCACAGGCACACCCTATGTTGTTTAAGACCCGCCCTGAAATTTTCGAGTGAGGACACTAGTTCTGAGGGCCTGGGGGGGGGGCAATGGATTCCCTTAATTTACTCAGATTTCCTCTTACTTCCTGGTTGCCCATAGAGCAGGAAGTGAAGGGAAATCTTCGCAATGGGACAGGGATGGTAAAAGTGTTGCCTATAGTTCTACTTTAAGTAGATGGTGCAGCAGAAACATATAGCACAGTGAGGAAGGTTTGTGGTCCAGGATGACAAAACAGTCAAAATTGGAAGCCCCCCTCCCCCCCACAGTTGCGGAATGCCGGCCATCCGCATACTAGAAGCAGCGCGGCCGCTTTATGGGGGCGCTAGACTAATTTTCCTAACAGCGTAGCGCAAGCCGGCAGGGACTCTTTTCGTGCTGCCCACCTGCAAAGTGCTGCCCTAGGCCTGGGCCTTGTTGGCCTAGGCCAGGATACAGCTCTGCCCATACCTAGCGATGCAACGAATAGCCATGTTAATCACTGCAGCCAGTCAAGGTTCTGACACTCTCTCTAGTTTGCAATGGAAAATAATACAGGGAAGGTCACTGGACAACAAATATATAGCATATTAAAAAAGGAGGAGCACATGGTGGGAATTTAAATGAAGCACACAGCAGCAAATAAGACGTCAAGTGACCAGGAAATAATGTTTATTTATGTTGTATAGTTTCATAATAAATAATTTGGGCATATAACCTCTTAAAAACATTTGAACATTTTTAACACAAGTTACATAGTAATCCGCAATCCATTGGACATACATAGTAAAAAAAAAACAGACCATAATTATAACCATAAGTATAACCAAAATGAAATTGGCAATTCTTTAGGTAATCTATCCAGATTAATCTCAAGATGCAACAGAGGAGGAGAAGAATGGGGTTGAGTATTTTGGTATAGTAATTTGTAAAAAAACACATAAATTAGACCATATGAAGGTTAGTATTATTAATCCATGGTAAGGAAGGAGTTGATGGCTCAGAAAATGGGAATTGACAACTCGATGCATTTCGCGGTTTCATAACCACTCATCAGGAGCATAAACCATGGAAATTGTCTACAAAGAATAAGAACTAAAAATATATATATAGCATATTGTCTCTGACAATCAAACCAATTTTTAGCTGTAATTTTTCTAAAGCAGATTAACAAATGAAAGGAATCTGTTGCTATAGACAAGACCGACATTTCCACCTTTTCTACTTTTCTAGGATCAGGCTTGTTGTTAGAGGACTGTATCTAAACCAATAGCATATTCATGTATCTACTAAAGATAAAAGACCGGGCAATGATTACTTTCCTATGTCAAAACTCTATAAACTATATTTATGCAATGTTTGCATTATTGTTCTTATCTAAATGCCGAACACACCTTAAAGTATTTGGCAGCATTACAACCAAAATAATGAAGGGAAGACATGGGATAATACATTACATTTCATTCCATTCCCTGTAATAAGATGTTTTTGTGATATAACATTTTGAAAAATTAAGCAATATTGAAGAAGACTCCACAAATGGAAAAAATGTGCAAATGCTAGTGGGGGGTTTGCTAGGCTCCTTCATTCAATTGGCTTCATCATGACCTTGTCAGCAGTGATTTATCAAAGACATAGAGTTGGGGTGTCATCGGCTCCTACTTCAAGTGAAAAAAATAAATAAAAGACTTGCAAACAGCAAACATGTAATAAATTGCTGTACAGACTCTGAAGCTAATATATCAGTGTTTGAAGATAGAACATTGAAGAAACATGATTTTAATGAAATCAAGAACCCTGGAAGCTGTACATACCACAATTTGAAAGAGGCCCCATATCAGTGAAGTCTAAGCTTTGTTAAAAAAAAACACAGGGGACATTACTTACATTAATGAAATGCCTCTCTTGTGTTGTTGGCTCCTCTTTTAGTTGAAATCTTCCTCCTTTGGTACCCCCCACCCCTGTTGCCATAACCTTCCAGGGGAGCAAAAAAATGTATAGAGCAAAGGGACCTGACATAAGCACTTCATAGAATCTGTAATATAACTTTTTTGAACAAAAAATTATCTTTGAATGAAGTAGGCAAACCTTTCTTTCATTTATCCATCCTTCATTCATATATTCAGTTTCTATGAATAGAAAAGCAGGGCGGGAAGGACAGACTAAAGCCCCGTACACATGATCGGAATTTCCGATGGAAAAAGTCTGACTGAATTCAGATGAATTCCATCGAAGTTTAAATATAGAACATGTTCTATTTTACTCCGATGAAATGGACGGGGAAAAGCCCGATCGTGTGTAAGCGGCAATAGTCTGCATTCTTGATGCATGAATATGACACTTGATGTTGTAAAACCACAAATGTACCGTTTACAACAGGAGGAGCACTAGTATGTAGTATTCCAAGACTATAGAATTGCATATGGGAAATTTTTGGAAAATCTTCTTAAACCTAAACTTACACTTTAAAGCTAGGTAATATACAGTGACATTTCTATTATGCCTGCCGACATACAACACAAGAAACAAGCATTAACCGATAAACTATGAACTCTTTTTTGCTTGCCATTAACCATGTGTGATCTACTTTTGGAGTAGGTATTGCTCAAGATATATTTAAAAAAAGAAGCAAATGAAGTTCATGAATAAAGTTTAGAAATGAGTCATGACTGAAGATTTGTGTTGCCTTACAGTACCAATATGACTTGTATCCAAAGATGTGGTTGCTCAGAACGTGCTTTTCATCCGGTGTGTGGGTCTGATGGAGTGGAATACTTGACACCATGCCAGGCTGGCTGCAGTACTTATAACATCTCCACTAAAGTGAGTACGATTCTTCACATAGTTCCGATTCCTGGGATATCTTCCTTTGATACTGTATTTGTGTGTGAATACTCTCCACTCTCATATCTAAATGAGTAGACTCACTAAAATGGTTGTAATCCCAGATATTTATCATGCTTTTTATGTATAGGGTGCTCCACCAGCAATTAATTTTAAAAAGCAAATTTAAAGAAATACATTTATAACTACCATGTTTTTATTCTCGTTTCTTAAATCTCACCCGACTGCTTTTTTTCCCTACAGCCCAGCATTGAACTCCTCAGAGGCTGGGCTAAGTGGAATAGCATCACGCATGAACATGTGATGTTCTGCGTCTTTGCCCATTCCCAGTGGCAGCTGGTGCTTAACATTTTTGGGGGCGCAAACAAACGGAAAAAAAAATGCAGCCTCACTGTGCCTATCAATTGTCGCCACTGTACCATCAAACGCAGCCACTGTGCCATCAATTGTCGCCACTGTGGCATCAAACGCAGTCACCGTGCCATCAAACGCAGCCACTGTGCCATCAAACGCAGCCACTGTGCCATCAAACGCAGCCACTGTGCCATCAAACGCAGCCACTGTGCCATCAAAACACAGCCACTGTGCCATCAAAACACAGACACTGTGCCATCAATTGTCGCCACTGTGCCATTAAACGCAGCCACTTGCCATTAATTGTCGCCACTGTGCCATCAAACGCAGCCACTGTGCCACTGTGCCATCAATTGTCGCCACTGTGCCATCGAACGCAGACACTGTGCCATCAATTGTCGCCACTGTGCCATCAATTGTCGCCACTGTGCCATCAATTGTCACCACTGTGCCATCAATTGTCGCCACTGTGCCATCAATTGTTGCCACTGTGCCATCAATTGTCGCCACTGTGCCCATCAATTGCTGCCAGTTTGCCCGTAAAATGCCGCCAGTTTGCCCCTGTAAAATGCCACCAGTTTGCCCCTAAAATACCGCCAGATTGCCCCAAAATACTGCCAGTTTGCCCCCAGACTTACCTTTCTCGGGTCAAACTGTCCTCCTCCACGCTCCCTCTGTGTCTTCTCCTGCCCTTGATGTTGCTTCAGTCAATCAGGTGACCTGTAACCAGACCAGGTGAACCTGATTGGCTGAGACGTGTGTCAGTGTTAACCAGGGAGCGCACACCCGTCTGGTTAACCATTTAAAACAGCTGATTAGAGCTCACAGGCTGTAATTGGGAAGCCTCTGGCTCTGATAGACACTTCCAAAACACACCCACCTCTGTTATCCAGATGGCCGGCGATTAACAGGGGGCCGGCCACTAATCAGTGGGCGGCAGCAGCGACAATACATAGATTCATGCAACGCATGAATCTATGTATTGTTGAGTGATGGGTCCAGGAGAGAGGAGGCGGCGCTCCCGCGCCCACTATGGATGCACCGTCACTGCCCATCCCCCAACCCAATCATTGGTGAGCTATAGGGAAAAAAAGTGGTTATGTGCCTCAAGCAGTAAACTGTGTCTAGTAAGTAAAACTCAACTTAAGCTGGCCTTAGATGGACTGAAATCAGTGCTGAACCAGCCAAATTTGAAACCATCTATGGCCGATCAAAAGGAGTCCATATAAGAAGGTTTTCTGCATTCCACCTTGGATAGGCATCCACCTTGAATAGGGGAATCTGTTCAGTTTTTTTGATCAGCCCACTGGCTGATTAAAAAAAAATATAAATGTATGGCCAGCTTTACTTACTAGAAGGGAATGCTGCAGAGGATCTATGAGTGTGCAGATGATTGCCACTGAGATGGAGGAAGTCTAAATGAATGGCCGGATCAACAGACACAGTAAATTCCATAACAGGAGAGGCGAGCTAAGTTGACCTATGTTCACTTTTTTTTTTATTTTATTCCAGCCAATATAGCATTAATGTACTTATTTTGAAAAAATAAAACAGCTTTCCATGAATTCTACACAGGCTTACCTCACTCTCTTCATAGCTGTTTAAACACACTGCTCGATTACAGCTGCCTTACTTCCTGAACAGACTTTAGGTCATGACACAGGAAGGGTGTGTGCTATTGAGATGAGTTGGTCAACTCCTTCCTGAAGTAATCGAGCAGTGTGTTTAACCACCTCCCGCCCATGCTACAGCCGAAAGACTTCTACAGAGTGGGCCTTAATTGCTGGGAGGGCGTCCATGTACATCCACCAAAGATCGCACCACACAGTGTGGCTGAGTACAGATTGGAGTAATGGGCCAATCCTGGAGCCTTATCACGTGATCATCTGTCTGCCAATGACAGCTGATCACGTGATGTAAACAGAAGACCGGTAATCTGCTTTTTTCCCTCACACTGACAGTGTAAGGAGGGAAAACAAGCCAATCACTGGCTTCTGTCAGAGGGACATTGGTCCCAAACAGGGAGAGCCACTGCTGCTATGCAGTGCCCACCAGTGCCACCTAATAGTGCAAATCAGTGCCCACCAGTGCCACCTATCAGTGCTGCCAATTAGTGCCACATATCAGTGCTGCCTATCAGTTTCACCTACCAGTGCCTACAAGTGCCACTCATCAGTGCCCATCAGTGCCGCCTATCAGTGTCACCTATCTGTGCCCTTTAGTGCCACCCATCAGTGCCACCTCATCAGTGCCCACCAGTGCCACCTATCAGTGCCCATCAGTGCCGCCTTATCAGTGAAGCCTATTAGTGCCCATTAGTGCAGCCTCATCAGTGCACATCAATGAAGGAGAAAAATTACCTGTTTTTCAAATTTTATAACAAACTACTGTATGTAACTTTTTTTTTTCAAAGTCTTTTTTCATTTTCTTATCAAAAAAAAAAAAAAAACTCAGCAGCAATTAAATACCAGTAAAAGAAAGCTCTATTTGTGTGAAAAAAAAAGATAAAAATGTCATTTGGGTCCAGTGTTACATGACTGCTCAATTGTCATTCAAAGAGTGACAGCGCTGAAAGCTGGAAATTGGCCTGGGCAGCAAGTGCCCAGTAAGCAAGTGGTTAAACATCTGTGAAGAGAGTGAGGTAAAGCTGTGTAGAATTATTGGAAATCTGTTTTATATTTGCAAAAAAAGGACATTAATGCTATATTGGTACAAAGGGGAGCTGGAATAAAAAAAAACAAAAAACGGTAAACTTAGGCCCGGATTCACATACATTGGCGCACATTTATGCCACCATAGCGTATCTCTTTTACACTACGCCGACGCAGCGCAGAGAGGCAAGCATGGAATTCACAAAGCAAATGCTCCCAACTCTGCGCCGGCGTAGCGTATATTTCATAGGTGTAAGCTGGCGTAAGTGGAAGTAGGTGGAAGTGGGCTGGAAGTGGGCGTGATCCATGCTAATGAAGCGTGACCCCATGCAAATGATGGGCCGGGGACCAGACAAGTACCTAAAATTAACTGCGCATGCGTCGAGAAGTGGACGTATCCCCATGCGCACAACCACGTCGAAACAACTGCCTAAGATACGTCGGATCACTGTGTACACCGTGAACATAACCTACGCCCAGTCAGACCCACGTCGGCCCATATTCACAGACGTTCTACGTACAATATGTAGGCTTGTGTTCCCTGGTCCATACCTTAGCATGGGTTGCGCCTCATCTATGGGGAATAACTTTACGCCGGACGTAAAACTTACGCAAACCGCGTATATCATGCGCCGGGCACAAGTACGTTCGTGAATCGGCGTATCTCCCTCATTTGCATATTTGAATAGAAAATCAATGGGAGCGCCACATGCGTCCAGCGTAAATATGTACCCACTCTACGCCGGCGTAGGCAAGTTACGTCGGTGGGATGAAGTCTGTTTTTAGGCGTACCTAAGTCTTTAAAGTAATTGTGAAATCTCATTTTTTTTAGGTAAAAATAACAAACATGTTATACTTACCTGCCCTGTGCAATGGATTTGCAATAAGCCGTCTGAATCCTCCTCTTCTGTACTCCTGGCCCCTCCCTCCTGTTGAGTGTCCCCCAGAGCAAGCAGCTTCCTATGGGGGCACCCGAGTCGAGCTACAGCTCCCTGTGTCCATTCAGACACAGAGCCACGGCCCTGCCCCACCCTCATTGGCTGACTGACTTTGATTGACAGCAGGGGGAGCCAATGCTGTCTCAGCCATTGAGGAGGGGAGTCCTGGCCAGCCGTGTGTCGTGTGCAACATCGCTGGATCTAGAGGGGGCTCAGATAAGTATTAGGGGGGCTGACAGTGGCTGCTGTACACAGAAGGCTTTTTATCTTAATGCATAGAATGCAATAAGATAAAGAACCTTATTACTTTACAATCACTTTAATTATAAAAACCAAGGTGCACAGAGAAATGATAAACATTATTAGGGAGGTTTCAACGTTTTTCTTTAAAGGTTTCAACCACTTTAGGAAATGACGCTTGTAGTATACGCAGATCATGAAACATAGCACTAATTGTCATATTGCTGTGTACATTATTATAACCATCCTTTGTATTGTCTTTTTATTGCAGTCATATATGAACTGTTCATGTATCGGATCAGGTTCACTTGAGGGAACAGCAAAATCAGGATCCTGCCTTGTCAGCTGTGCCCACCGTCTACTGCCTGTCATGTTCCTCCTCTCATTTGCTTCTCTCATTGCCTGCCTCTCCCATAATCCTCTGTACATGATGGTTTTAAGGTAAATACTACGAGTATGTATCTTCTGTGATGTTCAACCCACCAAGTTTTCTAATCACCTCAAACATTTATATGAAAATACCAAGGGCACTCCATGGCTGTAATCTGGTGATTACGTCTGCCAAGTGATCACATCTTTATGTTTGCCAAAATGAAATCAGTACATGTGCACACTGGGATCATCTTCCTAATACATTCCGGTGATCAGAGCTTTTTTTCTCAGAAAATAGGTGCAGGAACTCAACCACGACCCGTTCAGATTTCACAAACAGTAGAAGGGTCTTAAAGGGGCATTAAATACCAGAATTGCATTACATACAGTGTGCAAAGTTCAGCGGGTTACAAAGCTGTTACTTGTAAACACAGAAACCAGACTTCTGTGTTCACAAGTGATTGTGGTGAGCGGGCACCAAAGAGTCTGAGCCAAAGGTGGTGGAACTGAGTTCCCCCAAGTTCCCCCAGAAAAAAAGCCCTGCCGGTGATGAGACTTTTGATGACCTTTGAGTTACCGAAAGCTTGGGCTTTCACATCAAAAATGTTGTGGTCCCCTAGTAACTGCTCAGTTGTGGGCAGCAAATGTGTAAAATGCTTGGACACAGATGCCCTTTTTTGTCTTTTTAAAGGGGTTGTAAAGGTTTGTTTTTTATCTTCTAAATAGGTTCCTTCAACCACTTACCATCCGCGCTATAGCCGAATAACGGCTACAGCGCGAACCCCAATTGCCGGGAGGACGTCAATAGATGTCCTCCCCTTCGCGCGCGCGACGCGTGCTGTGATCACCTGAGTCACAGATCTGAGTAAGAGGCCGGTCCTCATCAGTGACACCTAGCAGTGCCACCCATCAGTGCCCATTATTGCCACCCATCAGTGCCCATTACTGCCACCCATCACTGCCAGCTATTAGTGCCACCTATTAGTGCCACTTCTCAGTGCCCACCAGTGCCACCTATCAATGCCCTTCAGTGCCACCGACCAGTGCCGCTTATCGGTGCCCACCAGTGCTGCCTTAGCTGTGCCCATCAGTGCAGCCCATCGGTGCCCATCAGTGCACCCCATCGGTGCCCATCAGTTCAGCCCATCAGTGCAGTCTCATCAGTGTACATCAATTAAGGAGAAAAATGACCTGTTTGCAAAATGTTATAACAAAATTTAAAAAATTATATATTTTTTTTTTAAATTCAGTCTTTAAAAAAAAATATTTTTAACCAAAAACAAAAACCACAGAGGTGATCAAATACCACCAAGCTCTATTTGTGAGGAAAAAAATGATAACAATTTTATTTGGGTACAGTGTTACATGACGGCGCAATTGTCATTCAAAGTGCATCAGCGCTGAAAATTGGTTGTTTTTCTTGAATCTGCTGCAACGTTTATTGCCTGCAGATCCTGCCAGTAACCACACTTCTTGTTGCAGGCTGAGAAGACTAACCCACTGCCTAGTAATTTGCAGCAGCTTTCTTAGCCTGTTGTATTGGCCCATTAGTTATCTATGTACCTCAGGGGTCTCAAACTGGCGGCCCTCCAGATGTTGCAAAACTACAAGTCCCATCATGCCTCTGCCTGTGGGAGTCATGCTTGTAACTTTTAGCCTTGCAATGCCTCATGGGATTTGTAGTTTCTCAACAGCTGGAGGGCCACCAGTTTGAGACCCCTGATGTACCTGATTGTCAGTCCGACAGGCAACTTATGGAGTAACCATCACAGGTTGACACTATTACCACTAATTGGTAAGCAGCGGCTTAGCATTTTCAGCCTTCAACAGGAAGTGCTATTAATGGCAGGATCTCCAGTTTAGAAGCTTTGCAACAGGTTTATAAAAAAGGATTTGCTTAAAGTGATTGTTAACAATCTCCTTGTAAAACAACCCATTCCGTTTAAAATAGAAATAAAAGGCAAAAAATGTGTGTATAGATATACAAAAAGACATTATAAATACCCTTTTCCCTTGTTTTTTTTTAAAAAGTGATCACATATTATCTGTTCTCAGCTGCATAAGAGCTGGGGGAGGATAAGCAACCGTACATTGAGCTTCTCATTGAATGGCTGTGCGGGGAGGTGTCAGGAAAAGTCTGATCATTAAAGTAGAGCATAGCTAGAGAACTGACCGTGGTGTGTTCTCCTGCTTAGTGTGGTTGGTTTTTAATTGGAAAGCAGAAGGACTAGCAGAATCACCAGGGCTTTCATACAAAGTAAGTTATACCCAGAGAACAGGATACTTTCTCATCAGTGGAGACTGGTGCTCAAAATTTTTGGGGGGCGCAAACGAAAAAAAACAAAAACAAACAATTGCAGCCTCATTGTGCCCATCAAATGCAGCCACTGGGCCCATCAAATGCAGCCACTGGGCCCATCAAATGCAGCCACTGGGCCCATCAAATGCAGCCACTGGGCCCATCAAATGCAGCCACTGGGCCCATCAAATGCAGCCACTGGGCCCATCAAATGCAGCCACTGTGCCATCGATTATCACCACTGTGTCATGCCATCAAATGCAGCCACTGTGCCATGCCATCAAACGCAGCCACTGTGCCATCAATTGTCACCACTGTGCCATGCCATCAAACGCAGCCACTGTGCCATGCCATCAAACGCAGCCACTGTGCCATCAATTGTCACCACTGTGCCATGCCATCAAACGCAGTCACTGTGCCATCAATTGTCACCACTGTGCCATGCCAGCAAACGCAGCCACTGTGCCATCAATTGTCACCACTGTGCCATGCCATCAAACGCAGCCACTGTGCCATGCCATCAAACACAGCCACTGTGCCATCAATTGTCACCACTGTGCCATGCCATCAAACTAAGCCACTGTGCCATCAATTGTCACCACTGTGCCATGCCATCAAACGCAGCCACTGTGCCATGCCATCAAACGCAGCCACTGTGCCAATTGTCGCCACTGTGCCCTTTAATTGTCCCAACTGTGCCCATTGTTGCCACTGTGCCCATTGATGCCACTGTGCCCATTGTCGCCACTGTGCCCTATATAATGCCCCTCCCCCACGCCCGGCACTTACCTTTCTGGGGGTCAGCCATCCTCCTTCCACGTCCCTTGATGTCTTCTCCAGGCCTCGATGACGCTTCAGCCAATCAGGATACTGGTAACCAGAACCGGTGAACCTGATTGACTGAGACGCCTGTCAGTCTTATCTAAGGAACGCACCCCCCGTATGTCCCTTAGATTAGTTTCTGGGAGCATGCAATGCATGAATCTATGTCATTGTAATCAGTGGTGGTGCGAGAGCCAGAGGGGGCGGCGCTCCAGCGCCCTCTATAGACGTGTACATGGTACAGCAGGCACATATCAGGAATATGAAATGTTGGGTTTCATACTCTTTAATCACTTCAGCCCCAGAAGATTTGGCTGCCCAATGACTGGGCAAAATTTTTGCGATTCGGCACTGCGTCGCTTTAACTGACAATTGCAACGTTGCACCCAAACAAAATTGACGTCCTTTTCCCCCCACAAATAGAGCTTTCTTTTGGTGGTATTTAATCATCTCTGCGGTTGTTATTTTTTTGCACTATAATATTTTCAAAAAAAAAACTATATTTTTTTACTTTTTGCTATAACAAATATCCCCCAAAAATATATATAAATGTATTTTTTCCCCTCAGTTTAAGCCAATGCGTGTTCTTCTACATATTTTTGGTAAAAAAAAGCAATAAGCGTATATTGATTGGTTTGCACTTCAGTTATAGTGTCTACAAAATAGGGGATAGATTTATGAATTTTTTTTATAAACATTTTTTTATTAGTAATTGCGGTGATCTGCGATTTTTATAGTGACTGCGACATGGCGGACACATCAGACACTTTTGATGCTATTTTGGGACCATTGTCATTTATACAGCAATCAGTGTTATAGAAATGCTATAAAAATGCACTGATTACTGTGTAAATGACACTGGCGGTGAAGGGGTTAAACACTAGGGGGCGATGAAGGGGTTAAGTGTGTCCTAGGGAGTGATTCTAACTGTGGGGTGGCTGGGCTACAAGTGACATGACAGTGATGATAGGAAGCAGTAGATCTCTGCCCTGTCACTAGGCAGAACAGGGAAATGCCTTGTTTACATAGGCATCTCCCTATTCTGCAGGTTCGTAACATGATTGCGGGCACCCGCCGGAGCCACAGTCACACTCACGGAGCACGCGGGGGCGCCCGCACGCCCGCGATGCAGCGATTTAAAGGTACAGGTACGTCCCTTTGCGCAGCTGTGCCATTCTACTGACGTGCATCGGTCGGCAAGCTGTTAAGGAAACTATACACATGCAGGCATGATTCCAAACCTATTGAAAAACAGATTTTGGGTTTACGTGCACTTTAAAGTCTAAGTGTAGCAACTATGTAACTAAGTGCAGCCAAATAAAAAGCAGAAAAATCAACACAAGGGTTGTAACTTACAATCAGTAGGATATGTCCCTTGTACTGATTCCTCTTCTGTCAGTAGAACATTTCCTCTTTCCCTGCCCACCCCCAACTGCGCTGCCCTAATCTTCCGGTGTGGCAAGAGTTAATACAACTCTAAGGTCACGTACACACGATCTAATTTATCTGCTGAAACTGGTCCGCCGACCAGTTTCAGCGGACATATCCAAACGTCTGTATGACCTAGCGGACAGGTTTGTCCAGCGGACAAATTTCAAAGCATGCTTTGAAATTTGTCCACTACAAACCTGTCCGTCCGACATGTCCGCTGGTTAGTACGCCTAACCAGCGGACAGAAATCTCCCGCATGCGTCGAATCCATTCAATCCAAGTATTTTACTTCCTGGAGTGGTGACGTGGCGGCATCAACGTCACCGCCACATCACCGCGTCCTCAGCCCGAGGGGATTTTCGTCTGATGGTGTGTACACGCCATCGGACCAAAATCCGATGAGACATGTCCGCTGGAAGCGGTCCGTCGGACATGTTTGAGCGGACATGTCTCATCGTCTGTACGCGGCCTAAGGGTCTGTCAAAAGATCCCATTAAGGGAACCTGCCCTTTCAACCCAACTCCTCAGTTCATAGAAGCCATACTACAGCTTCTATTGAATACTGAATGGAGGACGGGCGGATGATTGATTTGTGTGGGGATCTTCACAAGTTTACAAACTTCAAGATTGTTCAGATTAAAGCGGTAGTAAACTATAGCAAGAATTAAAGAAAACCTTTTCCCTGCAAGTTAAATGCATACTAGCACATTATAAAAGACTTACCTTAAAATGAAGCCCTCCAGCAGTGCGCTGTCACCACTGACGGGGCTTCCATCTTCACTTGGTTTCCTCCTGGGTTTGTGGGCTCTTGCTGTTTGAATAGCCGAGCCCTTGAGATGTCACTCCCACGCATGCACATGGAAAACACAGCCGTGGCACAGACCTCTGAAGGAATGGCATGAGTATGCCATTCCTTCAGAGCGCAGGTGGCGTTACCGGTTGCAGACACAGTGAATACCTCCTAAACTGGGGATATTCCTTGTATCTACAGGTAAGCTTTATAAGCTTACCTGTAACTACAAGTCTTCAAGCTGCGTTTACTACCGCTTTAGTAGGATTAAGCTAGAGATAATTGAAAATGATTGTTCTCTTCTTCCCTACATTTGTTATATTTGCTATTTTCTCCTTGCATTTTGTTAATATCAGCCAGTATATATTTGGCCCTAAATGGAAACTTGAATATAGAGTTCCAATTCACAGTCAGTCCCATGGACCACTTCTGTGCTAAACCTAAAAGACACATTGAATGGTTGCCTATCTTGAACAAATTCCCTTGGACACCATAATTGCTCATTTCAAAGTTATGGAAGCCTAACTTTTTTTTCTAACAGTCTATTTCACTTTTTTTCAGGGTGGTACCACAAGATGAAAAATCATTTGCTATTGGAGTCCAGTTTCTTCTTATGAGGCTTCTTGGTGAGTGTGAAAAAAAAAAAAAAGTGGTTATCTGCTTGCAGGGAGAAATCTATAATGAGCACAGATATACGTCTCTAGGAAAAAACGTGATACTGTCAGATTTCTGGGAAAGCTGCTTCCTCCCATGTCTTCCTGTTATTAGTAATAAGATAAGTTTTCAATGAGTAAACCACCAAAGTAAACCACTACCCATGTTGTGGTAACAGAGTCTGTTTAAGATAACTGCCTAAATCTAGTATTTTATTTAACTCCTCGTATTCTGTTTCCCAGCCTGGTTGCCTGCCCCAGCACTCTTTGGACTTGTTATTGATTCTGCCTGTATTCGGTGGTCTACATCATGTCACCAGAAGAAAGGAGCGTGTCGATATTATGATAATGATCTGCTGCGAAACAGGTATTGTAATGTATAAATTAGTTCTTTTTTTATGTATGCAGCTTCATATTACAAAACCTTTAAAAAGTTACAGCAAAGCCTCCCCAACAACACATATACCTGGATATTTCAGATTAGGGATGAGCCGAACACCCCTGCGTTCGGTTCGCACCAGAACTGCCGAACGGACCAAACGTTCGCACGAACATTTAGAACCCCATTGAAGTCTACGGGACTCAAACGTTCGAATTCAAAAGTGCTAATTTTAAAGCCCAATATTCAAGTTATTGTTAGAAAACGTCTTTGAGAACCCGGGTCTTGCCCCAGGAAACATGTATCAATGAAATTTTTTTTTTTTAAACTGTAGTTTTTTTTCTGGAGCAGCGATTTTAATGATGGTTAAAGTGAGAAAAAAAAATCTAAATTCCTTTAAATATCGTACCTGCTGGGTGTCTATAGTAGTGGCACTTGTTTACAACTGTCCCTGCACAAAATGAGATTACTCAGAGAAAATAAATTTAATACTGCTTGTGGCTTTAATGTAATGTCTGGTCCCTGCAATATGGATAAAAATCATTGAAAAAAATAGCATGGGTTTCCCCGCCACCACTCCCACCAGGTCATTACAAGACCCAGTGCCGATCCTGACCTCCCTGGGGCCCTAAGAAAAATGACATGGCACATTAAAAATGAGAAGCGGGGGGAGCTGACGACAGTGACATGTCACATTAAAGAAAGTTGAGAAGCGGGGGAGGGGGTGTTCTGCTGTCGGAAATGACTCAGCCAGCGAGTTTAGAAGCGGGGTGAGGGGGTGAAAATGACTTCTCACCAGGCGGGGCCTCTAGTAATTTGGGGGGCCCTTCACAGCTTTGCGTGGCCCTAAGCGGCTTACATAGTGAGCCTATAGGGAGGATCGGCCCTGACAAGGCCCTATATACTTTGAACAGCAGTATACAGGCGGTGCAAACAAGACAAGGACTGTAGATTTGTTAAGTAGAATCTGAATCATGTCATATTTTGCTGCTGCATATTGCACAATTTCCTTAACCAGTTAAGGACCCCCGCACGCCTATGTACGTCCACAACATGGCTCGTACAGGCACAAGGGCGTAAATTTACGTCCTCGCCTTAGTGCGGTTCGGGGGTCCCATCGGGACCCCCTCCGCGGCGTCCCCCTGGCTCTGGGAGCGATCGCCGACGAGCGGGCGGATGTCCGTGTTTTCCGCCCCCCCCCGCGATCGCTCCCAGCCAATGGGAGCGCGCTCCCAGCCTGTCACTTCCTCCTCCTGTGTTTACACAGGAAGGAGGAAATGATGTAATCTCTCATCGCAGCGCTGTTTCCCAGCGCTGCTGATGAGAGAAGACATGACAAGTAAGTGTGCACCAACACAACACCGACACACACTCACATATTAACCCCTTGTGATCGCCCCCCCCACCCCCCTGTCACAGTGTTACTGAATGCAGTGATTTAATCACTGCATTTAGTGTCAGTGTGACAGGCACTGTAAAAAACAGTTAGTGTTAGGTTCAGGATAGCCCCCCCACCCCCCCTAATAAAGTTTTAACCCCCTGATCACCGCCCTAGTTAACCCTTTCACTCCCTATTGCCAGCGTCACTAAGCGATCATTTTTCTGATCGCTGTATTAGTGTCGCTGTTCCCGCTAGGTAGCTATTTTTTTTATTACGATTTTTTTTTTTTACTAAAGACATGTGGCTAAATAAATTTTGGCCTAAATGTTTTACTAAAATTTAGTTTATTTGATTTTTTTTATAACAAATAGTAAAAAAATAGTGATTTTTTTCAAAATTGTCGCTCTATTTTAGTTTATAGCGCAAAAAATAAAAATCGCAGAGGCGATCAAATACCACCGAAAGAAAGCTCTATTTGTGGGAAGAAAAGGACGCAAATTTTGTTTGGGAGCCACGTCGCACGACCGCGCAATTGTCTGTTAAAGCGACGCAGCGCCGAATTGTAAAAACACCTTGGGTCATTTAGCAGCGTAAGTGTCCGGGTCTTAAGTGGTTAATAGACCCTCAACAAACTACATGACACTTGTGCCTGAAGAGGCCATTGATGTTCCAGTGGTGGCCCGTGAGCCTGTCCATACAGGCTTGGCCCCCCAAAGCGCATGTGCTGTGTGGCAAGAATATGTTGATTATTTTAGGGGTGGGGGGGCCATTACAATGCCAGATCTTGGCTGAATAAATTATTTTTTTGGGAAAGAAAAATTCTAGAAAAATGGGGAATTGCCATCCGGGGCCCCCTTTGAACAAATTCTGTGAAGAACTCCTGTTCTCTGAAGGCCTCCATTATTTCTGCAAGTCAAAATTAAGCAAAAAAAGCTAATGTCGGTCAAGCCTTTTACTACTAAGCTTTCTCCCTATATCTAACCCACAAACTCATCCACTGATCATAAAGTCCAAAATCGTGTTGCGTATCGTCGTACTGCACGATCGTTTCTTCTGACTTTTTCTACAGACTGTGAACGACGTTCTCACTCATGCCATATCCCTTTATAAGTGAAGTAACACCAAGTACGTTTAAGTGCAAACTATACAGCACAAGTGCAGTTAACTACAAGTACGTTTAGGTGCAAACTATACGGCCCAAGTGCAGTAACACCAAGTACGTTTAGGTGCAAACTATACGGCACAAGTGCAGTAACAACAAGTACGTTTAGGTGCAAACTATACGGCCCAAGTGCAGTAACAACAAGTACGTTTAGGTGCAAACTATACAGCCCAAGTGCAGTAACACCAAGTACGTTTAGGTGCAAACTATACGGCCCAAGTGCAGTAACACCAAGTACGTTTAGGTGCAAACTATACGGCACAAGTGCAGTAACAACAAGTACATTTAGGTGCAAACTATACAGCACAAGTGCAGTAAACTACAAGTATGTTTAGGTGCAAACTATACGGCCCAAGTGCAGTAACACCAAGTACGTTTAGGTGCAAACTATACGGCACAAGTGCAGTAACAACAAGTACGTTTAGGTGCAAACTATACGGCCCAAGTGCAGTAACAACAAGTACGTTTAGGTACAAACTATACAGCCCAAGTGCAGTAACACCAAGTACGTTTAGGTGCAAACTATACGGCCCAAGTGCAGTAACACCAAGTACGTTTAGGTGCAAACTATACGGCCCAAGTGCAGTAAACTACAAGTACGTTTACGTGCAAACTATACGGCCCAAGTGCAGTAACAACAAGTACGTTTTGGTGCAAACTATACGGCCCAAGTGCAGTAACACCAAGTACGTTTAGGTGCAAACTATACAGCACACGGGCAATACAACACGTTAGAAGACTGCAGCTAACACAATCAACTGCCTGACAAATAGCAATAGCTAATCTAGCTCAACTATACAGTGTATAAATATATATACAACTCCTGGGATGTATATATATCCTCTACACACTGTAAATGTAAATAAACTGACTAGCCTGCCTGCTCTATCTATCTATCTAGTAATAAAGACACTGGCCCAGATTCATAAAGCAATTACGCCTGTCTAACTGGTGTTAGACAGGAGTAATTTCAAATTTCGCGCGCCGTATCACTAGTTTGAATCCTCAAACCATGATACGGCGGCTTCGGGCTTCGATCCGAGAGGCTTACGTCCTCGTAAGCCTTCGGATCTACGCTGCGATATTTTTGCGGCCGCTGGGAGGAGTTTGCGTCGTTTTCATGCGTCGGGATATGCAAATGACTTTTTACGGCGATCCACGAAGGTACGAGTGTCCCTCGCAATCGCCTACGTCATTTTTTGGCTACGTAATGTTAGAGGAGCTTTTTGCTGGTCTAACAGTGCGTAACCCATGTAAAGTATGGCAGTCGTTCCCGCGTCGATTTTAAAATATATTTTTTTTTTTAACGTAACTCGTTCGGGAATAGGAATGTACGTAAACGACGCTACTACGACGTGACGACGTGTTTTCACGCAATGCACGGCGGGAAATTTGCGAACGGAGCATGCGCAGTTCGATCGCCGCGGGAACGCGCCTATTTTAAATGCTTCACGCCCCCTACTCGCGCGGATGGATTGCGACGGGAGAAATACACTACGCCGCCGTCGTTTACTGGACAAAATCTACCTGGATTCCACGTAGAGCCAGGTAAAAAACGGCAGCGTAGTGTATTTCTGATACTCTACGAGAGCCCCACTGTCTTTCTCTCTGATCTCTTTAACAACGCCGCAACACACTACACGAGGCCACCTTGCAGATGGCCTTTTATAATGTGGGGTGTGTGCTAAAGCCCTGAGCCATAATTGGCCAAAGCCACCCTGGCTTTTGCCAATTATGGCTCTCCTTTTTTTGCGCGCTGTGATTGGCCAAGCATGCGGGACATACAGCATGCTTGGCCAATCATCAGCGCGCAATGCCGCAGTGAATTATGGGCCGTGGCACGTCATTTGAATTTGGCACGAACAACCCATTTTGTTCGATTTTCGACGAACTTACGAACAGACGATGTTCGAGTCGAACATACGTTCGACTTGAACACAAAGCTCATCCCTATTTCAGATATAGTTTGATCAGTAAAAGCAGACATTATATTGAAGTTTGAGAAATACAGGAACGGCGAGTGTTGTCTTTTTTGCCCTCCAGCCCCAACAGAAATTTATTATTTATTTAATTATTTGAAGAACTTATATAGGGCCATCAATTTACACAGCACTTTACATATGTATTATACATTCACATAAGTCCCTGCCCTCAGGAGCTTACAATCTAAGGTCCCTAACTCACATTCATACATACACATACTGGGAACAGTTTAGACAGTGGTGAATTAACCTACCAGTATGTCTTTGGAGTGTGAGAGCCTGAGGAAACCCACACGGGCACAGGGAGAACAAGCAAACTCCTGGCAGGTAGTGTCATAGTTGGGCTATGAAACGACAACCCTAGTGCTGCTATGTAAAGGTGCTACCCATTTAGCCACTGTGCTGGCCAGATATTCATTAACCTGTTGTACCATAGATTACTTCAGCAATTAATTACACATTTTGTATTTTTTACAATCATAGATGTGCGCAGCCTATGGCATTAGAGTGTGTCCCCCAAAGCTCAAGCACACGTGTGTGTGTGTGTTTATATAAAAAAAATATAAAATGTATTAAAACATGGACGGTGTCAGTAGAGCAGTGGACGTGCCAGTAGTTTTTTATTCATTTTTTTATTTATTTTTTTGACGATCATTTTTTTTTTAAGAACCCAGTTGAGGGATCTTAAAACCCGTCACACCCCCTGCGCACAGCTATGATTACAATCCTTTCATTTTTATTATTATTACTCCTTTGCATTCCCCAGGACTTTTCCACTTATGCCCTGTATACAGGATCAGACCTTTTCCCAACCAAATTCACATCGGAGGAAAAGAAAACATGTTCTCTATGTAATCTCCGATGAAATTCTTTGGAATTTCCCCAATGGGGCATACACACGGTCAGAATTTCCGACGGAAAAAGTCTGACAGACTTTTTCCATCGGAAATTCTGATCGTGTGTACGAGGCCTTAGAAGTTGGTTTCCAATCCAAAGTTAATCAAATTTGTTTAAGTCTGCTCAGTACTGCGTTGGTATTAGGACTAAAGCTCGGTGCATCTAACCATTGCGCCCAAACACTATTACAGTTACTTAAAGTTCCATTATGTTGATACGTTTTTTTTTTGGTTTAAGTATGTGATTGATGTTTTTATCCATTCATGAAGGGTTGGGGAGCAGAAATAAAAAAAAATTCAATTTCAAAGCAGTACATTTTTAAGTGTTTATCTATACTAATGATTCTCTATGTTACAGCACAAATACTGTAAATTTGAAGGGGACTTATTTCTGTAAAATGTTACATATTATAGTCCCTTTACTAATTTTTATTAGCACAGTGGTTTATTGTTAACTTTGGGGCAGATTCACAAAACAATTACGCCTGTCTAACTGGTGTTAGACAGGAGTAATTTCAAATTTCCCGCGGCGTATCACTAGTTTGAATTCTCAAACCATGATACGCCGGCTTCGGGCTTCGATCCGAGAGGCTTACGTCTTCGTAAGCCTTCGGATCTACGCTGCCATCTATTTGCGGCGGCTGGGAGGAGTTCGCGTCGTTTTAATGCGTCGGGATATGCTAATGTGTTTTTACGGGGATTCACGAACAAACGAGCGAGCGGCGCAGTCGTTTTCGTCTATTTTTTTATACGTAAAGTTAGAGCAGCTTTTTGCTGCTCTAACTTTACGTAGCCCATGTTAAGTATGGCCGTCGTTCCCGCTTCGAATTTATTTAATTTTTTTTTTATTTACGTAACTCGTCGGGACGTGGATCGCCCGTAAAGTACGCTACATAAACAACGAATGACGTCACGACGTGATTTCGCGCAATGCACGGCGGGAAATTTGCGAACGGAGCATGCGCAGATCGATCGCCGCACGCGCCTAATTAAATGTTTCACGCCCCCTACTCGTCTATATGGATTGCGACGGGAGAAATACACTACGCCGCCGTCGTTTACCGTAGAAAATCTACCTGAATTCCACGTAGATCAAGGTAAAAAACGGCGGCGTAGCGTATTTCTGATACGCTACGATAATCCATTTCTCTGTGAATCTGCCCCTTTGTCTCTGTTAAATTTACCTAGTTATAGTTGCTTCTTTTATAATAAAGATATTTCTCTTTTTATATGTAAATGTTCCTACTCATGAAGTTATTTAAGACCATATGTACAGTATATGTCTTGGTTTTCCAGTCTGCAATTATGACTTGAGACATGGCTACTGCATGTACTTACATATTAGCAAGATAATCAATTTTCATAAACATGTATTGACTCCTGACTGGAAAAATCATTGCTTTTCTAATCTGTTGTAAAAAAAAAGAGCCAAATAGGCCACCTTTTGACAGCGAGGTTAAAGTTAGTCTGCATTTTCTGGTGGCAAAAACAGAAGGTAGTTGTAGGTTACCATTCTTTCTTTCACAAACCTCTTTTTCTCCATAGGTACCTTGGTCTCCAGATGGGATACAAAATCCTGGGTATCTTGTTACTGGCTTTCACTGCTTGGAAGGTGAAAAGGAGTCGAGAATATAACTTGCAAGAAAAAGAATGTGGCGTGGCATAGCTCACAGCTCATAGACTTCTGGACTTCATCCTTCTGCCACTCCCCGAGACTCTGTATTCCTCAGGGCCAGACACTGCTACCACTGCCAGGACCACTCCTAACAATGCATATAACAAGACTGATTCTATAGTCAGCAGGACGGGACTGAGAACAATATAAAGTGTCCAACTTCAGAGACAGAAAAAAAGTGCCTGGAGATGAAAGTGTGACTGCACGAAATACTGTTTTTCTAAACTGCAAATCAACATTGTATCTATGAAAGCACTAAAAGAAACTAAAGTTACACTTAATATTCCCATGAAGGGCCAAAAAACTATATTTATTATTCATGTTGCCCTAAAACCGTGAATGACGACGCCCTTTTCTACAGGCCCTGACATTTTTTCACTAATCATGTTACACAATATCACAAAATGAAACCAGAAGGTGATGTTGAAGGCAACAAGCTTTCTCATTTGTACGGAGAGTATAATCTTCCAAAATGCTGCAAAGAAATAGATTCTGTTTATTGTCTGAGCTACGGAGAATCTTTTGGCTTCACTTGGCAGTTCCTTTGATTTATGCTGCTGATTCATCTACAAGTTTGAAAAGGTGTTCAGAGAACACAGAACTGAAGAAAACACATGAAGCAAGCTGTTAGCATTGTTCCCTGGTGCTGCCCACTCCCTGTTGGCCTAGGACTAAAGTTCTGAGTAGTGGTGTATGCATTTGTCCACCATAGGAACCCAAACCGTAATCACAAGCATCCAATTATGTCTACTGGGACTTTCAAATTAGAAGATATTTGTACTTTTCTTAACCATTCATAATCTAATCTATAAATTTAACAACACAAAACTGATATTTCTAAAACTTTTTGTAAAGCTATTATAAGCAGAATTTCTATGTGTCATTCAACTGCTGATACATAAGGCTCAATTCACAAGGTTAAATCCTTATTTTGAGAAATAAAAAATAAAAAATAAGTTCAGTGAAATGTAAAAAAATAACAGTTATACAGCTGAAATTAGAGTGTTTTACCTGCTTGATCGCTGTCTCCTTCATAAAGTACACCAAGCTGCAAATGGGCAACTTAGTGTATATTCTGGACACACCTCAGTGCCAGAATGCATTAGCTAGCATGCACAGATGTTACATCATCCTGGATTCCTGGCCCAGTCACTCAGGATGGCCAAGAATCTAGAACCCAGGTAAATATTGGGTGGCAGTGAGGGAGCCAGGGGAGGTGAGTTTAGATCTGATTGAAAGCTTGTGAATTGAGCCTATAATATCTACCAAGCTATAATTTAATATACACAGTATTTTATTAATTTTACAGTGTTTTACCAAAAATGAGATATGGTGCTTCACTGGGCTGTACTGAGTTTTTTTGATTAAAATAGAGAATGAGTGTTTTCAGACAGATATGGAATGCTGTGCAGGCAATTTGGTGTAGCATTACTGAAGATTTCTTGCTGTCATAGGCTGTTGATTGCAAGAAGAAAATAAAATTACCAACAATCAATAGATCAATTGCAGCCTTTTGCATCATGTAATCCTCTAAAATTCCATTGGTGACATGAATCATAAAAAAAGATATGTATTAAAGATTGTTTTTACTCTCTCCCTTTACCTAAGCAGACCTGTAACAGCACTGTCTTCTACATATTAATGGGGTTTACTCCCCAGTTATTAGCAGTACCAGTGCTGTCTACTGGTTTGAAGGCTTTTTTTCAACACCTTACACCATAACCCACTCCATGGGTTACAAAATACTCTCCTTCTAAACCACTCTTAGTGACCCCCTGCAAAGCAATTTTACTTCTTTCAAGAAAGGCAAGAAATGTAAAAAGAAGCACAGGGGCTGAATGTTCTGTATCTTATGTAATGGTCCATGCTAAAGAAGAACGAAGTCAAATACAGGTGGATTAATAATGATGGTTGAACAATACTGTTTTCAATATCGCCAAGAAAATAAATTAATAATGTTTTGTGGATCCCTTCCAAGAAGTCAGAGACCATATTTGGTGCATTAACAATTAAACTGATTGGCCAGTGTTGCATTAGATTATCCTCTTCCAGACAACTGTAGCATTTAGGTGACAACCAAAATGTCTGTGAGTGCTTTTAGGTTTCAACATGCACTCAGTCTATGTCTATGAATGGCTTAGGTGGGGTTGGAACCCCTTGCCATGAGCAGAACTGTTCTGAATTTCCCTCATTCACAAGCACAACAAGCAGTGCCTTTCCATGCATTGCACAAAGACATTATGTAAGGATGCCATTGTATTAAATAGTAACTGCTGTACTGAGGCCTTTAGGCATAAAATACTCTCCTAGGTGCGTATCTATTATTTGTTTGGGTAACGTGTACAGCTGTTGTGATATTACCACAGGAAGACAAGACATAGGTGGACTTGTATTTCTAAAGAAAATTATGGGGGCAGTTTACCTTTGGCTTCATTGGAGGAGATGTGTGCAGGAAACCTATATAAGTAAATGGAGATGCAGTGGCTGTATAGACTCACCTGCAGAGCCAAGTTTGACAGGTACTCAGGGACGGGTGCATGGTCGCCAATGCATTTGGGTTTGTACACCAGTCCTGAAGTACTTGTTGAACTTGGCTGTGTGGGTGAGTCTGTACAGCTGCTACATCTCCATTCACACATAGGCTTCCTGCACAAAGGTCTAAAAAGGTAAACAAATGTTCACGTTGAACAGGGCTCTGCGTCCATGTAAACAAAGCCTTATCAATGTATGTTTGAAAGGAACTTGAGGAGGGAATTAGAGGGAGCCAAATATGCATTGGCATTACACACAGACTTATTTTCTATGTAAAGTCAGGCATTATGAAGGCCTTCTTTTGTTCCCATAGCCTACTTCTACTTGGGCATTCTTTTCCTATTAAATATTGTACACTGTTAACCTAACACTGGTAAACTTTTTATATGTTTGTTATGTAAGTTATATATAAACATTTATAATGAAGTACCTAACTGCTTTTCTTCATCTTTTTTTATTCAATTGCAAAAATGTCACTGTTTTCACCAACCATATCAGGTACAGTGCATGACCAGTGTAATTCGGATAGCCCAACTTCTCACCAAAACCATCAACTCCTTTTTAAATACATTAACTTACCCCCTACTAAGATTAACAAGAGACACAAAATTGTTGGAATAAAAATGGCCACAACAGCCAATTTTATTTTTAACCAAATAAATATTTAAAATTAAATAATTAAATCACACCAAACTTTATTCCTTAACAATTTTATAAACAACTTTAATAACCCAACTTCTTGGTCTTTGACTGCAACCCGGCTTCACCTTCCTTTTTAACACTACACTGCGGAACCATTAACCATAACCGGCCCCCAGCCGACCCAGCTCGGAGACAAACCTTTTCTCCCCGCAGTGCAACCATAACCGTATTCCAGCGGACACCGTTCCCCTGGAATAATGCCCAATAAGGTTCCCATCCCACCGATGAGCCCACCACCATTTCCATCACATCTGTAACTGCCACCATCAAAGACCAACGAACACCGCCAACCACTCCGCCACGGCTGTCATGACGACCTTTTTTTTTTTCACAGACCTGAAATAAAAGAAAACAAACGAACGACACCAAGGCACAACACATAGGGAGGGTGGGTGGGGAAAACCTGCCTCCTTGCAATTTCCTTCCCGCACTTTGCCTCAATGTCCACTCCCCCTACTTAAATAATACTCCTCCCCTTCCTTGGTCTCCACACAGATTTCCTTCCAACCAACCAGCTTCCTTCTACATTTAACTCCTAGTTGCCCTACCTCCACCCAGTCATGCCCGGCCCTACGTTATTTTGCCTTTGTTGTTTTCCACTCCGGGCCTCCCTGAGGTTTTCTTGAACGAGCAAGGGCTAGCTTTGGTACATACATTTGTTTCAATGAGGCTTGCCAGACATAATAAAACTGTATGGCTCATTCAGAAGAAGGCGATCAGCCCCCCATCCTCTATGCACAGCCACTGGCAGGTGCTCATAGAAGAGGACACAATTGCAATGTCATTATGCTGAAAAAAGGGTTGGGACATTTATATGAAACATGCACCTAAAGGGTGACAACGAGCAATAGATGTCTGACCAATAAAGTAAATGTTTTGACTGTACTAGCTGAATATCAATACTCAGCACACAGAATAATAATTAATAACAGATGCATTTAATTCATATATATACATATAATACATTGTAGCATAATAGCATTATATTAAATGGTAATAATTTGATAGAACGTCAGGCACATTGATCCATTTATCACATAATACCATATAAAAATCATGATTGTTACAGCATAATACAATTAAAAAATAGTAGAAATGATTTGATGATCCCATGTAATACATGATAATAGCATCAGAATAGCTTGACGCGTTTCGTGGAACTTTCCACTTATCAGGAGCTGATAAATATCTGAAATTGATAAGATTTATAATTAAACTATTGGTACAGGGTCTTAGATGTTGGGAGAGTATAGGAGAAAAAAGGTAAAAAAGTATAAATTCATATGGGACAAAGAAAAATAATAAAATGTCCCAAAAACGTACAGATCATCTGTGGGTCTGATTAATAGCGATATGGACTGCAAGTCGGCCAGACAAGTCATCAGTTCCGGAAACTGTGGTGGTAAAACCCCAGATAGGATGTTGGAAGTACCCTCAGAGGACAAATTCCCTGACAGTGGAAAACCCCATGGATGGTAGAGTGAGAGGTGATTAGCATAGCCATAAAAAAATGGGTATAAAAATATTTGTGTAAGTAGAATATAATTTGTGGTTTGCTAATTAAATATAAATAGGAACCAATGTATTACACCAAGGGAGAGTGAGAGATAATAGTAATAATAATAATAGTAATAATTGTAGTGAATAAACTGGATGGGAATAACCCATATCCAGATTAGGTAAAAAGGTAGATCAAATCAAAAGGATTGATAAGTGCATGTAAAAACCACAGGGATATGCAAACTCAGGGGGGGATAGGTCGAACTGAGGGGAGTATATACACTCAAATGAAGTCTAGGGTAACCACCAACGCCACGCAAGCGGAAAAGGGGGGAGGCTCCACCACCTGAGCAAAAAACTACCGCTCGCCGGTTGACGCCAGTTCCCCTAGTAAGAACGCTGATGGTAACACACAGCATCTACATGTCGGTGTCAACATGCCAACGTCACACGCACGGCGCTGGGGGCGTGGTGTTGATGCGCAGCGTGACACCCGCCCCATCCCTGACACCTGAAGGTGCAGTGGGAAAGGGAGGGCATCCGGTGCGCATCACAGTTCCTGGAACTGAGAGATAACCAGGACATGTCAAATCTGCAGCATTTTCGGCAATTGCCGGCAATGGCACCATCCTAATCAGTGCGACGCCACATCTGTGGCTCTGCACTGATTTCAAAAAGTCGTTTCTGTACTACTTTTTGTGATTTTGGACCACGATTTACATTGGACCACGATTTACATTCTGCAATCGCAGAAATCTGGACTGACAAGCAGGAGTCAAGCCGTGCGAATTCAGGTGAACTCGCACGGCTTCACTCCTGCAGCCTAGTGTGAACCTGGGCTAAACTGTTCATATACATAAATTAAAGGATTCCCCATCCATAAATGGATAATTCTTGTTCTGTTGACTATTGTATTTTGATAGCCAGTACCTTTGGCTGTCAGGATAGTGACTGCAGCTGATTTTTACACCTGGTTTCTTCAATTGCTCAATTCCAGTCTGCATAGCTGCCAACATTTCAAAAGAATTTCCAGGAAAAATGTATTTAGGGTTAGAGGCATTTATTTAACATTTGATTTATGTATTTCTTGCTCTATCCTTCCCCACTTTATCCAAACGAGAGAGAGGTCTTTGAATTGACATACACTTTATAAATTTGAAATGTATATGCTTTTCTGCACATAGAATATAGGTATTGGTTTAGCACTTTGGGGAAGAATTACTAAACCTGGTGCACACAAATTCTGGTGCAGCTCTGCATAGTAGCTCCCAGGTTTTATTGTGATTGTGAAGACACAATTTTTTTTTTATCTTAAAGCGGGGTTCCAACCAAAATTAGCAAAGTATGTCCTTTCATCATGCGTTTTTATAATATAAATCCGTCACTTACTATTTTACAATCCGCCACCGCTCCGCATAATTATTCAAAAAAGATAGTTTATAAAACTATGTCTACACCGTTGTCATTTTGTCACTTACTTCCTGAAAGTCTGGGATGGGGAGTGATAATTGGGTAGCGCACTGCATCCTGGGAAATTACTGACACACATTTCCCAGGAGCATTAGAGGGAGATGATGTCAGAATCCTAGGTGATTCCAAAGGCAGATTTCATGGGACTGCAAAGCAACAGGCATTTCCAGATGAGTAAAGCCCTGTACACACGATCGGTCCATCCGATGAGAACGGTACGGCGGACCGTTTTCATTGGTTCACCGATGAAGTTGACTAAGGGACTGATGTGCCTACACACCATCGGTTCATGAAGCGATTGTGTCAGAATGCGGTGACGTAAAACACAACGTGATGGAAAAAACAAAGTTGAATGCTTCCAAGCATGCGTCGACTTGATTATGAGCATGCGTGGATTTTTAACCGATGCTGGTGCGTACTAACAATCGGTTTTGACCTATCGGTTAGCCGTCCATCGGTTCAATTTTAAAGCAAGCCCTCTGTTTTTTAACGGACCGATTAACCGATGAAAACGAACTTCAGACCGCTTTCATCAGTTTAAACCGATCGCGTGTACACGGCTTAATTATTTTTTTTTTTTTTAGATCTAATGAGCACAACAATGAAAAAACAGTTTTGGGATGGACACTAAGGATCGGTTAGCCGTCCATCGGTTCCGAATTCGCGGACCCGATCGCCGCTGCAGTGCGGCGATCCGTCCCTGGAGCGGAAGAACGGGGAGAGCCGTGTGTACACACGGCTTCCCCGTGCTTCTCTGTGGAGCGGAAGAACGGGGAGCCGATCGCGTCAGTAATAGGGGGACGCGATCGATGACGTCACACCTACAGAGTTGTAAACACACACATTAGGGCACACATTCCCTACAGCGCCACCTGTGGTTAACTCCCAAACTGGTCATTTCCACAGTAAACAATGCAACTGCATTTCCACAATTGTCCCAAAAATGTCAAAATTTTTTGCGAAGTGTCCGCCATATTGTGTCGAAAAAAATCGCTGATCGCCGCTAAAAATGCAATACATCTTATTTTGTAAACGCTATAAATTTTGCGAAAAAACCGATAAACGATTGCGATAAACCGTAGAAGAATACGTACGGCCTAAACTGAGGAAAAAAAATGTTTTTTTTATATATTTTTGGGGGATATTTATTATAGCAAAAAGTAAAAAATATTGAATTTTTTTTTAAATTGTCGCTCTATTTTTGTTATAGCGCAAAAATAAAACCGCAGAGGTGATCAAATACCACCAAAGAAAGCTCTATTTGTGGGAAAAAAAGGACGCAAATTTTGTTTGGGAGCCACGTCGCACGACCGCGCAATTGTCTGTTAAAGCGACGCAGTGCCGAATCGCAAAAACCCCTTGGGTCATTTGCCAGCGTATTGGTCCGGGTCTTAAGTGGTTAATGCATTTTATGCTTTAGGATAAAAACCTTCTGTATGCAGAAGCCCCCCTCAGCCCCCCCCCCCCTAATACTGCCCAGGGCTCTCCTTCTCATTGGCTGAGACAACAGTGGAGCACCATTGGCTCCCACTGCTGTCAATCAAAGTCAGCGTATCAATGAGGAGAGAGAGGGACGGGGCATAGCCGGGGCTCTGTGTCTAAATGGACAAACAGAGCTGTGGCTCGGCTCGGATGCACCCATAGCAAGATGCTTGCTGTGGGGGCCCTTTAACAGGAGGTAGGGGCCAGGAGAGCCGAAGAGGGACCCGAGAAGAGAAGGATCTGGGCTGCTCTGGGAAAACCACTACAACAGAGCAGGTAAGTATAACATGTTTATTATTTTTAAGAAAACAAAAAAAAAAAAAAAAACAGACTGTACAATTACTTTAATAAAACAAGCTAAATTTGAATGCTGATTGGTTACTATGCACAGCCGCACTAGATTCTGTGTGCACCAGGCTTCACTGCAGTGTTGAACAGGAACACAATCTAAACTTTCTAAAGAATATATAAAGATGAAGACAGTAGATATACATGTAGAACTTATGTAGGGAGATTTGTTTCATCTCTGTGTATCATTTGAGGCTGTTCACTTCACTGGGTATATGTGAGAGTTTACATCCACTTTAAAGAATTTAATTACAATAGTCAGTGACTACTAAGCAACCACAACTGTTCAGACAAGAAACACTTTCGGTCTGGAGTATATAAATACAATCTAGCATATAGAATGCAGGGGTCTGGGGTATGTAATTTACTGAGTGTAGTGATCAGGAAATGTTATGTACAGACCAGTGTACAAAAGAACGGCAGTCAGGAGTATGCAACATTGAGTGCACTTGCCATATGTACAGTATGTAATATACAACAGTAAGGGGTATGTATAGCAGTTATATTTATATGTAATTTACATTACATAATTCTGACTGCTGCCCTCTCTATGCTATGCTGCGTGTTACATTATTACATACACATGACTGTTGATCCCCCAGCACACAAATGCAGAGGTTGGCAGCCCCACACCCCTCTATGCACCTCCAGCATCCATAACACCTCTTCTATCACTGCATTGTAAGCACATATTTGTCACCACTATACCCCTCTGCATACCTCTGCCACTACTGTACCCCTCTGCATACCATTTCATTGGCCAGGGCTATGCTTTAATAAAAGGTTGCCTAAGCCAGATAAATAATTTTTTGCAGGCTTTGCTGTTCCATGGAGGACAGGTTGATTTCCACTCAGCTATCATAACTGAGTATTTCTTAAAAGATGCTGCCATCCAGTGGCAAAAATTGAGAACAAAACAATGAGGTTATGCTGTCATTTTATTCTGGCTCAATGTTTTTTTTTTTGTTTTGTTATTTCATTTAAATTAGTTTGCAACTACAGCTGAAAAGGCTTGTGAATCTACATTGGGGATCGAAAGTTTGGGCACCCCATGTAAAAATTTGAATAACAAAGCCAAGGAAAGATGGAAAAATCTCCAAAAGGCATCAAATTACAGATTAGACATTCTTATAATATGTCAAAAAAAGTTAGATTTTATTTCCATCATTTACACTTTCAAAATTACAGAAAACAAAAAAATTGCGCCCGCAAAAGTTTGGGCACCCTGCAGAGTTAATATCTTGTACTACCCCCTTTGGCAAGTATCACAGCTTGTAAACGCTTTTTGTAGCCAGCCAAGAGTCTTTCAATTCTTGTTTGAGGTATCTTTGCCCATTCTTCCTTACAAAAGTCTTCCAGTTCTTTGAGATTTCTGGGCTGTCTGTCACGCACAACCCCCCGTGGATTTTGAGGTGTGTTTAGGATCATTATCCATTTGTAGAAGCCATCCTCTCTTTAACTTCAGCTTTTTCACAGATGTCATCAAGTTACCATCCAAAATTTGCGGAAATTTTATTGAATCCATTTTCCCTTCTACTCGTGAAATGTTCCCTGTGCCACTGGCTGCCATACAACCCCAAAGCATGATTGATCCACCCCCATGCTTAACAGTTAGACAGAGGTTCTTTTAATTCAATTCTGTGCCCTTTCTTCTCCAAACGTACCTCAAGTTCTATTTTAACCTCATCGGTCCACAGAACTTGTTTCCAAAATGTATCAGGCTTGTCTATATGTTCATTTGCAAAGTTCAAACACTGATTTTTGTGGTGAGGAGGTAGAAGAGGTTTTCTTCTGATGACTCTTCCATGAAGACCATGGCCCAGATTCACAGAGAGTTGGGTGCACATTATGCCGCCGTAGCGCAAACACCGTACGCCACACCGACGCAGCGCGGAGAGGCATGCACTGTATTCAGCAAGCTATTTCTCCCAACGCTGCATTGGCGTGGCATATTTTTCTAAGGCTCAGGCCGGTGTAGGTGGAAGTGGGCGTGACCCCATGCAAATGATAGTCTGAGCATGGTGCAGTGTTTTACGCCCGGCGTATCACGAACTGCGCATGCACTGTGACGTTGCTGTGACGTGGACGCATGAAACTGCACCCTTATGCATATGCTCACAACCACGCTGGCACAACTGCCTAAGCTACGCCGGATCACCACGTACGCTATGAACGTAACGTACGCCCAGGGCTGGGATAAGGCCATTTGGTGCCCAGGGCGAAGATGGCAAACTGCCCCCCCCTCCCCCCCGGTTTTTAGGAATGAATCAATGTTGTTTCAAAACAAGAATATACTTAAAGCAATAGAACAAAGGGCTGTCCCCCCTTGGGTGGGACTTTGAAAGTGGCTACGTTTGATGGTCACACTGGCGGCAATTGATGGTGTAAACTGGCAGCACACTGGCGGCAATTGATAGGGCTAACTGGCAGCACACCGGTGGCAATTGATGGGGCACACTGGCAGCACACTGGCGGCAATTGATGGGCACACTGGCGGTTATTTATGGGCACACTGGCGGCATACTGGCGACAATTGATGGGCACACTAGTGGCAATTGATTGGCACACTGTCGGCAATTGATGGGGCAAACTGGCAACAATTGATGGTTACCATTGTTGGCAGTTTGCCCCATCAATTGCCGCCCGTGTGTTATGCCAGTGTGCCCATCAATTGCTGCCAGTGTGCCGCCAGTTTGTCCCATCAATTGCCGCCAGTGTGACCATCAAACGCAGCCACTGTGCCATCAAACACAGCCACCTTGATGAGCACAGCTAAGTCGCTGCGTGTGATGGGCACAGTGGCTGCGTGAGATGGGCACAGTGGCTGCGTGTGATGGGCACAGTGGCTGCGTGTGATGGGCACAGCTGAGTGGGTGCGTGTGATGGGCACAGTGGCTGCGTTTGATGGGCACAGTGGCTGCATGTGTTGGCACAGTGGCTGCGTTTGATGGGCACAGAGTTGCTGCATGTGATGGCACAGTGGCTGCGTTTGATGGGCACAGAGTGGCTGCATGTGGTGGTCACAGTGGCGACAATTGATGGCACAGTGGCTGCGTGTGTTGGCACAGTCAGTGGCTGCGTTTGTTGGCACAGTCAGTGGCTGCGTTTGGTGGCACAGTGGCTGCATGTGATGGGCACAGTAGCTGCATGTGATGGCACAGTGGCGACAATTGATGGCACACTGGCTCCGTGTGTTGGCACAGTGGCTGCATGTGATGGCACAGTGGCTGCGTGTGATGGGCACAATGGTGACAATTGATGGCACAGAGGCTGCATTTGATGGGCACACAGTGGTTGCATGTGATGGCACAGTGGCTGCGTTTGATGGGCACAGAGTGGCTGCATGTGATGGGCACAGAGTGGCTGCGTTTGATGGGCACAGAGTGGCTGCATGTGATGGGCACAGAGTGGCTGCGTTTGATGGGCACAGAGTGGCTGCATGTGAAGGTCACAGTGGCGACAATTGATGGCACAGTGGTTGCGTGTGTTGGCACAGTCAGTGGCTGCGTTTCTTGGCACAGTCAGTGGCTGCGTTTGGTGGCACAGTGGCTGCATGTGATGGGCACAGTAGCTGCATGTGATGGCACAGTGGCGACAATTGATGGCACACTGGCTCCGTGTGTTGGCACAGTGGCTGCATGTGATGGCACAGTGGCTGTGTGTGATGGGCACAATGGTGACAATTGATGGCACAGAGGCTGCATTTGATGGGCACAGAGTGGCTGCATGTGATGGCACAGTGGCTGCGTTTGGTGGGCACAGAGTGGCTGCATGTGATGGCATGGTGGCTGCGTTTGGTGGGCACAGAGTGGCTGCATGTGATGGCACGGTGGCTGCGTTTGGTGGGCACAGAGTGGCTGCATGTGATGGCAGTGGCACAGTGGCTGCGTTTGGTGGCACAGTGAGGCTGGAATTAATGTTTTTTTTTACAGAGAAGGCAAGCTCAAAATGACACAAAAGCATTTTTTTAAATGGTCATCTCAGTCCAAACCCCCCCCCCCCCCAATACAGTATTGTCTTACTTTTTACACAGTAGTAGTGTTGTTCTGTAGACTGTTTTCTTCTTAGGCCAGACCACTAGCAAGTAGCAACTGTAGTCTGTAGGCAGGCACAGCACTGCAGCAGGCTCCTCGTGAGTTCCACACAACTCCCTGCGCAAGTCCTCCTCCCTCTGTCACCTCCGGCGACTCCAGCGTGAGCCGAGTGAGGTCACACGGCGCGCGCTTGTGGAATAGACCAAATGAATCCTGCATGTGGGGGCGAGGAAACGCACAGCAGGAAAGGGAGCGCGAGCCAGGACACATCGATCTAACTGGTGTGGTGGCCGCGGCTGATTGCGCCCCCCTCCTGCACAAAATGGTAGCGCCAGGGGCACTCGGACCTCCCGCCCCTGCCTTGTATCGGCCCTGCGTACGCCCAATGCGCCAGCCTGTGTTCTCTGGTGCAGACCTTTGCATGTCTTTTGCTGGGTTGCGCCTCATCTATGGGGAATAACTTTACGATGGACGTACAATTTACGTGCACCTCACGCAGCATGCATTGTACGTTCGTGAATCACCGTATTTCCCTCATTTGCATGTTTGAATGCCTAATCAATGGGAGCAGCAACATGTGTCCAGACAAAAATTAATGCATGATAGAGACTATATGCACAGTTTTTTATTTACTACTTAATATTATTGTGTTCACAAGCCATTTTTTGTTTAAGTGTTTTTCTCAAGTTGGCTGATTGAAAGATCGGTTGTTACTCTGCACTTTGGTAAATGTTACTAAGGATTGTTGATAAGTTGTCATTTTTAGGATCATCTACTGTACCTACATTTTCTATTGTGATTATCATTTTACCATATAGTTTGAGCTATATTGTATATATCATTTTTTACAAAGCTCCCTCATTCACTTTCTATTCACTACCTGCAGCACATCACTGTACACACTGAGGAGCAGCTGTTTGCTACGTCGGTTGTCCAACGCAGTAAAATACTCATTTTTTATTACTTAGAGTGATACACCTTATTAATTTATCTCTTGGCGCGGAAAACACTTCACTATTTTCTGACGAAAAGTACGCCCACGCTACGCCGGCGCTTACCAGCGCACATTTGCACTTACGCCGGCAAGTATCTCTTTATAGTGGAATCGTGTACCACAACTCCAGTGTCTGCCAGATCTTTCTGGAGGGATCTTGCAGTCAAACGTGGGTTTTGAATTGCTTTTCTCACAATCCTGTGAGCTGTTCTGTCTAATATTTTTCTTGGTCTTCCAGATCTTGCTTTAACTTCCACTGTTCCTAATGACTGCCATTTCTTAATTACATTCCGGACAGAGGATATTGACATCTGAAAACACTTTGCTATCTTCTTATAGCCTTCTCCAGCTTTGTGAGCGTCAACTATTTTCAGTTTCCGTTTTCTAAACAACTGCTTAGAAGAACCCATGGTGTTGATTGTTGGGGCAAGGTCAGATGAGTCCGGGCATTTAAAACTTTTGAGATTGACATCACCTGGTCTTCCCAGACGATGATTGAGAACAATCCATGACACTGGCAGGTCTCAGCTTTGCAAAGGGGGCAGTGCATGCTATAAATTCTTTTGGCCCTTGGCCTGCTAGGTGAGCCTATTTATTTGGGTGGAGTCAGGTGATTGGGCTTTTGTGCCACATGGACGACTGTTTGGGGGGACGTGTGTTATGCTGCCCTGGCTGCTAGGCCGGAAGCCTGAGGCCTATCCCAGGAACATCTGGCTACTAGGCTGTCTGAGGGCCTATCCAGAAGCAGGAGAGCAGTGTAGGTTTGGGACTAATGACTTATAGTCCCACCAGAAGTAGCGGTTCAGCTGGACGGGGAACCAGCTCTGGTCGGTGGTAGACGGGGAAGCTGTTGCAACTAAGGGACCATCCACCTTGCTACCAGAGACCACTGTGAGTAAGCTGAAGGGAATACCTGAGCAGTCTTCTCACCAACCGGGAATGGTGAAGAAGTGGGAAAACTTCAGCAAGTGCCAAGCCAGGGACCTAGCGGGTCAGCAGGGGTGATGCTTGAAGAGTATCTGTGAGTGCCAAGCCAGGGACCCAGCAGGGAAGCTATTGAGTGCTACAAGTGGAAGAGCTCAGGGGATCCAGTGGCTATTGGATCTGAAGTCTAGTGAAAGACTGGGAGTTCATTTAATGAAGATCCACAGTGAGTAATTGTGGGGCAAGCGGAGAACTGTCTGTGTTGCCAGTAGTTGAATACAATTACTGTTAATAACTGCTACAAGATTGTTGCCATAGGAGACAGCGATCCTACCTATACAGACGTGGTTTCTAGCTGGAGGCCTTCATCTGTATAGCTGTCTACCTATAAATGTCTCTGAGTCTTCCAATTATCATTGCATCTACCTAAGGGTGTCCTGGTCCTAACCCTCTCTCCCCCCAGTTCTGTTTTGCTTTGAAAAATTGTCTGGCATCCACCATTTACATTACACCCACCACACCCACCATGCCTTGTAACCCACTCTACACAGAAGGATGTCAGCTGTCCCTAACTCTGGAAATCACCATTAGGCCTCAGGGGCCACAGGACGTTGCTACAGATTTATATGCTGTACAGCTTTATCAATCGTACATATCATCAAGGAAGACAGAGGATAGATGGCTTTATGTTTCTTTAACTATCAGGAGACTTCTGGCTCAACTTAACAACTTACAGCTCCCTTGCTGAATTCAGACACAAATGTCCAATTATCCACTCACAGTTGTCCACAGTTATACCAAGTTGTAAATTTTGAAGCTTAGTGGTGCCCCTTCCAACCTTACTGCCCAAGAGAGATAATAAATAGAAACCTGTCTGCCATGTAAAAATGTATACTCTGTCATTAGGATGTACCAAATGTCCAATGAACTGGCATTCAAGGTGCTTTTTAAATTCTTTTGAAAGAATAATGTGACAACTTTTTGGAAATATTGTATGAAAAAGGTAAATCCCCCTCCTAGATAGTATGTGTCTTATTTTTAACCCCTGAAAAAGGTATAATGTATTTTTCAAGAAAACAGCCTGGTGTGTGTGTAAGAAATACAGGTAGATGTTTACCTGACTATTGTAGTTTCAATGTGCAACCTTGCCCGTACCCCTCCCATATTACCCTTCCCCTTTTAACCAACCACCCTTCTTCCCTCCCCCATTTTCTTCCTTCCCAGTAACAAGACCGACACAGTATATTGGAGTAAAATTGGCCACAACAGCCATTTATTTTTATAACCAAATAAATATATATATATTACCAAATCTTAGATAATAGGAATTTCCAACAATTCCAAACTTTATTAACAAACTCTTTACCAAAACACTTTTATTATTAACACCAGCCCCTATTGGTCTTTGACGGTAACTCCATATTAACCCTTTCCTTTTTACCACCGCACTGCGGTACTATTTACCATACCAAGGCCCCCAGCCGACTCCAGCCCGGAGACACCCTTTTAAACGGTGCACCGTCACCGTATTGCAGCAGACACCGTTCCACTGCAATAAACCCCATACGGGGCCATCCCACCGATGAGCCCCCGCGACCAACCATTTCCATTCCATCAGTTAACTGTCACCATCAAAGACCAAGGACACCGCCACAGCCCGTAATGAAAACCCCCCTTTTCCTTACGGGCCCCTCCACACCCGCAGGGCCCTCTGAATACCCTCCTGTACACCTAACATCCACAAATCCGTACCCACGTCAGTTAGGTGAACACCATCCCTAAGCAGGTACAGACCCACATTCAACTCCAACTCCCTGTGCCGGACCACTAACCCCCCGTGCTGAGCCACAAACCTCCCAAGAACCTTATTCACTTTAATTCTCGCCTTATTGACCCGATCTACGGACCTTGCCATGCGCCACGTGGTTCGCGCAACAAATGTCCCGACCAGATGATCAACATTTTTGGGAAGGATGCCCGCAAAGTCAAGACGTCCGCCTTAACCGCTGACATCAAATCCCCTATCGGCCGAATTCCCAGGTCGTTCCCCCCGACGTGTAAAAACAACACATCCGGGGGTCGGTCGAGCTGAGTAAAGCGCTGTACTTCTGGCAGCACCCTGCCCCAACCCATCCCGGGGAAACCTAACCACCTAACCGTAGCCTCCCTCCTGGAAATTCCCAATTGCCTTCCTCCCGGCTTACTATCTGCCCTCCTGGCCCCCCTACAAACATAAGAATGCCCCATGATCCACACGAGGCATGCTTGCCTTCCATCTGAAAAACAAAACATAGCCATAACCATTAATGAACAAAAAATCCCCACAATCCCCATCCAGGCATTTTTTAAGCATTCGACCGCCGTCCCCCCCCCTTACTCACCGAGCACCAGATGCGGGCGTACGTAAGAACGGAATCGCCTTGATTCCCACCTCCCAATCTTTTTTACTGCTGCCTCATCCAACCCACACCGGGCCGCCTCGGTCGCCGCCCCGATGCGGAAGGAGTGCGAGGCAAACAATCGCTCGTCCAACCCCGCTTTCTTCAAACATTTTTTAAAAATCGCTATAAATTGGAAGCGCGACAAAAACGACCGTCTTCATGCATCCAGCACGGCCCCCCACCCCGGGGCGCCCTTGAAAAAATTCCCTCACCGCCCTTACCGGACACATATCTGAACCCGGTAGCGGATACAAGAATACATCCACCCCTTTCCCCTTCTGATCCGTCTTTGATCGTCTCAGCCGGAGAACCAACCTGTCTTCCGACGCCTGCTGTATATCTTCCATCAAGAACCCGCCGGCAACCCGTTTAGAGGGACTGACTATCTCCCCCACCCGAAACGCCCCAAAAAATGCTACCGAAAAAACCGCACGAAACAGCCGTACTTCGTAATCCGACGCACAAACATCCCCAAAAACACCAAAAATCCTGTGCAAAATTAGAAAGGACACCGGCCTCCTTGTATCCCGACTCTGATGCCCCTTCCTGTAACCCTTAACTGCCTGCTTCACCCAAAAATTTTTTGTGAAATCCTCCCGACCTTCCAGTTTGAATAAAAATGCCAAGGCCGCTAATTTTTTCTCCAAGGAAGACACAGACCGCCCTTCTCCATGTGCCTCGACACAAAGTACATCACCAACCAACCCATTTGTTCCGTTTTCAGCTCTGCTTCCGCCAGCCGTCTCAAACCTGCCCATTCCTCCCATACCTTTGAGTACGCGGTCCACGTCTGCCCACTCACCGACCTCTTGATCCACTCTGCCGCTACTCCAATGCAAGTCCCCACATCCACCCCGGGCAAGGGACCCCGTCCGCATGTGCCCGGTGCCAGCTCCCTGAACCTGTCCCACTGAAACCGAGACAAAGCATCAGCGAGTCTGTTGTCCACTCCCGGGATGTGCACTGCATACAGAAATATGTTCCATTGCAAACAGCGCAACACGAGATGGCGCAGTAACCGAACCACCGGTAATGATGAACGGAAATCCGATTAATTACTTGAACCACACCCATGTTGTCGCAGTTCAACCTGATTTTTAAATCCCTGCATTCTGCACCCCATAGTTCGATCGCCACCACCACCGGGAACAGCTCCAGCAGCACCAGGTTTTTCACGAAAACCCGCCGCCAGCCAAGACTCCGGCCACGCCTCCGCGCTCCATCGCCCCTTGAAAAAGGCCCCATAGCCCGTGGACCCGGCCGCGTCAGTAACTAAGTCCAAATCAAAGTTGCTGACGGGCCCAGACATCCAAATCGCCCTTCCATTGTACGTCTCCAGAAATGTGTGCCATACCTGCAAATCAGCCTTCAGTTCCCCCGTTAGGCGGATGTAATGTGTGGGCACCTTTACGCCCGCCGTTGCTGCCGACAGCCGTCGGCAGAAGACTCTTCCCATAGGGATGATGCGACAAGCAAAATTCAACTTGCCCAGCAGGGACTGCAAAGCCCGCAACTGAACCTTGTCCCGCCCCAGCATCCCCCGAATCTCCAGCCGGAGATTCACCACTTTGTCTTCGGAAGCCTACACTCCATCGCCTCGGAATCAATCATTATACCCAGAAAACTCAACGCTGTGGTCGGGCCCTCCGTCTTGTCGGACGCCAACGGCACTCCAAACCTGTCCGCCACGTGCTGCAACGTTCCCAACAGGATCGCGCACACATTAGCCGACGGAGGGCCCACGCACAGGAAGTCATCCAGATAATGAATAACCGAGTCCAAGCCTGCTACATCCCTGACCACCACTCCAGGAAGGAACTAAACGTTTCGAACAACGCGCAGGAGATCGAGCAGCCCATTGGCAAGCATCGATCCACGTAAAACTCCTCCCGCCACGGCAACCCAACAGCCGGAAACTGTCCGGGTGTACCGGCAGCAAGCGGAACGCCGACTCGATGTCTGATTTCGCCATCAGGGCCCCCTTTCCGTAACGCCGCACCCACCGCACCGCCGCGTCAAAAGACGTGTACGACACCGTGCATGCCCCAGGGTCTATAGCATCATTCACTGACCCCCCCTTTGGAAAGGACAGGTGGTGAATGAGGCGAAACTTGTTTGGCTCCTTCTTGGGCACCACCCCCCAAAGGCGACACCACCAAATCTGGCAATGGCGCCTCCGTAAATGGTCCCGCCATCCTACCCAACTCTACCTCCTTTTCTAATTTTGCTGCTACCACAGCCGGGTTCTCCAAGGCAGACCGCAGATTCTTCGCCAAGGGAGGCACCTTCGACAAAGCACAGGGAATGACAAAACCCTCGGAAAACCCCGCCGCGAGCAGCCGCGCCGCCGCCCTGTCCGGGTACCTATTTAGAAAAGGTCTCATCCTTTCCTCCCTCACTGGCGTTGCCCCCTTTGTTAGCAGCATCCCCGCCCGCTTTCCTTTTTTGAAGCACCGCGACAGGGGGTGATTACCCGCATCCAGAGCACTCGTGCTTAAAACGACAGGTTTCCCCAAACTTGCAGGAACCCTCGTTATACTGCCAACAGACCCCCCATTTTTTTCCGGCCGGCGATCCAGAGGTGGTGGTACCCCGGCCCCGCCCTGAAAAAACGGAGTATTCGTCCTGGGCGCGGACATCATCCGCATCCACAGAACAATATCCTTGTGGTCCCATCGCAGCGTAGGGCGTATGGCCGCCGCTGGCGAAATTGCTCGTCATATCTCAACCACCCCGTCCCTCCATATACCCGATATGCTTCACCTATAGCGTCCATATACCCAAAAAGCGCAGAACAATGTTCTGGGCTCTTCTGCCCTATGACACTGGCCATTATAGCAAATGCTTGCCACCAATTACTGAATGTGCGTGGAATCAACCTGTAACGTCTCTTCTCCTCGTCCTCCTTTTTTGAACTGTCCGGCTTCACCCTATCTAAATTGAACTTCTCTAATGGCAATAGGGAAAATATCTCCACATACTCACCTTTTTCGATTTTTTCCCTAACCTCCTGCTTCAAATGAGACCCCAGCGGTCCATCAAAGCATACATATACTTCACCTCTTGCCGAATCTGCCAACCGCACTACGTCCGTCCTGACCCCCCCGGTTTTCTCACCCCCAGCATCACTACTGAGACTGACCTCCTGTAGCACCCCAGTACCCCCCACCGCCGGTGCAGTTGCCCCATCCGTCATAAGAACTCCCCCCTTGTCTGATCCTCCAAGCCAAGGAGCAGCCAGGGGCGGCGTGCTAGGCCCCCCCCCTCCGGTAAAACGCTGCATCAAGTCCCTCAAACCGCCCAACAAATCCTGCAAGCCCCCAGGGGAACCCTGGGCAGCAGGTGAAACGCCCGCCACCCCGGGGGCCCCGGTTTGCGGCAAACAATTAGCCCCCCCAATAACAGGAGGACCCCCACCCCCAACCCCCAACAATGTACATAACATGGCAGCAAAATCCCCTGAAGAAACATTAGTGGACTTACCAGGCTGGCCGGGAATGTCCCCCACAGCCGACACCGGCACCTCCACCGCAGGCGATCCTTCCACTAGAACATCTTCCTCTGATCCAGACGCCTCCCCCGCCGAACGATCTTCCGAGGCCGGCATCCTCGGCGATGTCTGCCTCCCAGGCGCAGGAGGCTGGAGGGCAGATCCCAGCCTTACGGCGGATCGTCCTCTCCCCACTGGACCCGGCCGTGGACGTCACTCCTCTGCTGCTACCCCGGTGGACCTACGATCCGGGGACTCCGGCCTCCCCCCTGCTCCCAGAACCGGTGGTCGTGATCCTGGACGACCCCCCGGCTGTTCCTCCGCCCTTGCCTCGCCGCGATCCCCCCCGAGCCGCCGACCCAGTAGATGGGGGGGACCGATCGTTCCACACTGCTCCGCCGCGTGTCTGCGCTCCGGGCGCCATTTTGGCCCGAAGCCGCCCACTGCGTCCCGCTCCGCCGCCGCCACATGTCTACCCTTACCTCCGGCCCAGCATGCTGTCGCTTGGGGAGGGGGGCCCGCGTCCTCCCTGGGGCTCCTACTAGGCCTGCTGGTGGGGGTAGGCGAATAACGCTCCGGTGGTCGCGACCGCCGAGCGCGTGGGGACCCCCGCGATCCGTCCTGTGACCCCCCCGCCTCGTCCACTAAAAGATCCCCCACCTGTGCTTCGAGCCATCCTGGCTCCTTGCTGGCTGCCGCAGCCCTCAATCTTGCCAAGACTAAATCCACCTCCATGCTTGCTAGGCCTTGTAACAGGGAGCAGAGAAGAAAACCTGCCTCCCTGTGTCTAAAACTTCCTGCCGTGTGCACGCGGCAGGCCCCGCCCCCTGTATATATATGGTCACTCCCCTCCTCTGGAAATGATCCTACAGCCACTCCCCTGAATGCACCTCCCTACCTTAACCCTTTGTTGCTCCTGATTCCACTCAGTCATGGCCAGCCCTCCGTTATTTTCCTCTCTGTCCTTGTCACTCCGGGCTTCACTAGAATGAAGCATTATGAGAGGATCTTTCCTTTCAAAAATGGAATTGCCTTTCTGTGTCAGTCCTTGAATCTAGTATCTGCCAGTAAGTTGATTTAAGATGAACATACCTACTTTCTGGGACCTGAAATCAGATAAACAATGGTAACTGTAAAATAATGAACGTTGGAAAGTTGAAGTGTGTCTTCTGGATAGGCAGTGTGTGATTTCATCCTCCAGAGATTGTTAGTTTTCTGGTACGTACAGACATTTCAAATTTAATGAGGTATCATTTTAGGTAGATATGACTAGAATGTCATGAGTTATCTAACAAAGAAAAAAGGAGAAAAAAGTACAATAAAGAGAAAGTAAAAATAAAGGGAGGGGGAGATGAGAATGAAGGACACATGCAAGTGTTAGCAAAAGAAACACAATATAAAGTAGATACGAAAAAAGAACTAGTCAAGGAAGAGGAGAATTAGTGAGGAGTGGGAAAGGTGGCTAAGCAGGTTGAGTTTTATGCTGCCCCAGCCAGGAGGGTTAGAGTTAATATGTCTGCCAGGTTCTTTCTTGGCAGTCTTTCTTGGTCCTATACTGTATAAAAATAGGAAAGGTGTCCGATTCAGGGTTTATGAGTGAGTAGGTGTGCATGTTACCTGACGTGTTGGCAGAGCCTAGCCACACAGTCTTCTGCCGAAACTGGAGCACTTATGGATAAAGAGCCTCTACAGAGTACTGCAGAAAGCTACAAAAACGCCCAAAGACACCAATGCTGGAATTCTTCCATATTGGACCCTATCCTGTGCAGGTATGCTATGTTAGCCATCAAGCCTATTGTAGGACTAGGGATGTTAGGAAAAGACTGTTGACCAAGTTTTTGTCGGAACTCTCTCAGGTCTCAGCACTGCAGAGGTCCTCAGCCTTTGCTCAGGTATGAAAGACTTAAGTGAGTGCCTGCATGGAGTCTATGCTAGATGCACGGTGGGACTCCATTCTGGTACTGGGAGAGGGGTAGCCAATATGCGCTAGACAGGTGGAGAGGGCATTAGTACTCTCATCCTATATGCAACAGTGACCACAGTGGTGTATATTAACACCAAGAGAGTTAACTAGCATGTAGTCATCCATTCAAGCAATGGTACCTAATGTGTAAGGCAGTGATCCTACTGAAGGTGCCTAGCATAGCCCAGAAGGACCCACCATGGGGTAAGACTCCTATATCACCCACACTTGGCACACAATTAGAAGGGGAACATGGAGGAAGTGTCACCAGCCTACTACCTACCTCCCCTTACAAGAGGGTCAAAGGTTGACTACACTAATTCCACATCAAATAGGACTGGTTTGCTTCCGGCCAAAGCTCCAGATTGACAAGCCTTTTTAACACTGCAAAATTGTAAGTGTGTTTTTGTCTTTACTTTTAATAAAACTTTTATCCATGGTTTTACACTATTGGGGCCCTCTATGTGTCTTCCATGTTTTATGGTAACCAAGTTCCCTACCCATTGAAATCGTGATTAGCATCAAGTTGGTCCATACATATCTCAACTTCCATAGCATTGATCTACATGCTACCTCTTATGGTGGAGGATCTTTTCTATCGGATTGTCACTTTAGTTTACGATCATCTATTGTGGACTTTTTTTTCACTGGTGAATGGATCTACACTGTTCTCCTAAGGACTTCAATTATAAAAAAAAAAAAAAATCTCTTTTTGCATGTTTATGCATTATCCATGGACAAATATTAATAATATGAGTTTTTTGGTATATGTATTTTCGATTATTTTGTAGCGCATCTTGGTTTTTTTCCCCTTATGTTACCACTGTTTATATGTTACACAGTAAGGTGCAGCTTCACTTGTTTATATATGAGCATTATTTAGTAACATTGGTTTTGTTTACTATTGAGTATATTAGCGCAGTTGCTCTCCTATTTTTTCCACAGATATTTATCAGGTTTAAAAACACAGATACACATGCATCCTTAGATCCTTAGTGAAGGAAGGTGGAGATGCATAGAAAAAAAAGGAAAAACTACCACTTTGTCTTCACAAAACCAACCAAAACTGTGCATCTATATGTGTGTGTGTGAATGTGTTTCAGGATGGTTCTGCTGACCGATGTTAGTGGGGGCTAGCGAGCTTGTTTGGCATATAGGCCGGTGCATAAGGTTTCTGCCAGCCAAAACCAAATCTTTCATATACAATTTTCAGTCACTTCAGACTTAGCCGCTTTGAAACATACTATATTGTTGACTCATTCAAAGACAGTCTTCACTTATTAAACTTTATATATATTCTTATGGACCCAAGTGTGATTAGGTACCCAGATGTTAGGAAACCCACCAAGTTCTCACTTGCTTTTACTTTTTAACCACTTGTGCCTCCTGCACATATACGTCGGCAGAATGGCACATCTGGGCACATGTACGTACAGGTACGTCCTGTACTAGTACCCAGCCGTGGCTCATGGGCGCGCGCCCACGGCACTCCCCCGTGACCCGGTCCGTAGCTCCGAGACCGTGGGATTCGCGGACCCGATAGCCGCTGGAATTCAGCGATCGGTCCCCGAAGCTGAAGAACGGGGAGAGCCGTGTGTAAACATGGCTTCCCCGTTCTTCACTGTGGCGGCGTCATCGATCGCGTGATCCCTTTTATAGGGAGACACAATCAATGAAGTCACACCTACATTCACACCCCCCTACAGTTGTAAACACACATTAGGGAACACATAACCCCTTCAGCGCCCCCTTGTGGTTAACTCCCAAACTGCAAATGTAATTTTCACAATAAACAATGCAATTTAAATGCATTTTTTGCTGTGAAAATGACAATGGTCCCAAAAATATGTCAAAATTGGCCGAAGTGTCTGCCATTTTGTCGCAGCCACGAAAAAAATCGCTGATCGCCGCCATTAGTAGTAAAAAAAAAAAAAATGATAAAAATGCAATAAAACTATCCCCTATTTTGTAAACGCTATACATTTTGTGCAAACCAACCGATAAACGCTTATTGCGATTTTTTTTTAACGAAAAAAATATTGGGAGATATTTTGGGAGATATTTATTATAGCAAAAAGTAAAAAATATAGCATTTTTTTCAAAATTGTCGCTCTATTTTTATTTATAGCGCAAAAAATAAAAACCGCAGAGGTGATCAAATACCACCAAAAGAAAGCTCTATTTGTGGGAAAAAAAAGGACGCCAATTTTGTTTGGGGAACCACGTCGCATGACCTCGCAATTGTCTGTTAAAGCGACGCAGTGCCGAATCGCAAAACCTGCCCGGGTCCTTTAGCTGACTAAAGGTCCAGGTCTTAAGTGGTTAAGGAGCGTTCCTTATGCACAATTACACAGTTACAGTAAATGAATCAACACTTCAGGTAGCATGGTTATCCCCTTACTCAGAATCTACAAATAATTCAGAGAACGAACACTGTCTCATATGACATTTTTTGCCACCGAAACCTAAAAGTTTACCTGAGATCTCCCCCCGCCCAAATATAAAAATTATATTTTTGCCAAGACTACAATAAAACTACAATAAAAAACATAATTGACGGACACAAACACAACATAGATGACGCAATTCCTGCTAAATCTAAAAGATAAAACTGTATTGAGTTAATAAATAAAGCTCTTTGTGTGAGTGGGGTTTCCCATTGAAGAATATGGCTAGGACTCAGGGAACTTCCCCAAAGGTCAATGGTCAGGAGGAGTGTTCCCAAAGGTCAAAGGTCACAGGGCGTGGCTGACCCACCCCCACCAAAGTGTACCGCCTACCCCAACTAAGTCAGGGAATGAACAAGTCAGGGAAAGCGTCTTGCGCTTTTGACTATGGCCCGGGGCTCAAGTAGTTAAAGCACTTTGGGGGGGGGGGGGGGGACAGAGAAGCAGGGGGAAGACCAGAGGAGCATGGGGTATAGACAGAGGAGCATGGGGGAGGGGACAGACAGCTGACTCAACAGAACCACCTCTAAGGGGGGGCACCAAACTGATTCTTTGCCCGGTGAAATAATGTCTAGCTTCCCCACTGGTACTGCCTATAAGAGTACCAGTACCAGCCGTTCACATTTTCACAGCTCGGGGGGGGGGGGGGGAGTTGTTGTACGGCCGCCATGGGAGAGACCTGTCAAAGTGAAGAAAGGGCCAAATTTCTTTCCGTATTTGGAAGTGAAAACACTTTTCCTCTAGACGTAAAAAGAGTGCCCTCTTGTTCTCAGTGTTGACTGAGAACCAGGCGGGCGCCCAAAACCGGCCCGCGGGCCGCGATTGTGTTGGTCTATGACATAAAATCTCAATAAAATACATTTACGTTTTTGGTTGTAACATGACAAAATGTGGAAAATGTCAAGGGTTTGAATACTTTTTCAAGGCATTGTATGTTGACATATTTCCAACACAACCAAAAATCCAAAATATGCAAGGCCTTTGCAACAAGTCTTTCTCTTAAAGTGGTTGTAAACCCTTAGGCGGCGTACACACGAGGGGATATGTCCGCTGAAAACGGTCCGATGGACCGTTTCAGCAGACATCTCCGCTCGTGTGTATGGGCTAGCGGACAGATTTCTCCACCCGACAGATTTCAAAGCAAGCTTTGAAATCTATCCGGTGGGAATCTGTCCGCCCGACATGTCTGCTGGTTAGTACACTTACCAGCAGACATGTCGGCCCCCACCGCCGCCGCGCGCTGCCGAATGGATTCGGCGCATGCGCGGAAGTGTTTTACTTCCTGGTGCGGTGACGTGGCGGTGAGGCGGCGGCGTCAACGTCACCGCCACGTCACCGCGCCGTCCGGCGGCGGGGAATTTGATCCGATGGTGTGTACACGCCATCGGATCAAACTCCCGATCGGACATATCCGATGGAAATGGTCCGCGGACCGTTTTCATCGGATATGTCCGATCGTGTGTACGCCGCCTTACAGACCACTTGGCCCTACAGGTAAGCCTAGATTAAGGCTTACCTGTAGGTGCAAGAAATATCTCCTTAAGATATTCCTTGGAAAATGCATGCAGCACAGCGGTCATGTAGGGAAGCAAAAGGAGACTGCATATGGTGTAAAACCCTTTTATTAAACAATAATATCCCTGCTGCCCACATATGCTTACACGGTAAAAGGTTAAAAGAAGCTTGCCACTTGAAATGCTGCATCTGCTCACTCAGGGAAAGATTATTACCATCCAAATCCACTGCTCCGTGAGACCCGGGTAGATGCTAGTTCTAGTGCAAGGAAAAGCGTTGTGTAGCCACGCTGTCAGGAGGGTTGATAGATCAGACCCGTGTGACTGCACAGAGAGACCAGACAATATGATTAGTGAAGTAAAAGGTGTTTAATTATAAGTAAATAAGGACAACCAGTGAAAACAGCAACAATATATAATCAAAGAGGGAATACCGTACACATAGGTCAAGCCAGGCCGAGGTCATACACAAGGGGTATCAGCAGATGGGACAGGACGGAGCAGGGGTCGGATGGATGGACTAAGGGGAGACAGGGATCAGGAAGCAGGGCAGACAAGTCCAGACGGGATCAGGGATCAGGATCATAGAACAGGATCGAGGTACCAAATCAGGATCAGGATCAGAAGACAGGTCAGGTTACAGGCTTAGGTCCAGAAGGTATTAAGATACCAGGGCGAGCTCTGCTTGAGCTCGCCGGGTATAAATAGGGGGTGTGTTAATTACGTTCATGTCACACCTGAACGCAGGAAAGGCTGTGAGCTCCAGAAGACCAAGAACCCCCCGCTGGTGGAGGCCGGTACTGCAGCCAGAATAACAGGCATATTTACCAGCAGGGGGGACCATTCCTGACAGTACCTCCCTCAAAGGAGCGGCCTCCGGACGCTCCAACCAGTTGTTGCTGGGGAAGGCTCATGGTGTCAAGCCAGGTAGTGGATAAGGGCTCCGGGTCATCGAGCTGGGCAGAGGGCATAGGCTCCGGGTCATCGAGCTGGGCAGAAGACGAAGGCTCCGGGTCATCGAGCTGGGCAGCAGACAAAGGCTCTGGGTCATCGAGCTGGGCAGCAGACAAAGGCTCCGGGTCATCGAGCTGGCAGCAGACAAAGGCTTCCGGGTCATCGAGCTGGGCAGCAGACAAAGGCTCCGGGTCATCGAGCTGGGCAGCAGACAAAGGCTCCGGGTCATCGAGCTGGGCAGCAGACAAAGGCTCCGGGTCATCGAGCTGGGCAGCAGACAAAGGCTCCGGGTCATCGAGCTGGGCAGCAGACAAAGGCTCCGGGTCATCGAGCTGGGCAGCAGACAAAGGCTCCGGGTCATCGAGCTGGGCAGCAGACAAAGGCTCCGGGTCATCGAGCTGGGCAGCAGACAAAGGCTCCGGGTCATCGAGCTGGGCAGCAGACAAAGGCTCCGGGTCATCGAGCTGGGCAGCAGACAAAGGCTCCGGGTCATCGAGCTGGGCAGCAGACAAAGGCTCCGGGTCATCGAGCTGGGCAGCAGACAAAGGCTCCGGGTCATCGAGCTGGGCAGCAGACAAAGGCTCGGGTCATCGAGCTGGGCAGCAGACAAAGGCTCCGGGTCATCGAGCTGGGCAGCAGACAAAGGCTCGGGTCATCGAGCTGGGCAGCAGACAAAGGCGATCCGGGTCATTCGAGCTGGGCAGCAGACAAAGGCTCCGGGTCATCAAGCTGGGCAGCAGACAAAGGCTCCGGGTCATCAAGCTGGGCAGCAGACAAAGGCTCCGGGTCATCGAGCTGGGCAGCAGACAAAGGCTCCGGGTCATCGAGCTGGGCAGCAGACAAAGGCTCCGGGTCATCGAGCTGGGCAGCAGACAAAGGCTCCGGGTCATCGAGCTGGGCAGCAGGCTCCGGGTCATCGAGCTGGGCAGCAGGCTCCGGGTCATCGAGCTGGGCAGCAGACAAAGGCTCCGGGTCATCGAGCTGGGCAGCAGGCTCCGGGTCATCGAGCTGGGCAGCAGGCTCCGGGTCATCGAGCTGGGCAGCAGGCTCCGGGTCATCGAGCTGGGCAGCAGGCTCCGGGTCATCGAGCGGCTGGCAGACTGGCACAGGAACAGCAGGCTGGCAGACTGGCACAGGAACAGCAGGCTGGCAGACTGGCACAGGAACAGCAGGCTGGCAGACTGGCACAGGAACAGCAGGCTCATGGTGTCAAGCCAGGTAGTGGATAAGGGCTCCGGGTCATTGAGCTGGGCAGAGGGCATAGGCTCCGGGTCATCATCGAGCTGGGCAGAAGACGAAGGTTCCGGGTCATCGAGCTGGGCAGCAGAAAGGCTCCGGGTCATCGAGCTGGGCAGCAGACAAAGGCTCCGGGTCATCGAGCTGGGCAGCAGACAAAGGCTCCGGGTCATCGAGCTGGGCAGCAGACAAAGGCTCCGGGTCATCGAGCTGGGCAGCAGACAAAGGCTCCGGGTCATCGAGCTGGGCAGCAGACAAAGGCTCCGGGTCATCGAGCTGGGCAGCAGACAAAGGCTCCGGGTCATCGAGCTGGGCAGCAGACAAAGGCTCCGCTCCGGGTCATCTAGCTGGGCAGCAGACAAAGGCTCCGGGTCATCGAGCTGGGCAGCAGACAAAGGCTCCGGGTCATCGAGCTGGGCAGCAGACAAAGGCTCCGGGTCATCGAGCTGGGCAGCAGACAAAGGCTCGGGTCATCGAGCTGGGCAGCAGACAAAGGCTCCGGGTCATCGAGCTGGGCAGCAGACAAAGGCTCCGGGTCATCGAGCTGGGCAGCAGGCTCCGGGTCATCGAGCTGGGTAGCAGACAAAGGCTCCGGGTCATCGAGCTGGGCAGCAGGCTCCGGGTCATCGAGCTGGGCAGCAGGCTCCGGGTCATCGAGCTGGGCAGCAGGCTCCGGGTCATCGAGCTGGGCAGCAGGCTCCGGGTCATCGAGCGGCTGGCAGACTGGCACAGGAACAGCAGGCTGGCAGACTGGCACAGGAACAGCAGGCTGGCAGACTGGCACAGGAACAGCAGGCTGGCAGACTGGCACAGGAACAGCAGGCTGGCAGACTGGCACAGGAATAGCAGGCTGGCAGACTGGCACAGGAACAGCAGGCTGGGCAGCGGACTGGAAGTCATCAAGCCGGGCAGCGAACTGGAAGTCATCAAGCTGGGCAGCAGACTGGAAGTCATCAACCTGGGCAGCAGACTGGAAGTCATCGAGCTGGGCAGCGGACTGGAAGCCATCGGACTGGCAAGCTGGCACAGGAACATCAGGTTGGCGGGCTGGCACAGGAACATCAGGTTGGCAGGCTGGCACAGGAATCAGGGTGGCAGGCTGGCACAGGAACATCAGGGTGGCAGGCTGGCATCAGGGTGGCAGCTGGCACACACATCAGGGTGGCAGGCTGGCACAGGGGGGGTGGGTGGGGGGGAACGTGGTGGGTGGGGGGGGGCTGGGAACGGGGTTGGCAGGGGCACAGGAACAAGCTAGGAGGCTGGCACTAGAACAAGCTGGGAGGCTGGCACAAGCTGGGCAGCTGGCACTGGAACAAGCTGAGCAGATGGCACTGGGACAGGCTGAACAGGTGGCACTGGGACAGGCTGGGTAACTGGCACGATGGTGTCAGTTGGGAAGTACTTCCGTTTCTTTTTAGACTTAGACACTACAGGTTTGTTAACAGAAGCGAGGTATGAAGAAGATGGATTTAAGTAGGAGGAGGGGTTGGAATATGGCAGAGACACAGGGATGGTGACTGGAGGAGGTTTTTGTGGAGTTGTTACAGGTGGATTATAGGCAGGGTAGGTACAATTAGTAGAAATTGGGTAGTAATATTTGGTAGGGTGCGGAATTAACTGGGCGAAAGCTGAGGTTGTCATTGGCGATGGGTGGATAGGTCCTTGGGAAGGTAGGTGGTTAATAGCAGGGTTGGAACGGACAGGTGGATTAAAGGCAGGGTAGGTACAATTAGTAGAAACTGGGTAGTAATATTTGGTAGGAAGCTGAATTGGTGATGGACAGAAGGATCCCTGAGAAGACAGAGGGTTAATAGTAGGGCTGGAACGGACTGGCTTGGCTGGAATCAGGAGATCTGACCATGCCTGCAGCACAGGTTGAACAAAAGCAGGTTCACACACACCTTGTCTAATCAGAGCCTGCACACAGCTAATACACTCAGATAACTTTTGCTGGGGACAGGAGGAATAATACTCATCAAAAGACGCCGGATCATCCTCTAATAAACACACCAGGGATTCAACTTGGTCATGACTGAAGGGGGAAGAGAAATCGTCCCTACCGACAGGAATAGATGACAGGGCTGGTTTTACACACAACCGAATTAATGGCTGAACATCATTAAAAGTCATGTAACCCTGATCCACACAGGAATGAGCTAATCGGATAGTTTCCATTAGCTGGTGACTAGTCCAACCCTCCAAAACCTGGCGACAATACCCTTCATCCTCTTCAGCCAGCAGAGAATAATAAAGGATGTCATCGTAATCCATGTTTAGAGCAATGCACTACACCAGGATGGTTCCCAAATGCAGTCACGTCTGATCAAGAGTGGCCCTGGTATACTGTCAGGAGGGTTGATAAATCAGACCCGTGTGACTGCACAGAGAGACCAGACAATATGATTAGTGAAGTAAAAGGTGTTTAATTATAAGTAAATAAGGACAACCAGTGAAAACAGCAACAATATATAATCAAAGAGGGAATACCGTACACATAGTTCAAGCCAGGCCGAGGTCATACACAAGGGGTATCAGCAGATGGGACAGGACGGAGCAGGGGTCGGATGGATGGACTAAGGGGAGACAGGGATCAGGAAGCAGGGCAGACAAGTCCAGGTGGGATCAGGGATCAGGATCATAGAACAGGATCGAGGTACCAAATCAGGATCAGGATCATAAGACAGGTCAGGTTACAGGCTTAGGTCCAGAAGGTATGAAGATACCAGGGCGAGCTCTGCTTGAGCTCGCCGGGTATAAATAGGGGGTGTGTTAATTACGTTCAGGTCACACCTGAACGCAGGAAAGGCTGTGAGCTCCAGAAGACCAAGAACCCCCGCTGGTGGAGGACGGTACTGCAGCCTGAATAACAGGCATATTTACCAGCAAGGGGGGACCATTCCTGACACACGCCCTGATGCGTTTCGCGATTGGCTCACGTCTTCAGAGGGCGTCTTGTACATATGTACATACCTCACAACTTTTTGAGATAGGAATGAGGAACGTCTATTGGCAAAAGTATGTTTAAGGATGTTTAACAAAAAAATTATTAGTTAAACCCACAAGTGCTTTTTTTTTTTTACAACTACTATAACTTCATACAGTACTAACTTTCGAATAGTACAAATACAGCAAATGAAAGGTTTAGCACTGTGCAACACCTTTTGAAAGCTAAAAAGTGCATTTTATCTACAACTATATAGATCAGACAAAAATGAGGGACAAATGAGGAGGAAAGAGGGACAGAGGGACTTTGTTCAAAATCAGAGACAGTAACTCGAAATCAGGGACAATTGGGAGCTATGTATATACCACCAGACTTGCTTAAAGAAGAATTCTAGGTATGGCTATTTTATACATACTGTAGTTACACTGGTCCAGCTTGGAACAATGTAACTATACATATGCCATACCTAGTAGAATGACACCAATATTTCAGGGATTTCAACTTGTTTCTGGGTCCCTTGCCGAGCGGCTGCCCTGCTGACTTATGAACACAGGAGGTCAATCGTTTGTCATTGGCACCATTCACAGAATGCTTTGCATGTTATGATTGAATGCAAAGCATCCTCTGATTGGAAGAGGTGAAGAGGCAGGGCAGTGCTGTCACCACACAACTGAATAGGAAAAGTGTCTTGGAATGGATAAGAGGCCAAATATTGGAGATCACGGGCTAAAGTAGGCACGGGAGCACCAGTCCAGAACAAAACTAAAGACTGGAAAATGATACTGCATGGCATTGCAGAAATACCTCTTAATTACTGCCAAAACATACAGATCATGTCTAGTGTACTCAACATGAATTCTTTGGTATGAGGTGGAGGTTGAGCCAGAATAGGAGGACTGAAGAATGAATGTATGGCTGAAAAAAATGTGACGATGCTGGGTAATTGAGTTAGCACTGAAAAAAATATCTAAGGCCAAATTCCCATTTTTGTGTGCACATTTTATCATACATGTTAATGTGCAGTGAGACAATGCACTGTGGTACATTGGCAGTCAATTTCAGTTGTGCCGCAACAACATGTGTGGACAAAATAAATGCAGTTGCCCCTCTGTGCAATGCATGTAATTGTAGAACCCTCTAGTGTGCTAGAAGAATAGCGCAGTTTTGTTTTTGAGAACAGGTAAATTTCCAGGCTTGGCTGGCAGCCAAGCGCCTGGGTGTGTTTTTACAGGTGGAGTCACTAGGACCTCCCACTTCTTTCTAGAATCTTCTAGTGCTTTCTGGAAAGAGAGACAGAGAGGTGAGGTGGAGCCATCTGGGGTATTCTGAGGAGCCCTGACCAATCCCCAATCTGGATTGGCAGGGGGTAGACTCCCTTAAATACCCAGCTGGGGAGGGGTTGATCGAGTTGGAAGATGGAGATAGAGATGGATTGATTGAAATATGGAGTTTTAGGCTGTCGGGGCCTTTAAGGGAGCTCCACAGCCTGGGGGGAGGGGTGACCTTGGGCCTGGACTCGAGTACAGATGGAGCCCTCTGAGAACATGTGGAAGTGTTCTGACCAGGAGGCACAGGATGAGCAAGAGAGGACAGCTGGAGAGCACTGCCGGGCAAGTCTCCATGAGTTCCACAGAGGCAGCCAAGAGGGCTGGTGAGTGTTCGCACCGTCAGGCGGACTGGGAGGCACGCCTGAGAGAACTGAGATGCAGCAGTCTGGGATGGGTGCAGAGCCAGTCTGGAGGATGGTGGTGGCATGGGCAGTGGAAAAGAGCAGCTGTAGCCAGGATTGCTGGCAGTGCCAGAAGAGGTGGTACTGGGAGCAGTAGCCACAGGGACAGCTAGCATGGAACTTTCTATGTTTGCTAAACCATAGAGGCCTGTGGTCCCTGCCTGTAAAGAGCATCTGCTTTAGGCCTCGCTGAGTCAGTGTCAGGCCTACAGTGCTAGCTAGTCCAGGAAGTTCAAGCAAGTGATGTGGTACAGGAGTGAGGAGTAATAGTCTGCAAGCAAGGAAGTGCAGGAGGAAAAGAGGAGATTGTATATACTGAGGTGTATATAGTTGGTCCCATTATTGACTGTTGATTACCTGGGCATCTCATAAGTTTCCCATCCCTATCCAAGTTAAATTCCCCTCAATAAAACATAAACAAACATGTCTCTGAGCGAGTGAAAAGCGTGTGCCTGGCTGGGCAGGGTGACAGACGGACCACTATATTCAGCAGCCCCTATGGGGTACCACTACATAATAAAGAAAATGTGTTGCTTTATGGTGCGCACAAAACAAAAAGCAGCTACATTTTTGGCCCATGTGGATGTGTGGAGGCCAGTTCAATTTGCATTCAATGCAATGCACATCAATGTACCAACAATGCATATTATTTTTGATAAAGTCGTGGGCATAATTTTCCTTTGCTCAATATTCCAGTCATTGATAAGCACATAGTGCAGTTTTAGCGTGTTGTCTGCTAATCCAATGTTATTGGCTTATTGTTGCTTCAGCAACCAGACAGAGCATAAGGCTCTGCACACAGTGTCTACAGCTTTCAGCCTTGATTCTGTCGCCAATAGAAAAAAAAAAAAGAAGTCTGACCAAACAGCAAGTGGTCTCAATAGATCAAGGATAAACAGGAAACAAATCTGCAGCTGAGGTATGTGCAGCACATTGATGTTCCTTTATTAGGGCCATGCATACCTGAAACACTGCAGGTACTACCGTGTTTCCCCGAAAATAAGCCCGGGTCTTATATTAATTTTGGCAACAAAAGACACAGTAGGGCTTATTTTCAGGGTAGGTCTTAAGATGTAAAGTGCTGTCATCTCTCCCCCTCTCCATCCCTGCCTGTCAGGAATCCACAGTGTGAACTGAGTTAAAATGCATGTAAAGTCCTATAGTTCACTCTATTACAGTAGTATATCTGGATCAACTGTGGGTATAGAATTGGGTATATGGGATTGTATGATATTATGATATTATTATTGTTATTATTTGTTATTTTTTGGTTGAACTGGATGGATGGTGTATTTTTTCAACCTGACTAACTATATAATGTACAATGTGTGTTTTTTTGTTATATAATTGTGCCAAATATGTTCGTTTTAGCTCCGCTCTGCGTTTCTGTGACCTGCCGGGGCTCTCTTCCCTGGATTTATATTACAGAAACAACCACATTGTACAATATATACTAATGTAATCAGAGTGGATTCTAGGATTTTGCAATCATTTTCAACTAGGGCTTATTTTCGGGATAGGGCTTATATTCCAGCCCTCCTGGAAAATAATGCTAGGTCTTATTTTCAGGGTAGGTCTTACTTTTGGGAAAACAGGGTATATGCGTAGATTGTGGAAATATTGCCACTTGTGCATAAAACTGACATTTTATTCAAACAGTTGATTACATTCATTCAATATGCAAATAAATGGCTATTGCAGCTGTGAAGTATTTTTCCAGAAATGAATATAGGGCTCCAGGTGCTGTGACTGATTCTTAGGCATGGGTCATCTTAGTCTCTCCGCTTAAAGCTTAGGCACAGCCAGCCAAACAGTGGCTTTGCCTCAGCAGTCGGGCTTTGCCTTTCAGCACAGACTATTGACTTACTTTATTAAATTTGAAGTTTACCTACAAAAAAATATATACATACAGCTTTAATCACGTCACCTACCAGTAATTAAAGTGTTACTAAACCCAGGACCTGCATTCCCTATATCTGGCCACCCACATTACACAGAACATGGAAATGCAATTATTTTTGTAAATATAAACTGCTAAATACCTTTTTCTTATCAGCTGTATATAGCAGTCTTGTGACTTTCGATCAGTGCCTGGTTAAAGCTTGTAAGAGGAGTTTTCATACTGCACTGGCTGCCCTATCAGGATGCAGGACCCCTGACCATTCTGTCTGGACAGTGCTGATCCCATGCACCCTCCCAAGAAAAAAAAAAACTCTCTAGCAATACACACCAAACTGAGCATGTGCAGCCTGACTGCAGTAACGCTGTCTTAGCTGAACATGTTATGGGGACAGTGGAAGAAGGGAAGATCAGAGAAGACAGGATCAAACAGCCTTTTTTAAATAATGCAGAGGATTAACCCCTTAGGTTCCACAGTGAGTATAACAAGCATGCTGTACTGCCTATACAGACTGATTTTACTGTTGTGGGTTTAGTAAAACATTAAAGGGTTTGTGAACCCATTTGTAAAAGTCTATGCCAGCCCCTCTCTATTAGAGGCTGGCATAGCACACTAGTGTTACGCATTTTTTAAAACAAATGTTGTAAATACCGATATTTAGCTGTCTTCAGGCTGACCACTTTACATTATCCGACAGATGGCCTCTGAGGGAGGGGCTGTGAAATCCCTCTGACATCAGCCAGGGAGATCACATGACCGCTCCTGTCCTCTGCAGAATCCCTGTCTCATAGCTGTAAAGTGGCTGCAAAGTCACGTGACCGGCCTGAACGACAGCTAAAATTTGGTATTTACAACACTCGTTTTAAAAAATGCTTAGCACAGTGTACTATGCCAGCCTCTAATATATATATATATATATATATATATATATATATATATTTTTTTTTTTTTTATAATAAAAGGGGCAGGCTCTGACTATAGTACAGACAGAAGAGAACCCTGACAAGGAGGAAGGAGGGGGTGAGGGGGGAGAGAGGAGAGCAGAGGGGACAGCAGCCTATCACGGAGAGAGGCACTTTGACCACGGTGATCAGGGCAGAGCTTCCCTGGTTATCGTGGTCTGATTAGAGAGGGCATACAGGAAGTGGTAAGTTTAGAGTTGTTTTTTTACAGTTTAAAGGGGGGCAGATTACATACTGTAGCACAAGCGCTGTGCTATGTAATCTGCTTTAAGGGACCAGAATTTAAAAAAATTAGTTGGGTTAACAAATGCTTTAAGTATGTCCCATGTTGTGCAGATTCCTGGAGAAATCCTCACTGCAGGGGTGCCTGTCCTCTTCCTGTCTCTGAACTTTCAGTGCTGCAATGGTTGATAGTTTTGGTTCTTCAGACAGAACAGCATTAAAAATGAGCCGAAGGGGACACACCTATTCAGCACATTTCCAGTGAACCCCACTACAAACCAAGGATCGAGCCCTGAGAAGTGAATGCACTTGGGGATTTAAAGATGAACTCGGTCCACAAAAGACTTTCATTAAAATATATTAATTTACAGCCACAAAGAACATAAACCCACTTTGTGTATCAAATGCATTTGCAAACCCAGATATTATCTTGTCTATTATCTATTGTATTAGCACTTTATTGCTCTTTATTCAGTGTTTATTTGTTTATGCGCTGACCACTTACACATTCATATACAAGTGTAGCGCCCCCCCCCCTTATTTCGTGGGGCATTACACTAAAGTTAGTGGGGAATGGGAGAGTTAAGTTTGCTCCCATTCGCAAATTATTTAGTTTGGAACTGCCTTGTAGGTCAGTCTGCGTGTCAGGGGTGTAAAACCCCCATGGGCAACAGTTGGCGCTAGAAGGGTCTGACAGACCCACCTTCCCCCAGCAGCCAATGAGAGGAGCGGTTCCCTCTCTGGGCAGGCTGGCGGGGGATATATCTGGGGATACCGCCATTAGTGTTGTGTTCTACGCGGGGCCCGAGTTCCAGGTGCGGCATCCACCTTCAGGGTGCGCACATCCATGGGCCCCACCATCGATACCCGCCTGGCTGAGGTTGCGCACCAAACGGAGCTTCACTCTGATGCAGAGAGGGGCCCCAGCGGCTTGCTGGGTCCCAGATCCTAAGCTGGGAACTGTACGGTGGGGGATTGGCTTGGGAGAACCTAGAGACAGGGGTTGTCTGCGAGGCCTGGACGAACCACCGGGGATCTGGTCACCACGCCACTCGACAGGTACACTTCAGCTGTCAGTTGGTGACACTAAAATTGGACTTACTGGGAGGATTCATTAGTTCTAACTTTTGACAACCTAAAAATGTATTAGGCCTGTGGCAGAGGCCCTGTTTCCTCCCAGTGACTTTGTTTGAAAGTGGCCCTTCGGCTGCCACACTCAGGTAATCGCCTGTCGGGGGGCACTTTACCCACTCTGGCGAGAGTGGCGACGTTTGAACTTGACGATGCTGAGAGCAGGCCTGCTCTCTCTTTGATATCCAAGGCCTGATACTGTAGTTCTCTCTTTGCTCATCAACCTTTCTCTATTGTGTGCTGTGTTGATGTCGGCCGTGTTGGGCCCTGGAATAAAGTATTGAAAACTCAAGTTGATGTCTGGACACTTGCTCCTTATCCACCTTCACCAATATTACTCTAGACAAGAATTACTGGTAACTCAACAAGCTGGTCCCAAACTAATCAGCGGCTCCTTTGGGGGTGAGCGATACACAAGTCTGTCCTTTCAAGTACCCCTCTTCCAGGACACGTATCTCTTTCTACCCTCCCTCGAGTACACATCTCCCCCCCCCCCCAACCCTGCAATTCACATCTCTTTCCCCTCCATCCCCCCTGGTACACATTTCTCCCACCCTTCCCCAGGATATATTTCTCCCGTCTCCAACCAGTGCACACCCCCCTCCCCCTGTACACATCTCTTACCCCTATAACCCCATTAATACACATCTCCCCATCCTTCAACCCCCCCATACAAATCACAGCTCCCCCCCCCGTATACATCTTTCTCCAATCCCACTCCTCCAGTACACAACCCCACACCTCTTACCAGTACATATCGTTCCACAATAAATTAGTGCATACCTCCATTACCCTATGGTCTCCGTTTTCCAAACCAGATCTGCAGTTCAGAGTGAGGAGAAGTCCTTCCTTGACTATGTCATATGACATATCAGAGCCAAGGAAGAGTTTCCTTCAGTTTTGATCTGCAAGCCTGCTACAGTATCTAAGGTCTGTCATTGGCTGCAATGCGATTGGATCTGCAGCACTGGGGGTGAAAAAGTAAAAAACATTACTGATGCACATCTCTCCCTTCTTCCCCCAGTACACCATTCCTCCTATAATTCCCCCCAGTACACATCCCTCCTTCTCCCCTTCCACCCCACTAGTACACACCTTTGTCTACTTCAATTCCCCAATACATAATCCCCCTCCAACCACATACCTCCCAACATTTTGAGATGAGAATTAGGGACACCTACTAGCAAATGTATGTCGGCATAGAATACGCCCCCCGGCCACACCATCTTAAAGGAGAATTAACCAAAAAAAGGTTAATGAAATCGATAAGGGCCTTTTTTACCACTACTATTCCTTAATATTAGGGCTGTTACTGATCAAAATTTTTGTGTTCGATTAATCGTTTATTTTTTTAATAGATTAATCGACTAATTTCTATTAATCATAACGCACATACAGAGCCAATTACTTTTAGCTGATCTCCTTGCAGGCTGATTCCCAGTGCAGCTACCAACCACTGGAAAAATGGATAACAGGATACAAAAAACACACAAAGGCAGCGCTCGATAGGAAGAGCATTAAAACTTTTATAGTCTTCAAGTAGGTAACCAAATAAATATTGCACTGGAGATAAAATTGATGTAGCTACATAAACTGTAAAAATGATGCGAGTAATACCAAACGGTACCAAAAGCAGTCATAAAAACATGTAGCCAAGTATGATACTGGTATAAAAATGTGTACAACGATACCACTGCTGAATCCAGATGAGGAGAGGTTAACATCAGTCCGTCGGCATGTAGATGTCCCGTGAAGGGAACGATCACAACTCCCAGTGGATGGCTGTAGAATCCCAGGTTGATAGAGGGAAGTGATAGAGGGAAGTGTAACAGCCCTTGTGTGATAGTAAGGTGTCGCCGGCATGCAGATATGAAGGCACAGCAAAGGAGCCTTTCAGATGGACACAGCAAGCCCCGCCGGTGTCTGTGAGGTCACCAGATATCCAACGGAACTCTCTGAAGGCCCGGAAGCCGGCGGAGAGGTGAGCGTCAATCAAAAAAAATTAATCGATCAAAAAGATTTTGATCGATCAAAAAAATTAAAGATTAATCGATTAATTAAAAGTTAATTTGCACAGCCCTACTTAATATTGGGTTTTAAAATGTACAAATGCAGCAATTTAGAGATTGGATGAAAGGTTTAGCACTGGGAAACACTTTTTGAAAGATAAAAAGTGAATTTTATATACAACTATATAGATCAAACCAAAATGAGGGACAATTGGCGAGGAATGAGGGATAGAAGGACATTGCTTGAAATCAGGGACAGTCCCACGAAATCAGAGACAGTTGGGAGCTATGCAACCACCCTAGTACACATCTCTCTCCCCTCCCAGTACACGTTTCTCCTCCTCCCCTTCTTCCCCACTAGTACACATCTCTGTCTACTACTCCAACCCCCCCCAGTACATATCGCTCCCTCCACCCACCCTAGTACACATCTCTATTTTTCCCCAACCACTCTAGTACACATCTCTCGCCCCTCCAACCTCCCAGTACACATCTCTTTACCCACCAACCTCCCAGTACACATTTCCCCTTCCCACCCCCACTAGTACACATCTCTGTCTACTACTTAACCACTTAAGACCCGGACCTTTAGGCAGGTAAAGGACCTGGCCAGTTTTTGCGATTCGGCACTGCGTCGCTTTAACTGACAATTGCGCGGTCGTGCGACGTGGCTTTCTTTTTTTTCCCCACAAATAGAGCTTTCTTTTGGTGGTATTTGATCACCTCTGCGGTTTTAATTTTTTGCGGTATAAACAAAAATAGAGAGGCAATTTTGAAGAAAAAAAATCTATATTTTTTACTTTTTGCTATAATAAATATCCCCCAAAAACATATAAAAATTATTTTTTTCCTCAGTTTAGGCCGATACGTATTCTTCTACCCATTTTTGGTAAAAAAAAATTGCAATAAGCGTTTATTGATTGGTTTGTGCAAAATTTATAGCGTTTACAAAATAGGGGATAGTTTTGTTTCATTTTTATTATTATTTTTTTTACTTCTAATGGCGGCGATCAGCGATTTTTTTCATGACTGCGACATTATGGCAGACACTTCAGACAATTTTGACACATTTTTGGGACCATTGTAATTTTCACCATAAAAATGCATTAAAAATGCATTGTTTACTGTGAAAATGACAATTGCAGTTTGGGAGTTAACCACAAGGGGGCGCTGAAAGGTTTAAGTGTGACCTCATCTTTGTTTCTAACTGTAGGGGGGCGTGGCTGAGTGACATCATTGATTGTGGTTCCCTATATTAGGGAACACACGGTCGATGATGGCGCCACAGTGAAGAACGGGGAAGCTCTGTTTGCACACAGCTCTCCCCGTTCTTCAGCTCCAGGGACCGATCATGGGACTCCAGCGGCGATCAGGTCCCGCGACCCACGGCTGGGCACTTAAAGTGGACGTACCTGTACATGCTTGTGCCCAGCCGTGCCATTCTGCCCATGTATATGTGCAGGAGGCGATCCTTAAAGTGGAGTTCCACCCATTTTTGTATGTTTGTCTGTGCTGCATGCCCTAATCTCATAGTGTTCAGAATGGACAATTTTTTTTTATTTTGTTGCTTGTAAATACCTTTATTTTGTAGTCCTTCATTACTTCCTCCTCCTTATTAGCCTAGGCCAGGGATCTCCAAACTACGGCCCTCCAGCTGCTGTGAAACTACACTTCCCATGAGGCATTGTAAAACTCTGACATTCGTAGACATGACTAGGCATGATGGGAATTGTAGTTCCTGAACACCTGGAGGGCCGTAGTTTGGAGACTCCTGGCCTAGGCTATTAAGTCACAAGGCTATTTGCAAGGGTTTCTGGGATAGGCATCATGTTTCCCAGTAGTCCTTGCAAACCTGACTGAAACCTATTACATTGCTTGTGCAGCACTGAGCATGTGCGAGATATGCAAAGCTGAAATTCAGGAAGTCATACAGTCTGGCTTCATGATGCCCACACTTAAGATGGCCACGGTCTATTTCTAGATTATAAACTAAATGCTGTAACAACCTAACAAAACGGACCTTAGTTTACAGACTAACTTTACTAGAATACATTAAGCTTGTGTATTACAGGGGTATTTATATTTAAAAAGTGAAATTGTGGGTGGAACTCCCCTTTAAGTGGTTAATGAAAGTCTTTTGTGGACTGAGTTCATCTTTAAATCGCCAGGGTTCCTTAAGCTCTGGGTGGGTAAAACTGAACAAAGAGTGACTTCCATACCATTTAGCTTCGATTCTGCAGCAAATTTGTTAAAGGAACCCCTGCTGAAATGGACACAGATGGTAAGAAAGGACACTGTGGGGTTGATTTACTAAAGGCAAATAGACTGTGCATTTTGCAAGTACAATTGCAATCTGCAAGTGCAGTTGCTACAGAGTTTAGTAAATGAGGTGAAGCTTCACTTTGCAAAGAATACGCAATCACATGCAAGAAGTATTTTCACTTGCATGTGACTGGATGGTGTAAGTCAGCAGAGCTTCCCCTCATTTACTAAGCTCTGGAGTAACTGCACTTGCAAAGTCTATTTGTCTTTAGTAAATCAACCCCTAAAAGTGCAGATTGTTGTTACCCTGGAGTGCTCAGTCATTATCAAATATCTGTTAGGGCACACAGCATAGCTCCCAACTGCCTGATTTCGAGAGATTGTCCCTGATTTGGAATAAAATCCCTCTGTCCCTCTTTCCTCCTCATTTGCCCCTCATTTTGGTCTGATCTATATAGTTGTATATAAAATGCAGGTGCCTAGGTTCACATTAGAGTGATTTGTCATGCGATTTGAGCAGTGGCGGTGCGTCCATAGTAGGTGCAGGAGAGCTGCCCCCTCTCTCCTGCACCCGTCACTCAACAATACCTAGATTCATGCATTGCATGAATCTAGGTATTGTCACCGCTCACTGTTCAGATGGCCTGCCCCCTGTTGAGCGCTGGGCATTTGAATAATAGCAGTGGGTGGGTTTTGGAAGTGTCTATCAGAGCCAGTGGCTCTGATATAGGCTTCCCGATTACAGCCTGTGAGCTCTAATCAGCTTCCAAATGGTTAACCAGAAGGTGCACAGGGTGTGTGTTCTCTAGTTAACACTGACACGCGTCTCAGCCAATCAGGTTCACTGGGTCTAGTTACCGGTTACCTGATTGGCTGAAACGACATCTAGAGTGGGAGAAAAGACATCTAGGGATCGTGGAGGAGGATGGCTGACCCGAGAAAGGCAAGTGCCGAGGGGGGGGGGGGGGGGGACAATCTGGCGGTATTTTGGGGCAATCTGGTGGCAAACTGACAGCATTTTACGGGGCAAACTGGTGGCAATTGATGGGCACAGTGGCGACAATTGATGGCACAGTGGTGACAATTGATGGGCACAGTGGCGACAATTGATGGCACGGTGGCGACAATTGATGGCACAGTGGCTGCATTTGATGGCACAGTGGCTGCGTTTGTTGGCACAGTGGTGAAAATTGATGTCACAGTGGCTGCGTTTGATGGCACAGTGGCGTCGTTTGATGGCACAGTGGCGGCAATTAATGGCACAGTGGCTGCGTTTGATGGCACAGTGGTGACAATTGATGGCACAGTGGCGACAATTGATGGCACAGTGGCTGCGTTTAATGGCACAGTGGCTGCGTTTGATGGCACAGTGGTGACAATTGATGGCACAGTGGCGACAATTGATGGCACAGTGGTGACGATTGATGGCACAGTGGCGACAATTGATGGCACAGTGGCTGCGTTTAATGGCACAATGGCTGCGTTTGATGACACAGTGGTGACAATTGATGGCACAGTGGCGACAATTGATAGCACAGTGGTGACAATGGATGGCACAGTGGCTGCTTTTGATGGCACAGTGGCTGCGTTTAATCGCGCAGTGGTGACAATAATGGCACAGTGGCAACAATTGATAGCACAGGGGCGACAATTGATGGCACAGTGGCTGCGTTTGATGGCACAGTGGCTGCGTTTGATCGCAACAGTGAGGCTGCAATTGATGGGTTTTTTTTTCGTTTGTTTGCGCCCCTAAAAATGTTGAGCACCAGTCTCCACTGGATTTGAGAGATCAAGTCACATGACTAGTCGCAGCCAATTGGCAGCAATGGCACTGTTCCAATCAGTGCGACACCGATTTTGCGGTGCTGCACTGATTTGCAAAAGTAGTTCCTGCACTACTGCCCAATTTCAGGTGCGACTTCAATAGACATCTATGTATGAAGCCAAGTAGCACCTGAAATTGCGCTGACCTTGCTACTTTGAACTCGCGCTACTTCAAGTGAAGTAGCATGATTCCAAAGTAGCATCAATGTAAACCAGGGCTTAAGGTCCTATGCTTATATACTTTTGCTAATCGGTGTCCCTCATTCCCATCTCAAAAAGTTGGGAGGTATACGCATAGGGGCCAAAACGCCATGTTTTTAGGTGTTTTCTTTGTTTACTTATCTGAATGCAGGCTATTGCTTTCAATGGACCTGTACACACATGCACATAAATATCAGTAAACTAGCACTGCGTTTAGATCAGTAAAAACATCTGCATTACCGGTCAGTATTTTGTCAATATGAGCGCACTATATGGACCATGCTTGTGTTTTTTGCACGGAAACTTTCTGCCATGTAGCATTTATACATCAATACCGTGTGCAAGAATCGCTGATCACCATACTCTCTAATGCCTCGTACTCACGATACGAAAATCAGATGAAAAATACCGCTTTCGGCGTGATCATATGATAATCGGTTCGTTAGTACAGAGCTTTCAAGAACCAATCATGACAGAACTTCCGATATTATTTTATCGGACATGCACAATTTTTTTTATCTTACAATGCCAGATCGTACGATTTTACGTTTAATAAGTACAGTTGTCGTCCAAAAATACAAAACAAACACGTGGCATCCCTTCAGATTTTGTTTTCTATCGTACGAGAATTTTCGTGACTTCAGTAACCAATCCAATTTCTACTTGCGACTAGTCAGCGAAAAAAGTCGTCCGATTTTCGGATGGTGTGTACGGGACATAATTGTCTCTAACAATATAGGTGGCATAGTTTGTGAAAATCAAGAAAAGTATAGTGTTCAATGGCAAGCAGAATGACTTAGCAATCATATCGAAAGTGCAGTTCCCTTAGGCCCCTTTCACACTGGGGCGTTATTCAAGCGTTATTCAATCGTTTTTCGGGCGTCTTTCAAGCGTTATTAAAGCGTTTTTCAGGCGAAGCCTCATCTGCAAACCCAATGTGAAAGCCCGAGTGCTTTCAGAGCCCTTTCACACTGGCAGCGCCCGAAAAACGCTGGTAAATCACCGTTAAGACCCTAACGTTTTAGTTTTTTTTTGCAGTACCTCAGTGTGAAAGGGTAAGCTTTCAATTCATTTCAATGGAGAGGGGCGTTTTTGGAATGGTTTTTTTTCAGCGCCCAAAAGCTGCTCCAAAGATGCTGCTTGCAGGACTTTTCTCAACGTCCCGCCAATGCAACGCCTCAGTGTGAAAGGGCAAAGCGTTTTTACAGCGCTTTCAATTCATTTCAATGGAGAGGGGCATTTTTGGAGCGTTGATGCTGCTTGCAGGACTCAGTGTGAAAGGGTCCATTGAGATGCATGGATAGCGTTTTATGAGCGTTTTAATAGCGCTATTTTTAACACTAAAACGCTGTAAAAACGCTTCAGTGGGACGTTCTTCGAGCGTTATGCAAGGGTTTTTCGAGCGTTATTACATCGTTATTCAAGCGTTTTTCAAGCGTTATTACAGCGTTATTGCAGTGTTATTTGAGCGAAGCCTCATCTGCAATCCCAATGTGCTGGTAAAGCACCAGCTAAGACCCTAATGTTTTAGGGCATTTTTGCAGTGCCTCGGTGTGAAAGGGTAAGGCGTTTTTACAGCGCTTTTCAATTCATTTCAATGGAGAGGGGCGTTTTTGGAGCATTTTTTTTTCAGCGCTCAAAAGCTGTTCCAAAGATGCTGCTTGCAGGACTTTTCTTAACGCCCGGTCAGTTCAACGCCTCAGTGTGAAAGAGTAAGGCCGCGTACACACGTACGAGAACCTCGCGGGCTAAACCCATCGTTCCGCCCGACGAGGTTCCCGATGAGCGGTCGGAAAAGCTCGTCGAGCCAAAGTCCTCATTAAACAACGACGAGGAAAAAGAGAGCATGCTCTCTTTTTTGGCTCGACGAGCTTCCCGACGGGACGCTCGTCGGAAGTGTACACACGATCGAGCTTCTCGCCACAATATGTCTCCCAGGCAGCTTCTCGCTGGATTCTGCCGAGAAGCTTGGTCGTGTGTACGCGGCCTAATGCCGCGTACACACGGTCGTTTTTTGCGATGAAAAAAAAAAACGACGTTTTTTAAAACGTCATTTAAATTGATCGTGTGTGGGCAAAACGTCGTTTTTTGTCTTCAAAAAAACGACCAAAAAAAAATTCCAACATGTTTGAATTTTTTGTGTCGTTTTTCAAAACGTCGTTTTTTGTTTCACAAAAAGTCGCCGTGTGTAGCAAAAAACGTCGTTCAAAACGACGTTTTTCAACCCGCGCATGCCCAGAAGCTAGTTATGAAGCGAGCTTCAATGGAAAAGAGTGGTGAACGTAACCTCGCTTTTTGTGAAAAAACGATGGTGTGTATGCAAAATTGTCTTTGAAAAGTGACGTTTCAAAAACGTCGTTTTTTACTTCACAGAAAACGTCGGTTTTTTTCATCGCAAAAAACGACCGTGTGTACGCGGCATTAGGCGTTTTTACAGAGCTTTTAATTCATTTCAATGGAGAGGGGCGTTTTTGGAGCGTTTTTTTTTCAGCGCTCAAAAGCTGCTCCAAAGATGCTGCTTGCAGGACTCAATGTGAAAGGGTCAATTGAGATGCATGGAGAGCGTTTTATGAGCGTTTTAAGAGCGCAATTTTTAACGCTAAAACGCTGTAAAAATGCTTCAGTGTGAAAGGGGTCTAATTTATTGTATTTCAGTTTATTTTATCTCAATTAAGATTTTATTCTGCTTGCTACAAGCTGTATTTACTATGCATTAATCTTTAACCATTACGATCAGCAACAGGAACGACCATAGATGGACCCCTGCTGAACCGTCTGAATTCCGATCCGTCTATGGCCAGAAGTCTACATGTTTTCTGTTTCCAGTAAAATCTATACAGATTTGACTTGCTTCTAGCCAGCTATAGTTTGTATACCGATAGAGACATTAGACCGTAAGCCGCACAGTGGCAGGCGTTAATATGAACAGATCCAGGAGCTCTGTAGGGTGCTGCTGCATATGTCACATCTATATACATGAATAGAAATGAACAATGAGCCCTGCATCATACAAATGAGTCTCCTACAGCTGCATGACAGTGCAGGTGTTTGTACAGCCAATTCTTGTGCTGATCTGTGTTTCTTCCTCATTCAGTCTCTGAATCAGCTTGTGCACTGACATCAGCATAGCTTGAGCAGCAGTATGTGAGTGGCAGGGGGGAGAAGGAGGACGCAGGACGCAGGCGTATTGTGCATGGGTGGGGAGGGAAGAGATGTGGAGCAGAGCAGCCGAAAGCATCCTTATTCACCTACTGTAGTGCCTCTCCTAGGGAAGAAATTAACCTATTCCTGTCTCACTGCAGACACCACCCAGTTAACCCTGCTCTCCTCCCTCTCCTCCAGCTTGCACTGAGCATCCTTCATCCAGAGCACACACACAGGACCAAGTCCAGAGGAGACCGGCTACACAGAGAGGGAATTTGGCTGCTCTTTTCCCTGGTCTTGTCTCCTGGTCCTTCCCCGAGCATCATGTCTGCAGGGGGAGATTTTGGAAACCCACTGAGGAAATTCAAGCTGGTCTTCCTAGGAGAACAGAGCGGTAAGTGTCAAGACCATCACAAGTATCGTTGATTTATTTTGCATGAAATCTCATTTTCTTAACGTATTTAGTGTATGGGAAATAGTCCGGTCGTCTTCCAGCTGTCATACCTCAATGTCAGCAGGTCCTCTGTCTGCAGGATCCACCATCACTATACCAGTAACCCTGTTCCCCTCCCTATCTGTTGAAAGACCTCATCTTCTGCAACCCCGTTTATAAGTAGCCAGGGGGGGCTCAGGTGAGGTTTTTTTTGTCTTTTATTAACCCCTCCCACACTGACGCAGAAGCGTAACCCCCCGACCGATTATCATTTCTTGTGTTCTTCAACATTATGCTTAAATGTAGAATTTTTGAAATTTTTGCCCTTTTATTGTGGAGGCTATATGATATAATTGCATTATCGTTGGCCATGGGGCTAGGAGAATTAGAAGAAAATGGTCAAATTGAGCGCTCATTGATTATTATGTGACCTCAGCAATAAATACTTTGTCTTCAAAGCTGAGGCCTTACGCTTGTCCTACCATAAACTCCACCATAAACTGATTTTAGGGACATGTATGGAAGGAGTAAATGTATCCTGTAAGCTTTATCTACCGTATAGAGGAATATATAATTCCTATAACATAGTAGGTTACAGGCGCCCTATGTAGTAATGTAAGGTTTTCTTCAGATGGACACACCCTTAATGACTCTGGGGATATGTGCAAGAGACACACACAGACGGCCTCCCTCTTATCTGTACAGGAGGACAAGAAATGATGTTAGTCAAGGGTGGCATATGTTTATAGAAGCCGGCAGACTATCGCATACTGTCTGTTCACTCAGCTCAGATCAGAGGCGGTGCTGATACCTTACATATTTACTGATTCACTATGTCATTCCTGAAACCTTATTAAAAAATAATAATATAAAAAAAAAAACTTAGCGTACAAGAAAAATAAAATAATCTGATCTGGCCGGTACTGAATTTGCATCTTTAAGCTTCAAGCAAAAAAAAAAAAAAAGAAGACCATTCTGCAGTGGGATCATGGGATCATTTCTAGGGTTTTTTACTGGCCTGGCTGCTAAAATTAGGACTTGTTGGCAATGTATTTAATAGGAAAGAGATCAGAGGGCTGGCAACCTTTTTCCTATATGTTTGATCACCATATTATGTTTATAATCAGCTTAGGACAATATATACTTACTGCCATTTATCAGATCTGAGCATGGCTACTGCAAGGTGGTAGAAGAATTTCAGAAGGAATGCTGAATGCAGAGAATGTTGTAAGAATGGTCATACTTCGAGGATCTCAATGTCTGCCACCATTCACAAATCAATGAGATATTAAAGGTATGCAGCAGGTTTGGCGGTACCACCGCTACACCCAACAGAATACTTGTGGGCCTGTGTGGCCACTTCTCCTTAGCGGTGGCAGAAACACCACGCGGTGATCATACTGGTAAAAATGGTGGCCATGGATTGCTGGGTGGCCAGGTATGTTAGCCCTGACTGCCAGAATAATCTTCTGTCAGTCAGGGCTATCACACCTGGCCACCCAGCAATCCATGGCCACCATTTTTACCAGATGTGTTAGGGCTAAAAATATGTAATACTTTTTCCACATTATAATTTTTTTTTGTTAATCACAAACAGGAATTATAAAAAAAAATTATAACGTGGAAAAAGTATTACATACTTTTAGCCCTAACACATCTGTGCACCACATGAATGTGTTTACGCAGCATGCAAAGAACACGTGTTTTATCGTAGGTACGCAGGGGTACCGTTTACTCCTAAGGGGCCTTTTACATGGAGCGGACTCCGCTATCAGATCCGCTGGCTTAGTGTGGAATCTATCCGCTGATCACTGCTGAGCAGGATGACAGGTCCGCGTCTGCTCCCTAATGCAGAGTGGATACGGACATAGCCCAGTTTTCCTCTACGGAGCGGTTGGATGTGAATGGACTGTCTGTCTGTTTACATCCAACTGTCATCCAATCCAATCCACCAGACAGATAGGGAATGGAACCCCCATCTATCGGTTTTTAGCAGATAGGATGTCAGTTGGTGTAAACGGACACATGTCCTTTTACCATTGGATGGTCCGATTGGGTCCACCTAAAACACAAAAAGACAGGCGGACCCAATCGATCCTGAAAGGGGCATGATAGCATCTGAATGCACCTTAATAATGACCACAACGCATGGCAACTTGTTATTATGCATTTTGATGCACTTCTTAAAGGCTCATTCACATGCGCAGAAACAATGCTGCGTTTACATGCTGACAATGTATAGTTTTGTGCCCATCTAAATGCAGCACTATAGCAATCAATGAGCCCATACACAAGGCTGGGTCTACATGAAAAAATGTGCGCTGCATTTAGCCACACACAAAAAAAAAGTAGGACATAGCTGTGTCCATTGCTGCACACATCGGCAGATTGAGGTTGGGTTCACAATCACATATATGTCAACTGGATGCGTTTTTAACTGCATCCAATTTGCATAACATGTGAATGTGACATGCTTTCACTGAAGCCGGTTTACACAGGTGCACAGTGAGGTTTTGAAAAGGGTCCTGTGCGTTTTTTTGGGTCCGGTTCAGGTGCGAATTCAAAGAAAAATTTGCACCTGAATCGCACCTGTACTGGTAAACAAAAACGTACCGGACTGCAACCCGCAACCGCATGTATGTGAACCCAGCCTTTGTGGGCATGAATGTGTACATATGTAGAATAATATAGTGATAAGCGCATATACATTAAACACTGAAGCTGTCAAAATACAGTCTGTCAAAAACAAAGTGCACTTTGTTTTTGACAGACTGTATTTTGACAGCTTCAGTGTTTAATGTATATGCGCTTATCACTATATTATTCTATCACTGTTGTTTTATTGCATATCACAATTCAGATTGAGCAGCACATACACCCCCCTTTTTCACTTTATTTATTTGGTGGCTCAAGAGCTTCACATACTTATACTGTGTACATATGTAGTCATTTATTGTAATAAAAGAAGCGTTGTATGCGGCTAAGCGCGCCTAAACATGAGTGCGTATTTTCCACCAGCAGGAACCTGCACATTATGCCCATGTGACAAAGCCCTTAGGGAAATTTGTATGCTTTGGGCAACCCATTTCAAATTGCATAGGCTAGACTTAAAGGGGTTGTAAAGGTAAAAAAAAAAATCCTAAATAGCTTCCTTTACCTTAGTACAGTCCTCCTTTACTTACCTCATCCTTCCATTTTGCTTTTAAATGTCCTTATTTCTTCTGAGAAATCCTCACTTCCTGTTCTTCTGTCTGTAACTACATACAGTAATGCAAGGCTTTCTCCCTGGTGTGGAGTGTCGTGCTCGCCCCCTCCCTTGGACTACAGGAGAGTCAGGACTCTCTCTACGTTGCAGATAGAGAAAGAAGCTGTGTGTTAGTGGGTGTCCTGACTCTCCTGTTGTCCAAGGGAGGGGGCGAGCACAGCACCCCACACCAGGGAGAAAGCCTTGCATTACTGTGTGGAGTTACAGACAGAAGAACAGGAAGTGAGGATTTCTCAGAAGAAATAAGGACATTTAAAAGCAAAATGGAAGGATGAGGTAAGTGAAGGAGGACTGCACCAAGGTAAAGGAAGCTCTTTAGGGAAACAAATTGTACCTTTACAACTCCTTTAAGCTGTTCGCTCACCAGTAGAATTTGTTCAAACGTTCATGTAGGAATTCTAAAAATCATCCGCAAGAGCTTGCCATCTTGCCATCGTTGAGTCAAGTAATTTAATTAAAAAGCATGTAAAATTTTGTCCACAGCAGCTACTCGAATAGATTCTCAGATGTATTAAATTAAAGTTTCATTACAATATGTACGTTATGTTGGAATTTCGTTCGTTCGAGAAAAAAATGTCATCCTACGCCTTCAAATTTCATCAAAAATGACCATTGATTTGACCACACCAACCAAATCAAACAAATGTGAAAATGAGATATTTTGAAGCAAATTCTACTGGTACATGGCCAGCTTTAGTGTGCTACCCTCCATTAAACTGGTCACCTTGAGAGGAGATGGTGCGTTGTGCAGCTTTATAGACCAAAGATATTCCCAGCTTGGAATGTCACAAAGCACGCTGGGTCAAAGGTGACAGCTGAAGGCTAATATTTAGAGACTTTGCGACCTGAACAGAAAAAATCATTAATAACTGAAAGCCTTTATGAGCAGCTGCCGAGGAATGAGACATGAACAATTTCACAGATTACATTTGAGGGATGTAATAGCAGTGAATGGATGGGGAGGATGAGCTGCTCTTGGTGAGCACAGGAAGGATCAAAGATTGATTCCATAAGGCAAAGTGCATTGTGTAATGAGCAGCTACCAATCGGAATTTATCTTTCACTGATCTGAAAGGCGGAAACTGAAAAGAGCATTTCACTAAGAAGGGGTGGTAATAATATGTCCTCTGCTGTATACACAGAATTTACCAAAATTTTACATATTTGATGAATGATCCAAAAAAAAAGACACAACTACCGTAGTTAAAGTGGAGTTTCCATCCCCAATTTTTTTTTAATTATTGTGCTCATTAGACCTAAAAAAGGAAAAAATTTTTTTTTTTTTTACTCATCTGGAAATGCCTGTTGCTATGCGGTCCCACAAAATCTGCCTTTGAAATCACCTAGGATTCTGACATCATCTGCCTCTAATGCTCCTGGGAAATGCGTGTCATCATTTCCCAGGATGCAGTGCGCTGTACAATTATCACTCCCCATCCAAGACTTCCAGGAAGTAATGCAGCATACACACGATCGTTTTTCGGCATGATTTAACCACTTCAATACAGTGCACTTAAACCCCCTTCTTACCCAGACCAATTTTCAGCTTTCCGTGCTCTCACACTTTGAATGACAATTACTCAGTCATGCAACACTTTACCCAAATAAAAAGTGCGTCCTTTTTTTCACAAAAATAGAGCTTTATTTTGGTGGTAATTAATCACTCGTGGGTTTTTTCTTTTTTGCGCTATAAATAAAAAAAGACAGAAAATTTTGTGAAAAAATTGCCTTTTTCTTTGTTTCGGTCATAAAATTTAGCAAATGAGTCATTTTTCTTCATAAACGGGTGACAGGGCAGGTCACTGGTGGGTGACGGGTGACAGGGTAGGTCACAGATGGGTGACGGTGACAGGGCATGGTCACTGGTGGGTGACGGTTGCACCGCTGATGGCAGTCTATTTATGTGACAGGTGCACTTTATGGGTGACTGTTGGGTGACTGGTGACAATTGGGGGGGGCAAAGGGACAGATGTGGTGTTTGTGCAGACACTACAGTAACACAGAACTGTAACTCACTGCTTCTAGCTCTTCTCTCCCCACACTGGAAACGATGTGTGAGGGGAGAAGAGCTGGTAACAGTTAGTTACAGCTCTTTGTTTACACTTAGTGATCAGAGCTGATCACGTGGTACACAGCCCTGACCAATGGCTGTGTACCATTGTCGGTGACGAGCAGTGTTCCCGGGAACACCCTGCCACCGACAGGCACGCGCGGCGCAATCGCGAACACGCGCCGTGCACTATGGGGGTGTTTCCAATGCGTGATCAGCCATGACTTCATCACGGCCGATCACGTGGTTAACAGCGCATCCGCGCCGCTGTTCACCCCTGTCGGTAACGAGCGGTGTCTCCGTGACACGCCGCTACCGACAGTACAGGGATGCGCGCACGCGATCGCGTGCATTCCCTATTTAAGTAACTGGACGTCATATGACGTGCAGTCAGGAGATTGGAGTCCTCTGCTCGTCGTCATTTGACGGTGGGCGGTGGACAAGTGGTTAAAAACGTTTTTAAAAACGTCATTTAAAATGATCGTGTGTGGGCTTCACATCGTTTTTCATCTTCTGAAAAACGACAAAAAAAAAAAAATTCGAGCATGCTGCATTTTTAAACGTTGTTTTTTAAAATGTCATTTTTCGGGTTGTAAAAAATGATCGAGTGTGGGCTAAAACGACGTTTAAAACGACGTTTTAAACCCACGCATGCTCAGAAGCAAGTTAGAGACGGGAGCTTGAATGGAACTTCCCCTTTAGAGTGCCGTCGTACGTTACCACGCTTTGTTCATCATTTTAAAAGAAACGATGGTGTGTGGGCAAACGTCGTTTTTAATGATGAAGTTGGAAAAACTTTGTTTTTCTTAATGCCGAAAAACTACGTTTTATTCCATGATGAAAAACGATCGTGTGTACGCGGCATAAGTGCTTGTAGACTTCACAATGCCCACAAGCAAAATGGCAATGGTGTAGACATAGTTTTATAAACTATATTTTTTGAATAACTATACGGAGCGGCGGCGGATTGTAAAATAGTAAGTGACGGATTTATATTATAAAAACGCAGGATGAAAGGACATACATTTAAAAAATGCTAATTGTGGTTGGAACCCTGCTTTAAGAATGATCAGAAATGGAAATAACTTGCTATAAGGCTGGCTCTTGGATGCTAAAGGTTGCAGAACACAAATGCATGGACTAACCTTTTATAACTACCATCAAGCTGTGCATGCTTAATCCCAGAGTGTACCAATTTCCTTCCGGGGTAATCAATACTTAATGAGGACTTGGGTTTAATTCATATGGTTAATGGTTTCCTAATGATTCTTACTGATTTATGCTTCAGGCTTTGTTCTTCATGTTATCTATTCCTTAAAGTGTCATACCTGAATTTCCAGTATAACAATCAGAATAATCAAAATAATACGGTTTGTATGGCCCTAAAAGAAACGATTGTTCTAATTAAAGTGTACCTGTCACCCTCCTGCTAAATGATAAAGGAGAGTTGTCAATACAACAGTGTAGGAGGATTGTAATTAATTAGAGGAGATTACTTTTTCTTAAAGGGTCACTAAAGGAAAAAATGTTTTTTGTTTAAAATAACAAACATGTTATACTTACCTCCACTGTGCAGTTCGTTTTGCACAGAGTGGCCCCAAGCCATGTCTTCTGGGGTCCCTCGGTGGCTGTCTCCGGTCCCCCCCGCAAGAACTCACCACATCCATGCGAGAGCTCGCATGGTGATGAGTCCTTGCAGGTGCGCTCCGCCATAACCGCTCACTGTATCACTTGGCCCACCCCTCGGCACGCCGTGTCACTGGATGTGATTGACAGCAGTGCCAGCCAATGGCTGCGCTGCTCTCAATCCATCCGCTCTAGCCAGCGGCCAGGCTGAGCGGCAAAGAGTAGTGATGAGCGGAATATGCCATATTCGATTTCGCGATATTTCATGAATATATAGAAGAATATTCGCGAAATATTCGTTAATATTGAATATTCGTGATATTTTATCAAAAAAATTTTTTGCGAAATTTCGCTAATGCGAATGCGAAATTGATTGCGAAATTCTCGTCTGCGCATGCGCATGCGTGCGAACAACACGCGAAAACGGAGATCATTTCCTATAGGAAGCACAATTCTAAGCTCTAAGATCGCAATACACAGGTCTGATGCAAAAGAAGGGCAGAGAAATATTCGCGAATATTCTTAATACGAATATTCGCATTGCGAATATTCGGCTACATAAAAGGATCGCCTCAGCTACTCGGCCCAGGGTCTCTAATCATACCAGCAATGCTTTTAGCCGTCGATGGAGATCACTAGGATGTGATCTGTTTTAAAAATAAATTTGAAAAAATACGAATATTCGCAATAGCGAATATTCACCGCGATATTCGATTTATTCGCGAATACTCGAATATGCAATATTCGTAACGAATATTCGCAATGCGAATATTCGTGAGCAACACTAGCGAAGAGGATCTTGGGACCGAGCGCAGGACTTTGAACCTTTCAACGGATCAGGTAAGTAAAACGGGGGCTCGGAGGGGCCGGCATCATCAGATGTTTTTTCACCTTAATACATAGATTGCATTAAGGTAAAAAATAAAAATTCCTTTACAGCTCCTTTAGGCCTCATTCACACGAGGCTGACTCCGTCGCAGTCCGTCGTGATGGAGTCCGCCTGCTCCCGCCAGCTGAGTGGGAGATCAGTCTGCAGATCTCCACTGAGCCAACGGATGACAAGCTCCTCTCTGCTCACTGAGCGGGGAGGGGCTTGTCGGGCACCGCTATCTCCTATGGAGTAATCTGATGAAAACGGACCGTTTTCATCAGGTCTTACCCGATCCGATCCGCATGAACGGATGGGGACGTGCCCCCCATACGTCTGTTTTTAGCGGATCGGATAGGGTCGCTGTCATCCGACACACCATAGGGATGCAGGGAGCGGCCGTTCAGGTCCGCCGTCAAAACTGACAGCCGGACCCGAATGGTCCGTCCGTGTGAATGAGGCCTTAAAGTGATCCTAAACTCTAGTTAAAAAAAATGATCTTCAATAATGTATTCCTAAAGAATATGTTACCCCAACATTTCATAATCCTGATATTTGCTTGTTGCGCCATGTACTTGTGTTATGCCCTGTACACACGATCGGTTCGTCTGATGAAAAAAATGGACCGTTTTCATTGGACAAACGGATCGTGTGTGGGCCCCATCGTTTGTTTTCCCATCGGTGAAAAAAAAATAGAACCTGTTTTATAATTTTCTGATGGTTAAAAAACCCATAGAAAAAAAAACGATCGTCTGTGGGGAAATCCATCGGTCAAAAATCAACGCATTCTCAGAATCAAGTCGACGCATGCTCAGAAGCATTAAACCTAATTTTTCTCTGCACGTCGTTGTGTTTTACGTCACCGCGTTGGACACAATCAGATTTTTAACTGATGGTGTGTATATCCAATGAAAAAATCCTTCAGTCCATTTTCATCGGATGAACCGATCGTGTGTACGTGGCATCAGAAAGTATCCAGTTCCAATCATATTGCTTCACTTGTGTGAAATCCCTGGTGATCCTGCCAGTCCAATAATTTAAAATGACCTGAATCCAAAGTTCCAAACTGAAACTTTAGATACTATTACACTGATTAATTGATTAGTCTATAAAACGGGATCCACTCGATAGACAATATAAATACTTGAATAAAGAAAAAGAGAGGTTGGGACAAAGGTTAGGCCCAAAGGATAGTCTGAGAGCGAATCAACCACATGTAAATATCAGTGAATATTCAAAAACTTTATTGATGAGTATAAAAAAAAACAAATAGAGATTCCCCTGGGAGTAGATAAAGAGATCTCCCAAAGGGGAATGTTCCTCCAGAATATCTATATCAATATTATTTACACTGTAAAAAGGGTAACACAATCCTGCCAGTCCCCCTGCTTTCCTATTGTAAACTGACCAAGCCAGGCATCTTAACGTGATCAGTTTTCTGGCTGTGCTGGGAGCACAGTCTGCATGTCCTCTATTGGCCAAGACTTGTGCTGCTACCCTCCTACCCCTACACAGCCATTCACAGAGAATATCAGTGTACTGCTGTTTCTCCTCCTCACCTCTCTAAGCCCTTAGGTCCCTTTCACACTGGGGCATTTTTCAGGCGGTACAGCGCTAAAAATATCGCTGCTATACAGCCTGAAAAAATCATGCCCTATAGTCTTCAATGTGAAAGTCCGAAGGCTTTCACACTGAAGCGGTGCGCTAGCAGGACCGCTCCAAAAGTCCTGCTAGCCGCATCTTTGGAGCGGTATAGGGGGGGTGTTTACCGCTCCTTCCCATTGAAATCAATGGGAAACCGCGGTATTAACCCCTTTTACGGCCGCTAGCGGGGGTTAATACCGCACCGCTAGTGGCCGAATACAGCGGTAAATACGACGGTATAGTGGCACTAAAAATCGCGCTGCTATACCGTCACCGCGCCTCCCGCTGCAATGTGAAAGCAGCCTTAAAGTGGTTGTAAACCCTTTACAACCACTTTATGCTACATGTCAGCCTATAATAAGGCTGACCTGTAGCTACCCAGGATATCCCCTAGACCGATGTCATTGGCACATGCGCACTAAATCAAACTGAAGCAATGGCACGTATGTGCAGTTGCTTCAGTCAGTGGGCTTCAACGCGCATGCACATGAGCCATGTCATCGCGGCTCTGGCCAATCACAGTGCCAGAGCCCGCGTTACCCAGAAGTCCCACTGGGAGAGATGTTGCTGCCGGAGGGGTGTACAAGGACTGCTGCAGGGGCTTCAATGTAAGGTAAGCAATTCATAATGAGCTAGTATGCTATGCTCATTATGCATAGCATGCTAAGCTCATTATGCCTTTCTCTTGCAGGTTTTTTTTTCTTAGAGGGTTTACAACCACTTTAATGCAGTTGAGAACAGAGGTTATATAATCACTTACAAAAAAGAAAATCTGTTTTATAATTTGTGTTTTTATTGCACAAATTCTTTGCCTTTCATTTATATTTTAAACTGAATAGGTTGTTTTACAGGGAAAGGATTCAGATATACTTTAAAGTGGATGTAAACCCAATTCATGAAAGTTGAGCTGGGCACATATATCTGCAGTGTTTTGTTATCTCTCTTCAAAGTCCCATAGCTCTACCCTGACCCGTTCCTCTGCTATCAGCCATCCTGACAAATTCTTGAACACATCAGATAAAAGCAGCCTGAAATTTCTGTAAGTGGTGGTTGCTATAAATAGATTAACAGGAAGCTGGCCCTGTTACAAAACACCTTTGAGGCCGCGTACACACGATCGCTCAAAACCGATCAAAATGGATTGAAGGTCCGTTTCATCGGTCCAAACCGATCGTGTGTGGGCCCCATTGGTCAGTTATCCTTCGGTCAAAAAAAAGAGAACTTGCTTTAAAATTTGACTGATGGACACCTGACCGATAGGTCAAAACCGATCGTTAGTATGCAAAAGCATCGGTTAAAAGGCCGCGCATGCTCAGAATCAAGTCGACGCATGCTTGGAAGCATTAAACTTTGTTTTTTTTCAGCACATCGTTGTGTTAAAACACGTAAAAGTCACTGCGTTCTAACACAATCGTTTTTTTAACCGATGGTGTGTAGGCACATCCGACCATCAGTCAGCTTCATCGGTTAACCGAAGAAAACGGTCCTTCGGACCGTTCTTATCGAATGGACTGATCGTGTGTACGCAGCCTGAGAGTCTCTGCCTATGATGAGAGGGGGTGTGTGCCTTTCCTCCAATCAGCAATGTTAGCTATGTTGGCTGTATAATTAGACATCACACTCTGTGTTAAACAGGAAGAGAAAATCTCCTAACATGATCTGAACTTTCTAAACAGTATATAAATGGGAAGACAGCAGATATACATATAAAACCTATGTAGGGAGATTTGGTTCATCTCTGTGTATCATCTGAGGCTGTTCACTTCACTGGGTGTATGGAGGGTTTACATTCACTTCAACTAAAAAGAGTAACCTCCTTTGTACTCTTCCTCCGAATCTCCCAAGTCTTTTATTTTGCTCCTATGATCTGACTTCCTGTGACAGGCTGGCTATGTCTGTTCTCCATAGTTCCATTGTATGTAGGGATGTAGTCACCCTCTTTTACTTGCCTCTGATATCTCCTCTGATTTCTCCATCTGATCATTCCCCATGGCTATTATGTTTTTGTATCACTTGACCCTCCCTTCTAGATTGTAAGCTCTAATATGCAGGGCCCTCTGATCCCTCCTGTATTGAAGTGTATTGTATTGTACTGTCTGCCCTCATATTGTAAAGCACTGCGCAAACTGTTGGCGCTATATAAATCCTGTATAATAATATTAACCACTTAAGACCCGGACCAATACGCTGGTAAATGACCCAAGGTGTTTTTGCGATTCGGCACTGCGTCGCTTTAACAGACAATTGCGCGGTCGTGCGACGTGGCTCCCAAACAAAATTTGCGTCCTTTTCTTCCCACAAATAGAGATTTCTTTTGGTGGTATTTGATCACCTCTGCGATTTTTATTTTTTGCGCTATATACAAAAATAGAGTGACATTTTTGAAAAAAAAAAACACTATTTTTACTTTTTGTTAAAAAAAAATCAAATAAACTAAATTTTAGTCAAACATTTAGGCCAAAATTTATTTAGCCACATGTCTTTAGTAAAAAAAAAAAAAATCGCAATAAAAAAAAATAGCTACCTAGCGGGAACAGCGACACTAATACAGCGATCAGAAAAATGATCGCTTAGTGACGCTGGCAATAGGGAGTGAAAGGGTTAACTAGGGCGGTGATCAGGGGGTTAAAACTTTATTAGGGGGGGTGGGGGGGCTATCCTGAACCTAACACTAACTGTTTTTTACAGTGCCTGTCACACTGACACTAAATGCAGTGATTAAATCACTGCATTCAGTAACACTGTGACAGGGGGGTGGGGGGGGCGATCACAAGGGTTAATATGCCTATGTGAGTGTGTGTCAGTGTTGTGTTGGTGCACACTTACTTGTCATGTCTTCTCTCATCAGCAGCGCTGGGAAACAGCGCTGCGATGAGAGAATACATCATTTCCTCCTTCCTGTGTAAACACAGGAGGAGGAAGTGACAGGCTGGAAGCGCGCTCACATTGGCTGGGAGCGATCGCGGGGGGGGGGGAAACACGGACATCCGCCCGCAGATCCCGGATCGCTCCCAGAGGTAGGGAGACCCCCGCACGCCGCGGAGGGGGTCCCGATGGGACCCCCGAACCGCACTCAGGCGGGGACGTAAATTTACGCCCTTGTGCCTGTACGAGCCATGTTGTGGCCGTATATGTGCGTGCGGGGGTCTTTAAGTGGTTAATATAGACTATGATATGTGTAGTGTGCATAGCAACTAACGTGCACTGCTCACTACAAACACATGTAAGTGAGGGGGGAAAAAAAGAGAGGTTCGGGAGCTCGAGGAAGAGTAACAAACGACTTCATGAAAAATAGATTACGGGGCCATTAAGTAGTGGATGTGATTGAAAATTTTGTGAAGGGTAAGCATATCAATTAGTGTCACTTTAAATTAAAATCATAGTTTCCCCATTTTTTTCTTTTCATCCGGAAATCATTAGATAATAAAACATCAGCTGTGGACTTTATGCAGACCTTTGATCCTATATACTAAAGCCCCATTCACGCTGATATGTTTTTCCTGCATTTTTATCTTGCAAGAAAAATGCAAAAAAAATGTTTCCCTTTAAACCCTATGGAAATTTTCACACCACTGCGCTGAGGGTGCCGTGCATTTTGAAAAGCATCTTTGTTGCGGTTTTCAAAACTGCACCAAAAATGCAGCTTCCCATTAAAACAAATGGAAATTGTGGCAAAATCACAATATAATCGCTGTTAAATCGCAGTAAAGTTGCAGGCAACCCAAAAATGCACCAGAAACGCATCTGAGACACAGCAAAACTGTGGTAAAAATGCATATGCGCTTTTACCGTGATTTTGTTACAGAACAGTGTGAAAGGGCCCTAAGGGGGAAAGCTGAGTTTCTATCAAGCATCCATTTAAATGAAATAATGACATCATTTTTTGGGTACAATAGTGACAGCAATGATACATTTGGGGATCTTAGTGGTACAGTGCAGGAAGGAATGCATTTGGTGCAGGGAAACCAAAGCTGAATGGCTCATGTGAGCATAGCACCAGCCCTTTGCTTGCAATGTTGTAATGGTGGTAAAATATATTAGCAGGTAGCCTTGATGGTTCAGCAGCGTTGTCTTCTTTCAAGATAACCCTGGCAATGGCAGTTTATTTTCTTGAGTGATAATCGCATAATGACATTGAAAGGCTCTGCGACACCACTGGAACAGCCAAAGAGGTGCTCTAATGCATCCTATGCATTAGGCCGGAATCACACTTGTGCGGTTTGAATTTCAGCTCTGTAATCTCTGCAGATAGATAAGGAAAGTGTTCAGCAGATCCATTGCTTTTTAGCTGCGAATTTGGAGACCTGGGAGAAGTTCCGGGTGAGAGGAGAGTGGGGGAGAAGTGTATTGAGGTGAATGAGAGAAATTCCTGAAGAGAACTGAACACATCTGCAAATCAGCTGTGTACCCATAGAAGATAATGGGACTGAATTCGCACCTGAGCCGCACCGCAAGGCATACTGTAAAATCCGCACACGTTTTTTCTGCAATGCGCAGTGCGAATGCATCGCACATATGTGAACCAGCCTCATTGAAAACAATGTATTCAGAAATGTTCTGCGTATTAGATGCGGTTTAAGCCGCACTCAATTCGCATAGGTGTGAATCCGGCCTTAAGGTGAAAAAACTTCTGACACTGACCGGCCCCCCCTGTTTTACTCACCTGAGCCCTTCATTTGCACTTCCTCTCTGACAAGGGATTCTCAGCTCTTGATTGGATAGATTGATAGCAGCGCAGGGAATTATTCAATTTTAGTCAATGTCGCACAGGTTTTTTTTGCATCTACAGACACCCCTTATCTGCACAGGCAGTTTTTTGGTTAAGGAAAAATATGCCATTAAGCTGCAAATTCAGCTGGGAGGGGGGTACATATGTGTAGCGCTCACCCCCGAAGGAGCCGCTGGTTGTTTTTTTGGGATTGGCGTATTAAGTTACCTTGAAGTGTGTCTAGGGGTAGTAGCAGTGAGTAGTAGCAGTGAGCGAATGTCCAGTAACCAAATGGGTTTTCAAATGCTTTATTCCAAGGCCCAACACGGCCAACATCAATAGGAGATAGGAAAGGTTGATGAAGCAATAGAGAACAGTGCGGTATCAGGCCTGGATAAGAAGTAGAGCAGTTCTGCCCTCAGTAGTAGTAGACACAGTTCGTCACCACTCTAGCCAGAGTGGGTGAAGTGCCTCTGGACTCCTGTTATAGGCCTGGTAGCCGAAGTGCCACTTTTAAATTGCTGGGAGGGACAGGCCTCTGCCACAGGCCTAGTACCTCAGTACTCAAGAGAACAATTCGGATTGAGCAAATTTCAAATGCTTTATTCTAGGGTTGTATCGATACCGATACCAGTATTGGGACCGATACCGAGTATTTGCGGGAGTACTTGTACTCCCCCAAATGCCCCTGATGCCTGAATAGAATACTCCCACGCCGCCACATACCGCAAAGCCGCCACCGCATACCGCAAAGCCGTCGCGTTATTCCCCGTGCATTACAGCGCGCATTACAGGCAGCTTTCATTTGAATACTTGTAATGCCCGCCACGCCGTGTATAGACACTCCCCTTCTCGCGATTGGACGGATCTGTCCAATCCTGAGCAAGGGGGAGTGTCTATGCACAGAGCCGTGTATAGACACTCCCCCTTGCTCGGGATTGGATGGATCCATCCAATCCCGAGAAGGGGAGTGTCTATACACGGTTCGGCGGGCATTACAAGAATTCAAACGAAAGCTGCCTGTAATGCGCACTGTAATGCACGGGGATTAACGCGGCAGCAGCGGCGGCATCTGCTACTACTAGGTATGGGGGACATGGCTGCAATATGGAGGGCAGGACATGGCTGCATATATGGAGGACATGGCTGCATCTATGGGGGGACATGGCTGCATCTATGGGGGGACATGGCTGCATCTATGGGGACAGGACATGGCTGCATCTGTGGGGGACATGCATGGCTGCATATGTGGGGGACATGCATGGCTGCATATGTGGGGGACATGCATGGCTGCATATGTGGGGGACATGCATGGCTGCATATGTGGGGGACATGCATGGCTGCATATGTGGGGGACATGCATGGCTGCATATGTGGGGGACATGCATGGCTGCATATATGGGGGACATGCATGGCTGCATATATGGGGGACATGGCTGCAATATGTGGGGGACATGCATGGCTGCATATATGGGGGACATGGCTGCAATATGTGGGGGACATGGCTGGATATATGTGGGGCTGGATATATGTGGGGGAACATGGCTGCAATATATGTGGGGGGACATGGCTGCAATATATGTGGGGGGACATGGCTGCAATATATGTGGGGGGACATGGCTGCAATATGTGGGGGGACATGGCTGCAATATGTGGGGGGACATGGCTGCAATATGTGGGGGGACAGGCTGCATTTGGGGACACATTTAAAAAAAAGTATCGGTATTCGGTATCGGCGAGTACATGAAAAAAAGTATCGGTACTTGTACTTGGTCCTAAAAAAGTGGTATCGGGACAACCCTACTTTATTCCATGGCTCAACACGGCCAACATCAACAGGAGATAGGAAAGGTTGATGAAGCAATAGAGAACTTTGCGGTATCAGGCCTGGATAAGAAACAGAGCAGTCCTGCTCCCAGTAAATGCAATGAAAGGGGTCACCGGTTGACACCTGTCAAATCCCAGTGACCAGATCCCCGATGGTTCGTTCAAGCCCTTTTGGATAACCTGCCTCTGGGTTCTCCTCAAGCCGATCCCCCACCAAACGGCATACAGTCTGGGATCTTCTCAGTAAGGTTGGGGACCCAGTAAGTCACTGGGGCCCCTTGCAGCATCTGGTTGGATCTCCATGGAGCAGGCAGCCCCGGCCAGGTGGGCCATGCGGACGAGGTCCGTGGATGCGCGCACCCTGAAGGTGGATGCCGCACCTGGAACGCGGACCCTGCGCAGAGAGAGAAAAGACCACAACAAACCCAGAACACGTGGTGTCCGCCACAGATATACCCCTCCCTAGCATACCCAGCGAGGGAAAACACCTCTAATTGGCTGCTGGGGAAAAGCAGCTCCATCAGAACCCCTCTAGCGCCAACTGTTGCCCAGGGGTGGGATCGCACCCCTGGATTGCAGACCGACCTATAGGACAGTTCTGAAATAGCAGCAGCCTGCAATTTAACAAATTATGAATGGGAGCAAAATAACTCTCCCATTCACCCACTAACTTTAGCGTAGTGCCCGTACTGAAAGTAAGGGGGGCTACATATGCTTGCAGCCACAATGCTTTTACAGTGCTTATAATTGCAGGGTGCTGATGCAGGGTTTACGGGGTTAAAACAGGTGGTGAGGAGGTAATATAACACCCCACGAGTTTCAAATGCCATCTGAAGAGCGATCCAATGTGGATTGCTTTTCAGTAGGTAACACATGCAAAAAGCACTAAAATGCATAGATGTGAATCAAGCCTTACAGCTTGATTCACATCTATGCATTTTAGTGCTTTTTGCATTTAGCAGATTTGCACTATAGTGCATTTTTTTTTTTTTTGTAATCAGTATTTATTAAACCAAATAAAGGAGAAAATCATACAAACAAAGGACAAGCATGTCCAACAGGATTCTGCATACTTAAACGAAAGCCTCACAGGGCTGCCAACAGTCATAATCAAATCTTAAACAGATCGCGTTGAATACGTGTGTCTAAACAATAACACATGCGGTTATAACTCAAGGGGTCCCTACAGCCACCAACCATCTAAGGAGGCCCCAGCAGCTACAGCGATTCTCAAAGCAATGGGGTAGCGAGATAGTTAGATGGGTGGCAGCCTCAGAAGGGACGGGGGCAGGTATCATGGAAGGGGAGCTTTAAAAGGGAAAAATAAAAAATAAATACTAAATACCAAAATGGAAACATCAGAGCCCGAGCCCGGGCCCATAACCCACGGTCAGGGCGGAGGGGGGGGGCACCAAGGCCTCCAACTACCACCCACCACCCCCCGCGAGCCAGAGGGACCAAGGGCGAGTGACCACACGACGTCCCCATGTCAGGTTACGGGACCAACAGTGGTCCAGCTATGTGCTCCGAGTAGCCCCCCATAACACCCACTGCATACCAACAAATAAATCCCATCAGCAATAAATCATATAAAAGTAAAAGGAAGAAGAGGGGGTAAAAACTCCAGAGGAGAAGAAAAAAAAAAAAAAAAAAAAAAAAGGGGGGGGGGTGGAAAGATCGCAGGATAGTGCATTCAGAAACGGAAGATAGAGAGAGTGGGGGAGAGATAAAGGGGGGGATAGAGGGAGAAAGAGAAGGAAAGCGGTGCGTACCTCTAAGCCAACGGAAAAAGAGTCCACCTCCACGTCGGGCGCATCTCTCCAGTCCGAAGTACCAGCACCATCTTGTCACCTCAGCCATGAACCACCAAGAGGGCCAACTCCTCACCTGTCAAGAGCCTGCAACCTACGAGCTTTAAGGGAAGGCTCCGCCAGTTCCAGCAGAGCAACATCTAAACTAGAGGGAACAAATTTAGGGTCTGAGACATAATCAGTCCAAGGTGCCCATGTTGCTAAGTATTGTTCACGGCGATTACGACAGGTCGCCACCCAATCCTCCGCCTCTCCGATCGCACTCACCCCCCGGGTCCACTCCTCAAGACTAGGAACCGTAGTCCGTCTCCAGTAAATCGGAAGCAGTCTTTTGGCCGCATTAAGTAGATGTGGCAGTACACTCTTCTTATATTGACCAAGAGGTATAGTCGGGACGTGGAGGAGAAAGTGCACCGGAGAGAGGGGGATATCAACTCCTGTGATCATCAATATCTGGTCCTTTACGTCTGTCCAGAAGGGCTTTATTAAGGGGCAGTCCCACCATATATGAAGTAGCGTACCCCTGTGTCCACAACCACGCCAACACAGCCCCGACTCAGCGGGGTAAATACAAGCCATGTCCGCGGGTACACGGTACCAGTGGGACAGAATTTTAAAATTAGTCTCCTGGGTTTTGGAATCCATGGAGGAAGTGTGAGTAAGATGGTACAGGTGGGTCAATTGATCGTCCGTAAAGACCTGATCAAGATCTCTCTCCCATCTACGTATGTAGGCGGGTGTGGACAGAGGGGCAGCGGAACCCAGCAAGCGGTATAGTTCTGAAACTAGGTGAGGGACAGGGTCATCACTAACAAAAAAGCATTCAAACGGGGTGAGGGAGGAGGGTTCCTAATCGTATGACCATGCTTCATAAAGAAGTGGTGAAGTTGCCTGTAGCGCCAATAATTCATTCGAGGGCCTTGTCGCCCCACAGGAAGGGCCTCATATTCCATAAGTTTACCGTCCTTCATGAGCTTGCCGCAACTGGCGCCACCATCGTCCACCCACGACCCAAAAAAGGCCGTCTGTTCCCCCGGGGGGAACCAGAGAAAGCCGCCCAGCGGTGCCAGGGGGGACATAGGGGGGGCCAGTTTTAGCAGAGCATTAACCCTATCCCAGACCGAGAGCGCATGGATCGTCAGCGGGGAAGTCGTTTCAGACAGTCCTCTATACTCCCGGGGCAACCATGGAGCGTACGAAAGGTTCCTACCTGCGAGGCGTTTCTCCAAGGAAACCCAAAGCTTTGAGTGGGAATTAAAACGCCAATTGAGCAGTCGCTGGAGAAACCGTCGCCCTGTAATATCGCCTAACGTCAGGGAGCCCTAGACCCCCTTCTGTCTTAGGTCGTTTCAGTGTTGCAAGGGCTATCCGGGGCTTACGCGCATTCCAGACAAACTCAGTCAGCATGCTAGAGACACGGTCAAAGAATTGTCGGGGCAGGCGGATCGGTAGCATCTGAAAATAGAAAAGAATACGGGGCAAAATGTTCATTTTTATCACGTTCACTCGGCCAGGTGAAGGCAGTTCCAGTCCATCGAGAAAGGTCTGTTTTAATCGCAGCAAGTAGGGGAGGGTAGTTTGCGTGGTACAAGGCGTCATATCTGTCCGTAAGCTGTATTCCTAGATAGCGCAGGGATGACCTGGCCCACGAGAAAGAGAAAGGCGTCACGAAGTCTCTCCTGTAAATCCGGAGGCAAAGTGATGGGGAGGATCTCAGACTTCCCATAATTTATTTTAAAATTAGACAGGGTTCCAAAATGATTAAGTTCCTTCAGCAGGCTGGGCAACGAGGTCAGTGGGTTAACAAGGTGGAAAAGAACATCGTCAGCATAAGCTGAAAGCTTATGTTCTGTATCTCCAACCCGCAGACCTCTAATATTCACATTGGCCCTAACGGTGCGGAGCAGAGGCTCCAGCACCAGGGCAAAAAGAAGGGGTGATAGAGGGCACCCCTGCCTCGTACCGTTCCTGATGGGGAAGCGGGTAGAAAGGGTGCTATTCACCTTCACCTGTGCACATGGATCAGAGTATAGGGCTAAAATTGAAGCCAGCATGCGAGGACCCAGTCCCAGATGACCAAGTACTTCTCGTAGATACGACCAATCAACTCGGTCGAAAGCCTTTTCGGCATCGGTTGAAAGGACAAGGTAAGGCTGAGGGAGTGCACGGGAGCGAGCCCAATGGATAAGTTGGACCGCTCTCAGGGAATTATCCCTGGCTTCCCTACCCGGAATAAAGCCAGTCTGATCAAGGTGCACAAGCTCAGGCAACAACAGTTTGAGTCTATTGGCTAATATTTTCGCTAGGACCTTCACATCCAAATTAAGGAGGGAAATAGGGCGGTAGCTCTGCGGAACAGCAGGGTCCTTGCCCTCCTTCGGAATCACCGTGATGTGGGCCAACAATGCTTCCGAAGGGATAGCCTTGCCTCCGGCTACAGAATTAAAATAGCAGAGTAGGGGAGTCTCTAGGTGAGAGAGGAAGGTTGTATAGTAGGTCTTAGTGAACCCGTCTGGGCCCGGACTCTTCCCATTGGGCAAGGATTTTATGGTTGACCTAAGTTCAGTCAGGGTAATCGGCAATTCTAAGGTTGAGGACTGGTCCTCCGTTAGCGAGGGGAGTCCAGACGAGGTCAAGTAGTCGCGAATCTCTTGGCTCCTAGCGTCCCGTGTGGAGGGGAGTCAGTTCAGGGTTCAGGTTATACAAATTAGCGTAATAGTCCCGAAAACCCGCTGCAATTTTGGAGGATAGTACCACCGGTTCTCCCGATAGGGTGGACAACTTATGGACATGCATCCGGGCAGATCGTGTCCTAAGCGCCCGTGCCAGCATACGTCCGCATTTGTTCCCATGTTCATAAAACTTATGGGACATATATCGGAGATGTTTACGTGCCTGCCTATCTAAAAGGCGCGAGAGCAGCCCTCTCAGTTCAGTCAAAGTCTCCAGCGCTCTCGGCCCTCCTGTCGCCTTATGACGAAGTTCTGCATTTTGGAGGGCAGTATAGACCCGCTGAAAGTCCGCCATGCGCTCCCGCTTCAGCCGGGACCCATGGGAGATCAGCGCTCCTCTAACCACAGCCTTATGGGCCTCCCACAGTATGCCCTCGCCTACGTCATCAGAGGAGTTCTCAGCGAAATAATGGGTCAATGTGTCCGAAACCTCACCCACCACCCCCACATCGTCCAACAGATTATCATTCAGCCGCCACGTCCAGGCGCGACGAGATCCCGAGGGTAATGCAAGGACGACCGACACCGGCGCGTGGTCCGAGATGGTGATAGAACCTATAGAGGCAGACCTCAACAGCTCCAGGGCGTCTCGGTCTACATATAGGTGGTCTATGCGAGTGTATACATTGTGTACACTAGAATAGTAGCTATAATCACGGTCAGTGGGGTGCAATAGGCGCCAGCTATCTGTCAAGAGGAAAGCCTGAAGGGATTTGCGGAAGTGTTTAAGGAACGCGTAGGAGTGCGGGGGTCTAGCATGGGAGGTATCGAGCAAAGGATCGGGGCTAACGTTGAAGTCCCCGCCGAGAATCAAGAAACCCTCCCTAAACTCGCCCAGGCGTTCCAATGTAGAGTCGAGAAAACTCAATTGATTAGCGTTAGGGGCGTAGACGGACGCGAACGTGTATTTATGACCCGCCAGGGAACCCTTCAGGAACACATATCGGCCTAGAGGATCAATCCTAGAGTCAGTAGGTTGAAAGGGGCACGACTTATGTATGGCAATAGCAGTACCTCTGGATTTAGGGGTCGGGGATGTACTAAGAAACCATTGGTTAAATATATGCGTAGGAAGCTTGGGAAGCGACCGAGACGTGAAGTGAGTCTCCTGTAGGAAGACCACCTGCGTCTTCAGTCGCTTCAATTCCCACCAAAGCTTGCCACGCTTGTGAGGAGAGCACAGGCCTCTGACATTATAAGAGCTTACCTGTAAAGTGGCCATAGGGGGAGTCGGAGAGAATGGAATTGCTGATCGCTGTGATGCGCCCGTCGTGGAAGGCAGATTAGGAAGTTGCACCTAGGAAGAGGAAGGAAGAAAAGGAAAGAAAGGAAAGAGCGAGGAGGAGAGGACAAAAGTGAGAAAAGAGAGAGCAAGCCATGGGAAGGGAAGAGAAGAAAGAGAACAAGCATTAGGCAAACATAAAAACACATGTAAGACAAAATGGGCCGAAGCCATATAGTACAACAGAATCACTATGGACCCTGTCCGGGAGACCCCAATCGTGGGCGGAGAGGGGGCCCGGACCTCAGCCCAAGGTCCCAATGGGGACCAATACCCAAAGTGAGAGGGTAACCTATTGGGGGAACGTGGCCAACATGGGAAGAGGAAAAGGGGGTCATCCGCCGCCATCCACCGCATCAGATATGGGAGAGGGAGAATAACAAGAAGTCATCAAACAACTGCAGCAAGGGGACGATCCACAAGGGTCGAAGAGCAGCAGGCCTGATGCGGATCAGAGTCAGTGGGTCAACGTCCGGAAGACCCAGTCATCTCCAGCCGGAGATCAACAAGAGCAGTAGGGCAAACACGGGGAAGGTCATCAGTCTCCAATGGAGGACGGTTCCTGCGCAGGATCCAGAGATGGGTCGTCCACGTCCTCGCCTGCGGTTCCTGCGCTTGGCGGATTGCCAAGGCCCCGAGGATGGAAGGGAGGCAACGGGAAGATCCGATGAGGTCCTCCAGTCTGGGAAATCCACTGGGTCCAGATCTAGCGAGGAGAGAAAGTTCGGTAGGGTCTCTGTCTTTCGTGCGAAGGGTTACGGTTTTACCCTGTTTAGTGACCTGTAGATAAAAGGGGAAGCCCCAGCGATATGACAGACCCGCATCTTGTAGGGCTATCAGAAGAGGTCGCAGTGAGCGCCGCTGCATAAGTGTGCGTCTGGAAATGTCTTGGTAAAAGGACAAGTGCGCACCGTCAAAATCAAAATAGGGTTTACCACGCAGTTTTTGCATTATACGGTCCTTAAGCGTGTACTTGTGAAGTTTGCAAATGACATCTCGCGGGTTGTTCACGTCTTGAGATGGGGGCTTAAGAGCTCTGTGTGCGCGGTCAATCTCCACCACAGCCGTGGCAGGCAGACCCAAAACTTCCCTAAAAATACCTTCTAGAGTAGGAATAATGTCTCTAGCCCCCGTCGCCTCACCGCAGCACCCCGTATCCTAATATTCGCCCGCCCTGCGGCTGCGATTCTCCATGTCGTCTAAGTGGCATATCAGGGCCTCAATCTGGCGGCTTTGAGCAGTGCATTTCTCCTGCAGTTGAGAGATGACTGGTAGGACATCATCATCCAGCTTCTGTTCCATGGCTTCTATCCTATTACCCAGGTGGTTAGTGTCAGCTTTAAGCTGTGCCACATCCTCCTTCAAGAGCCCTCTCAACGCGGTCTGCAAAGCGTTCAAGGTCAGCTTTAGTGGGGAGGGCCCAGATGTGGCGCCTGATGTCCATGTCCTCCAGGGGTCAGGATCATCCGACAGACCCATCAGAGAGGAGGGAGAGCCTGGAGAGACAGGGGCCATTGAGTCACTCACCAACGCTGGAGAAGGCACAGGAGAGCATGCAGCAGCTGGCGATGGTTTAGAGGCTCTGCCCGTGCCCTGCTGTTTCCCGGCCCGGCGCCATCTTGGAGGCCTCGCGGCGCGCGCGTCTACCCGGCTCCATAAGGAAGGAATCCAGGTGTCCCTGCCTTGTGCGGTCCGCTCGGGGGGGCTGCGAGGACGCCCGGACCTTCTGGGACATAATGTGCGGCAATCGGGTGAGATTTACTCCCGTAGCTGTGATGGTGTGCAGCGGTGGAACGGAGCAGCAGATGCACACGTCCTCACTCCTCCATAGCCAGGACACGCCCCCACTATAGTGCATTTAACATGGCTTCCTATGGAACACAATCTATAGAGAGCCTAAAAGAGGCCTAAAGCCCCATACACACTATGATGCGGCGCACACACGGTCGTTTTTTTTGGCTTGTAAAAAACGTTGTTTTTTCTCATTTAAAAAACGATGTTCCATACACACCATTGTTTTCTAAAAAATCTCTTGCAAAGCGTGGTGACATACACCACGTTAGACGGCATTCTGTTCCATTGAAGCTCCCGTCTCATAACTTGCTTCTTGTTTTAAACGTCCTTTTGCCCACACACGATCTTTTTTTATGACACAAAAAACGGCATTCAGAAAAACGACATAACAATTTTTTTTGGTCGTTTTTTTGAAGACATAAAATTAAGTTTTGCCCACACACCATCATTTCAAATGACGTTTTTTATAACGTAGTTTTTTTCATCACAAAAAACGACCGTGTGTTTATGCGGCATTAGATTTTCTGCAGATTTTTGTCTTCAGATTTACCAAAACCATATAATATAAGGTCAAACCTAAAAGCCCTGTACACGCGATCGGATATCTGATGGAATCTAATCTGATGGATGTTTTCGTCGGATATCCGATGAAGCTGACTTTCATCAGTCTTGCCTACACACCATCGATCAAAAATCCGATCGTGTCCAAACTTTGTGACGTAAAACACTTTGACGTGCTGAGAAAAGTGAAGTTCAATGATTCTGAGCATGCGTCGACTTGATTCTGAGCATGCGTGGATTTTTGACCGATGGACTTCCACACAGACGATCGTTTTTTTTTCTATCGTTTTTTTTTATCCATAGGAAAATGTTAAAACAGGTTCTATTTTTTTTCACCGATGAAAAACAAACTGATGGGGCCCACACACGATCGGTTTGTCCAATGAAAACGGTCCTTATTCATCAGACAAACCGATCGTGTGTACAGGGCTTAAGAGTTTCAATTTGTATGGAATCAGGTCAGGGGTGGACTGACAACTCATGGGGCCCCCGGGCAATAGAAGATTATGGGGCCCCTGGGCTTACTGATGGCCACCACGCCAGTAGGCAGTGCAGAGGCGGGGCAGCTAAAATCTCATCAATTACATCAAAAGCATGTCAGTTTCGGACATATCAGGGACAGATGTAAAAAAAAAACACTGATTTTTACATAATGTCCCTGGTTTTACTGAGCCTGGCAACCCTGATGGGGCCCCCTAGTGGCATGGGGCCCTCGGGCAGTGCCCGAGTGACTCAATGGTCAGTCCGCCCCTGAATCAGGTAGGCCCTTGCACTACATGAAGACAAAAATCTGCAGAAAATCTATTAGGCTGGGTTCACACTTGTGAAGTGTGAATTTCAGCTCTGTAATCTCTGCAGATAGATAAGGGAAGTGTTCAGCAGATCCATTGAGTTTTAGCTGCAGATTTGGAGACCTGGGAGAAGTTCCGAGTGAGAGGAGAGTGGGGGAGAAATGTATTGAGCTGAATGAGAGAAATTCCTGAAGAGAACTGAACACATCTGAGTAGAAGATAATGGGACTGAATTCGCACCTGAGCCACACCGCAAGGCCTCCACAACGCATATGGATTTCTGGCAATGCGCAGTGCGAATGCATCGCACATATGTGAACCAGCCTCATTGAAAACAATGTATTTAGAAATGTTCTGCGTTTTGGATGAGGTTGAAACCGCAACCAATTCGCATAGGTGTAAACCCGGCCTTAGTGTGTATGGGGCTATAGTGACCATTGCCTCAGAACTTCAGTGCAGTAATCAGAGCATGGCTGCTTCCATCTGGGGCTTCTCGGATAGGGGGCCTTATCTCCTAATGCATTTCCCTAGGGGGGTGTATTGTCGCAGGGGCCGGAGGTGCAGGTTGTGTTTGGGGCGTTCCCTGCATTGGTGCGATTTTTCTTCCTACGTGCTGTATAGTGGAAAAGCTCGATCTTCCATTCTTGGCCGGTCCACTTTATTAATTCTACATTAGCTGATTCCTTTCACAGGAAAAGTTCTCCTCAGCTGTCAACACTGAATCCTAATAAAGTGAAAGAGCGCCCAGCTCTCTGACAGTGCGGGTGTTCCCGGAGACTGTGTTGGTGTTTGGCAATCAGACGTGTCAATCACCCGGGCCAGACACAAGGAAGGGTTTTGTGTATGCTCCGGCGGCTGCACAGCCATCACCTTTCTTTTGGGATGAAGGCGGTTCAGGGAAGGACACGGCGTCTTTGAGAAGAATCCTAATGACCTGCTTCAGTCTGGGATTAATTGCTAGTTGCTACTTCAGCTCTCCAGGGAGGATGAGTCTCCCACAGCTGAAGCCAAAGGCGTGCATGCTGGGAAGTGCACTTTGCTGCATCACAGAACAATGACTAAGTGCAATGTGCAGTAAGCCATGACAGCCAATCAAATCTCATCCTTCACTGGTTAGAACAGCAGCTTATTAGGCCGGCATGGTCTCTGCGCAGTGCCCAAGTCCTGTTTTCTACATATGTTATATTTGCTCACCATGCTAATGCAATAAGGCCTCAAGCATACTGGTCCTTTCACCCATGGGTGTCGAATCTTGGAGTTTTGGGTGCCCAGAGGGCACAGGTGCAGCATCCTGCCCCACTGGCAGAAGATAGTAAAATCTATGACAGGCTGAAACACACAGCTTTATGATGTGTCAAGTGGTATACATGTTTAGGGTCATATGCAGAGCTGTATCCTGGCCTAGGCCAACAAGGCCCATGCCTAGGGCAGCACTTTGCAGGGGGGCAGCACGAAAAGAGTCCCCGCTGGCTTGCGCTACACTGTTAGGAAAATTAGTCTAGCGCCCCCAAAAAGCGGCCGCGTTGCTTCTAGTATGCGAGCGGCCGCCATTCCGCAACTGTGGGGGGGGGGGGCACTTACAATTTCGACTGGACCACAAACCTTCCTCACTGTGCTATATGTTTCTGCTGCACCATCTACTTAAAGTAGAACTATAGGCAACACTTTTACCATCCCTGCCCCACTGCGAAGATTTCCCTTCACTTCCTGCTCTATGGGCAACCAGGAAGTAAGAGGACATCTAAGTAGATTAAGGGAATCAATTGCCCACCCTCCAGGCCCTCAGAACTAGTGTCCTCACTCGAAAATTTTAGGACGGGTCTTAAACAACACAGAGTGTGGCCGTGACAGGAAGGTGTGGGTCATATTTAAATTAGGGGTGCACGAGTTTAGTCAGGCCTGGGGCAGCACAAAACCTAAATACACCTCTGGTCATATGTGTTTAAGGATGTATGCTCAGAATGTAGAATTCCCGCTTCCAATATGGACCTAAATGTGGTCAGTACAGCGTCCACCCGTTGGGTATCTCAGCCTGTCATAGATTCTGTTGGGCTGGATGCTACACCTTACCCATCCTGGGCTTTAACGGATCCTAATATTGCTTAAAGCGGATGGCCCCTTAAAAAAAAATATTAAACGCCAGCAGCTACAAATACTGCAGCTGCTGACTTTTAATATTAGGACACTTACCTGTCCTGGAGTCCAGCGGCGTCCGCAGCTGCTGCTGCTCCCCCCTCCATCCACGGTGAGGGAACCAGGAAGTGAAGCACTTCGGCTTCACTGCCGGTTCCCTACGGCGCATGCGCGAGTCGCGCTGCGCCTGCCGATTGGCTCCCGCTGTGTGCTGGGAGCCGAGTGTTCCCAGCACACAACGGGAAAAACCCGTCTTTTGCCCGAGACTGCGGGCCGGAAGTGGGTACAAATACCTGTCTTTAGACTGGTATCTGCACCCCCCTCCCCGTGAAAGGTGTCAAATGTGACACCGGAAGGGGGGGGGGGTTCCGATCAGCGGACCTTCACTTTAGGGTGGAGATCCGTTTTAATAAACAATACTTGCTTGTTTACCTGTTAAAGCAGAACTTTAGTCATTTTTTAAATCTTTCCATCTATTAAATCTTCTGCCCTTGTTGTTTTAAAGGGGTGTTCCAGCCAAAATTTTGTTTATTAAAAGTCAGCAGCTACAAAAAGTGTAGCTGCTGGCTTTTAATAAACACTCACTTACCTGGTCCCTGCGTTCCAGCGACGCGCCGACCGGGGCTCCGCCCTCTCTCTCCCCCCCCCCCTACCCCAGCCGGCGTCACCATCTCCACTGAGGGCACCCAGCCGTGACAGCCTTCGGCTTCACGGCCGGAGGCACCCACTGCGCATGCGCGAGCCGTACTGCGCATGCGTGCGCGGCGCGGCTCGCCGCTGATTGGAGAGGCGATCGCATGGGACCTGTCAGTGTCCCATGTGATCGCCTACAGGAGAGGGGGCTGGTGTAGGCGATTAAGCTTAATCGCCTAACCAGCCCCTCGGCGGAAGCAGGAAGTGGGACAGGAAGTCCCACTCCTACTGAAGCCCCCACTCCCCCCCCAAAAAAATTACATGCCAAATGTGGCATGTATGGGGGTGAGGAGTGGGTTAAGAAAAGGTCATTTTTGTGGGTGGAACACCCCTTTAACTTTGGATAGTAAAACTTTTTTCTGTCAGTAATTACTTTATACAGCCCACTTCCTGTTTCTTGTCTGGTCATTAGCCTAGGCTTATGACATCAGACACAGCTCTCTCTCTCTCTCTCAACACACTTGTGAGAATTTGCCAGGAAGGGAGGGGGGGTGAGTCAATAGATGGCCAATGAGAGCTGCAGAGCTGGAGGTTGTACCTCTGTGTGTGTTTGTGTAAATCCAGGAAGTGAAAAGACAGCAGCTTCAGCTGCCCACAGTTAAAAGGGTTTCAGGCAGATTCAGTGGAGGGAGATTTCTGAAGCATATTTCATAGTACAGAATCACAGTATATATAAAATAATATGCAAAGTGGTTGGAGGGAAGCTTCAGAATGGCAAAGAGGTTTTTCATACAAATTATGGGAGCAGACTGCAGTTTCTCGTTAAGTTTCTCGTTTTTTTTTCACAATAATTTGAAATTAAACATTACCAGTGGTCGCCAACCTTTCGGACCTCACGGAGCACTTAACTCCCAATTTTGAATCCTGTGGACCGCTAACATGAGTTTTACATGCCTTATACACTCAAAGCTCTGTCTCTCTGGCCCAACAACCTTCCCTACGCACTCTGCATACTGCTCCCTTATACACACAGTGCTCTGGCTCTGTAACCCCCCCCCGCACTCTGCATCACACTGCCCGCCGCCTTACACAGACTCATCAATGTATTGCACTCCTTATCCAGCCATGTGCTCAAGCTTCATGTTCCCTCCCACAGTCTGTGATCAGTGCTGCTTTGGAAGTCCTTCTTCACCTCTCGCTTTCTGCACTACTCCCAGCACCTCCCTCTGAGCTCACAGGAGCCGGTACAACAGAGGTGGTATCGAGTATCAATGCTCGCTGACAGTATTGACTGTCAGAGCGCATTGAGAGCAACACTAGAAACAACATTGGGCAGTACACATCCCCCACAATGTTGATTTTCTGCAGAACCCCTGGGGGCCACCTACATTTTCTCGTGGACCATCAGTGGTTGGTGACTGCTGCACTATACAGTCTGGTTGTACAATGTTATTTAGATCTGCCATCAACTATATAGGACCTACCTGATTTGATACTAATTGATTGGATTGTTTAGGTTTGGTAACTGATGCCTCATATGCATGAAAATATGACCATTTACACTTTAGCTTTTTGCCAGCAGATGGCAGAAAAATCCAGCATAATAAAATGCTCAATCTGTTGCATACGTATGTATGTGCGTTTATGTGCATGAAGTGTATGCATGTCATTTCACTCAAATAGCCAGGACATTCATTTGTTCTAGTTATTACCCTGCAATTACACACATATGTTGGCTTGGGGCAATTTATTTTTTTTGCTCCTAATCTCTGTTCTTAAATACGAATACAGTAAAACCTTGGTTTGAGAGTGTTTTGTATAACAAGCAAAACTTTTTAATACATTTTGACTTGATATAAGCAATGTCTTAATATAAGAGTAGCGTCATGTCACAACTGAGTAAAAAGAGAAGAGGAGCCTCTAAGGCCTTGTACACACGGCTGAATATATCCGCTGTGAACGGTCCCCGGACCGTTTACAGCGTATATTTACGCCGGGGTGTTTTGATCCGATGGCTGTACACACCATCGGATCAAATTCCCCGCCGGCGGACAGCGTGGTGACGCGGCGGTGACGTTGACGCCGCCACGTCACCGCACCAGGAAGTAAACACTTCCGCGCGCATGCGTCGGATCCATTCACAGGATACGACGCATGTGCGGCAAGATATGTCCGCTGGTTTGCCGTACTAACCAGCGGACATATCTGACGGCCAGCTATCCGGTGGAATTATTTCAAAGCATGCTTTGAAATTTTTCCGCCGGATGAATCCGGCAAAAAGCGTCCGTTTGCCCCTACAGACGAGGGGATTTTTCGGCTGAAATGGTCCGTCGGACCATGTTCAGCGGAAATATCCCCTCGTGTGTACAAGGCCTAAGTGTAACAATATGGTTACATTTAATGAAGGTACAACATTTAGCAACTTATTGTTACACTCTTCTATTTTATACTCTGGAGCTCCTACTGAGGTTTCCTTCTAATCCCCTTGTGGAGGCTTGCATTTATAGATGGACATTTTATGGTTACACAACTTATCACATTGCTATAATATTCTTTTTATGTGGACTATAAACTGAAGAATTTATGACTAAATGTGGAATGAATCATTTGAGTTTCCATTGATTCTTATCGGGAAATTTGCTTTGATATACAAGTACTTACAAAAAATAGTTTCTGGAATGCAGGGCTTTTTTTCTCGGAGAGTAGGTGCAGGAACACACTCCTTCCGAGTCACCTCTTGTGTCCACCCCCTACCCACCTCCGAGCACCGTTCCTTGGTTCCACTCCTTACCCACCTCCGAGCACCATTCCTTGGTTCCACTCCTTACCCACCTCCGAGCACCGTTCCTTGGTTCCACCCCCTACCCACCTCCGAGCACCGTTGCTTGGTTCCACCCCCTACCCACCTCCGAGCACCGTTCCTTGGTTCCACTCCTTACCCACCTCCGAGCACCGTTCCTTGGTTCCACCCCCTACCCACCTCTGAGCACCATTCCTTGGTTCCACTCCTTACCCACCTCCGAGCACCGTTCATTGGTTCCACCCCCTACCCACCTCTGACCACCATTCCGGTGTCACATTTGGCACCTTTCAGGGGGGAGCAGATACCTGTCTAATACAGGTATTTACTCCCACTTCCGGGCATAGATTACCGCAGTAGCCGCAGCTATCTACGCCATGTCTGGCCCCCCCTGATGTCTTCTGGGAGACACACAGGTCCCAGAAGACAGCAGGGACCAGTGAGATCACGCAGCGAGACTCACGCATGTGCAGTAGGGAACCAGGCTTCACTTCCTGATTCCCTTACTGAAGATGCCAGCGTCTCCACCAGGAGCCGGGGGACAGATCGGCTTCGGAAGTGGCGGAACGCCACTTTAACTAATCACTTTTTTGTGGGCACCCTGGGCAAGTAAGATCAGAATATTGAAACCATTATTTCATTAAACAATCTGTGTATAAACAACATTCTGGGAAACTTTTTGCATTCTTTTTGCAGACAGGAAGAAGCATTTTCTAAAGCCTTGTACACACGATCGGATCTTCCAACGGGAATTGTGTGATGGCTGGATGTTGTCCGAAAATCCGTCCGTTTCTATGCCCCATCGGACAATTGTTGTCGGGTTTTCCGACAACAAATGTGGAATAGCATGCTTTAAAATTTTCCGAAAAGAAATGTGTGATTTTGGATTATGCGATCGTGTTCCTTCCACGCAGTATAAAGTTTTTTTCTTCCTAAGGCTGGCCATACACTATACAAGTTTATTGTACAACTTCCTTTAGATTTACCAAAACCATATAATATGAGGCAGGGCCGGCCTTAGGCCTTTAGGCGCCCTGTGCGAGAAAGATTTACAGCGCCCCCTAGTGACCACGCCCCTTGGTATCCACGCCCCTCAGTAACCACGCCCCTCAGTAACCACATCCCTCAGTAACCACACCCATTTCTCCAATACCGCCTCCATTTAAAGCCTTCCATTTTGTTAAGTTCCCAAAAAAAAAGATTACAAGCTATGATAAAAATACAACTTTTATTCACACACTATAATAACGCCACCTATACTGCAAATCACACTCTCTAATAACGCCACAAATAAAGTAAATCACACAGTATAATACCACTACCTGTAAATTTACTATCAAACATAATTACAATAAAGTCTTTTTTAACTTGTGTATTTACTGTTCCCTTTAAGAAACACCTTATTTAAAAAAGAAAATACAAAAACTGACATTAAGCAGTACACTGCATTTATAAAAAAATAATTTACTTACAGAAAAATGTTTTTACATCCGCTGCCTGCTTCTGTGGATTCTTGCCCTCCTTTGTCTTCTCAGTGCGCATGGCATATGAGCTCCTCATAGCAAGGCAAGGACAGTCACCCACGCCGACTTTCCGGTAGAATCCGCCTGTGGCCTGCCAGGTGTACCTAGAGCATTTGGCACCTATATCTGCCCCCCCCCCCCCCCCCCCCCCCCATAAATGTAAACAAACACCCCCCATTGTGCCCCCTGCATCCTTCAATATCTCTGTCACTACTGTGTACCCCTCTCCACAACTGCACCTCTGGACCCCTTTACATTACACAGCACCCCACAGCTCTGGACCCCTTTACATTACACAGCACCCTGCATCACTGGCCCCCTTTACATTACACAGCACCCTGCATCACTGGCCCCCTTTACATTACACAGCACCCTGCATCACTGGCCCCCTTTACATTACACAGCACCCTGCATCACTGGCCCCCTTTACATTACACAGCACCCTGCATCACTGGCCCCTTTACATTACACAGCACCCTGCATCACTGCCCCTTTACATTACACAGCACCCTGCATCACTGCCCCTTTACATTACACAGCACCCTGCATCACTGACCCCTTTACATTTCACAGCACCCTGCATCACTGGACCCCTTTACATTACACAGCACCCTGCACCTCTGGACCCCTTTACATTACACAGCACCTCTGGCCCCTTTACATTACACAGCACCCTGCATCACTGGGCCCCTTTATATTACACAGCACCCTGCACCTCTGGACCCCATTACACTACACGGCACCCTGCACCTCTGGGCCCCTTTACATTACACAGCACCCTGCACCTCTGGACCCCTTTACATTATACAGCACCCTGCAACTCTGGCCTCTTTACACAGCACCCTGCACCTTTGGGCTCCTTTACTAACAACACAGCACTCTGCACCTCTGGGACCCTTTTCATTGCACAGCACCCTGCACCTCTGGACCCCATTACACTACACGGCACCCTGCACCAATGGACCCCTTTATATTACACAGCACCCTGCACCTCTGGGCCCCATTACACTACATGGAACCCTGCACCAATGGACCCCTTTACATTACACAGCACTCTGCACCTCTGGACCCCTTTACATTGCACAGCACCCTGCACCTCTGGACCCCATTACATTACACAGCCCCCTGCACCTCTGGACCCCATTACATTACACAGCACCTCTGGACCCCATTACATTACAAAGCCCCCTGCACTTCTGGACCCCTTTACATTACACAGCACCTCTGGATGGACCCCTTTACATTACACAGCACCTTGCACCACTGGGCTCCTTACATTACACAGCACTCTGCATCTCTGGACCCCTTTGCATTACACATCACCCTGCATTTTTGGACCCTTTTACGTTACACTGCACCGCTGCATCTCTGGACCCCTTTACATTACACAGCACCCTGCACCTCTGGGCCCCATTACACTACATGGAACCCTGCACCAATGGACCCCTTTACATTACACAGCACTCTGCACCTCTGGACCCCTTTACATTGCACAGCACCCTGCACCTCTGGACCCCATTACATTACACAGCCCCCTGCACCTCTGGACCCCATTACATTACACAGCACCTCTGGACCCCATTACATTACAAAGCCCCCTGCACTTCTGGACCCCTTTACATTACACAGCACCTCTGGATGGACCCCTTTACATTACACAGCACCTTGCACCACTGGGCTCCTTACATTACACAGCACTCTGCATCTCTGGCCCCTTTGCATTACACATCACCCTGCATTTTTGGACCCTTTTACGTTACACTGCACGCTGCATCTCTGGACCCCTTTACATTACACAGCACCCTGCACCTCTGGGCCCCTTTACATTACACAGCACCCTGCACCTCTGGACCCCTTTACACTACACAGCACCTTGCACCACTGGGCCCCACTTACATTACACAGCACCCCACAGCTCTGGACCCCTTTACACTACACAGCACCTTGCACCACTGGGCCCCTTACATTACACAGCACCCCACAGCTCTGGACCCCTTTACATTACACAGCACCCTGCATCTCTGGACTCCTTTACATTACACAGCACCCCGCACCACTGGTTTCCTTTACATTACACAGCCCCGGACACCTGTATTTTACACAGACACCCCCCTAACAGTTCTGGACCCCCTGCATGTTACGCAGACCCCCGTACAGTGCATACCCCTCCCCCTACAATACAGATCTCTCCTTACAATACAGAACCCCCTCTACAATACAGATTCACCCCTACAATACAGAACCCCCCTACAATAGACCACCCCTACAGTGCAGACCCCTACAATAAAGAATCCCCCCACAATACAGAACCCCCCCCCCTACAATACAGATCAACCCCTACAGTGCAGACCCCCCTAAAATAAAGAACCCCCCACCCCACAATACAGATAGAACCCCCCTTCAGACCTGTAAAGCAAGCAGATAATCTGCTTGCCGCGTGCTGCACACACAGCACAGTACAGACAAGAGGAGGGGGAGGCGGCTTCACTGCTGCGGCTGCGGACTGAGACAGTCACAGGCAGCCGAGACTCAGACCGCGGAGCTGCCTAAGGAGAAGGGGGATCACTGCGGCCAGGTCCCGGGCTGGGAAGCGGCTTGCACGGCACCCCCCCTGCAAAGCCAGGCACCACGGCACCACGCCATGCTACCCAGCAAGGTCCTCTTCAGTCGCGGGGGGGCGCCGGCCTGACACCCCCGTGTGCGGCACGCCCCCCCCCCCCCCCCCACTACTTAATACGAGGGCGAATTAAAGAATCTGTGCGGTCGCCAGGCGCTAGGGTGACCACATTTCCAAACTGCCATTCAGGGACAACACTCACCCTCCCCCCCCCCAATTTTTTTGGCAGATTTTTGGGGCAGGGGCGTATGAAATCAGCGGCCCATGCGCAAGATCAAAAGTGGGCCCTAGGCATCAAGAAGAACAACTGAGTGGTCAGAGGGGGCCACAGAGTAGTCAGAGTGGCAGTAGGATGGACGGGGGGACTGTGGGATGGACAGGGGGACCATGGGATGGATAGAGGCATACCTCCCAACTTTCTGAGATGGGAATGAGGGGACACCTATTAGCAAAAATATGTAGGAGAATTATAAACAAAAAAAAACAGTTTTTTTTACCACTACTATTCTTTGATATTGGCTCCTTTAGGGACAAACAAAGAGGGACAGAGGGGCAGAGGGACAATGCCCTAAATGAGGGACAGTTTGTTCAAATCAGGAACAGCACAGGAGGGGGGACTGAAGAACAGCACAGGTGGGACCAGAGGACAGCACGGGAGGGGGGGACTGAAGAACAGCACATGGTGGGGGACTGGAGAACAGCACAGGTGGGACCAGAGGACAGCACAGAGGAGGGGGGGGGACTGAAGAACAGCACATGGTGGGGGACTGAAGAACAGCACAGGTGGGACCAGAGCACGGCACAGGAGGGGGGACTGGAAAACAGCACAGGGTGGGACCAGAGGACAGCAGGGGGTTGGAGAATGGGGGGTGGGGTGGGACAGAGCAGAGAAGTTACTGGGGAAGATCGCAGAGGGGCCAGGAGAGTGTTTGAGGGACCTGTGGGCAGCAGAAGGAAACTGGATAAGAGGGGCGGCATATAGAGGAACTGATGCCCTCCATGTTCTTCTTGCAGCCACTGAATGCCCGCTTTTCCTCCTTTACTTCCTGCAGGCATTCAGTGTCTGCAAGAAGAACATGGAGGGCATCAGTTATTTTATATGCCGCCCCTCTTATCCAGGTTTAGAGGGGAGCTGCATGGACCCCCTGGAGTATGAGGCTGGGTTGCAATGGCGCCACCTGTAGTGGAGTAACTAAAACATTTCTGGCAGTTTGAAGGAGCAATGAATGGAATGCTGGCAGGATTCTGAGGTTGTGATAGTTGCAGATGAGCCACTACTGAGAGGATTGCTTGGTACACAGAGGGTAGGTGAAAAGGTGGCAGAACATGAAAGGCTGAGGTTGAAGGAGGAGGGGGAGGGGGCTGCTGCAGTGAGAGGCAAACAAGTAGTGGGAGAGAAGAGACATTGAGCAGCTGGACAGGTCTGGGTGTGAGGAGTTATCATGTGTGCAGGGATGAGGGAAACATCTTCAGTTCTGAGGGGTTCATGCTGGGACCTGTAGTTCTTCACTTTTGGGGAGGGAGTCATATCCCCAAAAATGAAGGATTACAAGTCCCAGCATGAACCCTGCCCTGATATCTAGGGATGTTTCCTCCTTCCATGCAGGGTGTAATCTGTCATTGTCCTCTCCTGCCGAGTGTCGACCCTTATCTGCCGACCCTTATCTGCTTCCTCAGTCTGGAGCAAGCCTCTGAGTGTACTGTGCAGACACACACTAGAAGTGCTGAACTCTAACTGCTGGGAGAGAGCTGACAGGATTTTAACGTGGATGGATCTTTAATGCTGGTCAGTGCTTTGCATGTCACTTGCCTTAGTTTCGTTTCCTCTGTACACTGCAGTCTGTCTCAGTCTGATGTTTCTTCTGCATGCCGCTGCCTGGCTGGACTCCAGTACATACACGAGGAGGTGGGTGGAGCTGAACAGAAGGCGCGGAGGAGGAAGTTGAATCTCATGCGCTGTGATAGGTCTCTGCCTCTCTCCTGCTCTGACGTCACTGGTTGCTACACGCCAAGCGGGCATCAGGTAGCAACCAGTTTGGGCACTGAGCCAGCGGTGGTGAATAAAGTAAAAAGGGTCTCTCTCTCTGTCAGCTAGGGGTCCACCACAGGCTGAGACAGAGATGATGCATGCAAAGGCTATTTTAGGGGGCATTAGATCGCCCCAGGCCAATTCCGGGACTCTGTATAATACAGAGTCCCGGAATTGGCCTGGGGCGATCTAATGCCCCCTAAAATAGGACTGTATTGTCCCGTAATGAGTGTGCCCGGGACACGGGACACAAGTATTAATTAAGGGACAGTCCCGGTCAATCCGGGACACGTGGTCACCCTACCAGGCGCCCATGTTGCTATGGCGCCCTGTGCGATCGCACTGGCCGCACACCCCAAAGGCCGGCCCTGATATGAGGTCAAACCAAAACACATTCAATTTGTATGCAATCAGGCAGGCCCTTGCACTACATAGTAGAAGGAGAATCTAAAGGTCATTGAACAAGAAAATTGTATAATGTATAGCCAGCTTTAGGATGGGAATCACAGTATTTCCCTAAATATTTGTACTGTTTGATTCTTAGCTCTTTGTGGACTTTTCATGGATTGCAGTTTTTCTTGAATAATAAATGTGGTTTTAATTGAAACTGCTGATGTAGTTACAAACTAGTAAAAAAAAAAACAGTGCTGTGTTATAGAAGTTTGCAAGATAAGAAGCAGCAGGGTGGTTAATCTGTGTCAGATTGAGATTGATTTTTTTCTCTGGCAGCAGCAGGAAGGCTGAGCTGTGTGATTGTGATGGATTTTCACACTGGCAGGTCACAGGGTGCAAGGTAGCAGCAAGGGGGCTGAGCTGTGAGTGTGATGGATGTTTACACTGGCAGGGCAGAGGGTGAGTGACCTGGGTGAGATATATACACACATACTGCACAGGTAATGTGATTCACATAATTGTGTTATCTCTGCACCAGGAGAATGCCAGAACAAGGATTATCCTGACTTTCTGGTGTGAATGAAGGGTGAAGGCATGTGCATTTTATATTTTCGCCTCATTCACATGGCAAAATTGGCTGTGATGTGGCAAGTAACTTACAGAAAACTGCCTTGAAGCCATTATCTGAGGTTAGGTACAGATGATTGCCCCTGGATGCCATGCAGCTCCGTACATGAATAATTATTTGTCCCTAACCACCAGGGCCGCCATCAGGAATTTTAGGGCCCCTTACCCCGGAGCAGAGAAGCGGGGGGTGGGGTGCTGCCGCCGGACAGCGACTATTACTGTACTGACATCCACTGAAGTTGTTAAGGGGGGTGCTGCCGCCGGACACCGAGGATTAATGTACTGACATCCACTGAATTTGTTAAGCGGGGGGGGGGGGGCTACTTTACTGACATTTACTGAAGTTGATAAGCAGGGGGTGGGGGGGTGCTGCCGCCGTACACCGAGGATTACTTTACTGTCATCCACTGAAGTTGTTAAGCGGGGGGATGCTACTTTACTGACATTTACTGAAGTTGATAAGCAGGGGGTGGGGGGGTGCTGCCGCCGTACACCGAGGATTACTTTACTGTCATCCACTGAAGTTGTTAAGCGGGGGGATGCTACTTTACTGACATTTACTGAAGTTGATAAGCAGGGGGTGGGGGGGGGGGTGCTGCCGCCGGACACCGAGGATTACTTTACTGTCATCCACTGAAGTTGATAAGGGGGGGGGGGGGCTGCCGCCGGACACCGAGGATTACTGTACTGACATCCACTGAATTTGTTAAGCGGGGGGTGCTACTTTACTGACATTTACTGAAGTTGATAAACAGGGGGTGGGGGGGTGCTGCCGCCGGACACTGAGGATTACTTTACTGTCATCCACTGAAGTTGTTAAGCGGGGGGATGCTACTTTACTGACATTTACTGAAGTTCATAAGCAGGGGGTGGGGGGGGTGCTGCCGCTGCCGCCGATTACCGAGGATCACATCCGTTGAAGGTGTTGGTAAGCTGGAGGGGTGCTGCCGACATTTACATTGCAATTACACATGCCAACGCTTTCTCTTCCTGTGCGGGGCCCTGGCAGGGGTCAGGTGGACCCCTGGAGACCGTCGGGCCCCGTACAGGTGTACTGCCTGTACCCCCCTGATGGCGGCCCTGATAACCACAAGCAATGCCACTATTTCTTCAGTCTAACCTCATCTCTTGATCTGAAGCAGTGGATAAAGGCTCCTACTCACTCCAATGGCAACACCCATGACGTTGTATTCTCCTATCTGTGCACTCTGTGCAACCTACCCAACAATTCTCTCCCACCCTCTGATCATCACCTTATTTGTTTTGTTCTCTCCCTGTCTTCCACCTCCTCTCTCTTTAACCACATAACAGTTACCCGTAGAAACCTTCGCCACCTCAACCCTTCTCTATTCTGCTATTTAGGGGTCTTAGGACACATGCAGTCCTGGCGACCAACCACTGCAGAGGGGGACCTATGCTGGGGATCGGGGACTAGCTCAATGTATACTGGTCTTAGAGGCCTGGGGGGGGGGTTGACTAAAATGGCATGGGGCTGGTTGCCATTTTCCCCAGCACCCCTTAGATCAGGCCCCAAGCTGCAGTTGCTGTCCAACTATCATTGCTTTGTACAGGCTCAGACGCTGCAAGTATTCGCATCCACCTGGACTCCTGGCCCCATTTTTCTGCAAGTTACTTAGTACATTATGGTTGGTTTGTCTTTTTTCCCTTGCACACGATCGGTTTTCCTGTTGAAAAAGTCAGATGAGAGCGTTTGGTCGGGAATCCCGACCGTGTGTATGCTTCATCAGACTTTTTTCAACCTAAAAACTGCTGGAAAAAGATAGAGAGCAGATTCTTTTTTTTCCCGTCAGGAAAAATTCCGATCGGAATTTCCTATAGTGTGTACAAATTCCGACGTGCAAAATTCCGATGCATGCTCAGAAGCATTGGACTTCATTTTCGCGGCTCATCGAAGTCTTTTACGCCACCGCGTTCTTGGCAGTCAAAGGTTCACCGAACGTTTGTGTGACTGTGTGTTTTTTTTGTGTGACCGTCTGTTGGAAAAAGCATCTGTTTTTTTTCCGACGGGAAAACCGCTTGTGTGTACAGGGCATTACACATTAGAATGCATGCACTTAATGATCTATCTGACAAAAGCTAAGCCTTAATAGTGTAGTAGCTTTTTAATAATGTACAGCAAGACCACAACTCTCAGCAGTTTATGGCAGACGCAGTAATGAAAGATGCCACGTGGTTGGCCTATATGCTCTTTGTAATATGATATACTATATAAAATATATAAATACCTACAATTTAGCAGTTCAATGCATAGTGAGAGCCTAGTTCATGTTACATAGCAGATAAATGACAAAAGGCGTTTCGATATTTTAGGCAGTTTCTCTTGGAAGAACTTGTCCGGCATTATTGCATTTTCTTCCTAGGGATATTTACTTTGTGGATAATGGTTTGTTCTTTTGCAGGGTCTCTAGGGAGAATCTACAGAGAGGTTGAAAAGTCCCTTCAGTCTTTGTTGCTATGTTACGCTACATCAGTGTGGAGCGTCTGACAGACCCTTTCAGTCAGTTTCAGGTTGCACAATTCTTTATATTGTAGCAATATGACTACCGAATGAGGCGTTTTATCCTGAGATATGAGGGTCCTGAACCCCTATTTATTTACTTCTAGCAATCAGGAATTCAGTTCATAAAAAATGGCAAATCACTTTTGGTTGATTTTACCTGGATATCTACATGCAGAATCTTCGGAAATGTACAATTCATGAGTCACGATTGCCTGGATTCCCAGTTGCATGATGTCCAAAGACTTACCGTATATACTTGAGTATAAGCCGAGTTTTTCAGCACATATTTTGGTGCTGAAAATGCCCCCCTCGACTTATACACGAGTCACCTTTTAGCGCCTAATCTCCCGGACTTTGGGGACCTGATAATTGGCACACATATAGCCCCACTCTTTCTCTACAATTGTGCAAAGTTTGTTGTCCGGGGACCTATGGCTGGGGAGCACCAATTTTTAATAATCGGGCACCCTTTCCATAGACTCCAATGTTAAACTGTAATTTCTCCACTAAATTTGGGGACCTGGTACTAGCCGGCCGTAGATCCCCTGGACCCAAACATTGGCACACATGTAGCTCCAGTTCTCCTCTACAAGTGTGCAACGTTTTCTGTCTGGGGGACCTACGGTCGGGGAGCAACGAATTTTCAAACGCGGACACCCCTTCTATATACTCCAATGTTAAACAAAAGTCTAGGCATGGGCACAGTGAGGCAAAGTGAGGCACAGTGAGGCATGGGCACAGTGAGGCATGGGGACAGTGAGGCATGGACACAGTGAGGCATAGAAACAGTGAGGCATGCACATGGACACAGTGAGGCAAAGTGAGGCACAGTGAGGCATGGGCACAGTGAGGCATGGGCACAGTGAGGCATGGGGACAGTGAGGCATGGACACAGTGAGGCATAGAAACAGTGAGGCATGCACATGGACACAGTGAGGCAAAGTGAGGCACAGTGAGGCATGGGCACAGTGAGGCATGGGCACAGTGAGGCATGGGGACAGTGAGGCATGGACACAGTGAGGCATAGAAACAGTGAGGCATGCACATGGACACAGTGAGGCATGGGCACAGTGAGGCATGGGCACGTGAGGCATGGTCACAGTGAGGCATGTTCACAGTGAGGCATGCACATGGACACAGTGAGGCAAAGTGAGGCACAGTGAGGTATAGATAGACACCCTAGGCTTATACTCGTGTCAATACGTTTTCCCATTTTCTTGTGGTAAAATTAGGTGCCTCTGCTTATATTTGGGTCAGCATACACTCGAGTATATATGGTAATAGATAAACTTGCAAAGATGCAGGCAAAATGTGAGTATCAGAAATTCTTCTGATAAATCACACAGTGTAAAGAAAGACCGACCATTCTGCATGATTAGCAGCCTAAAGCCTCGTACACACAATCTGTTTTTCTGACGGGAATTGTGTGTTGACAGACAGTTGGCCAAAAATCTGACAGTTGTTGTTGGATTTTCTGCGGACAAATGTTGGATGGCAGGCTTTCAAAATTTTCCGCAGACAATGGTCTGTTGTCAGATTTTCCGGTTGTGTGTACACAAGTCTATCAGACAAAAGTCCAAAGTACAAACACGCCTGCTCGGAAGCAAAATGGAAACACAACAGCAGAAGATGCCCAAAGGGTGGCGCTGAAGAGCTGAAAAACCACGTAGAACGTCTAGTACAACACTATGTTCGTGTTTGTTGGAAGACAATTGTGTGCCGTTTGTATGCAAGACAAAATCCAGGCACATGCCCTTAGGACAAAAGTCAGATGCTTAGTCTGTGGAAAATCTGATCATGTGTACGAGGCTTTATGGAAACACAGGATATTGCTTTAAAACAGGGGTTTCCTAATTGTGGGGATCCATACCTCTTGAGCAAGTATACCCACTAGGGTTATTGTCAGATGGGTCCTGCCTGTATAGGGTATATGTTTGACTGTTACAGGCATGGGACTCCATAAAATATACAGTTGTGATCTAAAGTTTGCATACCCTTGGAGAATGAGTAATATAGAGTTTTTCATAGATATTTTCATTTTTATTGAAAATATGAGTGAGCAGACAAACATTTATTATATTTCTTATGGCATTCATCTTCAATTGTAGGTCATAACAGAATGGCACAATCATAAAACAAAGCATGGTGACACCGCACCTCCGGGATACTTGAAAGGAATTTCTCACCACTACTTAAGAGTTGTGAGGGGGAACTCAAGCGATGGGACCTAAAAAAATTCTCGTGGTTTGGCCGAGCATCTATAGTTAAGTTGGTAATCTTGCCTACATTCCTCTACCTGATGCGCACCCTCCCGGTTACAATTCCACGGCGCTCCTTTACATCCCTGAAATTCATTTTGCTTCGCTTTCTTTGGAATGGCGGGAAACCCAGAATTAAATTACTTATCCTAATGCAACTTAAAGAGCGGGGAGGTCTGGGTTTCCCTGATTTCAAACAATACTATTATGCGGCCCACCTGGCCAGGATTATAGATTGGCACTGCCATGGACATGCAAAGGACTGGGTGTCTCTGGAAGCTGACCTTTGTCCCATACCCCTCAAATTCTCGCCTTGGATCTCTTGGTCCACATGCCCTCTACCCCTACAGAAACACCCTATCACTGGCGCCACCTTGGGGATATTCCACTCACTTGTTAGACTAAAGAGGCTCTCCACCTTTCCTAGTCCACTTACCCCCTTGACTGACAATCCTGACTTTGTATCTTGTTTAGGTAATCCGACACTTAGGTCGTCACGCTCGAGTGGCCCCCTTGTGGCAGGTGACTGCTTAGATGGGAATAAACTCAAAGACTGGCTCTCCCTTAAATTGGACAACGATCTTCCCCACCTGCGGCTGTGGACCTATTTTCAATTACGCAGCTACTTAAAAAGTTTTAGAGGCTCCCGTGATCTTTTTAGACCGCCAACCGATTTGGAGTCTGCGTGCCATGCTCAGATTCCAGTGGCTAGAGCTACCTCTGTAGGCTATTTTTGGCTAAAGTGTGCTGGGGAGGAGGGATTGGCCAGACAGAGGAGGAGTTGGTTGGAGGATCTGGATTTAGTCATAACAGACAAGCAATGGAGGCACGTTTGCATCCCGGCACATAAATGTTCCATCAGCACTAAACTGCAGGAGACGAGCTACAAATTGCTGACTCGATGGTACAATACGCCAGACAGGCTTCACCAATGGAACATCTTGAAACCGGATACATGCTGGAGGTGTCAATCTGAGGTGGGCACATTGATTCACCTATGGTGGACTTGCCCTCTGATCTCCGCCTTTTGGGGGGAGATCAGGGGTTTGATCAAACAGATCACGGAAACTAGTTTAGACCTGTCTGACGCGTTACAAAAACTCCCTGACCAAGCATCTGTTGAATGCAGCCAAATCGTTGATCTCACTTTACTGGAATTCGTCTAAGGTTCCCTCCGATTCGGAGTGGCTTCGCAGGGTGGCTGAGGTTTGCGAGATGGAGGACATGTTGGCACAAGACAGGGGGACAGGTGAGAGTTTCCTTGAAACCTGGCAGCCTTGGCATACCTTCAGATTTTCCAGAGGGTATGAGATCGCAATGCACCATCAGTCCACTGGAGGCCCAACTTAGCTCTTTGGTTCCATTTGTCACCTCACTCAGGACCATGTCATTGATTAACTACTGATCGGGCTGAGAATATGCTGTACCTAACCCCATCACACTTCCTCCTACCCCTCCTCCCTGTATTCCCTTCTTTTCATAACCCCCTCTTCCTCTTATTTTCTTCTCTCTTTTTCTAAGACACTACTGTTTGAGATTGTTGGATGCAACCTTCCCCCTGACTGTTATCAGGCGGTATTTTTGGCATTTAACTTCTTTATAGTCATCATGTCCTTATGTCAGACATCTTGTTCAATTTTGTTCTATTTGTTGTCGCATCGATGAACCTACAACTTATTTTGCTTCCTGTTTGTACCTGATTATTTAGTCAGTTTTTGGAGGTTTGTGACTGTCTATGGAACGTGATACTCTTAGTCCCCTAGTTTCCCCCTTTAGCATCAATGACAGGGTGTAATCTTTTGTAATAGTTGTCTATGAAGCCCCGAAATCTTGCAGGTGGTATAGCTGCCCATTCGTCTTGGCAAAATACCTCCAGGTCATGCACAATCTTTGGTCGTCTTTCATAAATTGCACATTTTGAGATCTTCCTGAGTGGTTCAATGAAATTAAGGAGAGGAATCTGTGATGGCCACTCCAGAACTTTCACCTTTTTCTGCTCTAACCACTGGAGAGTCAGCTTAGCCTTATGCTTAGGGTCATTGGGCCAGATTCATGAAGAGTTAGGCTGGCGGATCCAGTGATCCGCCAGCCTAACTGTCACTTTAAGCCGGCGTTTCTGTTTTCTATAACCAGAAAACAAGAAACGCCGGGTTGGAGTTCCGATGCGATCGGCGTAATTGAATTTCGCCATCGCATCGTTACTTCAACTTAAAAATGGCGCCGGGGGCGTTCCCGCTGATTAACGCTGAAAAAATATGTTAATCAGCGGGAGTCAGAAATTCACGATCGTTTTCGGGCGCGACGCAGTGACTTTACGACGTTTCCGGAAGCGATACGCGGCGTAAAGATAAAGCAGCCCCCTAGTGGAATATCCTATGTTAGGTATAGGCGTCGTCATCGCGTCGGAAAAAAAACAAATCGCGTCGTTTGCGTAAAACATTCATGAATGGGGACGTGACGTCATTGACGTTCACTGACAGAACTTGGAGCATGCGCACTGGGATGCATTGACACTCGACGCATGCGCAGTACGTTCGCCGCGGGATCGCGCGTAGTTTGAATACTACACGCCCCGTACCCGCCCAATTTGAATTCTGCTGTCTCATTTGCGATGCGCTGCCGCAACTTTAGGAGCAAATGCTTCATGAATAACAGCACTTGCTCCTAAAATTTCTGCAGCGTAACGTAAATGAGATGCGTTACTCCAGAGCAAAGATGCTCTGATCTACCTGAATCTGGCCCATTGTCTTGCTGGAAAGTCCAAAAGCAACCCATGCACAACTTTAGTGTAGAAGAATGCAAATTGGCTGCCAGTATTTTATGATAAAATGCTGTATTCATCTTGCCATCAATTTTCATAAGATTCCCCATGACTTTAGAGCTCACACACCCCCATAACATAAGTGAGCCACCACCATGCTTCACAGTATTCTTGTCACTATAAACCTTGTTGACCCCTCCCCAAACATAGCGCTTATGGCTGTGACCATTAAAGTGATTTTAAATCCTTATGATTTTTCACCTTAAAGTGGATGGCCCACTAAAAAAAATATTAAAAGAAAGCAGCTACAAATACTGCAGCTGCTGACTTTTAATATTAGGACACTTACCTGTCCTGGAGTCCAGCGGCGTCCGCAGTTGAGGACGAGCGTTCGCTCGTCTCTCTGCTGCTACCCCCTCCATTCACGGTGAGGGAACCAGCTTCACTGCCCGGTTCCCTACGGCGCATGCACGAGTCGCGCTGCGCCCGCTGATTGACTCCCGCTGTGTGCTGGGAGCCGAGAGTTCCCAGCACACAACGGGAAAAACCCGTCTTTTGCCCGAGACTGCGGGCCGGAAGTGGGTGCAAATACCCGTCTTTACACAGGTATCTGCACCGCCCTCCCCCTGAAAGTTGTCAAATGTGACACCGGAGGGGGGAGGGTTCCGATCAGCGGAACTTCACTTTAGGGTGGAGATCTGCTTTAATGCATTCTATGCATTAAGGTGAAAAACCTTCAGTGCTGCAGCCCCCCCCCCTCCTTTTTCTTACCTGAGCTCAATCCGAACCAGGGATGTGCATGAGAGCAGCAGCTCCCCCCACTGTCTCCCTCATCATTGGGCAGATTGATAGCAGCGGGAGCATGCATGGGTGCCCCCATAGAAAAAGGTTTTCAGTAAGGACACCCTCCGAAGAGGAGGGGCCTGGAGTGTTTGCGGGGGACCCCAGAAGAAGAGGATTTGGGCTGTGCTGTGCAAAAGCGCTGCACAGAGTAGATAAGTATAGACATGTTTGTTATTTTAATTTAATAAAACCCGAAGGTTTAATATCACTTGAAGCTCTATTTTCTCGTCACTCCAGATTACAATGTGCCAAAAGCTGTGAGGCGTGTCAAGGTGTTGTTGAGCATATTGCAACCAGGCTTTTTTTAAGGCATTTTATGGCAATTCGACTATGCAGCTAATTTTTTGTTCAAGTATTGTCATATTTTGCTGAGCCTGTATTTCTAGTTTAGCCTGTGGGTTTTTCTTTGTGGCACTTGTGGCTGCAATCTTTTTTAGTCTGCCTGACCATGGCTTGGTATTAAGGAATCTGTGAAGAAAAAAAAAAAAAACTACAAGCCCCCTCTTCCACCACTGCAGAGGGACTGTAGTTCTCAACAAAGCACGAGTACAGTGATGCCATTGCATTTGTAGTCTATTTAATACATCCTCCATCTCCGCAGCTGTGGGCCCATACCTCAGTATAGACCTGAGCTGGAGGAAGAATCTGCAGGAGCAATGGGACAGAAAAAAAAAATTAACAAGGAGTTTTAACACTTTCCTATTTTATAAATACCTCTCCTGACAATCTCCCAGCTGTGTGAGTAGACTTTCCGAGGTTGTGAGTCACCAAGATTCCTGTAGGATCCATATACAGTGCCTTGAAAAAGTATTCATACCCCTTGAAATTTTCCACATTTTGTCATATTAAAACCAAAATTGTAAATGTATTTTATTGGGATTTTATATGATAGATCAACACAAAGTGGCACATAATTCGAGATTTTCCTAGCTTGTGACGGAAAATATTGATTATAAGAAGACAGGAGGCGAGTATCTTAAGTATTAATCCTTCTTTAATTAATGCTCATAGCAGAGAAAAAAACAATGTTTCAACTGTTATAAAGAAAAAATAAGGTGAAAAGGCACTATGTGGACTACGAGTCCCAGCATGCCTAGCGTCCGTAACCACTCCCCTTAGTGCCTCTATATAAGGAACGGCTCCTCTCAGAATCATCTTCTTTCTTGATGCGAAAAAACTTGATCACTTCGGGTTCTATGTCGATCCACGTCTCCCGTCATTTATCTTCGGCCAGCTGGCCCGATCTCTCTTCTCAGAAGCCCTTGAGTGAAAACTGTGACCATGTCCCAACAGGGGATTTAACCATGAACCATCCGGAAGAACCAACGTCCGATCTCCGGAAAACTTGTTTATGCGGCTCCAGGCCGACTAAGATCCTTGATGCGATCTTCCTCAGAAACCTGGAAGGGAAAACAGAGATATATATGACAGGGAGGGTAGGGAGGGAAGATACTCGCCTCCTGTCTTCTTATAATCAATATTTTCCGTCACAAGCTAGGAAAATCTCGAATTATATTTCAGACAGGAGGCTCATATCTTAAGCAGTTTCAAAGCTTAACCAAATACACAATGACAATAACCATCAGTATATCTCCTGTCTAAACGGATCCGCGCCCGATCATAGGACGATCATGGAAACGTGGGTTTCTGGTCTGAAATAAAAAGAACGGAAGGTGGATTCTGAAGACCAGTCCGCCGCTAGTAGGAGGTCTGATAGAGAGCCTCCTGCCGAGATAACTTTGGTAGCCATGGCACCTCTAGAGGAGTGTGCGCCAAAGAGGGTTACGTCTATGCCGGCTAACTCCATGGTTGCTCGTACCCATCGGGCTAGGGTGGCGGAAGTGACCGGGTGGTGGGGTCTGACATATGAGAGTAATAGTTGTGGAGAATCAGGCGACCTAAGGGATGCGGTCTGGGTTTCATAGGCCTGTAGGCATCTAACAACACATAACCTTGGATGTGTGGGAAAATATGGGTAGAAAACCGTCTTTAAGTCCGTCTTGGTTCTACGGACCACGGAAAACCGAACCCCTTGGGGGGAAAATTGGCGTCTAGAGATGTCTAGAGCCCTCACGTCTGAGACTCGTTTGATCGATATCAGACACAGGAGAACCGTTAGTTTGAACGTCAGTAATTTGAGAGATAGCGCCTCGTTATCCTCCCAAGCGGAGAACATATCGAGCACTCTGGAGACGTCCCAGGTCGATTGGTATTTAGGGCGTGGGGGTCTTTGGAACCTCATGCCCCGCATTAGTTTACAAATCAATGGATGCTTGCCTATCGGCAGGGAATCTATCGGGAGGTGGTAGGCCGAAATGGCTGACCTGTATACATTAAGGGAACTGTAAGCTTTACCGGCGTCAAAATTTTCTGCCAGGTAATTTGCTATCGTGGTTATAGGGGCCAGAGTGGGATCAACCTGTCGTTGATCACACCAACGTACCCAGAGTCCCCAGGCTGATCGGTATGCCGATCGAGTCCCGGGGGCCCAGGCCAGGGCAAGAAGGTCTCTAGCTGATGTTGAAAGAGCGTTGTCTCCGTCTGGCATCCCGAAATCATGCCTGCTATCAAGGTAAGAGAGTCCTCCAGAACCAGAGGGTGGACACCCTTGGACGGGTGTGAAAGGATGTGAGGGATTCGGGGTAGGAGCCTGGGGTAGTCTATTATCATCTCTAGCAGAAGGGGAAACCATGGTTGTGTCGGCCACCATGGGAATATCAGGACTACTGTCGCGTCCTGCTGTGCTACTTGTAGTAGTACTCTGGGGATCATCGAGAAGGGGGGAAATGCGTAGTGAATTTCCCCCTTCCAAGACTGACGGAAGGCGTCTACTGATATGGAATCTGGGTCCGGTCTCCAACTGAAAAACCGAGGTAGTTGGTGATTGAGGCGTGTGGCGAAAAGGTCTATGCCCAAAGGGCCCCAGAGGCGATCTACTCGCGCAAAAATCGAGCGATCCAGCTGCCAGTCGCTGGAGTCGGATAGGTGTCGGGAATTCCAATCTGCTACAGTATTGGAAGTGCCTGGAATATATTCCGCCTTCGGGATGATGTTGCGTGATAGACAGAATTGCCAAATGGTTTTGGTGATGTCCGCCAGGGTTTTGGATCTGGTGCCCCCTAGACGATTGACATATTGCACTGCTGCGATATTGTCCATGCGTAATAGTACGCAACAATCGGATCGCTCCGAGAGGAAGCTCTGTAGGGCGAAGAGTGCGGCCAGAAGTTCCAAGGCATTGATATGAAGGAGGGACTCTCGGTAGGACCAGGTCCCCCCCGTCGAAATCTCGCCTAGGCGAGCGCCCCAGCCCTTCAGGCTCGCGTCCGATTCTATTATGATGTCCGGACGGGAATTGAAAATCGTTTTGCCATTCCATTCCGTGGCATGACGGAGCCACCATAGTAGTTCCACTCTGGCCTCGGCAGAAAGAGGGATCTCGTCTGCGTATCGCAGACCCCGACGCAAGTGCATGATTTTGAGCCGTTGAAGAGCCCTGTAATGCAGAGGGGCAGGGAAGATGGCCTGTATGGAGGCTGCTAGGAGGCCCACCAATCTGGCCAGTACTCGCAGGGACAACACTGCCTTGCGTAGTACCGCTCTGATCTCCTTGCGGATCAGAGCCAGTTTTGTCTTGGGTAGCCGGAGGACTGTCTGGTTGGTGTCCACCAGGAAACCCAGGAACTCCATCTCTTGTGAAGGTATGAGGACCGATTTCTCCTGATTTATGAGAAAGCCCAGGTTTTGAAGTAGTTCTATTGTCCAGCCCATGTGGCGGTGTGCTTCCGACTCGGAATAGGCCATGATGAGGATGTCGTCTAGGTATATGATAAGACGCACCCCCCTGCTCCTTAGTGATGCCACTGCCGGTTTTAGGAGTTTGGTGAAGCACCATGGGGCCGATGACAGCCCGAAAGGTAGGCATGTGAATTGCCACGTGCGACCCCACCATCTGAAGCGAAGGAGGGGTTGCGACTCTGGGTGAATGGGGACGGTGAGATAGGCGTCCTTCAGGTCCACCTTCGCTAGCCAGTCCCCGGGTTGGAGCAAGTCTCGGAGGCAGTGAATGCCTTCCATTTTGAAGTGCCGATAGGTGACATGTTGGTTTAGGTCCCGAAGGTTTATGACGGGACGGTAGCCTCCTCCCTTCTTTTTGACCAGGAATAGATTGCTGATGAATCCTGGGGAAAACGGGTCGGCTTCGATCACCACCTGTTTGGAGATCAGCTTTCCCATCTCGTCGTCTATCAGTGTCGCGGTTGCTTGTGTAAAGCGTATGGGGGGAGGTATGATGTTCAGTTGGGGAGAGGAAAAAAGCTCCACTCTGAACCCTAGGATGGTGTTTAATATCCACGCGTCTGCCGTAATCACAGACCAAGCGTGGGTAAAAAACTGAAGTCTCCCCCCCACAGGTGTGAGGGGGTCTAGTATAAGAGGTGGGCTTACCGGTGTATGGCCGGGATCGAGGGTCTCCTCTGTTTCCTCGTCCTCTCCAAGGTCTTCCGCGGGGCGGGAAGAATGGTGCGGGTTGTGCCACCACGTGGTATGAGGGTGGAGCCTGGTTATATAGTGTCTGGGCGGCAGCCCTGTTGACATGTCTAAAGTTGGTGGTGCGGCCAGTAGAGCGGCCCCTGCCTCTACCGGCCCTGGCAAAAACTCTATGTGTCCCAGTTCTCTTGAGCGACGTCTGCGCTTTGTCTAGGCTATTGAAAAGGCCCACGAATTTGTTGATGTCCTTCATCAAGGAATCACCAAATAAGAATCCTTCCGCCGCTGGGCCTGGCTCGGTCTCTGCCAGGTGGGCTAGTTGGGGATCTAATCTCATCAGTATGGACCGTCTGCGTTCGGTCGAGCATGCAGTGTTAGCGCTGCCCAGTAAGCATATGGCCCTTTGAGCCCAACCCCGTAGTTGGGGAACGTCTACTGCATGTTGTGCAGTCACGGCCTGTTCAGAGATGTTGAGAATTTTAGTGAGCGGGCCGAGTAAGTCTAGGACGCGGTCTTGGATACTTTTAAATGACCGGTCAATGCCTCTTTTGGGGGCTTTCCCTGTTTTGGCCAGGTATTTCGCCAGGATGGGGTCTATTTCTGGCGTAGTGGTAACCTTTCTGGGAATGTGTGGTCGAGGGCATTCCGCTCTTAGTTTATTGCGGTTGTTCTTATTGAGGGATCTGCGTGTCCAGAACTCCACATACTGCGCCACATGTGGCAAGGGAGACCAGTCCCCAGATCGGGGATGAGTGATTGCGTCGGGGTGGAACAGAGGTTCGCCTAGGGCGTCTGTTATTCTTGTACCCTGTGTTTCAGGGTCAGCGTCTTGGTGGAACGCTATTGCCCCAGCATCCATTCCAGTATCGTCTTCGGACTCGGAGACTTCCGTCTCAGATGATTCGGAGGATGTATCTACCTCCGAATCGATGACAAAAGAATCGGGTTTTGCCCGTCTAGTTGTCACTTGCCTCTTTTGTGACTCCCTGAGGCTCCGGGGTTGTAAAGAGTCCGAGGGATGCATGGGGTTGCATTCCGGTTGTGGAAATGCTTCGAACATATTATGTACTTCCCCTGTCGGGGAGTCCTGAGTGACCCCAATATGTTTCCTCTTCTGAGAGGATTTGCCCTTCTTTGGCTGCGGTTCTTCGCCGGCCGGTAAGGGATTAGGGGTAATAGAGGGACCCTGATGCAGACCTATGGGGATGGTAGTAGCAGATAGGGCTGCTAAAATGGATGAGTTAATGAGTTCCTGTATTTGAGCAGTGGAAAGAGGCTGATGTTGTAATGGTGCCTCATTGTTCCCCTTAGGGGCTGTACAGTCCTCAGACATCCTATCAGTGGGGTGTGTGACTCTCAAGAGGGAGGGGGAAAATTTTCCGCTCTCTCTAGGGATATTAATGAGGGAAGGAAACAGGAGTCTAACTTCCCCTATAAATGAATGTGTATATGAATATATATATATGGCTATATATGTGTGTGCAAGCCGCCCTGACAGTTCCAGACTCCTACCTCCTCCTTGCCGAGTTTCCAGTGCGGTGGGAGGGGAGCCTGAGAGCGCGCTCATGCGCCGAAATCCCGCGGGATCTCGCGCCGAAATCTCGCGGGATCTCGCGCCGAAATCTCGCGGGATTTCGTCTGCCGAGATTTGTGCAGAGACGGCCGTAGTGACTATGATGGCTGAGGAGAACGAGGGGATTTCCTCAGCCCAGCGCCGAGTATCAATAGAAGCTAGGGATAGCTCCTAAACGGCGGCGCAAGACCTGTAAAAGCGGGTGTGAACCGCACAAGTAGAGAAAGCAGGTAAACCATACAATTATTCATATTGAAAAATCATATATACTTATCTGAAGTTTTGCCATGAGCAGAAAGAAAGAGGCACTAAGGGGAGTGGTTACGGACGCTAGGCATGCTGGGACTCGTAGTCCACATAGTGCCTTTTCACCTTATTTTTTCTTTATAACAGTTGAAACATTGTTTTTTTCTCTGCTATGAGCATTAATTAAAGAAGGATTAATGCTTAAGATACTCGCCTCCTGTCTGAAATATAATTGTGAAGTGGAAGGAAAACGATGAATGGTTTTAAAAATTTCTTATAAATAAATATCTGAAAAGTGTGGCGTGCATATGTATTCAGCCCCCTTTACTCTGATACCCTACCCAATTACCTTCAGAAATCACCAAATTAGTAAATAGAGTCCACCTGTGTACATGAAGCCCTCAGAGGTTTGTTAGCGAACATTAGTGAACAAACAGCATCTTGAAGGCCAAGGAATACACCTGACAGGTTGGGGAAAAAGTTGTGGAGAAGTTTAAAGCAGGGTTAGGCTTCAAAAAAATATCCCAAGCTTTGAACATTTCACGGGGCACTGTTCAATCTATCATCTGAAAATGGAAAGAGTATGGCACAACTGGAAACCTACCAAGACTTGGCCGTTCACCTAAACTGACAGGGCAAGCATTCATCAGAGAAGCAGCCAAGAGGCCCATGGTAACTCTGGAGGAGCTACAGCCCAGGTGGGAGAATCTGTCCACAAGACAACTTATTAGTCGTGCACTCCACAAATCTGGCCTTTATGGAAGAGTGGCAAGAAGAAAGCCATTGGTGAAAGAAAGCCATAAGAAGTCCCGTTTGCAGTTTGCGAGAAGGCATGTGGGGGACACAGCAAACATGTGGAAGACCAAAATTGAACTTTTTGGCCTAAAAGAAAAACTCTATGGGCCAGATTCAGGTAAATGCGCGCATCTTTTCGCCAGCGTAGCGCAACGCATATACGCTGCGCTGACGCAAACTAGTGAGTGAAGTACAGTATTCACCAAGCGCATGGCCGTTACTTTGCGACGGAGTAACGAAAATGCGTTGGCGCAACCCGACGCAAGTGGAAGTGGGTGTGATCATATGTAAATGATGGGCGGAGCCCAGCGCAGAGGCTTACGTTCAGCGCATCATCCACGGAGCATGCGCAGTGAGTGAGGCTTCACTCGGCCCCCTGTGCGCATGCTCACAACTTCCGTCGGCACCACTTCACGGTAAACGTCAGCGCAATGTGTTCCGTTGTGCGTTTAAAAGCGCTAGCGGAAGCGCCATTCCGGCGCAAAAGTATTTCCGTTTCCCCCCACCCCAGGGAAGTTACTTTTGCACAGAGATGTCTGCTCCCGCTACCCCCAAAGAGAGGAGAAACTTGAATTTCAATGCCCAGGAGGTCTCTGTGGTAATCTCCGCTATGGAGACTTCTAACGACTTTCTCCACGGAAAGAAAAGTCGGAAGACCAGCCGGGAGAGGAAGCAGGCCATCCTGGACACCATTGCTGGCAGGGTGAATGTGTTGGGGTACTCCACCCGGACTGCTGGTGATATCCAGAAGAAAATTAACGACCTGCGGCGCAAGGTCCGTGGCAAGGTGGCCACCATTCGGACCCATGAGAGGGGCACAGGTGGTGGACCCCCATGTGCGGTCAGCCTGACCACAGAGGAGGAGGTGGTCGCCCGCTGCCTGGACAGGGAGCAGTTGGAGGGGGTCCCTGGATATGACTCCATGGAGGAAGGCTCCAGGACAGGTAAGTGTTTTTTATCCCCTATTTGGTGTGTTGCATGTGGGGGGGGAGGGTACATGTGCCAAGTGTATGGGACCACCCAACATGTGTCTGCCATCATCTGTTGCCGGCCATTCCACCCCAACCCCCCAACGGGATCCTGAGGACGAGCCCCTGGGTGCTGAAGACACCGAGGTGGAGGAGAGTGCACACACCACTTCTGCAGAGATGGTTGAGGAGGAGCCTGTTCCTCAGCAGGAGTTTATTTTGGTTTTGTCAGAGTCCTCCCCTTCTGCAGGGCCCTCTGTCATCCCCTCACCCATCCTCGGTAGCCCCTCAAGGGTGACTCCATCCCCACGGGGACAACCTTCTCCTGGCCCCAGGAAGGCGACCCGGAAGACCAGGGGGGTGTCTGATCTGGTCCAGGACCAGGTGGCGATGGACCACGCCAGGCAAACCCAGCAGATGGGGGAGATTGCTGGCCACTTGGACCGGCTCGCTGACAGCCTGGGCTCCGTGTCGCAGCTGCCCAGTGGTGTGCAGGACGTTGTGACCAGCCTGGGGGAGGTGCAGGCTGATGTACGGCACCTCACAGCAGCCGTCCACGCCAACACAGCTGCCATCCGGGAAGAGGGGAGGCAGCGGCAGCGTGACCAGCGGCATAATGTCACCAGCCAGCTGAGAATGCAGGCCCAGACTCACCTCTATCTGAGCCGGATTGCTGTGGCCTTGGAGGGCATGCAGCCAACAGCTGCCAGGAGTGGCCCACCCGGGGATCAGCCTCCTCCAGATGCCCCCCCACCCCCACCCACTCCCTCCAGGCAGCTGAGGAGCCCGAGAGTGCCCACAAGGAGGAGCCCCCGTCATCCCAGATGAGGTTTTTTTTTTTTTGGGGTTAATTTTTCTTTTTTTTTTTCTTGCTCAGGTTATGAGTTTATATTTTATTTTATTACTCATGTTATGAGATATTTATTTTATTTCTAACTGCACACGGTCAGGAGTGCAGGGGACAGTGTGAATGGTGTGTGAATGGTGTGTGAATGTGAGGGGGTGCCACTCCTGCCAGTAAGGGGTGTCACCCTCGGCCGTGGTGGAGAAGTTATCCCCACGGCTGTATGAATGACGTGTGAATGGTGTATGAATGGACAGCGACATCATTGGGGCCTTGACGCTGGTGTTGCTGCTCCCAAGTCCTGCATGTTGGACTTGGGCTAATCCAATGCGATGTGGATGTGGTGTGTGTGATCTAGGGACATCAGTGGTGTGCATGCATGCATTGTCTGTGTGATTAATGTTTTGGTTTAGTGTCCAAAGATGCCTACGGCGAGGACCCTCCTGACTGCTCTTCCATCAGCAGACTGGGTCTCCTCTGGCAGGTGGGGACTGTGTGGGTTGGGGGTCAGGTCATCACGCATGTCAATCTGCAGGCCTTTTCTCATAGCAAAGTTGTGCAGAATGCAACATGCACCGATGATCTGACACACGAAGGTAGGGGAATACAATAGGGTCCCCCCGGACTTATCCAGGCATCGGAAACGGGACTTCAGGAGCCCAAATGTTTGCTCCACCACTGCACGGGTTTTGATGTGTGGTTCATTGTATTTTCTCTCTCCTCTGGTTTGGGGGTTCCGGAAAGGAGTCATTAGATGGGGTCCCAGTGCATATGCAGAGTCACCTGTAAGGGAAAAGACAGGAGGATGTTAGTCATGCATGTGCCACTTGTGATGTGTGCATCATGGGAGGGGATAGTCATGCCTGACTCCCATGTCACTCACCAATCAGCCAGCTGTCCCCATACATGTTCTGTTCGAATTCTGCTGGGATGGGGCTCTGACGGTATATGAAGCTGTCATGGCTGGACCCGGGGTGTTTGGCACGGATGTGCCATATGAGGCGTTGGGCATCGGCTATCACCTGTACGTTGATGGAGTGCCAATGCTTCCGATTGCGGTATATGTGCTCTGTGGCACTGGGAGGCTGAAGGGCCACATGTGTGCAATCAATGGCCCCCACAGTGCATGGGAATCTGGCAATGCTGTAGAAATCTGTCATTGCCTTCAGCCGCAGCTCCTCAGTGGTGGGTCTGATGAACTGGTTGGACATGCGTCTGAGGATTGCAGGGACAACCTGGTGCACACATCTGCTCATGGAGGACTGTGACATCCCAGCCACCACTCCACTTGTACGCTGGAATGATCCACTTGCAAGGAAATTAAGTGTTGCCAGTACCTTCACCAGTGGCTGCACTGCTTGTGAGCGGTGTGTCTTGCTGGTGATGTCATCCTGCAGGGTTGTGGTTAGTTCAAGTATTGCATCTGGGCTGAATCTGAAGAGGCAATACACCTCCTCATCCCCCATGCCAAAGAGGCTCATACGCGTGCGGTATATCCTCTCACGTGCCCGCCTCCTCCGTACTGGGGGACCCAGTACTAGTGCTAGGACCGCGACTGCCCCTGGCATGTTGGCACACAGAGGTGTTGTCCTTGCACGTGTGGTTGTTCAGCTTGCTAGTTTCGTCGGTAACGCTGCTGCTGTAGTTGCTCTCCTGCTGACCTGTGGCCGTCTGGAGTAAAGATAAAGCAGCTATTTGTAGAAATAACTTTGCGACGGACGGACGACATACGCGCGGCGCATGTAGCCAGCGTATGGTGCTAATCCGTTCGCGAATCGGGAAATCTCCCTCATTTGCAGGGGAAATCAATAGGCGCGACTGATGCACCAAGCGAAATTATGCGCTGACGATACTCTGGCGTCGGAAAGTTAAGCCGGTCGGGGAAAGCCCGTTTTCTGTCGCATCTAGTTTGGTGGGTACCGCCACATAGATAGTACGGCGCATCTTCACAGTTACGCGGCGCATATCGAAATACTCCAGCGCAAGTCTTGCTGAATCTGGCCCTATGGGCCAGATTCAGGTAGAGTTAGGCTGGAGTATCAGTGATACTCCAGCCTAACTCTCACTTTGAGCCGGCGTTTCTGTTTTCAGTAAGCAGAAAACAAGAAACGCCAGGTTGGAGTTACTATACGAGCGGCGTAATTGTATTTCGCCGTCGTATCGTAACTTCAATTTCAAAAATGGCGCGGGGCGTTCCCGCTGATTAACGCAGAAAATATGTTAATCAGCGGGAATCGGAAATTCACGATCGTATTCGGTGCCCGACGCAGTGACTTTCCGACGTTTCCGTAAGAGATACGCGGTGCAAAGATAAAGCACCCCACTAGTGGAGTATCATATGTTAAGTATGGCCGTCGTAATCGCGTTGCAAAAAAAAAAAATTTGAGTCGTTTGCGTAAAACGTCCGTGAATGGGGATTGACGTCATTGACGTTCCCTGAAAGAATTTGGAGCATGCGCACTGACAGTCGACGCAGGCGCAGTACGTTCGCCGCGAGATCGCGCATAGTTAACATAATACACGCCCCCTACCCGCCCAATTTGAATTCCGCCGGCTCATTTTCGCTACGCCGCCGCAACTTTAGGAGCAAGTGCTTTGTGAATAACAGTACTTGCTCCTAAAGTTACGGCGGAGTAACGTAAACGAGAAACGTTACTCCAAATTAAAGAAGCGCCCATCTACCTGAATCTGGCCCTATGGACCAGATTCAGGAACACTTACGACGGGCGTATTCGTAAGTCCTAATCTGAGCCAGTGCAACTTTAAGCGTATGCTTTAAATGAGATACGCTTAAATGTTGCTAAGATACGACCGGCGTAAGTCACTTACGCCGTCGTATCTTAGTTGCATATTTACACTGGACGCTAGGTGGCGTTCCCGTCTAAAATATGCAAATGAGCCTAATACGCCGATTCACGAACGTACGCCCGGCCAGCGTATCTACTTGCGTCGTTCACATTAGGCTTACGCCTGGCGTAAAGTTACCCCTGCTATAGTGAGGCGCAGCCAATTTTAAGTATGGACGCCGGGACAGACGTCATTTACGTCATTTGCGTAAGTCGATTCAGAATGGGCCTGGGCGTAAGTTACATTCACGTCGTTTTCATTGACAATTTGCGACGTGATTTGGAGCATGCGCACTGGGATACATTCATGCGCAGTATGTTCGGCGTGGAATCGCGCTTAATTTAAATACTACACACCCCCTACCCGCCCAATTTGAATTACGACGGGCCAGTTACGCTACGCCGCCGCAACTTTACGGGCAAGTGCTTTGTGAATAAAGCACTTGCCTGGAAAAGTTGCGGCGGCTCAACGTAAATGACATACGTTACGCCTGCACAAAGATCCGCTCTCCATCCTGAATCTAGCCCTATGTGTAGCGGAAAACTAACACTGCACATCACCCTGAACACACCATCCCCACCGTGAAACATGGTGGTGGCAGGATCATGTTGAGGGGATGCTTTTCTTCAGCAGGAACAGCGGACATCAGCGTTGATGGGAAGATGGATGGGGCCAAATACAGGGCAATCTTAGAATGAAACCTGTTCGAGTCTGCAAAAGACTTGAAACTGGGGCAGAGGTTCACCTTCCAGGAGGACAATGACCCTAAACATAAAGCCAGAGCTACAATGGAATGGTTTAGAACAAAGCATATTCATGTGTTAGAATGGCCTAGTCAAAGTTCAGACCTAAATCCAATTGACAATGTGTGGCAAGACTTGAAAATTGCTGTTCACAGAAACACTATATCCAATCTGACAAAGCTTGAGCTACTTTGCAAAGAAGAATGGGCAGAAAAATCTCACTCTAGAGACATAACCAAAAAGACTTTCAGCTGTAATTGCAGCGAAAGGTGGTTCCAGAAGGTATTCACTCAGAAAATGGCAAGGGGTGTGAATATTTTTCAAGGCACTGTACATCTGCTGATTTTGTACTCCCACCCTATATATTCCTATTGACTCATCACTATGATGGGCTGTTGAAGTGACCAGTAGTAATATGTGGGAGGTGGGTTGAGAGAGGAAACTCCATCATTACCAGGGCAAGCTGCATTAGGTCTATAAAGGCATCTATAGATGCCTCAAGTTCAAACCTGTTAACATTTTTGTTTTTTTAAAGCAGTTTTGGTCTATATAATAATATAAAGAAGTCTAGACATGGACACTGGGGAAAACTAAAGAAAAAAAATCATAATTACCTTTTTTTCAAGGTGTTGATGGATGTCAGTTGCTCCCTATAGTAGCCAAAAAGGTGGTTGTATTCTGGGATCTTAGAGGGAAATAGAGGGTGGAGAATAATAATTAGAATGGCAACTGCTGTGTGAAGTAATCACAGCCTGCCGCTGTGTAGATTCGCCTCAGGCTAATGTATGCAGGAAATTGAAGTTTGATTGACAAGAATAAATAAGGAAAAATTCTGGATGTAAAGAAGAAAACATTGAGACCTTTATGGCAGATCTTTATTTTCGACTGTTCTGTGGATACAGATTTTTTTAACTTGAAATAAGTGATAAATAGGAGATTCTACCTCTCCTATCATGTCTTTGCAGTGCAATAAGGAGAAAATTTGGTTGGCCGCAGGCTGGTCAGCAGAGGCGTATCTAGTGAAAATAGCGCCTATGGCAAGCACTGAAACTGCGCCCCTGTCGAAACATTTGAAACCCATCTTTCAGATAACCTTGACAAAAAAAAACAGCTAACAAAACTAGTGATATTTATCATCCCTTGTGAAGTGGGTAGTGACATATCCTCTTTATGGAGAAATCTGGGGTTTATTAGACCCCTGATCCCTCCTCTGCCCTCCAAGGACAGGTAAATGCAGAACCAATACTGGAAGTGATGAAATCTTCATCACTTAAGGCCTCAGTTTTCACAGAGGAGAAGGAGAAACTGATGTTCCTCCTTCTTCTTTCTACACTGCCAATCCGACCAAATGGAATGGGAGAGCCTGGGAGAACAGGGAGAGGTTGTGGCTGAACGCAGCAGGCATAGCGATGCCATTGTCCATTAGCAAAGGTGCAGAAAAGGAGATCCTGCCTATGCTCGGGAGGAGGGAAGAAGAGACCATCAGACCCTGGTAGGTGCCTTGCTGCCCAGCCACTCAACAGCGCCCCCTTCGTATGGCGCCCATGGCACTTGCCATGGCTGCCATACCCTAGATACGCCACTGCTGGTCAGTAAGTTGAGTTTGGAAATTTCTTTGGTTTTGTTTGACATACGTCCCCCTTCTAGAGCTCCTTACTGCAAAGACCAGTTATAGGTGGGGGCAGTGGCCACTTGTTTGTAGGTGAAAATGATAGCTTGAGATGCCAGTATATTGACCTCAAGATCTATGAAGAATATGGCATCGCCATATTAGGTCAATGATACGACAAACATTCCCGCCTATTTTTTACGTTCATTGAGCTGACAAGGATGGGATCATGTGACAGCTTCCCATGGGTTCCGGCAAACAGGGTTTGGATCTGAACCCAGCTCATCCCCAGTCTGCACACTAAGTACTGTTATCATTGGTTCTGGAGACAGAAGTTTAAATTTCACATCCTAGGGCCAGATTCTCATACATTTTCGCTGGCGTAGCGTAAGCCATTTACACTACGCCGCCGCAACTTAACAGAGCAAGTGCCGTATTCTCCAAGCACTTGCTCCGTAGTTTGTGGATGCGTAGAGTAAATGGCCCAGCGTAAGGCCGCGTAATTCAAAGGGGGCAGCTTGTATTTAAATTAAGCGCGCCCCCGCGTCGATCGAACTGCGCATGCGCCGGCCGGGCATAAAGGCCAGTGCGCATGCTCCAGCTCACGTTGGAAAGCGTCGGTGAAACCGACGTCACAATGACGTGATCGTCACTTACGCAATGCCCTATTCGCGAACGACTTAGTTAAACGACGTAACCGACGGAAAAAGCCGACGCTGACCCGACGCCATACTTAACATGGCATCCGACGGCACCCGACGGCATCCGACGGTACTGCGTAAGGTTACTCCACATCTTTGCAGGGGTAACCTTATGTGGACGAAAACGACGTAAGCGACGACGAGGCGGCGTAAAAGCGTTCGGGAATCGGCGTATTAGCCTCATTTGCATAGGCAAATGAGAAAACAACGTACAGGCCACCTAGTGGCCGGAGTTGTCATTACATCTACGATCCGCAAGTGTAATACAATTACACTTGTCGGATCTTCACCCGTATCTATGCCAAAGTGATTCTAAGAATCACTCACATAGATACCCGGGGAAAAAAACGGCGATACGACGGGGTATCTGAGATACCCCGTTGTAGCGCCTCTAAGAATCTGGCCCCTAGTCTTTAAAGAGAACTTGTGCCCCCTAGCACAACCCCCTTCATGCTTTGCCCAACATAGCCTTATCTTTTTCTTGGAGTGACTACTGTCTGTGCAGGCCCATGATCTCTGTCCCTCCCTTCACCTCCCTACATAACCGTTTGTGTAGCTCCTAGGGGAGGCGCAAGGGGGATAATATAGTGCATGGATATGCAATGAGTGGACCTCCAGCTGTTGCAGAAGTACAAGTCCCATGAGGCATAGGAAGACTCTGACAGCCACAAGCATGACACCCAGAGGCAGAGGCATGATGGGACTTGTAGTTTTGCAACATCTAGAGGTGCGCTTATTGCATATCCCTGATATAGAGTATTGCATGAGTGAGAGCTCTGGGTCTGCTAAAATCACCAAGATGGCAGCACCCTGTGGCAGTCTCTGGGATTTTGGAAGTCCCAATGGAGGCTTTTACAGATAAATAACATAAATAAATAAATAAATAACATGCATAAAATCAGGGCTGTCTTAATGAGAGGGCACACCAGGGCACTGCCCAGGGGCCACAGCTGCATTGGGGCCCCTGCACTTTCCTCAAAGCAGCTGGTCCTTGAGCCTATGCTGCCCCAAAATTGGGGGCCACATGATGGCACTGAGAGTTATGGATAAACAGGGGAGGCAGGCTGGCAGCAGTGCACCGTGCTGTGAAGAACAATACCTATTATTTCACACCCAGCAGGGGGGGCAGGGCCGGAAGTGCCAGTGATACTCTAACCCCGCCCCATGCAGCCTAAATGCTCTGGACTCGAAGGCTGCGGGGTAGGAGTTCCACTAGCAAAGGGGATAGTACATGGATGGAATAGGGTGTATGGGGTAAAACAAGGGGGGGGGTCTGGGGTGTATAAGGGGTAGCAATGCTTGGGGTAGCTTCGGTGGCTTTAGTGCTAGAGTTTTCAGGGATGTAGAGAGGCGACAGTGTAAGAGGGTATTAGGGATGTAGTGGGGACAAGGGGTATTTTATCGTATATGGTTACAGTGCTGGGGGGAATATATAGGGTGTAGAGGAGTCAGAGTGCTGGGGGGATATCTAGAGCGTAGAGGGACCATAGTCCTGTGGAGGCATCAATCTAGCAGATATATTATATGCACAGGACAGCTTTGTTACTTTATGTATGTAGTATTTTCCCACTGTTTCTTTGCTGTACAGAAGGATTGTTCATGTAGTGAATGCAGGGCTCCAGAGCATTACTTTTGCCCAGGGGCCCATGATACTATTAGGACGGCCCTGCATAAAATACCTAAATGCACATGTAACTTCTGGGGAGATTTTCATTGGAATGAATGGTCTGGAGACAGGGTCTGTTTACGTATTTTGCCATTCACACATACTGCTAAGTTTATATATACAGGAAACAATGAAGGAGTCTGTAAAAATCGGTCCAGGAACCAATGAATTTCCTATAGTAACCAATCGCATTCATTGCCTATTTATTCTAGTCAATGACCAGTAAAGCCAAATAATTACCGGTAATTGTGTGGAGTAGTTACACTTTTGCTTCAGTTTTCATAAATCAGCTTCATAGCTGGAGTTCAAAGACACTAGGCCTGTGTGAAAGGGCATCATCATTCATGTCTGCCTAGTGCAACCTGGTCATAAATATAAGCCGGATTTCAGGAAACTAATTCACACGAATCACAGAGGAATTTGAGTAGGTGTATTTGTAGCAAAGATTAATTGGCACAGAATACACGTAACAACCCTTTTGTGGTAGAAAACCTTACTTAAAAACTAATTACCGTCACATGCTGCATTAGTCTTGTTAGTTGATAGTGATCTTGTTTTAACACTTACCGCAGGTAATTAAACTGCGTACAAAGGTCATGTATCGGAAGTGCTAATATCACATTCCAGTGACGTTGCAAAATTCCTAATTGACAACAGTACTGAACAACACTTTTTTAGGAAACCAAATAAAAAATGTGGATGCTTTGGCTTGTGATCAGTTACCTTGATGGCAGCTAATGATTCTAAGTGCAGCTTAGAAAAACAATAGCTTAGCAATAACCTTATTTTGGTCAACACAGATGCATATATATACTACTACTAAATGGCGCGAAAGGAGCTCATTTAAAGCATTAGGGCTCTTTCACACGGCATGTCCGCTTTTTCATCCATCCGTGTACAGATGAAAAGGGGACATACCTTGATCCCTATGAGATTGCGGGTGTCAGAGGATGAACATTTCAGTAAAATGTTTTAACTGCTTGCTGACCAGTCACCGCAGTTATGCTGTGGGAGGTTGGCTTGGCTAAGCGAATCACCGTAGCTGTACGTCGGCTTGTACATGTTGATCTGTGAATGCCAATCGGCCAGCGGGGGAGACAATCAGGGTCCGCGATCGTTCCCTGCAGTGACAGAATGGCAATTTGCCAAAGTAAACAAGGCGGCAGCTCTCCGTTCTGACAGGGGTTCCCAAAAAAGTGTCAAAGTCTGTTAAGTGTCCAATATGTCTTCTACAATGTTGCAGTCCCACTAAAAATTGCTGATCATCGCCATTTCTAGTAAAAAAATATACAAATGCCATAAATCTATCCCCTATTTTGTAGACGCTATAACTGGAGATAGAGAACAGCAGGATCAACCAGGTTTTTTTGCACAATACAGAAAACTAATCTAATAGTGACTGAGTGAGTAGGAACAGCGTGCAATACAGAATTTCTTGATATTTTTTTGTTTTGTTTTTATAATGTGGGTTTAGTGACACTTTAATATATTGCTTGGGTAGTGTTTGCCTTCTCCTGATGGCCAATCCAATCAGATCTCCTTTCGGCCAATCAGGCGATGGGTCTCACGGCCCACTTCCTGATTGGCCAAGAGGAAAATCAGTGTTACAATAGCGGATATTAATTTGCTATTGCCACACATCTGGGTGGGCTTTAGGTGCAGTGATCTACTCCCCGGGCCCACCCTTTTGAAATCTTTTACAGCTACTGGCTCTAATCATGTGCTTAAAAAAAACCTGATTAGAATCCATGCATATGGCACCCTGCATGTAGGGGCTGGATGCATGAATGGGGGGGGGGCACCACTGATTAAAAGTAATAGAGGTTAAACACATGAATAAAACAGAACAAAGTACAGTATGTCCCTGCATGCCAAATACCATCCCCTCTGCATAAAAGTTTTGAAGTGTTGAACGTGTATGACTATTGCAACAATTTATTGATCGTTCTATACATGTAATATAAAAGGTTTTGATAATAAAAAAAATTATATTTTAATATACGTATCCCCTTCAATGCATGTTTTAAGGTGCTCTGATTGTCTAAAATGAGGTCCTTTATAGAGGACAGTTGAGATGACAGGCTATGGCCCATTATTTTTCTCTAGGCTAAAAAGGAGAGCTATGTGGATCCATTGGATTGTACCTTTTTGAGTTTGTGGGGGGGAGGGGACCAGTAGCCAAACAGGAATATCCATGGGTCCTTATGTGATATGAACAACTGTATTCAGAAATGTAAATGAGATGTCCTAGAACTGCTATGGAAGTGTTAAGTTGGTGCCCTCTAATTTTCTGAAGTTGGGCTTTAATGGGTATGGATGACTTTCATTGGACTTGCTCATTATGACATTGAAATTAGATGACAAGGCACTACTGTTACATTTGGGTATGACACATCACATTCCTAGGATGTCACATTGCATTGAAATCAGGATTCAGCATATTTTTACTGCCAACTGAATCTTGGCAGCCTGATTTGGCAAGAGTATGTGGCCAAACCCCCATTTGGGTTGCTGAATATAGTGGTTCACCTGTCACCCTGCCCAGCCAGATGTCCATCTCTTAGTCACTCAGAGACATAGAACAGTCTATAAGCTTTTTATTTATTTATTTATTTTTTTTTTATTGAGGGGATTGGACCTAGATGGGAAATAGGGAATTATGGGATGCCATTCAGTGCAATTTGTTTGGGATTTGTATATATACACTCCAGTATATACACTGCAGTCTTCTCTCCAGCACAAACTCTTGCCTAAGATCTCTTATATTTCACTCTTCCAACACTTCACTTGCTGCACTGTGTTACTCCTCCAGCACTTCACTTGCTGCACTGCGTTACTCCTCCAACACTTCACTTGCTGCAGACTGTTACTCCTCCAGACTAGCTATCACTGCATGGTTAGGCCTGACACTAATTCAGCCAGGCCTCAATTAACTGCCTTTTGTGGGCAGGGACCTCGGACCCCTGTGGTGTAGAAATAGTTCAGGTGCTAGATGTCCTCTGTTCAGCTACCATTCCCAGATAGCTCTCTTCATGCCCTGACAGACAGCCTGGCTGCAATAACCTCTCTCTACTGTCTTTCCCACAGTCCTCTCTTCTGGCTCTGCACCCATCTCGCACTGCAACCTCCCAGGTGTGCCTCTCCAGTCCTCCCGACTGTGCTCCACTCACCAGCCCTCCTGGCTGCCACCAGTTGTCCTCCCTGGAGACTCTTAGCAGTGTTCTCTCCCGCTGTCCTTTCCTTGCTCTCTCATGTGCCTCTCTTTCCAGGATCTCTTCACTCCTTCCAGATGCACCCGAGCCCCGGCCCAGCTTTAGGGTGTAGTAAGGGGCCAGCAAGCATACAATACCCCCTGCTTTGCTGATAAAAGCCTGCATTCCTGGTGTGCCAGAATTGTATATGTGGGATGAATGTTGGGGATCTGACTTTTGTTTAATGTACCCATATTGCAAAAAGCAAAAATATTCCTTTTTTATAATTTTTTTACATTTGACCCTGCAAAGCATTGCAACCGCGATCAGTGGATTGCTGATGCAATGCTCTGGAATCTGCAGACTCTAGCTTCTGCTAATGACCATACTGAAGTAGGAACCTTCTGCTACCAAGCTGGAAAAAATATCAATGGGCTACTAATGTAGTGACAAACACTTTTGCTCCATTGTGTACTACAGTCCCTCTATCGCAAATTCAAAGTTGACAGGAGCCAGCGATGGAGAAGTTGAAAACCTCCCAAATTCTGTAAGTGGTGGTGTTGGGGGGGGGGGGGGGGGGTGAGCTCTGTCCATGTTTAATGCTACATCCTAAATATGGGTGTATTTATGAACCAATATCAGGGATGTGGTGGTGTATACTGATTGTTGCCTCTGACATATGTTACTAAATATGGGTGTAACGGGAAACATGGTCTGAAAGGTGGCGTTCGCTGCTTAAAACTGAACTTCACCCAAAGGGGGAAGTTCCACTTGTTTGCATCCCCCACTGCCACCTTTGGCACTTTTTGGGGGGGAGAGTGAAGCAAGTACCTGGTTTTGCCAGGTATTCGCCTTGGCGATCTGACCTGGAAGTGGGAGCGATCTATAAAGATGTTCAGCCCCTCCTCATTCACAAAGCTTAGCTCAACTGAAGCCGGAAAGGCTTGACTGCTAATTTCCCTTATCTAAGATGCCGACGCCTGCACCCAAAGCTGTTTGAAGAATGGGCTCGGGTGCAGACAATGCTGGATCCCTGGACAGGAAAGTGTCCTTAAATTAAAAGTCAGCAGCTACCATGTTTGTAGCTGCTGACCTTTCATTTTTTAGCGGAGACTGGAGCTCCTCTTTAAAGTAACAGTTTGGAAAAAAGATTCTCAATAAGTGAATTTGTAGTAAACCAAGGTCAGCACTATGAACAGCACATGCTTCATCTTATCTTTTAGAAACATTTGCAGAGAGGAACATGCCAGAAGTCATTCCTGACTTCTCACTTAGTTTAATGGATGTCATGTTGTTCCAATGGCTTCAATGCAAACACATAACGAGAATAATGAGTGTTGACTTTCTTGATTTGTATACTTGTTTCTAGTCAGTAAATTTTAAAGATTTGAAGCCAAATGATCAGCACAATAACCAGGCAGCTAGAACATTTAGAAGGAGGTCAGCAATGGTAACCATCATATTTTTTTCAAGAAAAATTGACTGTAAGCTGGTATTAAGTAAAAATAATATTAGTGTTTGTGGGCAATTAAGATCATCTTAAAGCAAAGTTCCAGGTTGTTGTTTTTTTTTTAAACACCCCCGTAATAGTCTAATCGAATACATAACATACATGTCAATCCTATACAATACATAACAGATTTATTAATAAATTTAGGTTTTCTCATTCGTTTTCTTTTTACAATACTCGCTCTGCTCTCCTCAGCGAGCGCATTCCCATCTTCAGTGTGGGCATCTGAAGCCCACATGTTGCACCTTCCAGGATACAGTGTTGGCTACCCAGCATGCACCTCCTGATCTCAAGTGGAGGATGTCCATTGACTCCTGGGATTGATGACACTCAAATCCCTGGAGCCAATGGGCTGGCAGAAATTACATACCTCACAGCGGCAAGGTACAGTGGAAGCGGAGAATTCGCCTTCAAAATAAGGTACTTAAGATTACAGGAGAAAAAACAAGAAAAGCATCCAAGGAGAAATTGTACAGTGATCACGAACGTGGGGGTTCAAAGTGGCTAGAAGTAAGCCCCAAACATCTGTGTTTGCTAACCCTTGAAGAGTATGTACAGTCAAACCTTGTTTTTGGTTTTAGATAGAATAAGAAAGGATTCAAACATCTGTTAGTTAAATATTTGCTGTCTGTGGTCCATCAGAGAAATTTTATTTCACATTCTGCCCCAGAGATGCAATGGGAATTGAGAAGAAATCTCTACAAAGTGAGAGGAATTGCCCTTTGTCACCAGAACAGGTGTCCCAGTTGGACGATTTGCCCCCACCCCTTGTTGTGGTGACACCTTTGGGATTTTCACTTTCACTTTTGTTGTGGCGACAATTCCTTGCCACTTCATCTAAACTTAAAGAAGTTTTTGCATGCACTTTAATTATTTTTACAATCAATAAAGAAATCACATGGTAATATTAAATCACACAAAAAGTAAGAAATTGTATCCAAACAATGTTTCATGGTTTGTGTATCTATATTAGTGAATCCAGCTGATGTTATCTATACACAATATATGCAGGGTACAGATTCAGTATACCTACAATAACATTCACCTTTTCTTGTCTTACAGTTGGGAAGACGTCTCTTATCACGAGATTTATGTATGACAGTTTTGACAACACATATCAGGTAAACTATACATTTTGAGTCCCTGACTTTTAATACACAGACTAGTGTATAGCGCAAGATTTATAACCATTTATTGTACTGGTATATCAACCATGGATGTGAATTTTACACAATATCCTGATATAAAGGTGGATAACAAGGATGCTATTTTAAATGAAGTAACAAATGCAGATCCTTTTTTTTTTTTTGCAGCAAGGGGAAGTCATTTTGATAAATATATATTTAGAAAAAAGTAGGAAGAAATCTTTGACAAGATTTCTAACATTTTTGTAAATTAAATGATTGTTTGGAGCTGGTGAATGAGTAATAGGTTTCCTTGTATTTGATATGGAGTGATAAATTAAAGGGTGTATATTCTGAGTTAAAAAAACTGGTCTCATTTTAACACTCAATTAAAATAAAATAAAATTTGATCTTTAGGCTTGACCTAAAACTCTTGACCCGTACCCTTAGCTAAACCCTAAGGAAAACTCTCATACTTAAAGAAGAACTTCATGATAACCCCTCTTTTTTAACCCCTACTTTAGTGATGTTGTATTGTCCTCACTTTAAATACTTACTACCCCAGCCAATTCAGCATGTCCTGCTGTCCGATCCCATGCCGTCATCTTCTTCCATTACATCAATGGGTGGAGATTTTCTGGGTTTAGACAGCTGCCTCCTGATGACGTGCCCCCAGGCCGGCCCCCTTCATGAATGGGAGCTGTTGCCTCTTGAGATATGTGACTTGCATATCCCGGGAGGATCAAGAACTGCATCACATCATTCTAGCCTAGGCCAAAATGGGGGGCAGGTACTGTAGGGTTGGAGTAAAGTTCCACTTTAAAGTGTACCTGTGGTCAGGCTATGGATATTAATGTGTACTTTAATGCCTCTCACACTAAGGGCAAGTGTACTTTAAAGTGAACCGGGCTGTGCACATTCAGGCTGATAGCTAAAAAAAAAAAAACTTGCACAATCACTAATACAGCAAAAATTCCTCTAGCTGCCGCTTCCAATGTTGTGTGTTCCCACACACCTCCAAATATATAATCATAAATGCAGCACAGTTTATTTTTTAATTTTTTTATGGTAGATATAGTTTGACATTGTATATCCCCTACCTATCTATTTATGCATACATAAATTAACTGAAGCACTTTTATAGTCTAACTTTCTTTTTTGCTTTTGAATAGGCTACAATTGGAATAGACTTTCTGTCAAAGACAATGTACTTAGAAGACCGAACAGTGAGTATTTGAAGTTTGTATTACATATGTATGCACCCAAGAATAGGTATAGGGAGGCGAAAGGGGTTTGTAGGCAGGTTATGTGCAGGGGGGGGTGCAGTCCTTAAGATGTTTCTTCTGCTGCCTATCGTTGAGACCCTTTAAGATGTGTTGGTACACTTAACAACTGTAGGATGATCCTGCATGCATTTAGGGAATACTATAGGGGTGGTATAGTCGTGGGGGTGGTATATTTGCACAGATGCAGCTTAGATACGGGACAGGTACTGAGCAGGAGTGGGTCAGATGCAGTAACAGTTCAGTATAACAGTGTAGAGTCAGTAGGGGTACAGTATAAGTCTGGTAGAGGTGTTGTGTAAGGGTGATATAGACACAGTGGAGACCTGGGTGCCCTACTGCCCTTGGTGTCCTGTTCTCAGCGAATCAGTCTCTATTAACAATGTCAGTGCTGAGCAGATTGCCCTCTCATCAGATCTTGGGGTACGACTGCAGGAGGGTCCCATCAACCTTCTGAGGGGAAACCAGCATCCAATTCGCAATAGTGTGAACCCAGCCTGAAGAGAGTCCTTCTAATCTCAGCTTGTTACCTGTATAAAAGATCCCTCTTCACAGAAGCAATCAATTAATCAGATTCCAGTCTCTCCACCGTAGGCATGCGCACAGGGTGTGTCAGGTGTGCCCAGGCACACCCTAATTTTGAGGGACAGGGGACCTTAACTCTGCTGTGCTCAGGCAGCATTAAGAGCCCTGACTCAAGGGGGCGTGGCCGGACCGGGCAGGAAGATGGACGCTTGATCTCACAGCTCCAGCCACCTCAGGACAATCTGCCACCATTAGCGGAGAACCCATATCCCATTCACACCCGAAAGCATGGGAACAGCCTCTAGGAACACCTCAGCCTCCCGCTCCCATTCCCCGAGGGAACACACCACATCGCAGGGACAGATTATCCCGGAGATGTTCCGTACCGCCAGGGGAAACATGGCGCCCTCAATGACGTCGCACGCTCCTTTTCCTGCGCCAGATGACAACATCCAGTAATGGAGGACGTTACCTACACGTATGCCGCCACTGCAATGCAACACGACTTACGGAGAGTCTCCCAAACGACCGGACCCCGGGCCTGCCATCCGGCTCTTATAGATGCACGTCTCCCCAAGACACAGAGCCGCATCGACCCGCTATGAGGCCACCCAGCTGAATGGCGAAGTGAAGTCGAACTGTCACTTTGAAATTGGCAACAATCGGGGATTTCTCCCCTCGCTCGTACGCTTTAGCTTTGGACTTTCGGGCCTCCAGCCGCAACATTGCCATCGCTCTAGGCCCGGCATTCTAATTGGGGTATGTGTGTCTAATTACCAATTTCTTTCACAGGCCCCTGGAGTAGGCAGCAGGGTCCCGACCCGAGCGGTCACCACCGAATACCAACGATACACTGTCTTATGCTTTTTTTTTTTTTTTTTTTTCTCCAGGACGTTTTACTAGTTAGGATGTTGCCTGTTTTATTTTTAATGTTGGGATATACTGGGTTAGGGGTGTACGTATAGACCATAGGCTCATGCACATATAACACCGCTCCTCCTACTCTCATTTAGCTACTAGATACATGTGTCGATATCTGTGCGGGCCACAGGGCCCTACGAGATCCAAACGGGGATCATCCTGACATGATCTTGACGGATATCTGCATTTAAGAGTATAAAGAGATAGGTGGCCAATACAGGGTATAGGTCTCAGGCTGCACAATGGCATTGAATGTTGCCCCGAGACTCTGGGACACACAGCTTCCCCTGGGAGCTAGATGAGCTTGGTGCCCTAGAAAATGGCTAAACTCCATAGGAATGGGTATTTCTCCCTCTGTATTTAACTCTATGGTTTTTGCCCTGGGGTGGCCCCTTGAAGGTAGCTATCTTTCATTGTGTTGCATCACACACTACTACAGAACTGGTGCTGATAGATTGGTCTTGGCCTCCTGCACAGACCTAGGTCAACCCCCGCACAGTGGTGGAACGAGGTCCCGCAGCCCCTCTGGTTGTGTAGAGACCCGCAACACCCTGTAAACTACCGATTGGCATTAGTCTCTCTAGGTGACTGGGTTACACCCTCTCATCTAATCGGTTATTCTTTATATCTACAAAACTTTATACCTGTCCCTTTTTAACGGACCCCTCCCTCCCCCATATTAGTGTGTGGTCGGTCCACCGTTTACCCCTGTACCCCCCCCCCCACTGCCCTACACGATGCAGACCTCGTCCTCCGCTCAACACCCCAACGGAGGGAATAGGACGCCCCCGCACCTCAAGTTATACTCAATAAACGCACGTGGCTTGAACACACCTGAAAAACGTTCCAGGCTATTATACTCGCTCTGGAAAGAGAAACCACATATGGTTCTGATCCAGGAAACGCACTTTAGAACTGACAGTGTTCCTAAACTGACCGACCGCAACTTTCCGTCGGGTTATCACGCTCCGAATGACACTGCTAAATCCAAAGGGGTATCCATCCTGATCTCCAGAACTTGCCCCTTTCAGGTAAATGAAATACAAAAGGATCCCCAAGGCAGGTACCTCTTCCTGAAAGGCACACTGAACAATGCACAGTTTACAATAGCAAACGTTTATGCTCCCAACTCAAAACAAGTGGCCTTTTTCAGACAGATGCTCTTTCAACTAACGGCCTTCCAGGCAGGCGTGCTAGTGCTGGGAGGCGATTTTAATGTACCACTGACACCATCCCTTGACACATCCAATGGCTCCACATGTTTAACGTACAGAGCCCTAAAAGCGATCAAGACTCAACTGACCACCCTTACCCTACATGACACGTGGCGCACCCTGCACCCCACCACGAAGGACTTCACATACTTCTCCCCCCTACACCAGAAATACTCTAGGATAGACCACTTCTTTCTCACGCAAAATAACCTCACTGTGCTGGTGGGTGCTACCATTGAGCCGATGCTGCTCTCCGACCACCACCCGATCACAGTGACACTTTCGCTCCATTCCAATCAACCCAGGTCACCAATATGGAGGCTGGACGATACACTCCTCCTAGATGAAGCAACCATACAACACATCTCGGACGTTCTAACCAACTACTTTAACGAAAACACAAAAGAAGACTCATCCCCCACTTTAACCTGGGCCGCACACAAGTGTGTGGTGAGGGGGGAATTCATGTCACTAACAGCAAAACGATCGAGACTCAGGCGCACACGCATTACAGAACTGACGAATAGGGTCAAAACTCTTGAGAGAGCACATAAATTATCGCTAGCGACGCGCACGCAGGAAGACCTGATAACCGCTCGGAAAGACCTCCTAGAGGAACTCCAGAAAACAATGACCCGTAAATTTACACTGACGCACAAACTCTTTTACGAGTTCGGGAACAAAACAGGTAAGCTTCTTGCCTCCGCCCTGCAGAAGCGGAAATCGGCACACACTATCAATGCCCTGACCTCCCCGTCGGGGGCGACGATTACTAAGTCAGACGACATAGCGGACCAGTTTGTACGCTTTTTCACGAATCTCTATAACAGGGATCCTCAAACTATGGCCCTCCAGGTGTTGTAGAACTACACATCCCATGAGGCATTGTAACAGACTGACATTCACAGACATGACTAGGCATGATGGGAAATGTAGTTCCTGAACAACTGGAGGGCCGTAGTTTGAAGACCCATGCTCTATAACATACCCAAACCGGCGAACACCCCACAGACCACGGAGAGGTCCACGCTTATTGATCAATTTCTGGAAGACTATTGCCCGAGAATTGACCCTACCACGGACTTGACCAGCCTACACTCCCCAGTGACATCAGAGGAAGCAACCCGGGCGTTAAAACAACTGAAAGCAGGCAAGAGTCCGGGACCGGATGGTCTTCCGGCCAGTTACTATAAAGCCTTTACCCACTTACTAATACCACACTTCATTACAACTTACAACGCCCTTCCAATGGACCTGACCTGCCCGGACAACGGACTTACTAGAGCCTAACATTTCCTGATCCCTAAGCCGGGAGTAGGACGCCCAACTGTATCTAACTACCATCATGCCAGATAACGTATTATCTCAGACTACTGAATGATGCGACTTATAACTATACGCGAAGATCCTGCCCAACTGACTACAGCCCCTATCCCTGACCTAATGTTCATTAAAACTATACTACTGTTTTCTTTAACAGGACTACTGGTCCTTTCCTCTGACCTTTTTCAACAACAAAGTGGGTTTGTCCCTGGACGGGAGGCCAAGGCAACACAACCAAAGCCCTCAACATACACCACTGGCTGACGTCGTCGCGCTAACAGGGGTTTTCTTCTGTATCCTTGGATGCGGAGAAGGCGTGTTTGACAGGGTGGCGTGGGGACTTCTATATGTTGGCTGTCCTGCACAAAGTAAGACTGCCGACCAGAACCCATACAATTTGATCTCAAGCGCTATATTCCGTCCCCACTTCCAGAATCAGAGTTAATGGCGCCCTGTCGGACGCCTTCTCCATATCCAACGGTACACGCCAGGGTTGACCCCTTATCCCCATTATCTTCGTCCTCTCTGCTGGAATCCCTTCATCCTAGCGTCAGGTTAGACCCTATCCACTCAGATGCTTAAGCTTCACATCATCTATTATTAAGGCATTTGTTAACAGGTCCCGGGTAAGCTGGCCGGGTGCACAAACTGGCCGCATACGCAGACGACGTCCTAATGTTTCTCTCGGATCTATAACTACGCTGCCCAATCTCCTGAAGGACTTTCGATTTTTTAAATCACTCTCGAATCTCCAAATCAACTTTGAAAAATCGATAGCCCTGAACATCACCCTCCCAGACTCAGTAGTCTCCCTTTGCAAACAGAACTTCCCATTCAAATGGGCTGCTGACTCCATTACCTATCTAGGCATCAAAATCCCTCATGACCTGAAAGACTTATATTCCTCCAACTTTCTGCCCGCTCTCCAGACCATCAGAGAAGACTTGGTGGACTGGAAAAAGGGCAGACTATCATGGTTTTTCGTAGGGCGGCAGCCCTGAAAATGAATGTCCTCCCGCGTCTACTGTACATCTTACAGGCCATCCCGATAGCCTTACCTCAGGCCATTCTTTAAGCTTTTAAGAAAAGCTGCAGAACCTTTTTGTGGGCAGGACGCCCACCCAGGCTAAGTTGGGATAACTCATAAGACCGAAGCTGAAGGGCGGTCTGGGGCTACCTGACTTAGAACTGTATCACACAGCTTGCCATCTTGTGAGGGTAGCAGACTGGAACCAGCAGACTAGGGACAAGGACTGGGTCAATATAGAAAATGCTTTCCTCAACTACCCGATCTCCCACATTCCCTGGGTTTCACCCCGCTCGATCCCGACATCTTGCATCAATCACCCATTCATTGGCCCCACCCTTCACAAGTTCAAGTCAGCTTGTCGAGCTCTTAAAGTCTCCCCCCATCACCGGCCCCATGACACCTCTTCGGCGCAACCCTGACTTCATACCCGACATACCGATTCAGACCAGGATACTCGATTTACAACCCTGAGGCTACATGCCTCTCAATTCTTCCACCACGGCACTCTCCTCACATATCAAGAGATGGTTGCTCTTTCCCCTATCTGAAATGGTCCATTTCAAGTACCTTCAGTTAAAACATTTCTTTGATAGTGCCCAGTCCCCATCGGTGTGGTCTAGAGACCTTACACATCTGAAACAAATCCTTGCGTCTCAAGAACCCCAACGACACCTGATCTCCACATTCTATTCCATGCTAATCTCCACAGTTGTCCCCCCACCAATATCCGTAACAGCTGGCAGGGAGACCTGTCCCTTACCTTATCTACTGACACAGATTGGGAGACAATCTGGGAACACACACACAAAGGCTCTATCAATGTCTCCGCACAGGAGAATAGATACAAACTCAGCACGAGATGGTACAGGACCCCAGATAAGCTGCACAAAATCTTTCCCACGGTCTCTCCCTTGTGCTGGAGATGTGGCGAGGAGCCGGGGTCTCTCCTCCACATCTGGTGGGACTGCCCTGCCATACAGCCTTTCTGGAAAGAGGTACACAAACGTATTATAGACATCACCACCAATCACATTGAGTTCACCCCAGCGCAATACCTATTACATCATTCAGTCCTCCCTAGATCGCAATATCGCAAGTCCCTGACACTTCATTTAATAAACGCAGCCACCCAATGTGTCCCTCTCCGCTGGAGATCGACAACACCACCTACATTACAAGATTGGCACTCCCGAGTCAATAAAATTGAAGACATGGAACGGCTGATCCACCAAACCACCAGAGATACTCATGAAAAATTTAGATTCAGTGGGCTTGTTGGTCAATTATCGAGAATCACTGGACACACATCCCACTGCCAACCCCTCTTGACCCCCACAGGTACCCGCCATGGACCCCGTTTAACTTGGTGCTCTGCCACAAAGTCAACTACCCCCTCCCCCTATCCTCACCCTGACCCCGACCGACCACACTTCCCCTGCGTTCCACTCCAGTGGACCGCAACTATCCTCTCACCCCTGAAACGCACAAGATAAACTCAATTTCCTGCACAGGGTATGACACGAGGAGAGACCTGTATAACACTACGCACATGCCCCCTACCAGACAATGGGGGGAGGGCTATGACACATATGCTAATTACGTTCAAAGATCAAAATTTTTCCCGCCCGTGGTGAGCCGCCGGGGTTGCGGCCCATGACAAGATACCCGCCCCCCCTCCTCCGTCCACAGAGTGTACCCGATAGGGGTGGATGGGCTGGGGGAGGCTCTCTATTAGCTTCCTCATGTAGTGCAGGAGCCCACCCCGGTTGCTACCATGGAAGTTAAAAGAAGAAAGACAAGACTTCCCCACTCCCTTGGCCTCCCCCCCATTCCCACTCACGTTGGAGGTTTACACGGTCCCCTACTCCAAGCACCACTCAATGGATGGGATTTCATGTACTTATTTTTCTATTCTGTGAGGTCTGTTGTGCTTCTCATGGCCTTTCGTATGTGTTCGACAAGATGTTACAGATGTTTCTTTGAAAACCGTTCACTGTTTACCGCTGTCATGCTACCCCAATTTTGCATTACTGTATGTAACTCTTATTTTATAAACTCAATAAATTGTTTAAAAAAAAAAAAGAGCCCTGACTCAAAAGCGGGACCGCCAGCGTGCCTAACAATAAGTGAATATCCGTGACACCACCCCTTGTGACGTTAATGACCCAGCATGCCCTCAGTCAATAACATCACAAGGAGGCGGGTTCACCAGGTGACAACACCAGGTGGCCCCCCGCCCCTTAGTTATTAAATAGCAGGATCTGGGGACCGCCTTGTTAAAGGGGGCTTCGAGATTCCGATAAGCCCCCTTTAACAGCACAGATTCCCCCGTATCCCCCGGTTCCCCCCTCTTTCCCTCCCCTGCAGCGCTTCCCTGTATCCCCTGGTTTCCCCCTCTATCCCTCTCCTGCAGCGCTTCTGGCTTCCCTACTCTCCTCTCCCTCCAGGTATTGCTGCAGAGATTTTTTAGGAAGAGTGGGGGAAAGGGCCAGTAAATATGTAACTTACCGGCCCGTTCCCTTTTATCATGAGTGATCGGTACTATGTGTTTGATCTTTGGGGTGCACACCCTATTACAATAGGCTGCGCACACCTATGCTCTCCACCATGGTCAAGACCAAGCAGCTGTCCAAGAATGTCAGGGACAAGATTGTAGACCTACACAAATGTTTCAACTCCTTTCAAACTCGACATGAAGCGTCAATTTTGAAGCAAAGTGATGCTAACACTTCATGTTTTGATAATGTAAACAGCACTGTGAGCTGTCCATATTATCAACTGAATAGGCATTTGAGGAGAGTTAAAAAAACAACGCCTGCTTTCAATGCCAGTGTGAACTAGGCCTAAAATTGGCGGAATAAGAGGATAGTTGGGGAGCTGTCATGGTTGGAACCATCAAGGACAAAATATTATTTATCTGATTTTATACACACAATTGCATTAATAAATGTCCCATTTCTTTTCCCAGTATGGCCAACAGTTTTCAATAATCATAGATGGCTCTAAGCTTTGTGAGGTCTTAGGCAAAACTTGACATGGGGCCCCACTCACTCCCATGATGGGAAAAAGAAATCAAGGACAAGAGCCTCTTCCCCACAACCCTGGTAGGTGGTTGTAGAGGGTCTGTGGGCAGGGGGCTTATTGGAATCTGGAAGCCCCCTTTAACAAGGCAGTCCCCAGATCCTGCTATTTAACCACTTCCCAACCGCCGCATGTAGATTTACGTCGGCAGAAGGGAACGTTAAGGCAGAAGCATGTATATATACGTGCCTGCCTTTGCGCGGGACGGGGGTCCGATCGGGACACCCCCCCCCGCGCTACATGCGGCGGTCGGAAACCCGCGGGGAGCGATCCGGGACGAGGGCGCGGCTATTCGTTTCTAGCCGCCCGCTCGCGATCGCTCCATGGAGCTGAAGAACGGGGAGAGCCGTATGTAAACACGGCTTCCCCGTGCTTCACTGTGGCGTCTGCATCGATCGAGTGATCCCTTTTATAGGGAGACTCAATCGATGAAGTCAGACCTACAGCCACACCCCCCTACAGTTGTAAACACACACAGGGAACACACACTGAGGAAAAAAAAAATGTTATATATGTTTTTGGGGGATATTTATTATAGCAAAAAGTAAAAAATATTGCATTTTTTTCAAAATTGTCGCTCTATTTTTGTTTATAGCGCAACAAATAAAAACCGCAGAGGTGATCAAATACCACAAAAAGAAAGCTCTATTTGTGGTGAAAAAAGGACGCCAATTTTGTTTGGGAGCCACGTCGCACGACCGCGCAATTGTCTGTTAAAGCGACGCAGTGCCGAATTGTAAAAACGCCTTTGGGCATTTAGCAGCATATTGGTCCGGGGCTTAAGTGGTTAATAACTAAGGGGCGGGGGCCACCTGGTGTTGTCACCTGGTGAACCCGCCTCCTTGTGACATCATTGACTGAGGGCATGCTGGGTCATTGACGTTACAAGGGGTGGTGTCACCGATATTCACTTATTGTTAGGCACGCTGGTGGCCCCGCTCCTGAGGCAGGGCTCTTAATGCTGCCTGAGCACAGCAGAGTTAAGGTCCCCTCTCCCTCAAAACTGGGGTAATGCATTGGGTAAGTTAGGCGGCTGCGAGGCCCCTGTGAGTGCGAGGCCTTAGGCGACCGCCTAATTAAAGAGCCGCCTCTGGCAATAATAACTTTTACTTTCCCTGTTTAACATATGATGATTCTCTTTACATTATAAATGAAATGGCTGAATAAAATGTTACACTGACATAAAGATTTTATGTAAGGCTCTCTCTATGTAGCCAACACAATGGAGTCTGCAAATTCATTTAATTTGTTTCAACAAATGAAATTAAGGATTTCCTGACACAAAGGGGAATTCTTGGCATGTGTAAAGCCTCCATATGCTTTGGCTGGAACGATTGAGTGCTGTGTTAAATTCAGGGTGCCAAATAACAAAAGGCCAACCCTATGTGTACTGTAACTGGGAGGGAAAAATCATTGTAACAGACGGTCTACAGGGCTCAGCTACCACAGGCTGGAAGTTAATAGTATAGGCATAGGCCTACAACAATTCGCCGTCTTGTTGGTCTTACTGAATTATGTAAGAATCCATACTAAACATATTGGTTAGAGCTTTGAAAAAATCAAAGTTGACTTATGCCTTGTTGTTATGGCTCACTGCACATGTTGTCTTTTCCTTAAAATTTATGAGCAACAATCCCAAGGCACGTTTCCTTTTTTTTGTGTTATTCCCTGCTAAATAAAATATTTAACAAGATGCTATCACTGACACAGTGATCCCTACCTCTTGGGGAGTTAAAGTAGCAATAAACTCAAAGGGCCAGATTCCCGTAGAATTGCCGCTGGCGTAGCGTAAGCCATTTACACTACGCCACCGCAATTTAACAGAGCAAGTGCCGTATTCCCAAAGCACTTTCTCCGTAAGTTGCGTCGGCGTAGTGTAAATGGCTCTGCGTATCCCCGCGTAATTCAAAGGGGGCGGCTTGTATTTAAAAATTAAGTGCGCCCCCCAGCGCCGATCGAACTGCGCATGCGCCACGGCCTCAAAATAGCCCAGTGCGCATGCTCCGCTCCACACGTCGGAAAAAGTGAATGAAACCGACGTGAGCGTCGTTTACGTAAATCCCTCTTCGCAAATGACTTAGTAAAACGACGTAAACGACGGAAAAAGACGACGCTGACCCGACACCATACTTGACATGGCAACGACGGAACTTCGTAAGGTTGCCCTTCATATAGCAGGGGTAACCTTACGCGTACGAAAACAACGTAAACGACGACGGGACGGCATAAAAACTTTCGGGAATCGTCGGATTAGGCTCATTTGCATAGGCAAATAAGAAATCATCGTAAAGGCCACCTAGCAGCCAGCGATGTCATTACATCTACGATCCGACAGTGTAATTGTTTTACACATGTCGGATCTTCACTGTATCTATGCGTAAGTGATTCTAGGAATCACACGCATAGATACCCAGTAAAAAAAACAGAGATATGACGGTGTTTCCTACGAAACGCCGGCGTATCTGTATCTCTAGTTGCCGGACTGACAACTCATGAGCGCCCCGGGCAATAGGAGATTTTGAGGCCCCCAGGCAATAGGAGATTATGAGGGCCCCGGGCAATAGGAGATTATGGGGCCCCCAGGCAATAGATTATGGGGCCACACAGTATACACACAGTATACATACACACACAGTATACACACACAGTATACATACATACACATACACACACAGTATACATACACACAGTATACACACAGTATACATACATACACATACACACACAGTATACATACACACATTGAGAAGGTACTGGAGAGGCAGGGCAGTTATAATCTTGGTATTTTTAGACCAAAAAGATGTTGGTAAGGGACATTTCAGGGACAGATGTAAAAAAAACTGATTTTTACATACTTTCCCTGGTTTTACTGAGGCTGGCAACCCTGATGGGCACGCTAGTGGCATGGGGCCCTCAGGCAGTGCCAGAGTGCCCGAATGGTCAGTCCCCCCCTGGATATATGAGAAGTCCAGGTGCCATCCCTGGCCATGCTACTATTCTATATCCAGGGCTTTATGGCCTGCCTTTACCTTGGGTTATATGAGTGCATACACAGGACTCAAGCACTAAATAAAATGGAGAGGTCTGATCACTAAAAGTTGTGGTAGTAAACTAGCTTATACAACATAACTTTCATTATCTTGTCTCAGGTCAGACTGCAACTCTGGGACACCGCTGGTCAAGAGAGGTTCCGTAGCCTCATCCCAAGCTACATCCGAGACTCTACTGTGGCTGTGGTAGTTTATGACATCACAAGTGAGTACTTTTTCTGTGCTTCCCAATAAATGTAGACAATTCTAATGATAATTACTTATAAACTGAACAACGTCAAATTTTATTGAGTGATTATAAACTTTATATTTTACTGGGGCATTGAAGGCTTTAGAAGAATATACCAGGCCCTGGTCTCAAAAAAGTTGAAAACCACTGCTCTAGGGTGCAGGATGCTTCCAGGGACTAGGCCATGCGTTTTAAGGTTATTACTTCTTTTCTAAGGCCTCGTACACACGAGGGGATATGTCCGCTGAAAACGGTCCGATGGACCGTTTCAGCAGACATCTCCGATCGTGTGTATGGGCTAGCGGACAGATTTGTCCACCCGACAGATTTCAAAGCATGCTTTGAAATCTATCGGGTGGAATCCGTCCGCCCGACATGTCTGCTGGTTAGTACACTTACCAGCAGACATGTCGTCCTGCACCGCCGCCGCGCCGCCGCCGAATGGATTTGGCGCATGCGCGGAAGTGTTTTACTTCCTGGTGCGGTGACGTGGCGGCGTCAACGTCACCGCCACGTCACCGCGCCGTCCGCCGGCGGGGAATTTGATCCGATGGTGTGTACACGCCATCGGATCAAACTCCAGATCGGACATATCCGATGGAAATGGTCCGCGGACCGTTTTCATCGGATATGTCCGATCGTGTGTACGAGGCCTTAGTCTTCTGAAAAATACTAGAGGCCCAATTGTCTTGCTGGTTCAATAGAGTATCTTTAACCACTTCAGCCCTGGACCATTTCGCTGGTCAAAGACCAGGCCACTTTTTGCGATTCAGCACTGTGTCGCTTTAACCACTTAAGACCCGGACCTTTAGTCAGCTAAAGGACCCGGCCAGGTTTTGCGATTCGGCATTGCGTCGCTTTAACTGACAATTGCGCGGTCGTGCGACGTGGCTCCCAAACAAAATTGGCGTTCTTTTTTTCCCAACAAATAGAGCTTTCTTTTGGTGGTATTTGATCACCTTCTGCGGTTTTTATTTTTTGCACTATAAACAAAAATAGATTTTTTTTTTTTTTTTTTAAATGCAATATTTTTTACTTTTTGCTATAATAAATATCCCCCAAAAATATATAAACAAATATTTTTTTCCTCAGTTTAGGCCGATATGTATTCTTCTACCTATTTTTGGTAAAAATAAAATCGCAATAAGCTTTATCGGTTGGTTTGTGCAAAATGTATAGCTTTTTCAAAATATGGGGTTAGTTTTCTTGCATTTTTATAAAAAAAAATGTTTTTTACTACTAATGGCGACGATCAGCAATTTTGTTTCGTGCCTGCGACATTATGGCGGACACTTCGGACAATTTTGACACATTTTTGGGACAATTGTAATTTTCACAGCAAAAAAATGCATTTAAATTGCATTGTTTATTGTGAAAATGACATTTGCAGTTTGTAAGTTAACCACAAGGGGGCGCTGAAGGGGTTATGTGTTCCCTAATGTGTGTTTACAACTGTAGGGGGTGTGGTGTAGGTGTGACGTCATCGATTGTGTCTCCCTATAAAAGGGATCACGCGATCGATGACGCCGCCACAGTGAAGAACGGGGAAGCCGTGTTTACACACAGCTCTCCCCCTTCTTTAGCTCCGGGGACCGATCGCCGGACTCCAGCGGCGATCGGGTCCACGGTCCTGATCCCGGAGCTTAGGACTGGGTCAGGGGAGTGCGCTGCGGGCGCGTGCTCATGACCCACGGCTGGGTACTAGTACAGGACGTACCTGTGCCCAGCCGTGCCATTCTGCCGACGTCCATGTGCAGGAGGCGGTCCTTAAGTGGTTAACTGACAATTGCGCGGTTGTGCGACGTGGCCCCCAAACAAAATTAACGTCCTTTTTTTCCTACAAATAGATATTTCTTTTGATGGTATTTGATCGCCTCTGTTTTTTTTTTTTTGCGCCTTTAAACAAATATAGATTTTTATCGGGACTGCGACATTATGGCGGACACATCGGACAATTTTGACACATTTTTGGGACCATTGTCATTTTTACAACGATCAGTGCTAGAAACGCTGGAGTTCGCGTACTAACCAGCAGACATATGGGTCTGACGGGTTCCCAGCAAACAGATTTTTAAGCAGGCTTTAAAATCTGTCTGCTGGCCAAATCCGTTGGATCGCCCGTACACACGATCGAATCTGTCTGCTGAGACGGTCTGTCAGACCATTTTTAACAGATAGATTTGATCGTGTGTACGCGGCCTCACTGTAGGGGGGATGGGCTTTGTGTGACAGAGCGGGGAGATGCTTGTTTACATAAGCATCTTCCCGCTCTATCTCTCCGTGAGATGATCGTGGGTATTCCCGCGGCGATCAAGTCCACGGGACCCGCGGTCAGATTTACGGAGAAGGCGGCAGGAACCGTACCATTTTGACAATGTAAAAAGTTGTGAGATGGTCCTTAAGCGGTTAATGTCACTGATTGGGTGTACTGATTTCACTCTGACTTTTCTGACCTGCATGCTTGTTCCATGTCTGTGATTTAATAAGTACTGAATCCAGCCAGTTAGGCAATATGCACTTTAAGAAGGAGATCATCATACGAACTCTTTCAATTTTGTTCTCACTACTGGTTTTCTTTAAATGTATTGGCTCGATTTTCATGTCTTACAATTCTGTACAAAATATAAACTGTAAAAATGTATACTTTAAATAAAACAGAAGGACATCATTGAATTTAGTGTGACAATCAGCTTTCAGCCTGGGACTAGAATAAACCTGGATAGAAATACACGGCAGGCGCTGAGGCTTTTATACTGGATATAATTAGGGAAAATGTAAATCTGCGGTGTTCACACAATAAATGTGCTGCCATCTACTGGAGCTCATAGATACTGCATTGTGCATGACTATCAGCTGGAGACCCCCTGCGGGGCAAACTCGTTTTGCTAATCAGTAAAAACACTATTAGCCCATTAGATAATTAACAGTAGTAATTAACAGGTCTTTAACGTCTTGTTAGCAAGATGTGTTTCCTTATCACATTGGTAAGAGTTGTGTTCACAGATCTGAGAATGTGTGAATGGGAGAAGAACACATAATACACTTTTGTTTATAAAGGGTTCCATTTCAAATTCATGCAATATTTTCCTATGCCTTTCTTGACACATCTACTTATCTAGCCTGGCACGCAGAATACTTCAAATACATCTAGCTAAAATAGGTAATTTTCACCCCTTTTCCCATCCCTTTAATTGATTTCATGGTGTTTACCACAGTTCACATTCCTTTCTCTGATTTCATGGGATTCACTGATGCAGTTTTTTCAGTCAAGGCAGCCTTTAAAATTGTGCACAATCTTGAGGCACCCCAATCAAAAATGTAAAAAAAGAAAAACTAATAGTTTTACATATCATAGCAACATCCACACACATAAAACACCCAACATTAGAGGTGATTTATTTTTCCAAAGCAAGCGCACCTTTGCTTATTGGTACTGACTAGTATTCCAATGTTTCTGCTAATGTGACCTCTAATGGAGAGTGGCAAGGGAGGGCAAACAAGAATCCTGTGCGGGTGTCCGACGTCGTTCTTATCAACTGATGACATCATTGGATGCCGGTGGCTAGAAGGTTGTTATGGTGCACAATGAAAACCTGTGGCTTTGTTTAACTAAGACAGTCTTTATCCACCAGTTGGCTTCTGTGCAATTTTTGGGCACATTTTATGCATTTTGCCAAGACACCCCTATAGATACCCAAAGGCATTCCAGAATGCCTGCGCACCCTGGTTGAAAAAGGCTGCACTGATGTACCTGTCCCTTTAACTGATTTCATGGCATTCACCACTGCTACCATCCTCTTCCCTGATTTTATGGCCTTCACCACTGTTCCAATCCTCTTCCCTGATTTCATGGCCTTCACCACTGTTCCAATCCTCTTCCCTGATTTCATGGCCTTCACCACTGTTCCAATTCTCTTCCCTGATTTCATGGCCTTCACCACTGTTCCCATTCTCTTCTCTGATTTCATGGCATTCGCCACTATTTCCATCCTCTTCCCTGATTTCATGGCATTCACCACTGTTCCCATCCTCTTCCCTGATTTCATGGCATTCACCACTGTTTCCATCCTTTTCTCTTATTCCATGGCATTTACCACTGTTCCAATCCTCTTCTCTGATTTCATGGCATTCATCGCTGTTCCCATCCTCTTCCCTGATTTCATGGCATTCACCAATGTTCCCACCCTCTTCCCTGATTTCATGGCATTCATCACTGTTCCCATCCTCTTCCCTGATTTCATGGCATTCACCACTGTTCCCATCCTCTTCCCTGATTTCATGGCATTCACCACTGTTCCCATTCTCTTCTCTGATTTCATGGCATTCGCCACTATTTCCATCCTCTTCCTGATTTCATGGCATTCACCACTGTTCCCATCCTCTTCCCTGATTTCATGGCATTCACCACTGTTCCCATCCTCTTCCCTGATTTCATGGCATTCACCACTGTTCCCATTCTCTTCTCTGATTTCATGGCATTCGCCACTATTTCCATCCTCTTCCCTGATTTCATGGCATTCACCACTGTTCCCATCCTCTTCCCTGATTTCATGGCATTCATCACTGTTCCCATCCTCTTCTCTGATTTAATGACATTCACAACTGTCCCCAACTTTTTCTCAGATTTCATGCCATTCACCACTGTTCCCATCATTTTTCATGATTTAATGGCACTCACCACTGTCCCCATCCTCTTCTCTGATGTCATGCCATTCACAACTCTGTTCCCTTTTTCTTTGATTTTATGGCATTCACCATTCTTCCCATTCCTTTCACTGATTTCATAGCATCCATCGTTGTACCCATCACTATTACTGATATCAGGAAGTCCCAGCAAAAATAAATACAATAGAATGGTATATATAATTCCAGTTTTGTCAATCAGGAGATTCTATTGTCTTAGTAAAATTTCAATCAGTTTAGACTGTTTGGCATTTCCATTCACAAAAACCAATTGATTAAAACAGAACAGTTGGTAGCTTCCGATCATCTTTCTGAATTGCATCAATACAGGGAAATGTGCAATTGGTCCTATACAACATGACTGCTTTCAACATGTGTTTAACTATTCAATAAGCCTAAATGGTTACTTGATGCATGTATGGCCAGAATTCAATTTACCAACAGCTACAAAGGAGATAGGGCCTCCCTGAAGAATTCATTCAATCTGTAACTGGTCAGGTAGGCCCCCAAACTGTATAACTGCTAGGAAATCTAAAGAAAATTGTACAGTGAGATTGCAAAATAAAAGAAAGAGTAGGTGGTCTTTGACCTCTGTGGTCGCAGAGATTTTGTAACCTACTAAAAATCCTCTGCGTGTGGTAACAACATTTCTGGTGTGTGTTGTCTATCCCCAAGGCTCCATTCACAATTGTGTGACTTGAATGAATGAATGAATGAATGAAAACTTATATAGCGCGGCACATGCGAACTGAATCGCCTCTGGGCGCTTGTTGTTCCAGTCTCCTTTAATATCAAAAGAGAAAAGTCTTGACCTTTTTCCTAAATGCTAGGTGGTTCTCCTCCAACCGAATGCTGGTTGGTAAAGCGTTCCATAGTCTGGGACCTTGGATCGCAAATCTTCTCTCTCCTTTGGACTTGAAGTTGGCTTTCGGAACCTGGAGCAGGTTCTGATTCGTGGATCGCAAAACGCGATTTGGATTATGCGCTTTTATTAATTCGCATAAGTAAAGGGGGGCACTCTAGTGGACACATCTATGGGTAAGACAGAGAGCTTTAAAAGCAATTCTGTCTTTGACTGGCAGCCAATTGAAGGGATCTCAGTGAAGGTGAGATGGATTCAACCAGGGTTTTTTCCCAGTCACAAGTCTGGCGGCCGTATTCTGAACGACTGTGCAGACGAGCGATTTGGTACTTGGGGAGGCCGAGGTCAAAAGGGCATTGTAAAAAAAGCACTAATCCAGCCTGGAGTTTACAATAGCTCCCACCACGACCGCTAGGTCTTCTTTAGGGATGAACGGAGTGAGTCTGCGTAGTAGGCGCAGTAGATGGTGAGATCCGCTGACCACTGATCCTATTGTGCGTCCATTGTCATAAAGGAGTCAAAAATGCACCCCTAGGCTTTTGACTTATTGGCGCTAGGGGTGATGAGTTTGCCCAAAATAGGCGGGGGGGTCCACGCTGTTGAAAGTTGATTCCTACAGTGCTTGGCGTGAAACAGCAGAAGTCCTGTTTTCGCGGGGTGTCCATTGAGTTTAAGATAACTCTTTGTCATCCAATCCTCTATCAAAGAGAGGCATGTCGGTGGCTAGATTGAGGTGGTGATCCTGTCTGTTGCAGATGCGGAAGTCTTTATACAGTTGCGCTTCTGTCATTTTCTGGGCACATATGAGTGATAAAGCAGTTTTTGGCTGCTAATAATCTCAAAAAGAGGACAAAGGTCCCAGATGTTAAATAGCACACTGGTGAACAGGCGGCACTGATCCTTGAGGGACTCCGCATGTTACTGTGCGTTTTTCAGACGTAAATGGTCCTAGCTTCACTGTTTGCGATCGGTTTTCCAAAAAAGAGGAGAACCAAGATAAATCGCTCTTCTGCGACCCTGGCTACTTCAGTAAGCCGAGTCAGTAACAGATTGTCTACAGTGTCAAAAGCTGCACTTAGGTCCAACAGGACCAGGAGACAAGATTCTCCTTCGTCTCTGCGGCCTTGAGAACATCGTCCCATACTTTTAGCAATGCTGTTTCCGTCCCATGTCCGGGACGGAAGCCTGATTGCAATGGATCAAGTAGCTTGTGGGTCCCATCCTCTTCTAGATGCTGTTGCAGCTGGTTGTACCACTACTTGTTTCCATTATCTTAGAGAATACGTTGAGGCTTGTTATGGGACGGCGGTGGAGTGGGTCCTTGGGGTCCAGGGAGGGTTTCTTCAGGATGGGTTGGATTATACCCTCTTTCAACTGTGAGGGCACTATGCCCATCCAGGAAAGACTGGTTGATAAGCTGCGTAATGGGAGGAGCCAGGATGTCGGCGCATTCCCTTCAGCAGTTTTGTGGGGATAATGTCATTTGGCGCTGCGCCATTGCGCAGAGTACAAATGACATTTTTAGTGGACATTCAACCGGAGATGGGTTCCCATCCTAGGGTAAAACTTACCTGATATCGAATGGAATTACTATGGGTGCTGTGTGAGAGGCTACAGGGGGGGGAGGGGAGAATAGTCTTTGCTGAATGCTTTCACGGATTGCACTCGATTTTATCAACGAAATAATCCTCTTCCCGATAGCTGGCATTGCAAAATCCTCTTGTGTGTCAGAACTGGGGGCCATTCAATACATCCTGGATTTCATGGTCATGGGTGACCATCTTGAAGAGTTCGCGGGGGCGGTTTTGGCACCGTTGATAGCCTCCGAGAAATAATTCTTCTTGGCTTGGAAAATTCATCCTTTGTGGTCCCATCCTTTTCTTGTTGTCGCCTTGTAGATGGATAGGTTTAGCTCTGAAGAACCATCTTTTCCAGGCAGATTCTGCCCTTCTGCGTTCTTGCTTCAGTAACGACAGCTGGTTGTTAAACCAGCTGCGGTTGTTTTTTCCGAATGCGGGTTCTTCGTTTCGGCGCTACCAAATCGGCTGATTGTAGCATGGCCGAGTTGACTGGCTTCCAATGTCTTCAACGGCCGTTTGATGCGGCTGAGTTGTTTCTATTTTTCTTCCCTTAAAGTCGTTCTGAAGAGTTCCGAGTGGAGCTTCTTCTGACATCTAGTCCAGTGTGTTGTCACTGGATTTGACTGTTTTTTTGTTGTGGGGGGGATTGTGAAATGAATTTAATTGCATGGTGGTCTGTCCATGGCAACTTTTCATTTTCCAAAATTTTTATTTCCAGATATTGTCTGAAAATAAGATCAAGTGTGTGGCCTGAAGCATCCTGTGTGGGCCCACATACTAGTTGCTGTAACTTATCAACTAAATCTTCCAGGTGGTCTAGAAGGTTGTTATGGTACAGGCATCCGCAATCGAATCTGTCTTGTGAGTTGGCCAGAGATTGAACCCTAACAGCAACCAGGTTGGTTTGCTGTTTAGGGTATAAGTGGAGAAGAAATCCGTCCATGATGATAGCAGCTGCGATTTTGGGCCAAGACACGGTGGCCTATAGCAGAGCATCCCAGAATGTGGCACACCCTGGTCTCCTTTGAATTTGCTTGCAGTTGCAGAGTAAGGGTTTCCATGAATGGAAGAGGGTTTTGAAGGGCTGGATTTTGTGCATTGCAAGCTACCTCATCTTCCCTGAATTTGTGGATCACCGCCAGGCCTCCCCCTCTTTGCCCTATTCTGTTTTCTGTGATAATACGGTCACTGTTTCTGGCACCAGTTCTCCTAGAATGGTGTTACAGTCGGCTGTAAGCCAGCTCTCTGTAATAAAGAGGCAGTCTAAATCGTGTTGTAGAATGAAGTCATGGATTTCAAGTCTATGTTTTACTGCCGATCTTGTGTTGATCAAAGCACATAAAATGTGCTTGGGCTGGGGTAAACGGCTAAAATTTTTGATGGTCGATCGTCGATCGATCCTCAAAAGTTGCTCCATTCTTAGGGTCTTTTTGGTGATGGCTGGCAGTATTGCGGCGCAACTCCTCAGATCCCAAATGGTTTCTGCGGAGTACCGCAGATTAGCCATGGTAGCCAATCACCGGGCAAAGTAGTTATTTTTTGGAGACGATGGGGGGAGGATTCAGTGAATCCTCCCAGCTTGATCCAGAGGAAGGCAAAAAACCCCTAGCCGTGCTGTGCCAATTTGCTTTGGTAGGGGAAAAAATTCCTTCCTGATCCCTGAATGGCGATCGGGCGAAGCCCCTGGATCAAGTATTATTAAATTATGAAACAGGGGGGTGAGAGCTGTCACTGCTGCTGGGGTGTGCCAAGATGGCCGCCGACTGAGAGCAGGACCAGGGACCCAGGCTGATGTATAGTCAGCTGGAAGGACTGGGATGGGGGGGGACTGGTTGTTGAGGGTGGATGAGTCCTGCAGGGGGCTGGGGGCGAACTCCTGGGAGGTTTCTGGTGGCTTGGAGGGGATTCTGTTTGTGAAATTGCGGCGCGGAGTTAGGCCGCAGGTGAAGCCGTGGACTTTCCTGGATCGCGGCCCCGCGTATGAGAGAGGCCTGGCGCGGAGGTCCCGAAAAAACGACCTGGAATGGCAAAAAATTGCCGTGGAGAGGAGGCAAGTAGGTGACTCTGAATGGTGATGGCTGTATGGGGGGCGTATGGACCAGAGTGAAGGAGCGGGGGAGCGGCTGGTTGTTGGGGGCGGCCGAAGCTGGAGGAAGCGGATCGCGGGGGGTTGTATCTCCGCTGGGGGAGATTAGGCTGCCGGCGTGGCTGTCCTAACAAGGACGGCCACCTACAGGTCCTGGGGAGGTGTAGATCGCCCTGAGTAGCAGGGGCTTACCTGGAGGGTGAGAAGCGGCCAGAGAAGGCGGATGAGAAGGCCTGCTGGGGCGGGGGGGTGGAAAACCCTGCCTGTCTGGAGCCCAGGAGCCACACGTCCTACTGGTAGGTACGTGCGCCGATTACTACTGGGACAGTTCTCGCCCTGGGGGAGGGTCACTCTTTCAGACCCAACAGGAAGAGCTCCTGGACTTGTCATGTGACTAATGTTAGCTTGACAAGTTGCACCCCATGTTTTTCAATGACATCCGTTTCAATTATGTGTGGCTGCACTAATTTGGTCTGACTTTCATGCAATTTGAGTGCCATATACTGCAATGAAAACCCTCAAAAGTTGCATGAAAATCACACCTGAATGTTATACATGTGACTGTTGGGCAACAGTTGTCCATTTTTATTGGTCAAAACCAAAGTTACATCCAAGTCGCACCCATCCAAAGTTGCATCAAAGTTGCATTCTAAAGTCACACAACTTTGGAGTCTTACAAGTGTATATGGAGCCTCTATTTAAGCTTAAAGTTTTTGTTATCCCAACACTTCCTGATATGTGCCTGTTGTACCATGTACTTGTATGAGAAAGTATGCTGTTCTCTTTATATTGATTCCTTCATGTGAAACCCCTGGTGTTCCTGGCAACCCCCTTGCTTCCTTTTTAAAAACTGATCACACTAAGCAAGAGAGCAATGCTGGTAACTCGGTGTACTCTCCTCCAATGATCAGACTTGTCCTGACACACTTCCGCTGCACAGCCATTCACTGAGAAGGTCAGTGTGCTGCTTCTCCTCCCCCCAGCTTTCATGCCGCTGAGAACAGAGGGAATGTGATCACTTATATATTAAAAAAACAAAACATTATAAATCATTTTTTTCTCTTTTTTTATATCCATACACAAATGTTTTGCCTTTCATTTCTATTTTAAACTGAATGGGTTGACCCATTCTTATCACTTCCCTTTCCAAGAAGAAGCTCAAAGTCTACTGATCCTACTACACTCAGAACAGTTAGTAAAGATACCAGCTAAGCTACTGTAGCGCCTGTGTACTTTCAGTCCAGGTGCTATCTTCAATCTAGAGGGGGATGCGAGAGTTATGTAGCTCTCATCCATATGATTTGTGCAAATTCAGCTTTGTTCTAGCTGGGCTGTGCTGTCGTTCATTCTGTGTTCCTGGGGTGCCTTTCCACCCTGGGGCGTTAGGTGGCGGCAGTGGAGTTTAGGCCAGAGTGCCTTCTTGCCAGCAGCCAATCAGGGGAGTTTCTCCCTTGCGGGGCATGCTGGGGGAGGGTACTTCTATAGAGACGCCATTTTGGGTGGGGGAGTTCGTGGTTGGATCCGGGTGCGGCACCCACCTTCAGGGTGTGCGCACATCACGGTCTCCGGCGATATGGCCTACCAGGGCACACGTGCCATGTGTTGTTCTTTGGTTCCGGGACCATGTTGGGTCCCCTACCTTTTACAAGAAGATCCCAAGAAAGTTGCGCTGTTCGGTGGGGAGTCAGTCTGAGGGGAGCCAGGAGGCAGGCATTCCAATAAGCCCTAGACAAGCTATCAGGGATCAAGGTGACCGGACACTGGGAGTTTGTCTAATGGCAACCTGTCAGTCGGTGACCCAAAACCAAGAAAACTACCTGAGGGAGGTTCAGGCAACTACATTTATTGAGAAGGATTCGCTCCGTTAAACTGTGTTCCAGAGCAAGGGCCTGTGGCAGAGGTTCCACTCATATTTCTATTTGAGCCAAGTCTGTGGCAGAGACTTGTTTTCCTTCTCCAGGTTCCGAGTGATACTCCGGCTGCCAGGTCGGTGTGAGAGGTCTGCCCAGGTACACTACACCCATTCCGGCTGGAGTGGCGACAAAGCAAAAGTATCGTTGGAAGCAGGACTGCTTCTGTATAGTTAAGGCCTGAATCTGTAATTCTCCTTTTTACCAATCTTTCTCTGTCTACCTCAAGTTAATTGTTTTAGCTGTGTTGGGCAAGAGAATAAAAGCACAAAAACGACACCCTGCTATTTGGACATTCCGTCATTGTTCTCATCATCATCATCATCATCATCATCATCATCATCATCATCATACCCCTAGACATTCATACAGGTAACACGCCGTCCCAAATCTATCCAGCGGCTCCTTCGGGGGTAGCGCTACTCTACCATGTGTTCTTTGAACATGGGAGGACAACAGAGCAACAACCAGATGTCCACAAAAACATAAAAACACGTATCATGTGGATATAGGAGATTTAAACCCAAGTCTAATGCCTTGTACACACTACCGTTTTTCGGGGTCCAAAAAAATTACGTTTGTTTTTTAATGTTGTTAAAAACGATCGTGTGTGGGCTCCAGAGCATTTTCACAATCTAAAAAATGGGCATTAAAAATTTCGAACATGCTCTATTTTTTCACGATGTTTTTAACGTTGTGGTTTTTAGGGTTGTAAAAAAATGGTTGTGTGTGGGCTTTAACGACGTGAAAAAAACACGCATGCTCAGAAGCAAGTTATGAGACGGGAGCGCTCGTTCTGGTAAAACTACCAATCGTAATGGAGTAAGCACATTAATCATGCAGTAACAGACTGAAAAGCGCAAATTGTCTTTTACTAACACGGAATCAGCAAAAGCAGCCCCAAGGGTGGCGCCATCTGAATGGAACTTCCCCTTTATAGTGCCGCAATACGTGTTGTACGTCACCGCGCTTTGCTAGAGTTTTTTTCTTTTTCACGATCCTGTGTAGGCAAGGCCGTTTTAATGATCGGGTTTGAAAAAAAAAAACGAAAAATGGTCGTGTGTACTCGGCATAAGGTATTCAAAGAAAGCATGCTAATTACTTAGAAACCATACTTGTGATTATGTGATAGTTTCTGACACCATGATACTTACTCCTTGCTCTCAGCTTTCCCCTTCTTCTGAACTTTAAAACTCAATTAAAACTTAAAGTGGTTGTAAACCCTTAAATACTATATACCCAGTGAGGTGACTGGCCTCAGGTGGTACACAGAGATTAAACAAATCCACTTATCGTTGTACCTATTTATCTACAGTCTTCTCTACATCTGTTCAAAGCGCTGAATTATAAAGATTGTAAATAAATGGTGTGCTCATTCAAACCTTTTATCCTATGTGAAAAACCAATAGAATATCATAAACAAGGAGCAGTAGAAAGATCTGTCACCCATCGTTCCGATGCACATATCCAGTGTAGTGTTTTAACCTAAAAAACGAATATTCAAATAATGTTTATATTCAGAGAACACAGCAAAAATTTAATTGTGCAATATTGCTAAAAAAAAATCCAAAAACATTTTATTTTAAAATATGTATAACAAACTCACATTTAACACATCTTTCAGCAATTAAAATAGTGGCTAATCACCTCCTTACTGCTTTCCGGATATACGAGACGCCGGAAGCGATGCCACTGGATATAGTAGAAGTTTGTAGGTGCATAGGAAGTATGGCTGACAGATTTTTCTACTACTCCTTGCTTATGATATTCTGTTGGTTTCTGGATAGGATGCATTAAGGTGAAAAAACACAAACCTTTACACCCTTTAAGGAGGTGTACTGTGGCAGGGTGCTGTGAGGTACCATCTATGATCTTCCTGCACTGCATAGAAAAGCGCAAAGTCTAAAATAAGGTATGAAATGAAAAATGGAAAGATTTTGTTATTGATTTCATTTTGATGAGGGTACGGAACCAGGGAAGCAAAATATACAGTAAGCTGATTAAACTTTAGCTTTATTCATTTCATTTTACAGATCTGAATTCCTTCCATCAAACATCCAAATGGATTGACGATGTGAGAACAGAAAGAGGAAGTGATGTCATAATAATGCTTGTTGGAAATAAAACAGATCTGGCAGATAAAAGGTAAGAACAAATTGCTTGTTCATTATTTTCTCTTATATCTCTTCTTTATAGTAACAAAAGATTATGGGTAGAAGTAGCAATATTTTCACCGTGTCGTGTGCACTCATTGTTGGAGTTTCCACCATATAATTACTTTAGATATTTATCTTCCCACAGGAAATCTAAAAACCCCTAATCAACGTTCTTTTATAATCAAGAGGGGCTTAGCATACTCCAGTCAAAAATTAAATCTTATGCCGCGTACACACGACCATTTTTAATGGTCTAGAAAAAACGTGAAAAACGACGCGAAAAAATAGAGCATGTTCTAAATTTTTGATGCCCATTTTCCACGTCATAAAAAAAACTCTGGAAAAGCGGTCGTATGTACGCGGCATAAGCCAAGACTTACGTGATCTACTCTCTAGTATTCAGTTATCTTCCTTTGTAGGTCCCTTTTTGTTACGCTGTCTTCTCTCACCAAACATTCCTGTGACTTCCTGATTCGATATGCAGTATATCATTTTCGATTTTTCCTTCAGTAAGAAACGTGCTAGGACATGAGGTAAATTTCCACCTATAGATGTTGTCACCCTAGGAACCGGGCTTCTATAAATTCAAAGCTTTCACGGTTTTGCAATCTCATCAGTTCTCCATATCCTTTCATTGTATCTGAAAACTGCTGTCTAGGGCCAGAGTAATGATAGCTTGGTCTATTGACCCACGTACCACAGCAAACATTAGAATACCTCATGGGTTCAGAAATCAAATGTAATAAATCAATAAATATTGATATTGAACGTCTCTGCTATGAAAGACAAATGATTGTTTCTCTGAAGGTGCTGATGGGAAGGTTTTTTATTTTCCTGGAAAGTATTTAAGCCAAAGGATGCATCTGCTGTATCTCCACTGCAGAGTGTCATCTGCGTGCCCCCTGCACAATCTTTATAACTGGCTTGTAGATCAGGGGAATTGTCTATTTAGCTTGTTTGTTTAGGACTGACTATTGATATGCTGTCTAAATAAGTAGCATTATGTTCATATTATGGTCAACTGGGGGGAACCATAGGAAATCCTAAACTGGCCATAGATAGATTGAAATTAGACCAACCAGCAGAGTGAAGCATGATGGAGGTTCCTTGTAAGTTTGGGGCTTCATTTCTGCAAATAGAGTTGGAGATTTGGTCAGGATTATGCCCCGTACACACGATCACTTTTTGTGATGAAAAAAAATGTCATTTTCCTTCATGAAAAAAAATGACATTTTTCAAACTTCATTTTAAAAAATGACGTTGCGTACACACCATCATTTTTGGAAAATGATGAACAAAGTGACGGCACTCTAAAGGGGAAGTTCTATTTGCCTTGAGGCTGCTTTTAGCTGGTTACTTGTTAGTAAAAGACGATTCCTGCTTTTTTGTCTGTTACAGCGTGATGAATGTGCTTACTCCATTATGAATGGTAGTTTTACCTCCCGTCTCCTAACTTGCTTCTGGGCATGTGCGGGTTTAAAACGTCATTTTTTACGTAGTTTTGCCCACACACGATCATTTTTTATGACACAAAAAATGACATTTTAAAAAATGACATAAAAAATTCGAGCATGTTCGAATTTTTTTTTGGTCATTTTTCAGAAGACATAAAATGACATTTTGCCCACACACCATCATTTTAAATGACATTTTTAAAAATGTCATTTTTTTTCATCACAAAAAGTGATCGTGTGTACGGGGCATTAGTGTTTGGCTGAGCAAAAGTACAGCCCGAACATCTCCTGTTCAGCGAACACCCGAATTTGTGGGTTGGTCAGCTGGTTGTTTGCCTGCCGAGCTCCCCACAATGCACTGCGCACTTCATGCACTGTGCATTCTAGGACCCTAATTGGATGAAGCCTTGCACCTGACCGCTGGGCCCTGACGGCAGAGCCCTAATTAGACGAAGTGATGATGACTTTCTTCAATTATGGCTCAGTGCTCATAGTCCCACTCCACACTATAAAAGGGTCCTTCCCACAGGAAGCTTTTGCATTGTGCTGGAGTGGAGATAGATAGAGCAGGGCTTAGTTTGCTACTAGCGAGTTATTGTGTTCAATTATTGTGAATCTGAGTGTAGAGTGTTATTGTAGTGTGAGTATAGTGTAGTGTGTTGGTGTAGTGCAGTATTTAATATAGCATTACATAACATTTAGTGCTGTATACCCCTTCTTTTTTTTCTTTGTTTGTTGCGTTTTTTTTTGTCCCCTGCCTGCCCCCTTTATTAAATTGTCAGCCACAGCTTTTCTGACTGCCATGCTGGTGTTCCCCCTTTTTTATAGTTTTTACATTTCTGTCAGCTTCAGTCCTCAATTTAAAGTTCACCAAACACAGTTTTTAATTCAATAAAGTGCTTCCAATCACAGATTTCCCAGTTTCTATTAAATTTGGGTGTCTGACTGGACACAGGGAGCTCGGGTGCCCCCATAGCTCGGGTGCCCCATAGCAAGCTGCTTGCTGTGGGGGCACTCGACAGTAGGGAGCGGCCAGGAGCACACTCAATACAAAGCACTGATTGGGCAGGAGAAAGTGAGGGCACTCGCAGCAGCTGAATGCAACTTTGCAGCTGAAGAAGCTGAGACCAGTAAGTCCATAATCATAGACCCAATAGTTATGCTACTGGAACTCAGGAGAAAATGAAAACTGTAAATTAAAGAGATAAGTCCACGGGGCGCCAGGCACCCCTTTGTACATAACCTTTACTTATCCAGCACATTTTACAAAGAAGGTGAATTCCCGGAGTTTAGCTTTAAATTCATCTTAAACCTCAGTTATTCATGGCAGCAGTTTCTATACATGGTATAGATGCGCCACTTTAGAGGCAGACTTCAATTGGGTTCATCGATTGGGTCTAAACTTTTGCGATATTCGAGAGTTCTGGCGCAAACCCAACTGGGGGGGTTGGGCCCATCTCTAGTCAAGACAAATGATGTCCTCAATGCTGAGAAATGCAGGCAGATACTTATGCATCATGCCATACCATCAGGGAGGCATGTGATTGGCCCCAAATATATTTTGCAGCAGGACAATGACCCTAAACATACAGCCAATATCTATCTTCAGTGTAAAGAGGAACAGAGCATCATGGAAGTGATGGTTTTGTCTCTTCAGAGCCCTGACCTCAACATAATCAAATCTATCTGGGATTACATGAAGAGATATACAGTGCAGAAAATAAGTATTTGAACACCCTGCTATTTTGCAAGTTCTCCCACTTGGAAATTATGGAGGGGTCTGAAATTGTCATCGTAGGTGCATGTCCACTGTGAGAGACATAATCCAAAAAAAAAAATTCCAGAAATCACGATTTATGATTTTTTAATTATTTATTTGTATGATACAGCTGCAAAGAAGTATTTGAACACCTGTCTATCAGCTAGAATTCTGACCCTCAAAGACCTGTTAGTCTGCCTTTAAAATGTCCACCTCCACTAAATTAGATGCACCTGTTTAAGGTCATTAGCTGCATAAAGACACCTGTCCACCCCATACAATCAGTAAGAATCCAACTACTAACATGGCCAAGACCAAAGAGCTGTCCAAAGACACTAGACACACAATTGTACACCTCCACAAGGCTGGAAAGGGCTACAGGGAAATTGCCAAGCAGCTTGGTGAAAAAAGGTCCACTGTTGGAGCAATCATTAGAAAATGGAAGAAGCTAAACATGACTGTCAATCTCCCTCGGACTGGGGCTCCATGCAAAATCTCACCTTGTGGGGTCTCAATGATCCTAAGAAAGGTGAGAAATCAGCCCAGGACTACACGGGATGGAGCTGGTCAATGACCTGAAAAGAGCTGGGACCACCGTTTCCAAGGTTACTGTTGGTAATACACTAAGACGTCATGGTTTGAAATCATGCATGGCACGGAAGGTTCCCCTGCTTAAACCAGCACATGTCAAGGCCCGTCTTAAGTTTGCCAATGACCATTTGGATGATCCAGAGGAGTCATGGGAGAAAGTCATGTGGTCAGATGAGACCAAAATAGAACTTTTTGGTCATAATTCCACTAACCGTGTTTGGAGGAAGAAGAATGATGAGTACCATCCCAAGAACACCATCCCTACTGTGAAGCATGGGGGTGGTAGCATCATGCTTTGGGGGTGTTTTTCTGCACATGGGACAGGGCGACTGCACTGTATTAAGGAGAGGATGACCAGGGTCATGTATTGCGAGATTTTGGGCAACAACTTCCTTCCCTCAGTTAGAGCTTTGAAAATGGGTCGAGGCTGGGTCTTCCAACATGACAATGACCCGAAGCACACAGCCAGGATAACCAAGGAGTGGCTCTGTAAGAAGCATATCAAGGTTCTGGCGTGGCCTAGCCAGTCTCCAGACCTAAACCCAATAGAGAATCTTTGGAGGGAGCTCAAACTCCGTATTTCTCAGCGACAGCCCAGAAACCTGACTGATCTAGAGAAGATCTGTGTGGAGGAGTGGGCCAAAATCCCTCCTCCAGTGTGTGCAAACCTGGTGAAAAACTACAAGAAACGTTTGACCTCTGTAATTGCAAACAAAGGCTACTGTACCAAATATTAACATTGATTTTCTCAGGTGTTCAAATACTTATTTGCAGCTGTATCATACAAATAAATAGTTAAAAAAATCATACATTGTGATTTCTGGAATTTTTTTTTTTGATTATGTCTCTCACAGTGGACATGCACCTACGATGACAATTTCAGACCCCTCCATGATTTCCAAGTGGGAGAACTTGCAAAATAGCAGGGTGTTCAAATACTTATTTTCTGCACTGTAAGGATTTGGGGCAGTTTACATCCACAGAAGATCTGTGGTTAGTTCTCCAAGATGAGCAACCTGCCTGTCAAGCTCTTTAAAAAAAAAAAAAAAAAGTGCAAGTTTTCCATAGAAGACTTGATGCTGTTTTAAAGGCAAAGGGTGGCCACACCAAATATTGATTTCTCTTCTGTCCATTTACTTTTTATTTTGTTAATTGCTAAAAATAAGGCTGCGTACACACAACCGAGGAACTCGTCGGGCGAAACACATTGTTTTCCTCGTCGAGTTCCTTGTTAGGCTTGTCGTACACACGTTAAAGACCAAATCTTCTCGTTCTCAAACGCGGTGACTTCAACACATACGACAGCAGGAGAAGTTTGATTCCACTGGCACAACCATTGGGGCTGCTTTTGCTAATCTCATGTTACTGAAAAGTTTGGTAAGAGACATTTTCACTTTTCTGTCTGTTACAGCGTGACAAATGTGCTATCTCCATTACAAACGCTACTTTTACCGAAGGTGTGCGGGTTTCTTAGCATACACACGCTCGAGTTTCTTGTCGGAAACTAGCCCGACGAGAAACTCGACGAGCCAAATTCAACTCCTGTCGAGATAAAAAGAGAACATGCTCTCTTTTTGGCTCGTCGAGTTCCTCGACAGTTTCCTCGATGAAAAACGTACACACGACCGGTTTCCTCGGAAAAACACAGCTCCCAACAAGTTTCTTGCTGGATTCTGCCGAGGAAACCGGTTGTGTGTACGCGGCCTAAGAAACTATTGACACTTCTATTTCTGAAAACATTGTTCATGTGACATACAATGGATTCAATTAGAGAATGGGATTTTTAGGCATGCCAACTGAGATTTACCATATTAGTTAGAAACCATTTAAATTTTGTTGATCACATTAAAAGATTTATAGGCATATAACAGTATAATCCAGTGGCCACCCAGCGGGTCCCCAGTGGATGGTGGTGTGTAGATGTTGACACGAGAGGAGAGGAAGAACCTGCCGGAAATCAGTCTCGTCGTCTTGGAACCAGCATGGAATGCACTCAAAGTCAAATCGCAAGTAACGTCCGAACATGGAGATAACGTTTCAGAGCATCCGCTTCTTCGACAGATCTAAATGGCTATTGATTTTAGACGAGAAGGATGTCCGGCCGGTTGTTTCTCTCCTCTTGTGTCAACATCTACACACCACCATCCACCGGAGACCCGCTGAATGACCACAGAATTACACTGTTATATGCATATTGATCTTTATATAAGTGTGAGTAGCCATTTAGCTGATTTTAATTAAATATATCATTCATTGCATCTTCTGTTGCACTTTTTGCCACACCTTGCTTTTCTCCTGTAGAAAAACTACAACCCATCCTGTGAAGGACCCCTTTTTTATGGTACCACCATATGATGTAGGATCCATCTGTTGAATATTTGAGTAACAGAAAACAAAGGTCCCATGATTCAGTGCAGGTTGAAAGTCTTGCTGTTAGCTGATGCTCACTGAGTAGATGGATTCTAGATAAATTATTAGCTGCTTTTCTAATGGTAGGTATAAAGGCAAAAACATTAATTTGTTGTATTTAGGGACTTAACATTAGTTATTAATTCAGGTAAAAGAAACGGTTGATAAATTCCTTTAGACTGCAGTTGTTAAACGTTTGTAACTTAAATAAAAATTCCATATTTTTACCTTTTAGGCAGATCACCATAGAAGAAGGGGAGCAACGGGCAAAGGAGCTCAATGTCATGTTTATTGAAACTAGTGCCAAAACAGGATACAATGTTAAACAGGTAAGAGGATGTGTTTGTCAAAGCTTCTACCCATCATTTAGAACCTACTTACTTTAGTAAATCAGTGTCACATGATAATTAAGAATTGCAGGGACCCAGGTCCACTAATTATAAAACTTAACTGAGCTCACTTCAGCAGTCTGAAATTTGATTGGTTGCTTTAGGCTATTGCACTTGGCACATCTTCACTGATTTTTAAACAAGGTCAGTCTTTCCTGAACCTGTCATCAAGTTCCATCTACATTGCATATTTTTCAAGTAATTTCCCATATGCACAGCTGGAGTAAATACTGTTTCAGGAACGCTGTGAAGCTACCCATATAGATACCTACAAAGCATGAACTGCTGGTTGGAATTTAGAACAGATTTGGGGAACACTGCAAGTAATTATGCCTGTTAGTGTTGGTTAGACTGAGTATAAAAACAGTAACAGGTTTAGATTTTTGGGTTTCGATAAGGTTCAAGATGAATTCCAGGAATTCAGCAACTTTGTAAAATGTGCTGGCATACTATGAGTTAAAGTGGTTGTAAAGTCCAAAGGTTTTGCATCTTAATGCATTCTATGCATTAAGATAAAAAACATTCTATGTGCAGCAGCCCCCCCTAATACTTACCTGAGCCCCATCTCTGTCCAGCTATGTCCACGAGTGTCTCGGCCATCTGAGACTCTCCCTCTTGATTGGCTGAGACACGCGCCATTGGCTCCCGCTGCTGTCAATCAATGTCAGTCAGCCAATCAGGAGAGAGAGGGGGCAGGGCCGGCCCACAGCTCTGTGTCTGACTGGACACAGGGAGCTTTGACTCGGCTCGGGTGCCCCCATAGCAAGCTGCTTGCTGTGGGGGCACTCGACAGTAGGGAGCGGCCAGGAGCACACTCAATACAAAGCACTGATTGGGCAGGAGAAAGTGAGGGCACTCGCAGCAGCTGAATGCAACTTTGCAGCTGAAGAAGCTGAGACCAGTAAGTACATAATCATAGACCCAATAGTTATGCTACTGGAACTCAAGAGAAAATGAAAACTGTAAATTAAAGAGATAAGTCCACGATGGCACCCCATTGAACATAACCTTTACTTATCCAGCACATTTTACAAAGATGGTGAATTCCCAGAGTTTAGCTTTAAATGTATCTTAAACCTGAACTTCAAGCACATTTAAAGACACAAATGCACCTCTGCAATTATTATTGTAGCCTTAATCCATTAAATCAATTGCACTATAAATCCATTAAATCAATCAATCAATTGTAGCCTTACATCGATTTTGTTTATTGCAAGCAGTACCTTCATTGGGGGGGGGGGGGGGGGATTACATATCTGGGGGGCATTTTGTGCACTGTTTGCAGAATGCCTCCAGGTAGCCATATCGCATTGAATTTTACAGAAAATGACATTGCTGCAGACTGAAAAGGAAATATAATTTCTAATAACAATAAGTTACATAATGGCTTGTGCCACAATTAAATATGCTATATTATTTTTTTGTGGAATTATGCTTTAAATTTTATGAATATATTTTCTCATAATGGGAGGCTAGAGAACTCACCAATGTTTGGCATTACTGAGAGCTTTTTGGTAGGAAGTAGCAGAGGGGTGCACAGTCCAGCACTGACTCGTATAGCCTTAAAGGGGTGTTCCAGCCAATATTTATGTTTATTAAAAGTCAGCAGTTACAAAAAGTGTAGCTGCTGGCTTTTAATAAACAGACACTTACCTGCTCCAGCGACGCGCCTCCCCGGCCGGCGTCTTCATTGTCACTCTGGGCACCCGGCCGTGACAGCTTTCGGCTTTACGGCCGGGCAGCCACTGCGAATGTGCGAGCGGCACTGCGCATGCGTGCATGGCCCGGCGCCGTCCGATTGGACAGGCGATCGTCTAGGACCTGTCACGTGTCCTAGGCGATCGCCTACAGGGAGGGGCTGCAGTAAGGCGATTAAGCTTAATCGCCTTACCAGCCCCTCGGCGGAAGTGGGACAGGAAGTCCCACTCCTCCTGAAGCCCCCACTCCCCCCCCCCCCAAAAAAAATGACATGCCAAATGTGGCATGTAAGGGGGTGAGGAGTGGGATAAGCGGAAGCTCCATTTTTGTGTGGAACTCTGCTTTAAGGTAAATCAGCACCTTTCAAACTTTAGATTTCAGTTTTCTTGCTACAATGTTAAGGTGTTACCTTAGTAGGAAAGGTTAGCTTAAGGTCCCTTTCACACATATGGACCATTCGTCCATTTTTTATCCATCCGTTGATGCATGAAAAACGCACATCAATGCATTCCTATTTAAAAATTGGATTATCATTCATTTGCATCCATTTTCATCTGCTTCTGTCAACATCTGTTTTTTTTTTTTTTTAACAGATGAAAGCCCTATTTTTCATCTGTCAAACAAACGGAACAGACGAAAAACGGATGTTAGCGGCCGACATTCGCTTACATCCGATCCGCTGACATCTGGTTTTTCCCTCACTATATATTAGCTAGTTGCTATGGAAGGGGCCGGGAAGCCGGCTTCCCCACTGACAGCTGAATGTTAAAAATGGCTCGGGGTCCCCTCCTGGTCCACACCAGGTCCTTCAGGTCATGCCAAAGAAATAAAAAAAACGCCCCCCCCCCCCCCCCTCCCCCAAAATCCATAACATGTAGGGACAAGGGCTTCTTTCCGACAACCCTGGCTGGTGGTTGTCGGGGTCTGCAGGCAGCAGGCTTATTGGAATCTGGAAGCCCTCTTTAACAAGGTGGCCCCGAGATCCCACCCTCACCCTATGTGAGCCCCCAGCCCATTCACCCAAAAAAGGCAGTGAAATAAAAAAAAAAATCAAGAGTTTTGACAAGTTCTTTATTTTAAAAAAAATAGCTCTGAACCGTCTTATGCCGGTCCGCTGTCTTCTTCCTCGCCAACGGTTACCCACTGAAAACAAAAATTACGCACTTCTCCTGAGGCTGTCTTCCTCCATTGTGTTGTCCCCCCACTATCTGACATTTCTTATATAGCCATGGGGCGTGGCCATCTGTTGTCATCCGGATAGCCCGCCTCGTGTGATGTCATCGAAAAGCCATGCCCTATAAGTGATGTCAGACAGCCGGGGACAACACAACGGAGGAAGACAGCCTCAGAAGAGCGTCTTTTTTGTTTTCAGTTGGTAACTGCCAGTGAGGAAGAAGACAGCAGCGGTGAAGAAGAAGAGAGTGGTGCTGGAGAAGATGGCGGTGGGAGAACACGGCACCAGGAGAGACAGCTCGGGGAGAAGATGGCTCAAAGCACCCATACCCCCCATGTTGAGGGCATACGGCCTGGTATGGTTTAGGCAGGGGGGTACTCGCTCATCCCCTCCCTTTCCTGATCGGGCTGCATGCTCGGATAAGGGTCTGGTATGAATCTTGGGGGGACTTCACACCATTTTTTTTTATTTTGGCGTGGGGGGGTCCCCTCTTTCTCTTATTTTATACCAAACCTGAAGGACCTAGTATGAACCTGTGGGGGACCGCACACCATTTTTTTTTACAGCAATTTTTTTCTTTTTTTTCATTCAGCTGATGACTCATCATTTGTAAAGGACGTGGTGGCCGGCTCGAAGCGACCATCTATATACAGTGTTTGAAGTTCAGTCACTTTTTTTTGTAAAAAACAGATGAATACCTAATGAGCATGGATGAAAAATGGATGAATACTTCATCCGTTTTGACGAGACTGAACTGATTAAATGAACGTTAGAGATACAGTAGAGTTAAGGTTAACAGTTACAGATTTTTTAATGTTAAGTGATAGATAGGTTCAGGTTAAGGGATAATTTTTAAGTGTTAGGGTTAGGTAAAGGATTAGTGTTACATTTTAGGGAAATACCTGAGTTTCTTCGAGGGACTCATTTAACGTTCAGGCTTTTTTAAGTTTAGGATTAAATGTCAAGGTTAGGTCAAGGGTAGAAATAGAATAGAGGTCAGGAAAATTGTTGCAAATTATTCAATTTTAATTTTGTTTTCAACAATGAAAGCTTCTGTCTGAGAACTAACAGGTGCCAACTGCAACTGGTGCCCAAAACCAAGGTACCTAGAAAGGTAAGTCACAGGATGAACACAGCATGCAGTGCAATATGGTAATAAGTGGATGGCAGGTCCTTGGTTCATGATCCTGCAGTTATTTGATATTCTTAGACCACACTTACAAACTAGCAGAAAAGAAGCCTCCTGCTTCATGCAGTAGTAGTATTGGTTGTTCTTATCAATACGTAATAAGGCTTATAACTGTATATGTATTATAAATGTACACTTTTTCAGTGGTTAGCATTGTATTTTGTATTCAACACAGTCCATACTGTCAGCATTAAAAAAAACATCATGTAATGATGTTCAATGTCAAAAACATATTCCTGGGTATTATAAAAAAAGCTGAACATTTTGTGCATTTTTAGTTGTCTGCTGTCCACTTACAGTTCAGCTTTTCTGGTTTCGTGCACCTAGAAATAAACTGCCAGAGGACTGAGGCAACAGTTTAAGCTATTCTTCCAGTCTTCAGTTCTAGATGTACTGACATAGAGTGGGAAAACTCTGTACTGACATAGAGTGGGAAAACTACCCCCAGCATTGGCTGTCTTCATCATTATGATGGCTGATCATGTTAGTATGATACCAAGGCTAGCTAGTCAACTTATGGTAGAAGGGACAGCACAATACAGTGGGCCTTGTAATAGAAAGTAAAAATCCAGTCTTGATTAGGGATTAGACAAAACCGCCCCCCCCCCCCCAATTCGGTTTTCAGCAGAACATGCGAACAGGCAAAAAATGTGTGCGAACACAGCTAAAGTTAATGGGACACGAACATGAAAAATCAAAAGTGCTAATTTTAAAGGCTTATATGCAAGTTATTGCCATAAAATGTGTTTGGGGACAAGGTCATCTAGAGCCCAGGGCGAACATGTCAAATTGCGCCCACCCAAGATGTATGAGCATTCTGTATCAGCAAAATCCCCCCCCCCCAAAAAAAATGACATGCTTAGGTCAGGTGCATGCTTTGGTCAATCAACAGCCATCAAAGCACTGCGATCTCGCAGTGCATTATGGGGCGTTCCGCGGACACTCTAATTTCCCGTGAACGCTCCATAACGTTCAGAATTTGGCGAACAGGTGAACACTCGATGTTCGAGTCGAACTTGCGTTCAACTTGAACTGCGGGCTTATCCCTAATCTTGATTATGAAAACCATAACATGATTTAGCCCTAATATTCAGTTCTTAACAGAGTAAAGCATGGTACTGGCTATTACTGTTGATTAACCTACCAATGACAGGCTGAGAGACGCAGTGACTTCACAGATGTGCCTGCACATTCCAGTGTTTACATCTTTACAGGGACGGATGCACAGCCCTGGATGAAATGTATCTGATAAAGGGGATTGTGCAATGCTGTTAGAAATGGATCTGAAGGGAGGTGTGTGCACTCTTCTGCTAACTAAGTAATCTCCCAGGAGGAGGGATTGAGACTAAATACTTACCAGAAACAGGATGTAGATTCACATGGTATCTATCCACTCCAGTGAAAAAATGCAATTGGAATCTACTTTTATTAATATATAGTATAGACAATAGGATATACTTGCAACTAAGGGTAGACAATATTTGAGGTGCATAGGCATCTGGGAAGCTTTCCTTGCCAGAAATGTCACCTGTAATAGCTATAATACATACAGTGCTACAATAATGCTGCTAAGGGCAGTTTGTGATTGGAAGAGAGACTGGTAACATTACTTTGACAAGTCACATGATCGAGACCAACCACCCCCACCCAGGGCTTTTTTCCTTAATACAGTTATTTACATGTGACTTCACTTACATTCGGAATGTTGAAGCAAATGAAGTGCAATGCACACTTGTATAGGACTCCTTTGTGCTTTTTAACTGAACAGTGTTTCCTTTTACATAGTAGTATTGCCATGGTAAGGCCATGTTGCTGCTCTATAAATCGACCCCAACATTTCCTAAACTGGTTTTGGAAATACGGTCTCATTTTATACATCAGGCCCACTAAGTGAAGACTGATAGAATTTGAATAGCTTTATTGGCTGGCAAATCACTTGTAGAGCATCTGAACTAGGAAGAGCACAAGAAATATCAAGACCATGATTCCAAATTTTATATCACAAGATGACTTACAAATGTTTCCTTTATAGCTATTTCGCCGAGTGGCTTCTGCCCTGCCTGGGATGGAGTGTACAGAGGAGAAGAGCAAGGATGGCAGTATCCTTTATCATAGAGGCTTTGTAACCTCAGAACCTGGTGTTTTTTTTTATAACCTCTGTATTTCATTGCTCTAAGGCTTAATGTACACGGGACGTTTTAAAACCTCTCCTGAACGATTTAACTTGACAGATTGCAACTGATGTTTGCCGTGTTTGCAATTAGTCAAAAGTGTATGTCCATTAAAAATGCCTGTAAATGAAACGTGGCTAAACACGAGTTACTACGTTTATAAGCTGTTACAGGCATTAGGCGTTTCAAATGCCTCTGAACATCCATCCTGAATGCATTAGGAACTGCCTAGAAACTACTATAAATGACCCTGTGTACATGTACTGATAAGATAAGTTCAGGGGCAGCTGAAAAAAAAACACCCAACTGCTCCTAAACGTCCGTTTACCAGCAGCAGTGTACATGAAGCCTTAATTTTCAGCCAATCAATATATATATAAAATAATTGCACATTGTTTTGCTTTGTCATCTCCTCATTCTATACAAATAGATACTGACTCCTAGGTTACCCCTAGCTCTTCTTTTTCTCCTTCACCTGAACCTTAAAACTTAAAGTGGTTGTAAACCTTTAAATACTGTGTAACAAGTGAAGTGACTGGCCTCAGGTGATACTCAGAGATTAAACAAATCCTCCTACATAAGTTGTATCAGTTTATGAGCAGCCCTCTCTTCTCTACATGTATTCAAAGTCCAGAATTATAAAGCGTGTTTAAGCAATCAGAAAAAAAGGGGTCTGAAGTTACACTCTGAGGAGCTCAGTGAGGACAGGCCTGAGAGCTGATTGGAGGAAAGGGACACACCTCCTTTCACACAGCACACAGGAACAGAGCCGAGGCTGCCAAATAGCAGGAGACCCCTCCCCTGTCACCCTGTTTCTCTTGGTGTCAGGAAAACTTGTCAGAAGTGGCTTATGCTGATAGCAAAGGAACAAAGCAACAGACAGAAATTACACTTAGTGCTCTTAACGGAGGCAAGTATACACTATAGGGGGATATGCTTTATTCATATTTCCTGTCTGAGGTTTACAACCACTTTAAGGCCTCATGCACACTTGACTTTAAAAGTCCTGCTTTGTTTTTTTTCTTTTTGCCTCTAAACAACCCTCCATGTTGACCTATGTGTCCAAGCACACTAAGGCCTACAGTAGGAGTTTAGAGGTGGGGCAGAAAAAAAAAAACATCACTTGTGTGTTCGAGAGGAGATTTTGAGCATAAAAAACATTAAAAGTGTCATAAAGGTGCATTAACGATAGACACGTTCCTGCGTTAAAGAATTCTGGCCAATAGAATGTATTAATGCCAATTACGGGAACGCACATAAATACACATGAACGCTCATGCAAAAACATGGCCTTTTCTTGTTTTTTGTTGCTGCTAAACTCCTAAAGAAGAAAAAGGCAACAACAGCATGAAATGTGCACGAAGCCTTAAAATTACGTCAATCTAATTTGTTGTCTAAAGTTAAGGGGAGGCAGATCTTTTGTAGATGTGGCCTTACAAAGTTAAATGTGTGCAGCCTTTTAATAGCCATTACTGATAATAAAGGTTCTGTATATAATCATTTTATTTTCACTGTAAGGTCCTCTGTGTATATATAAGTTCTTTAACTGCTAATCCTCTGCTATAGTGATTGACATTAAACTTGATAAACCTCAAGAACCGCAAGTAACTGATGCTGGGTGCTCCTGCTAATACGCAGCGCATGACAGGTGAGCTGCCAGAGGCCGTGTGCTTAGCCCCGAGATGCTTCCTATTGGTTAGCATGGAAAAACAAACATTTGGAAACCACATCCAGAGAATGTCAAGATCCTCCACTGCTCCCGACTTCTCCCACCTCCCTGGAAACCTTGTTTGCTTTTTTGTCTTTTTTCTTTTTTGCCTTTTGGCTCTTGTGTTGGTCTTGAGTCTTCTACTCTCTCTTCTACCAGAGTCCTTCCATAATTGTTACTCATTGCACTTTTATTCCACATTGTCTCTTCTTTCTGTCCCTCTTGTGCTCACATCCCCTGGTCCTTATATATGCACCTTGTTATAAACAATTACATGTACAGAATCACTCCCTTACTACCGAGTGTCTAGACGTAGATAGTACTTGTACACCGAGTGATTTATTCTATGCCAACTGGTGAAAGCCAAGAGTACTCCAAATGGATTTGATTTAAATATGCACATGTAAATCCCTTCATTCACCAAGCTTACTCTAACTTCATTTTTACAATTTTAGATCAAATATACTTTCTCTTCCCTGTGATAACAAATACCTCCCTACACATACAACACCTACCCCCCCCCCCCCCCCCCCCCAACACACCTCAGAAGAGAAAGGAAATCCTGACTCTAAATGCTGTTATTAACATTTTATTTTTATTTCCAGTTTTTGTTGTAATATATGTATAATTGTACTTTATTAAAATTGCCAAAAACTATGTGACACAAAGTTATTGTGGTGTTAATAATTTATGTTTAAATGGCAGACATTTGAGATGTGCTGCTTAATGTGAATCTACATTTGATCTGGATCTTCTAGATTCCACTTATCAAAGGGAAAAGGATCATATTGTTAAACTTCTGATCACTGCTACTAATATCACAAAGATAATCATTGTAATAACATAGAATGTAGAGGGGGTATGATTTATTTAATTTATTCTGATCACATGATGTTTCACCACTCCTCCACTTAAAAGAAAAAGTCCAGCTTGAGCTTTTTAGGCTGGGCTTCGCCTCTGGGTCACAGGAGTGCAATTCGTTTTGTCACTCCTGTGACCCGCTGACAGCGGTCTAAAGTACGCCCCCCCCTCCCCCCACTGACCCAAGTTCAGTCGACGCAGTCGAATTTCAAAGTCTGGATCTGCCAGCTGCCTTGACTGATGACAGTCTCAGCGAGCCACTCAGAAGGCCGCTCCCCGCCCCTCCACAGCTCAGCACTCCAATGAGCGTGGAGGAACTGAGCAGGAGAGATGCTGACTGTCAGTCAGCACCTCTCTGCTCGTGGAGGGAAGAGAACCAAACCATTGGTGGCGTTTGGTGGCTCGGTTCTCAGTGAAGAGGTGGCGTGGGATAGCTGCAGCATCGATCTGATGCTCCTTCCACATAGGCAAGTATGAATATATAAAAAAAAAACCACATACTTCTCTTTTAACTCATGCTTAAGATACATATTTAATATAAAGTGACACGAAATGGAACCAACCAGTGACTAAATAATAAATGAGTGAAGCTGCCCCTTTAAAAGCGAGTGAACCACTTTAAAATAATAAAAGGTGTATGAAAAAGCGCCCAGAGGCGATTTAGTTTGCATGTGCCGCGATATATTTTTTTTCATTCATTCATTGAAAAAAAGGGATTTTTAAATACAGCTTACCTGTAAAATCCTTTTCTTGGAGTACATCACGGGACACAGAGCGGCATATTCATTACTATATGGGTTATATGGAGTACCTTCAGGTGTGGACACTGGCAATCTCAAACAGGAAGTCCCCTTCCTATATAACCCCCTCCCCTAGAGGGAGTCCCTCAGTTTTGTAGCAAGCAGTATGCCTCCCAAAATGTTTCCCCAAAAGAGGGGTGGGAGCTCTGTGTCCCGTGATGTACTCCAAGAAAAGGATTTTACAGGTAAGCTGTATTTAAAAATCCCTTTTTCTTTCTCGTACATCACGGGACACAGAGCGGCATATTCATTACTATATGGGATGTCCGAAAGCAATGCTTTAATGAGGGGAGGGAGACATCTTCCAAAGAAGGATTCAATTTAGAGGTATACTCAAATAATAATAATAATTCCAACTTAGTCAAGAAAAAACTTTTTTTTTTTTCTTTTTTACAACCAAGGGTGCTTCTGATCCCGAGGATCTTAAACTGCAGCCTGTAGTACTGCCTGTCCAAAGGCAGAATCCGCATTCCTTCTCACGTCTAGTTGATAAAACTTTGTAAACGTGTGGACTGATGACCACGTCGCCACCTTGCATATCTGAGCCATAGAGATCTGATGGTGTGCTGCCCAGGAGGCGCCCATGGCCCTGGTAGAATGGGCCTTTACCGACAAAGGAGGAGGCAACCTCTTCAAACCGTAGGCTTGAATGATTAATTGTCTAATCCATCTCGAGATGGTGGATTTTGCAGCTGCCTGCCCCTTCTTGGGGCCATCTGGTAGAACGAATAACACATCTCTCTTCCGGATCTTTTCTGTAGCTTTAAGATAGGCCTTCATGGCCCGGACAATATCCAAGGTATGCAGCAACCCCTCCTTTCTAGATGTGGGTTTTGGAAAGAAGGATGGAAGTACCAAATCCTGGTTCAAGTGAAATTTGGATATAACCTTTGGTAGAAAGGAAGGATGGGGCCGGAGAACTGCCCTGTCCTTATGCAGAACGAGATATGGTTCCTTACACGATAAGGCTGCTAATTCTGACACTCTCCTGGCCGAAACTATGGCGACCAAGAAAACCAACTTTCTTGTCAGTAAGACTAAAGGAATCTCAGCCAACGGCTCAAAGGGTTGTTTCTGTAGAGTGGACAGGACAAGATTTAAGTCCCATGGACAAATTGGTGACTTGACAGGAGGATTAATACGCAAGACCCCCTGTAAGAAGGTCTTTACCAGCGAGTGGGTGGCCAGCGGCCTCTGAAACCACACTGACAGAGCTGAGATCTGTCCCTTGATTGTGCTTAGTGCCAGGCCTTTATCCACTCCTAGCTGGAGAAAACTTAACACCCTATCAATAGTATATTTGCGGGAATTCCATCTTTTGGATTCACACCAGCCTACGTAGTTCCTCCACACCCTGTAATAAATCACCCTGGAGACCGGCTTTCTAGCCCTAATCAGGGTAGGAATTACCTGCCTAGACAGGCCTCTACCCCTGAGAATCAGGGATTCAGCCTCCAGGCCGTCAAATTTAGACGCTGTAATGTAGGGTGGAGGATCGGGCCTTGTGAGAGTAGGTCTGGTTGTAGAGGAAGAGTCCAAGGGTCTCCCACTGCCATCTTCAGGACTAGTGAGTACCAAGTCCTCCGGGGCCAAGCCGGAGCTACTAGAATGACTGGCTTGTGCTCCACTCTGATCCTGCGCAACAGGCGAGGGAGTAACTGTAGCGGAGGGAATGCATATAGAAGTTTGAATTGATGCCAAGGGCAAACCAACGCATCGGTTCCGCAGGCCATAGGATCCCTCGCTCGAGACACGAACCTGTCTAGTTTCTTGTTGAACCTGGATGCCATTATATCTACGCCCGGCATTCCCCACCTCTGGCAGATTGTCTGAAAGACCTGGGGATGCAGAGACCACTCCCCTGGCAACAGACTCTGGCGACTTAAGAAGTCTGCCTGCAGGTTGTCCACTCCGGGAATGAATATCGCCGAAATGCAGGGTACATGAACCTCTGCCCACTGAAAAATCAAGCTCACCTCCCTCTGAGCGGCCTGACTCCTGGTTCCCCCTTGGTGGTTTATGTATGCCACCGCCGTGGCATTGTCTGACTGGATTCTCACCGGGAACCCCTGTAATCTGGAGGTCCATGCCAGAAGGGCTAGGCGAGCAGCTCTGATCTCCAAGATATTGATGGGGAGCTGCCTCTCTGCTTTCACCCAAGTTCCCTGGCGAGAGAACCCCTCGAAGACCGCCCCCCAGCCTGCCAGGCTGGCGTCTGTGGTAACTACCTTCCAGACAACAGGGCTGAAGGATTTTCCCTTTAGAAGATTCTGAGGGTTCAACCACCAGGCCAGGCTTTGTCGGACCCTTGATGATAGCGTCAAAGGGGACTCTAAGGCATGTGCCCTCTTGCCCCAGGCTGCTAGAATGGCTGCCTGTAGGACGCGAGTGTGGATCTGAGCGTATGGTACTGCCTCGAACGTGGCCACTAGCTTGCCTAGTACTCGCATACACAGGCGAATAGTTGGTTTTTTCTTGTTTAGAACCAACTGAACCAACCCCTTGATAGCCTCGATCTTTACAAGGGGCAGGAACACCCTTTGCTGTTCTGTGTCTAACCTCATGCCGAGGTATTCCAACTGCTTTGTAGGCTGGAACGCTGACTTTCCCCGGTTTAGGACCCAGCCGAATCCTTCGAGGTACCGAACCGTGAGGTTTACTGCCTGTTGCAGACCCGGCCGTGAGTGATCTATGATTAAAAGGTCGTCCAAGTATGCTAGGACTGTGACCCCCTGGATCCTTAAATTGGCCAGAACTGGGGCTAGGATCTTCGTGAATACCCGGGGGGCCGTGGCCAGCCCGAAGGGGAGCGCCCTGAATTGGAAGTGTCGCTGCCCCACCGCGAAGCGTAAAAATCTTTGATGCGACTGAAAGATTGGTACATGAAGGTAAGCATCCTTTATGTCTATGGAGGCCAGAAAATCGTCCCTCTGAAGCGCGGCGGCTGCTGACCGGATGGATTCCATCCGGAAGGAACGAACCCTTAGGTAACCGTTTAACCTCTTTAGGTCCAAGATTGGCCTGACATCGCCGTTGGGCTTTGGTATGACAAAGAGATTGGAATAGAAACCTAGCCCTTGCTCTTGGGCTGGCACCTCTATTATTACGTCCTGGCAAAGCAGGTGATCCAAAGCTGCCAGCAATGAGGCCTTCCTTGCTGGATCCTTTGGTAGCCTTGATTCTTGAAAATGAGGCGGAGGACACCTTAGAAACTCCAGTCTGTAGCCTGTGGTTACAGATGCCCGGACCCATTTGTCGGGGATCTTGGCTTCCCAAACTTCTGAGAAGAAACGAAGCCTTCCCCCCACCCGCGAGAGTGGGGGCGCCCCTTCATAAGGCAGACTTAGGGGCTGTCTTTGTCGGCTTGCGATACCATGGCCTCTTACCCCCAGGGGCCTGTCCCTGCGATCTACTGTTAACGTTGGATCGTGCAGGCGGCCGTCGATACTGCCTGGAATTTGAGGGCCCCGAGACAGGAAAGAGCTGCCTTTTAAATGTAGGACCCCGGAATGTCTTTTTGACCGGTAAAAGGGTACTCTTGCCACTTGAAATAGTCTGAATATATTTATCCAGATCCTCTCCGAAGAGTCGTCCTCCATGGAAGGGAAACCCTGCCAGAAGCTTTTTGCATGGGGGCTCCGCCGCCCAGTTCTTCAACCATAAGAGCCTTCTCATGTGCACCAAAAATAGTGATAAACGAGAGGCCTGCTGGATGGAATCTTTTATAGCATCTACAGCAAAACACAGAGCTCTGGGAATGTCAGAAAACTCTTCTGCTTGTTGGGTAGGCATGTCCTTTAACATTTCTTTTGTCTGGTCTTTTAAACGCCTGACAAACTCCAATTGCAGCCACAGCTGGCTGTACCACTGCTCCTGCCGTAGCAAAGGATGCTTTTAAAAGTGTCTCTAACCGTTTATCAACCGGATCTTTAAACATATGTATGTTTTCCACCGGGCAAGTTAGTGATTTATTCACACATGAGATGGCTGCATCCACTACTGGGAGCCTCCACCTCTTGGAGAATTTTTCCTCCATGGGGTAAATGACCGCAAATCTTTTCGGTGGCAGAAAAATCCTGTCCGGCCGTACCCAATCCCGAAAGATCAATTCCTCCAAGAGAGGATGGACCAGAAAAACTGCGTTGCTTAACGGAGCTTTCAAAGAGCCCAGAGAGGATACCGGAGGAACCTGAGGCTCTGGCAATGGTAAACTAAATGCCGAGCGGACCATGTCCGTCAAAGACTGTACCCACAGTCTTTCTGTCTGGGAGTCTGAAAATGGTTCCTCAGAGGCAGATCCCTCAATCCCTGAACCCTCTTGGTTCAGGTCTAGTTGATCCTCCTGTGATTCCAATTCCTCCGGAGAGAGAATCTCAGCATCTGAGGATACACCTCTTGGTGATGGGGATCTAACCCGTTTCTTACCAGGAATAGCTCTAGCGATCAATGCTGCTATTCTCTCTTCTAGCCCCCCTAGGGATACGGCTAGCATCTCCTCTGTGATAAACACAGGGCTGGGCTGATCTGGGCCAGCCTCCGCACCAGATCCCCCTAATGGCTCATCCAAGGCGCCCTTTATGTTAATAAGTTGCGGGGAAAGTATCGGCATATCATCAGAATCAGAGGGGGAACCCCTTTGTTTTTTGGTCTTTTTTGTACCCTTTGACCCCGAACCTTTGGAAGCCATAATACAAAATCGAGGGACTCCGCCAACAACAACAGACTGTAGTGGCCAGGAGTACAAAACCAGAGCTTAGGGGACAATAGATCACTAATGCCCAAAAACTGATGGGGCCCCGTATGTTTTTCTTTTTTTTTTTTTTTAAATATATATTATATATATTTCTTTTTTTTTCTTTTTTTTAAACATACAGTGACCCCAAACTTAGTTTGCCAGCCTCCAACCTGCTGCAAAAAGGGGAATTTCTTGGCTTAACAAAAAAAAAGGCATTGGAACAAAGTCCAGCATGTACTACCCCTCTTCCGCCACCGGGAGTCACTGTTCTGCCGCTCTGCGTCCTCTCCTTCTGAAATCAGCCTCAGACTGAGCACTGACAATGCCTGCTGATCTATAACAGCACAAGGCGCGCCCCTGTATGACGCCGCAGGCACGCCCCCCCTCGCCCTCCTCTCTGACCGGCGCGAAAAAACGTCTATAAGACGTGCGCGCGCACGCGTATGCCGGAACAGGAGGAACATGGAGGAGCCGCGCTGCTGGAGACCCAGGACTGCAGTATTAGGCGGCAGATTCAAACCCCCGGCCAGGTAGGACTCTCCAAAAGGCCCCATAGGGATCCTTACCAGTCCTAGGAAGAAAGCAGCAGGTTAGCTAGCAACACATTCTTAGACAGGGGAACCTAGTGATGGGGGAAAAAAGGGGTCATCCTGTCTTTCTCAGACATAGTGAGCAAGGTTGCCAATGCAGAGCATACTTAGGCTATCCCCCCTTTTAGGTTACCCCGGAGAGCCTGCTGTCGAACCAAGTCCCGCAGGCTCCCCCTTACCTGCTCCATGCTGCAGGATGTTTGTCCAGCAAAACGATCCAATCTTCTCCCATCTCCGTGGGTAGCGTAGTAGACCTTCAGGCCCTGGGGTCCTATGAAGGTACCCACTGTCCTGGACCTATATAGCACCCTGGCAAACAGGCACTTATGGTTTTTACAAACTCCAAGTCCTGGGCCCAGGGTCCAGCCCTCCAAAGAGGAGCATTATAGGCAAAACCCCCCGGTTTGGGGCCCGGGTACTGTCCACTTTGGCACTGAGGCTCCTTGGACAGATCCGGTTAGCCCGCCCTTAATCCCAAGGATGTGGAGCAAAGCTATTCCGTGACCAACACCTAAGACACTGGCGAAAAAACTGAGGGACTCCCTCTAGGGGAGGGGGTTATATAGGGAGGGGACTTCCTGTTTGAGATTGCCAGTGTCCACACCTGAAGGTACTCCATATAACCCATATAGTAATGAATATGCCGCTCTGTGTCCCGTGATGTACGAGAAAGAAAGGTATGGCGCTACCTCATATAAAGATCATTAATGTGCACACCTACTATAATAATACATATGGATCTTAAAGGGTCACTAAAAGAAAAAAAATGTTTTTGCTAAAATTACTGTTTACAGGGTATAGAGACATAATAGTTAAAGCGGATGGTTCACCAAAAAAAAATATTAAAAGCCAGCAGCAACAAATACTGCAGCTGCTGACTTTTAATATTAGGACACTTACCTGTCCTGGAGTCCAGCGGCGTCCGCAGCAGAGGACGAGCGATTGCTCATCTCCCTGCTGCTCCCCCCTCCATCCACGGTGAGGGAACCAGGAAGTGAAGCGCTCCGGCTTCACTGCCCGGTTCCCTACGGCGCATGCGCGAGTCGCGATGCGCCCGGCGATTGGCTCCCGCTGTGTGCTGGGAGCCGAGAGTTCCCAGCACACAACGGGAAAAGCCTGTCTTTTGCCCGAGACTGCGTGCCGGAAGTGGGTGCAGATACCTGTCTTTAGACAGGTATCTGCACCCCCCTCCCCCCTGAAAGGTGTCAAATGTGACGCCGGAGGGGGGGAGGGTTCCGATCAGCGGATCTTCACTTTAGGGTGGAGATCCGCTTTAACTGATTCCTTTTAAAAACGATTTAAAATAGATAAAAATCAATCATATAATGTACCTGCAGTTTCACTTTCGTTTTTGCATCTAGCTTAGTTTTTGCATGTAATTTAATGCCTCTGTGCTGGACAGAGCCATAGAGAGTGATGTTTAGGAAAACAAAACTAGAATCTCCCAGTACTGTGGTCATCAGGAAACAGACAACCAGGAAGTGTCCAGAACAGAGCCGAATTACAGCAACATCAGAGCAAAAAAAACGAACAATGAGGACATGAAACCAGGACTGTAGTAAGGTAAAGGAAGCTATTTAGCTAAAAAAAAAATCCTTTAGTGACCCTTTAATGGTTCATGTATTTCAACTAATAATTCATAAAAAGTGTACAATCTTAATAAATCTTGCACAAACCAAGTAAAGTCCAATCACCCCGATAAAGAAGATGCTACCAATTTATTGAAATGGATAACTTAGAAATGAAACAAATGATGATCCACCTCCAAACCGTGCATGGGAAGTTCAAACTCACCACCACTCATCAACTGGAACCCCTAAGGAGCTGTGGGGTTCACCATAGCCAGAAATGTAGGAGATGATGATTCCTTATTCTCAGAAAACTTTTAGGCAATCATAGTCAGGAGAAAGACATTAGAATGATCATAGAGTAATAAGCTTAATTACGGGGATGTATAAAGGTAGATGTAACAGTCCCTACTCACATAAGAAAGTGCTAAATACTAGCACCAACATAAAGAGCCTAGGTACCTCTGCACGCCGTCCATTTTATAGTGAACCCCACTGAACTCTCCAAGATGAGGACCATTAAAGTGCACATGTCCTTATCAGCATCCAAGGGGCTGTCTCCTGCCACATTATGGTTGTCATTTTGCAGTGGGCAAGTTGTTGTGAAGTGAAAGTTTAAATATGACCCACTCTAGCCTGTTAGTAAGCCCTTAAGGTTGAATCTCGTCTGGGGAGTGTGGTACTTTGGGTGGACAGAGAGGGGTTGATGTACTAAAGGCAAATAGACTATGTACTTGGCAAGTACAGTTGCTTAAGAGCTTAGTAAATGAGGTGTAGTTGCACTTTGGACATGATTGGATGATGGAAGCCAGCAGAGTTTCCCCTCATTTATTAAGCTCTGGAGAAAATATACAATCTATTTGACTTCTGTAAGTCAGCCCCAGTACATATGCATTTGCTTCGGTTTTCATTGAATAAAACAATACAAAGAATTTAAGAGTGCAATTGGATGGATAGCTTACTATTGTGATCCATGCGATTGGTCAGAGTGATCACATATTACAGGACCAATCACAGTGGCTCTGTTCCATGTGATAGCTGTAGTCAATCACAGCAAGAACAATAGTAAACTATAAGTCATGAATAAAAGCCAGATATGACAGTTAAAATTTTTGTTTTTACAGTGATAAATATGAAATGTGAATCTATCCATTGGTCATAGAGGGGGTGGTGCCCGTGTGCCCTTATGGACGCACCGCCACTGCCTCATCGCCCGCTTTAATCTCTTGAGACCTGCAAAAGCAACCCTATTCCTTTGAATCGGTGACGATTAGCAGGCATACAGGGGGTATATATCCTTCTAAAGCTGCAAATTACTGTAGCCACAGCAGATATACAAAGGAGTACCACTGCTAAAGGGGGTACACCACCCCCCAACCTCATATATGAATAATGCCTAATAGTGCAACCAGTCACCGACCCCCAGCACACCAGCCACAGTGTCTCCAGAAAAGTGTAGCTAGAATCAGTGTTCCTGAATTGCCTGTTTGTTGACCACATTTCTACCTGTTGCCTGGACTGATCATTTGCCCATATGCTGACCATGTCCCTGCCTGCACCTCAGCTGACCAATCTGTATATCCAATTGACATTGTTTCTGCGAGACACCAGTGCCAGCCATCCCCTGCAGACAACTGCGCTCCTGGAACTACAGGAACTGCTGTGTTCTTTCTTTTTAAGCCTTCTGTACTTCCTGGCCAGTAAACATAGTGTTACTGGGGGCAGCCATGTACCAGTAGACTAGGCTTGGTTAGTTTATAGCATGGGTCTTCAAACTATGGCCCTCCAGTTGTTCAGGAACTACAATTCCCATCATGCCTAGTCATGTCTATGAATGTCAAAGTATTACAATGCCTCATGGGATGTGTAGTTCTGCAACAGCTGGAGGGCCCTAGTTTGAGGATCCCTGGTTTATAGGAACAGGGACTGCTATAGGTGATGCTACACTAAGCTATATTCCATGACTACTCGTATAGAGGCAACTATTACAGTACATTGCTTTTGGTTAATGTGTGTGATACACAAGATACGTTTGGTACCTAATCACTTCAGGCACTGAAAAACTCTCACACATGGGTATCACCAGATGGAGTAGCAGAATGAGTTTTGGGTTGTAATTCTAAGTATGCCCATGCCGTGTATGAGAAAAATCTTTTTATGTCATTTTATGTGTGTTTCCAATGTCCTGGTGCTCTAGGGCCTCCAAAAATGTGATAGTTACCTAGAAAATTGTATGCATAATTTATGCCCCTAGAAAGCTCCTTGGATTCTGGGCCCCTCTGTGTGGTTAGGCTGTAAAAAGGTCTCACGTGTAGTATCCCAATACATGGGAGGAGTAGCAGAATGTGTGTTAAGTTGTATTTCTTATTATTATTATTTCTTATTATGCCTATGATGCATGTTAGAAATGCATGTTAGAAATATCTTGCTTTCCAAAATGGGGTAATTTTGTAGGTGTTTCCACAGTCCTGGTGTCCCAGGGCCACCTAAAATGTGATAGGTAGTCAGGAAATTAAATGGGTAATTTATGCTCCTTGAGAGCGCAAAGGTGTTCTTTGGATTTTGGGTCCCTCTATGCATCTAGGCTGTGAAAAATTCTCACACGTGGCATCTCATACTCGGGAGTGTGATTATAAGTATGCCTATGCTGTGTGTGAGACATAACTTAAAAGAGAAGTATGGGATTTTTTTTTTTTTTTATACTTACCTAGTTGGATGCAGCATCTGTCCCCATCAGCACTAAAACCGAGAACGAAGCCATCAAACACTGTTTTTTTAGAGCTCCATGAGCAGTCACCAGCTCTCTCCTGTTCCCCCCTGTGCGCACTGGAGCGCTGAGCTGTGTAGGGGGCGAGAGAGGCTGAGCCGGGTATCAACCCAAGCATGCGGACCAGCTCTGTGAAGTCAGCCGACAGGCCACAGAAGTGCAGATTGGACTGCACTCCTGTGATCCACAGCCAAACAAGCGTTGGCTGCACTTCTCCTTTAAAATGACAACTTTGTGAAAAAATATTACTTCAAGACACACACCAAGCCTCTTACTAAACACCTTGGACTATAAAATAAAAATAAAGTGTATAGAACACCCCCACGCTACTACACCGATTAAAAAATCCAGAATGGACATAACGCATCAGGTGGCTCATTTTGGATCACCGGCCTGCTATTATTGCTGTGATACTGTGTGAGATCTCTCTTAAAATGATACCCTGTGAGTGCATTCATTTTCTTTATTTTAATAAAATGTATGGTTTTACACTTTGGCATTTCCCGCTACTCTTGTGCCCTGAGTATCTCATTAAAGAAGATCTGTATAGAAGAAAGTGGTGGTTGAAATTCCCAACTGGAGGACCTGGGGAGTGCATTGAGACATCCCATACACGCTGTTGACCTCCATTAAATAAAGTGAGGTCCAATTGATAAGGTGAGGTATCATAAGCAGTGTTTGACCTTTGATAAACATAGCGAGGTGCAACTGATAAGGTGAGGGTACACCTATCTGTACACAGCAGTGGTGTGCGTTCACATATTTGAATATTTTAAAGTCAGAGTTAGATTATTTTAGAGAGTTTATGCTTTGATATTTTTCACGTTATTTATTAGTAGATTTTTCAAGAGACATCTGCTATATGTATGAATTATATATATAAGCCCCTGAAGTAATGATGTTCAAACGTGTTGCCTTGTTTCACATAAATATGAATGTTTGGTTTACCTTCTCGATGTTAATATTGCACATTAGAATTAAGACGTGGGGAACACATCACCAGTTTAAAGAAAATACCTTTGACAGTATATACACCAAAAAGTGGGGTCACTTTGGGGGCATTTATACGTTCCTGGCATTTTGGGGCCTCAAGAAATTAGACATCAGAAATAATAAATTTTAATACATACAGTATCTCACAAAAGTGAGTACACCCCTCACATTTTTGTAAATATTTTATTCTATCTTTTCATGTGACAACACTGAAGAAATTACACTTTGCTACAATGTAAAGTAGTGAGTGTACAGCTTGTATAACAGTGTACATTTACTGTCCCCTCAAAATAACTCAACACACAGCCATTAATGTCTAAACCGCTCACAACAAAAGTGAGTACACTCCTAAGTGAAAATGTCCAAATTGGGTGCAATTAGCCATTTTTCCTCCCCGGTGTGAGGTGACTTGTTAGGGTTACAAAGTCTCAGTTGTGAATGGGGAGCAGGTGTGTTAAATTTGGTTAAAAAAGGGTTGGGTAATAATCCACCCAAAGAGAGGAGTGGTTATGCCCAAGTAAAACATTGGATGAAAGGGGAAAACAAACAAACAAAAAAAACACAAACACACAGTTGTATAGCACAAACTGTAAAGTATGCAAAAATTAACCAAGTAGCGTAAACTAATCAAATGTATTAATGAAAAAATGGTACAGAATAATCCAAATAATAAATAAAACAACAGATACCTTCCAAAAAGATTAGATGACATAAAACACAGAATCCAATAGAAAAATTATGTTCCACGGGACAACCACTACAACATGGAATTGCGGCATTGTATAAGATACTTACAGACCTAGGGGCAAAGGGTAGCTTGCTAAGCGTAGAGAAATGGGGGCAAGATATTGGGGAAAGGATCGAGGAGTCACACATGATAAGAGCTGTGTATAATCATGCAAACAACATCAATACAGTTGAAGCCAATTACAAATGTATGATGCGTTGTCATTTGACACCGGTAAAAATGAACAAAATACACTCAAACAACTCTGCCCTGTGTTGGAGAAATTGCAATCAAGCAGGCACCACAATGCATATTTGGTGGGAATGCCCGCGAGTCCAGGAATACTGGAACGAGGTCTTAGAGTATATAGAGGAAATCACAGGAGAAAAGGTTCCACAAAATCCTTTGACCTGTCTGTTTCACGGACCTGCTAGAGGGCTAAAAAAAAAAAAAAAAAGGATTTTTAATAACAGCTTACCTGTAAAATCCTTTTCTTGAAGTACATCACGGGACACAGAGCGCATAGTCATTACATATGGGTTATATGGGTACCTTCAGGTGTGGACACTGGTGTAATCAACTTCACAGGAAGTTCCTCCCTATATAACCCCCTCCCACTGAGAGTGCTTTAGTTTTGTAGCAAGCAATTTCTCTGAGGTTACACAATGTTCCCCAAAAAGAGGGGTGGGAGCTCTGTGTCCCGTGATGTACTTCAAGAAAAGGATTTTACAGGTAAGCTGTTATTAAAAATCCTTTTTTCTTTATCGTACATCACGGGACACAGAGCGCATAGCCATTACACTTGGGATGTCCTAAAGCAATGCTCCATGAAGGGAGGGAGACCGTAAGGCCAAAAATAGCCAAACAGAAAATATATCAGGAGGTAAAAAATAGCTCCACCAACAGAAAAAAAGGGGGCGTGAACCGGGCCAGAGGATTCTATACTGCTGCCCGTAGGACCGCCTGCCCAAATGCTGCGTCCGTAGCCTTTGCGACGTCCAACTTATAACATTTAGTAAACGTATGTACGGAAGACCAGGTTGCCGCTTTGCAAACCTGTGCCATAGAGATCTGATGGTGTGCCGCCCAGGAGGCACTCATGTACCTCGTAGAATGGGCTTTAACTGATAAGGGAGGTGGAACGCGCTTCAGACCATAGGCCTGAAAAATCAGCTGCTTAATCCACCTAGCCAAGGAAGACTTGGCAGCCGGCTGACCCTTCTTGGGGCCATCCGGGAGAACGAAAAGCACATCTGTTTTCCGAATCTTTTCTGTAGCCTTGAGATAGACCCTCATGGCTCGGACCACGTCCAAAGTATGAAGCAGTCTTTCCTCTCTGGACTGGGGAGTAGGAAAGAAGGATGGTAGGATTAGGTCCTGATTCAAGTGAAAACTGGATATGACCTTAGGAAGAAAAGAAGGCTGAGGCCGCAGAACCACTCTGTCCTTATGCAGAATCAAGTACGGTTCCCTGCAAGACAAGGCTGCCAGCTCGGAGACCCTTCTGGCCGAAGCCATAGCCACCAAGAAAACCAACTTTCGGGTTAGCAGCACAAGCGGGATTTCTGTCAGAGGTTCAAACGGCTGCTTTTGTAATGCTGACAAGACCAGATTTAAATTCCAGGGGCAGAGGGGAGCTCTAATAGGGGGATTTACATGCAAGACCCCCTGCAAAAAGGTTTTCACAAGCGAATGTGTGGCCAAAGGCCTTTGAAACCATATCGATAAGGCAGACACCTGCCCTTTTAGAGTACTAAGAGCCAACCCCTTGTCAACGCCAACCTGGAGGAATCGCAAGATCCTGTCAATAAAAAACTTGTGAGGATGCCCTCCTTGAGACTCGCACCACTCCACATAGGTTCTCCAGACTCTGTAATAGATATTTCTAGAGACTGGCTTTCTAGCTTGAATTAACGTAGATATGACTTGGGCCGAGAGGCCTCTGCCCTTAAGAATTAGGGATTCAGCCGCCAAGCCATCAAATTTAGCTGCTGTGAAGCAGGGTGGTAGATCGGGCCCTGAGACAGCAGATCTGGGCGCAGGGGGAGTGGCCACGGTGCCCCTACTGACATCCTCACGATGAGTGCGTACCAAGCCCTTCTGGGCCAGGCTGGGGCCACCAGGATCACCGGCCTGCGCTCCACCCTGATCCTTCGTAGAAGGCGGGGAATCATCTGTAGTGGAGGGAACGCATACAGGAGAGAAAACTGGTGCCAGGGGCAAACCAACGCATCGGTCCCGTAGGCCGAGGGGTCCCTGGCTCGGGATACGAATTTTTCCAACTTCTTGTTGAATCTTGTTGCCATGATGTCCACATCGGGAACTCCGAATCTTTGGCAAATCTCTTGGAATACCTGGGGGTGAAGAGACCACTCTCCCGGGAGTAACTGTTGACGACTCAAAAAATCTGCTTGAGAATTGTCTATCCCTGGGATGAATACTGCTGAGATGCAGGGTACATGGGCTTCGGCCCATGAAAAAAAATCAGGTTTACTTCCCTTTGAGCCGCTCGGCTCCTTGTGCCCCCCTGGTGGTTTATGTATGCCACCGCCGTGGCATTGTCGGACTGTATCCTTACTGGCAGACCCTGCAGGGGGAGAGTCCAGGCGACCAGGGCCAACCGAGCAGCTCTGATCTCTAGGACATTGATGGGAAGCAGACTTTCTGCCTCTGACCACTGTCCCTGCTGGGTCCGTTTTCCTAAGATTGCCCCCCAACCTGTTAGGCTGGCATCTGTGGTTACTATTTTCCACGAGATGGGGCAAAAGGTTTTCCCTTTTGATAATTTTTGAGGGATCAGCCACCAGTACAGGCTGCGCCTGACTCCTGGGGAAAGAACTAATGGACGGTCTAATGCCTGTATGGACTTGTTCCAAGCAGAGAGAATAGCTGCCTGCAGAATTCTGGTATGGATCTGGGCATAGGGCGCTGCTTCGAAGGCGGCCACCATCTTTCCCAGCAGTCGCATGCATAGGCGAATAGTCGGCTTCTTTTTGCCTAAGACTATTTGAATCGTTTGAATCAACGACCTGATCTTCTCTTGAGGTAAAAATACCCTCTGGCATTCTGTATCTAACCGAAAGCCTAGATATTCCAACTGTCTTGTGGGTTGTAACCTTGATTTTTCTTGGTTCACAATCCACCCGAACTCTTCTAGATGCCGCACTGTGCGGACTACTGCATGATTGAGGTTGGAAGCTGATCTGTCGATAACCAGGAGATCGTCCAGGTATGCCAGGACCAAGATGCCTTCTGTCCTTAGGACGGCTAGCACCGGGGCTAACACCTTTGTGAATACCCGTGGAGCTGTTGCCAACCCGAAAGGGAGGGCTACGAACTGGTAATGACTTTGCTTTATCGTAAAACGAAGAAACTTGTGATGTGCTGGGTAAATCGGCACATGCAGATATGCATCCTTTATGTCTATAGATGCTAGAAAGTCGCCCTGATGCAGGCTGGCTGTCACTGAACGTATGGAGTCCATACGAAAGGTCTGAATCCTTAGAAAGCGATTTAGGCGTTTGAGGTCTAATATAGGCCTGACGTCGCCATTGGGTTTTGGTATAACAAAAAGGTTGGAGTAGAATCCCAGACCCCTTTCTTGGGTTGGTACTTCTACAATTACTCCTTGGAGCAAGAGGCGATCCAACGCCTTTACGAGAGAGGCCCTCTTTAACGGGTCGCTTGGAAGACTTGACCCCTGAAAATGAGGAGGGGGGATTTCTCGAAACTCTAGTTTGTAGCCTGAGGCTACTACGGACAGAACCCAAGAGTCGGGAATTCTGGCCCTCCAGACTTCGGAGAAAAACTGAAGTCTTCCCCCCACCCAAGAGGGTGGGGGCGCCCCTTCATGAATCTGACTTGATGACTGGTTTAGCTGGCTTGCGAGACCAGGGCCTCTTGTTTGCCGCGGCTTGTCCCTGTGGGCGGCTATTAACTGCTGAACGCCCGGGAGGCCGTCGATACTGACGGGAAGTCGAAGGGGCCGAGCCTGCAATGGCCTGTCGTTTCTGCTGGCTGAACCATGGCACCTAGTGAGGTGAAAGCTGCTTTCAGTAGGGTCTCAAATTTTTTGTCGACCGGATCCTTGAACATATGGACATTTTCAACCGGACAAGTCAGGGATTTATTCACGCAGGAAATGGCCGCGTCCACTGTAGGGAGTGCCCATTTCTTTACATATTCCTCTTCCATAGGGTAGAGAATAGAGAATCTTTTAGGAGGGACAAAGATTCTATCAGGTCGAGCCCAATCCTGGTAAATCACGTTCCGCAGAAGGGGGTGCATTGGAAAAGACGCACAAGTTAATGGAGCCTTTAAAGAACCCAATGAGGATACCTCCGGGGCTACTAGTTCTGGCACTGGAAGTTTAAAGGCAGTGCGAACCATATCTGTCAAAGACTGGATCCACAGGCTCTCCGCTTGAGAGGCCGAAAAATATTCATCTATAGTGGAATTTTCCCTGTCTGAACCGTCGGGACTTGGGTCTGCCTGATCCCCTTGTGGGTCCCGTTCCTCTGAAGAGGAGACCTCCGCATCTGAAAACCCCACACTGGGTGAGGGGGATCTAGCCCGCTTGCTACTTGGTCAAGGACGGGAAAACAACGCAGTTAACCTTTTCTCTAGCCCACTCATGGTGGCTGCTAGCATTTCTTCCGTCACGTAAACGGGAATGGGTGGATCAGGGGTCGCCTCTGCCCCCAGCACCCCCAATGGCTCTTGTACTATGCCACTCGGTGTCCTAACTGGCGAGGGTGGGGCCGTAGAAGCCTGGCCCAAATCCTCTGACCCCGATGGAGACCCCTTTTGCTTTTTGGCACCTTTAGCAGCCTTGGCTGGTCCAGATCCCTTTGGAGCCATTGTACAACCTTGAGTCACCCCTATAGCCAACACCTGACTGTTGCAGCTAGGAGTAACCAATATGAGGGCAGGTATGAGGAAAATGAAAAATAACTAATTTCTCTCTTTTTCCCTTTTCTTTTTTTTTTTTTACCCGCCTGGGAGGTGGCAATACTGAGGAAACCTGTGAGTATTGACACACCAATGCCCGTTAGCCGGAGTCCAAGGTAGACTCAGATACTGCTGGATCTAAGGCTGAGTCCCTTTAAGCAAAAAACTTCCTTTTTTTTTTCTTTTTTTTTCTGGTCAATAGTGGACCTAAGTCCTAGACCTGAAGATCCACAAAACCGCCACTAGGTGTCCCTGTGTGGCCAAAAGACCCAGCTGCACGCTCTGTATCCTTTCTTCCTCTGCCTCCAGGAGGGAAAGACCAGCCAGAGAAAAGTTTTTCCCTTTAAACAGACCCTGACGCTGCTGGCCCGCCCCCCCCGACGCACGCCGACGCTATAAAAGGCGGCGTGCACGCGCGCACAATCGCGCGCACCACGCTGAAACCACATGGAGGAAGCAGAGCAGAGGAAACAACATGGACCAGCGTTTAGGCAGCACCAACAGACACCAGGTAAGCACTAATCTTATTGTAGTGCACACATAGCGAGGAAGCTGTCCCCATGGGCTTCCTAAGAAACAGGAGTTTTTACCAGCAATTTCCTCTTAAAAACATGTGGGGTTGCAGTATCAGTGTTAACAGGCAGACCTGGGGTGAGTAGCAAATATATAACTTACACAAGTATACATATATCTACATGTTATCTGGGTAAACATTAGTATCCCATCCTGCCTACACAGACATAGTGGAGATAGCGGCTGATGCACAAGCATACTGTTAGCCAACCCAGAACCCCCAGGGGGATACCTACTGTCGAACCAAGTCCCGCAGGTTCCCTCTTACCTGCTCCTCTTACCTGCTCCGGGGTCCTGTGTTAAGGAACCCACACCCCTGGACCTATATAGCATCCTGGCATCAGTAGCGTTTAGTTCTTGGAAGAGACTAAGGCACTGGAGCCCAGAATCCAGCCCTCCAAGGAGAGGCATTATAGGCAAAACCCCACTCCAGCAGGGCCCGGGTACCGTACACCTTGGCTTTGAAGCACTTCGGACGGATCCGGCTAGCTATCCTGGGTCCCGAGACCTCCGAGGGACAGCTAGACGTGACCAACACCTAAGACACTGGCGAAAAAACTAAAGCACTCTCAGTGGGAGGGGGTTATATAGGGAGGAACTTCCTGTGAAGTTGATTACACCAGTGTCCACACCTGAAGGTACCCATATAACCCATATGTAATGACTATGCGCTCTGTGTCCCGTGATGTACGATAAAGAAAAAGAACAGATCGACATTGGTCCCGGTGTTGCTGAATGCAGCAAAGGGCCTAATCCCTAAAAAGTGGTTAAACCCCCAGAGACCATCCATAAAAGAATGGATACATCGGGTCAATTATGTTTCAGAGATGGAATACCTGAGAATGGTAGACCTGGGAGAAGAGGGGGACAGTTGTAGAACCGCCTGGGACCAATGGAGACTATTCAAAACTACAGGAAAATTTGCACAGGCAATATCAGAAATAGACGGGTAAGACAACAGAAACAGTAGGGAAAAAAAAACGTGAAAATCACCAGACAGATCCGAAAGATAGAATGAACCAGGGAGGGGGGGGGGGGGGGGGGGGGGGAACAATAGAGGGGGGAAGGAGGGAGTAAGAGGGGGGGGGGGGGGGAAAGGGGGGGGGGAAGGAAAGGGAAAAAAAAAAAGGAAAAAAAGATGAAGGAAAAGCGGAGATACGGGGGGATAAGATGAGATAAAAGAGAAAGGGTCAAGGGGGAATGTTATGAGCTTTCTACCTTCTCTGGTTTGTCCTTCTTTCTTTTATTATATCTGATTTGCGGAAAAAAAAAAAAAGACAAAAGACAATAATACAATAATAAACAAACGAATAAATAAACAATAAGAAAATTAAGTACCACAAGTGATGCGAAGACCGTAGAGGAAATGCGAAGGGCGGAATTACCGTGAGCATCTCCCACGCCTCCATTCACCCGGTTGTGTCTGATGTAAAAAAAAAAAAAAAAAAAAAAGAAGATGACATACACACACACAAAAATAGTAAAAACAATCCAGGTAGTGATCCAGTATGAGGGAGGACTCAAACAATCATAAAATTAGAGATGACTCAAAGATCTGAAGTAAGAAATGGTTGGTTGATTGCAATGATAGAACCTCATCAAATCACATCAAGACAGATGGAAGAAATGGTTGGAGATTATGAGGAATAGTTCCCATTAGTGCTGTAGATTGTATTTTCTTGGCGAAATGTATAACTGCTAACAAGCTTACATCTAATATATCTAGTGATCTTGACAGAGAGTCATTCCAAGTGTAATGGTGGATAATATAGTTGAAACATGATGAAATTAAATGATAGTCACAGACAATAATTGTGACATGTATTGCTAGAACGATTGACCGTATGCATTCAGATTAATGAGAGATGGGTAGTGGGTGGCTGGTTAGTGGCATATAGCTATTAAAGCACATTATTGGTTAGTATTCCAAAGTAATGAATGGGTGAAACACAGTGGTTCCCATAGATTAGCTTTCCTCACAAATAGGGATGAGCCGAACACCCCCGTGTTCAGTTCGCACCAGAACGGTCGAACAAACCGACCGCTTGCGAGAACATTTAGAACCCCATTGAAGTCTATGGGACTCGAACGTTCGAATTCAAAAGTGCTAATTTTAAAGCCCAATATTCAAGTTATTGTTGGAAAATGTCTTTGAGAACCCGGGTCTTGCCCCAGGGAACATGTATCAACGGAAAAAAGTTTTAAAAACGGTCATTTTTTCAGGAGCAGGGTTCTCAAAGACATTTTTACAGGCAAACTATAGACACCCAGCCCCAGGGTCACAGCAGTGGAAACAAGGAACAGCCGACGCGTTTCGCACTGGATCAGTGCTTATTCATGGCTAGAATAGCCATGAATAAGCACTGATCCAGTGCGAAACGCGTCGGCTGTTCCTTGTTTCTACTGCTGTGACCCTATTTTTGTACATGCTGTCTATTGAATAAAAGACCACCCATCAGGTTTTGGAGTGCGGCTATCCATTTTTCTTTGTCTTCGCGTTACACATCATATAGAACTGCACTTTTGCAATGGAAAGAGGAGTCTTTGAATTGCGTCCTGTGACCCTACTTTTACAGGAGACCATCATCCAAAAGCCATCCTTGGGATTGAGCAAGCTGGGCAGGAACAGCAGAGATGGCTGGCACCCAGCCCAGCTCTACAACTGTCAGCTGGCAACAAAGTTATCTGGAAACTGTGGCTGCTCATTCATCCATTCCTTGTGACTGCGTTGTGTGGGCTCTTTGTGGACTATATGCGCCTTCATATTTTATTTTGCGAGTACATAATAGGCTGTACTAATAAAGCCCTTTGATCCTTTTACTACACAAAAAGGTCTGCGCTGTTTTATCCCATTCTGTGCTTTTGCAATGGGCACGTTAACAGCTGCTTTCACACTGATCCGCAGGCGGAGCGCAGCACTAAGCAGACTTCCATTATATCCTGTGGGTTTAATGCGCTTTCAGAAAGTGCATCCCAACTGCAAGATGTAAAAGAAGTCTATGGCTTAGCGCAGCCAACCTGCAGGTATGAAAGAAGCAGCGACATATGCTGCAGCTTCCGTGTGTACAGTAAAATCAGAGTAAGCCATTTCAGTGCTGAAGAGGAGCTCGTACAACTGTGCAAGCCTAGGAAAAGTTGATCTATCTGTGCTCTCCTTCACAATTATGTTGGTCAGGAGCAGGTGGTCTGAATAACAAATTGCATATATTAAAATAATAATAATAATATATCTCCCACTGCAATCTAATAGAAAGCAAAATCTGTATGAAAAAAACCTGTATAAGAAAACACATGTGCCTTGGATTCAACAAGTTGCACATCTTTTAACCTCCCTGGCGGTATGATTAGGTCAGGAATTTTGTAGCAAAAGCGGTAAAAGAATTTGCATGAAAATTTGGCTCTCTGTATTGTAGGCCTGCAAAGACATCCCACATGTGATAAAGTTTGAGACTCAAAATCATGAATTATAATCTAATAAAATAATATAATTTTATTCAATAATGTAATACAAAATAATGAAATTTGTCAAAGAAAATTCGATAAACATCCCGAGTGTGATAAAAATTGGTACAGCACAAAGACCAACGTCAAAATCAGGACAATGGAACCTGCTTTATTTTCAGACTTTCTTTCCATTGCCATCTCTCTTTGAACAGCAAACTACACACATGCCGGTAGGTGCTGCTTTTTTGTCTTTGCCCGATTGGCTCGGTCGACACCTCCCATGGTGTTATTATAGTCTATTGCGGCTTCAGCTCATCTTTCCCACCTTGTGTGGACTATGGCAGTGGAGGTATTGTGCACAGTACTCACGAGACACGTCCTTGTCTCGCCATCATTTTACCCTTCTGCCAGGCAACCATTTCTCAGATTGAGTTTTTTCTTGGCAAACATAGATGGCATGTCACGTCGGTTTGGCCTAACAGTACCATGCACATCAGTCTTGTTTTGTAGCAAAACCTCATACAGTTCCGGAGACGTGTAAAAAATTGTCCGTTGTCACACAATATCCCTGGTTCAGCAATGGCTCCAGCAGTGTAAGGACAGATGATATGGCCATACCATAGCGCTGTACCTTGGGGTTGAACTTCGTGCCTTTACCGGTGTAAATGACCGAATTCCAGATGTACCCAGTGGATGGCTCGCAGAGCACGTAGGATTTGATGCCAAACCAAGCTCTTTTGGATGCAATAAACTGTATCCAGCTAAGGTGTCCCTTGTAGGCCATCAAACTTTCATCCACGCCGATGTCCCTTTCTGGCACGTAGGTCCGCTGAAAATTGGTCACAATAATTTGGCATAGCTCCCAGATTATTTTTTTTAGTTTGGACGCAGAACGCGTGGCCTCATTAAATGCTTCATTGTTTGTGAAGTGGAAATACTTCATGAGAGAAAACCAGTATTCGGACATCACAGTGCCAAAAAACGGAAGTGGCCAGTAACCCATTTGTGGTCCAGTACCATTTCTGGAGCGGTTTTCCCACCACCCCCTGAAGAATGAGAAGTCCCAGAAACTGACAGATATCCTCTTTGGTCACCGGTTCCCACTTTCTGCTTCTGGAAAACCTGGCATGCAGTGTAGTGGATTGCTGCTCTTGGTAGCGATTGGTCTCTGTGCCAATTTTTTCAATTACCTCCTCAGAAAGGAATAATAGCAGGTATGCCAGAGGGTTGACACTCTTAACATCTACCTTCATCCCAGGTGATCCAGTGAAGGGCAATCTTGGGGAGCTTCCTGGTCCGTAGCGCAGCCAATAGGGCACCAAGTGCACACATCCCTAAGGTCAGGTGCAGGATCATCGCTCAGTTCTGCGAGCAACTCCTTGTCGCTGTCATTGAACTGGTCCAAAAGCACTTTTGTAGTAAAGTGGCGATTTTTTGACGACATGTTATATATATTTTATGGGCACAAATGACAGTAAAATGCACTGTACAGTAATCAAGTGTCAGATTCTGAGATGATACATTGTAATCCTCCCAGATTACACTGTATAGCCTCTTTTATGTGTGCGTCACTTTTTGAATTTCCCACCCAGTTCCACTCCCATGCATCGCTGCTGCTTGCAGGGAACAGAACCAGGAAGTAACAGCGGATGACATCGCTGGATCGCCAGGAGAAGGGCAAGGGGACTCCGCTGCCAGCTCGGCAAAGCTACCCTGAGCGTGACTCGGGGTTACCGCTCCTGGCAGAGAAAATCAACCCCGAGTCAGGCTTGGGAATACCGCCAGGGAGGTTAAACACATAGCAGTAGAAGTTAGAGAAGCCAGCTGATAGAACAGATAAACGTGACCAATAAACACAGAATTCCAGTCCATACAGATTCTTCATTACACATTCTCCTGATCTCAGGATTGAGTCTGAAAGAGTGACTCCTGCCCAGGGCAAGAACTGGTCCCAGTAGTAATCGGTGCACGTACCTAGCAGTAGGACGTGTGGCTCCTGACAGGCAGGGCTTTCCACCCCCAGCCTCAGCTTTCCTGCCTGCTCCCGGTGACCACGATCTGCCTTCCCCTGGCTTTCTTTTTCATCCCTCCACCACCTGCAAAGGTAAGCCCCTGGGCACAGGGCTCTCCCACCTCCCCGAGCTCCATTGGCGGCCGTCCTTTTCAGGATAAGCCCCGGCGGCAGCCCTCGCGCCACCTCCTGGAACAATTCGCGGCCGCCGAACTTAGGAAACGCCTCGGCTTCACCCGCGGCCTAGCAGCGCGCCGCACCATTCACCTCCAGCAGCACACAATTCCCCCCCTGGACACTAGCAGGATCCCCCAGCCACCACCAGATAACCCCTGAGCAGCCTCCTGCCCACACAATCTGGCCACCCAGTCCCCGATTCCCTGCTTGGCGCCCCCCCCCCCGATACACCCTGGTACCCCCCTACCACCCCCACTCCATCCATAACCTAATAATCAGCCGACTGGACACATCCCCCCCCCCCCCCCCATTAAGGATACCACAATCATTCTTCAGTATTGATCCAGGGTTACATCCGATCGCCCCCAGGGGTCAGGAAGGAATTTTTTTCCCCTGCCAGGGCATATTGGCATAGCACAGACAGTTTTTTTTCGCCTTCCTCTGGATCAATCAGGGAAGTAGGATTCACCGAATCGTCCTTCCCATATTTATTGAAAACCCCCCACAAATAGTCATCGGCCACCCACTGGTTTGGCAACTATGACTAATCTGAGACCCTGCAGCAACCATTTGCCTCAACATTACCAACCTCCACCAAAAAAGTCCTAAAGACTAAACAACTGTTTAGAATCGATCGGCAGTCAAACGCTACACCTACTTATCCCAACCAAAGCGCATATCGTTCGCTTTGGTCAATACAAGATCAGCAGTAAGACACCAACTAGAAATCCATGATCTTATCCTACAATGCGATTTAGACTGGCTCTTTATTACAGAGAGCTGGCTTACAGCCGACAAACACCATTCTAGGTGAACTGGGGCCAGAAAACTATCGCATGATAACAGAAAACAAAGTGGGGCAAAGAGGAGGCGGCGTGGCGGTGATCCACAAGACTCATCTCATGATCACTAAACCAGTCCTTCAAAACTCACTTCCATTCATGGAAACCCTCTCTGCAACTTCAAACAAATCCCCAGGAGACCGTCCATATCCTACTCCGCTATAGACAACCGGGTCCAAAAGCACAGTTTCTCTCTTAATTAAAGTAAACGTATTCTATCCAAAGGGGAAATTTCTCGCGCTAAAGGTGAATGAATTAATTAATATAAATCAATTAAGAAAATTAATAAACAAATTACTTAATAATTAAAGTAAAAAAAATAATTAATTATGAATAAATAAATGAACAAATGAATGAACCCAGGTATCCAGCAGCAACATTAAACATGTGATATACACGAAAAAACAAAGATAAAAAGGAAAAGTTGCGCTCAGAAGGCACAATGTGACATTGTGAGAAAATTATTAAACATATCAATATAAGTGAATAAATAAATGAATAAATAAGTAAATAAATAGATAAACCACATCTAATTGGAAAATAAAGTCCATAAATGGTGATGAGAACAAATGTAATAAGAGTGGCTTACACTACAACCCAATCTTAATTAGTCCATTTGAGCTGGTATCACAAAGGTGTAATTAAATTGGTATAATTAAATGATTGTCCAAATTTCAACAAGAGGCAATAATGATCGTAGATTACAATATCCTAGATGGAATCCGCTATCGATCTCACAGAATTCTGCAGACACATCAAAAAAGTGAGTAAAGATGTACTCTTACCAGATCCTGGTGTAATACAGGCATATCAATCCACTGGCATCTGAAGGGGGAGATCTCCTCGACCGCTTACAGTACTTCCACATAGGACTGATAAGTTTCACTGGACCAAATACTTCCCACTAGTGCAGACTCCTCGTCCAGTTCAAAGAACCGAGGGGGAGAAGAAAACGAGGGCTCGCAATGGTGAAATACTTCCAGGAAGTTTATTTAGATATGTGCAGCAAATTATACATTTAAAATTCGCGGCTAAAAAGGTATAAAAACAAAACAGCAGCAGAAAATAATTACGTGCGCCCGCGCTTCCGGGGTCACGTTAAACGCACTAACGTCACACTTTTCCCAATTTCTTAACCAATGCCCAAAACCGACCCCGCAAACTCTTTAATTTAGTCAACCAGACCATGAATCCAGTCTGTCTGGAAGCTCCCAACTCTGATACCCAAGAATTCTGCAATGAATTATCGGATCATTTCGTTAACAAAATTGAAAAGGATCCGGGAAAGCATTCAGCAAAAAACAGTACCCCCCTCAACCCCCATAAATCCTACGCCCATTTCCCATATAAATTGGCCGCAATCAACAATGTTTACTTTAAATCTCATCTCCATCGAGGCCACCAAAAATATCATGGGCGCCCTGCGAAATAGCACAGCACCTAATGATATCATCCCCACAAAACTGCTGAAGGTATGCGCCAATATTCTGGCACGGCCTATCACGCAGCTTATAAACCAGTCATTTAAGCAAGGCAAAGTGCCCACCCCATTGAAACAAGGCATAATCAAACCCATTTAAAAAAAAGCCACCCTCAACCCCAAGGACCCTGAACACCGTCGTCCTCTAACAGGCCTGAACGTCTTCTCCAAGGTAATGGAGAAAGTAGTGGTACAACAGCATCTAGATACCCATAATTTGCTTGATCGATTTCAATCGAGTTTCCGGCCTGGGCACAGGATAGAAACAGCACTGCTCAAAATATGGGATGATGCTCTCGAGGCCGCAGACGAAGGAGAATCTTGTCTTCTAGTACTGCTGGACCTAAAACGCAGCTTTTGACACTGTAGACCACAAACTGTAATTGACTCGACTAGTTGAAGTAGCCAGAGTCGCAGAATGCGATTTATCTTGGTTCTCCTCTTTTTTGGAGAACCGATCACAAATAGTGAAATTGGGGCCGTTCACTTCGGAAAAAAGCACGGTGTCATGCGGGGTCCCCCAAGGATCCCCTTTGTCGCCGGTGCTGTTCAATTTCTATCTTCGCCCTCTGTTTGAAATCGTCAACAGTCAAAACCTACTTTATCACTCCTATGCAGATGACACACAATTGTACTTTGCAACAAGCAGGATCAGCATCTCGCTCTAGAGAAATGCTTCTCCTCGATAGAGGACTGGATGACAAAGTTGTCTTAAACTCAACGGTGCGAAAACAGAACTTCTCCTGTTTCACGCCAATCGAAAGAATCATCCAGCAACAACCTGGACACCCCCGCCCATTCTGGGCAAAATTATCACCCCTAGAGCCAAAGTCAAGAGTCTAGGAGTCATCTTTGACACCTACATGACAATGAATGCACAAATAGGGTCTGTAGTCAGCGGATCCCATCATCTGCTGCGCCTACTACGGAGACTTACAACATTTATTCCTAAAGAAGGCATAGCAGTCGTGGTGGGAACAATTGTGAACTCCTGACTGGACTATGCAAATGCACTTTACCTCGGACTCCCAAAGTACCAAATCGCTCGCCTGCAAGTCGTTCAAAATACGGCTGCTAGACTTGTGCGACGGGGACAAAACCCTGGGAAGCAATCTCACCTTCGCTGAGAGCCCCTCACTGGTTGCTAGTAGAAGACAGAATTACTTTCAAAGCACTCTGCCTGACACATAAGTGTATTCTAGGAAATGCCCCCCAATATCTATGCGAAAAACTAAAAGCCCACAACCCCAATCGCATTTTGCAATCCACCAATCAAAATCTACTCCAGATACCCAAGGCCAGATATAAGTCCAAAGGAGAAAGAAGATTTGCTGTCCAAGGCCCTAGACTTTGGAATGCTTTACCAACCAGCATTTGGTTGGAGGAGAGCCACTTGGCCTTCAGGAGAAAGATCAAAACTCATCTCTTTTAAGTTCAAAAGGAGATGTGGACAAAAGAGCGCCCAGAGGCGATTCAGTTTGCATGTGCAGCACTATATAAGTTTTTCACTCACTCAATACAGGTCTTAATGCAGTCATATGCCAAGGATAAGGGCATGTAGACACCTACCATACAAGCAATTTCTTCCGATTGTGGCCAGTTGATATTACTAATAAAAAGGTCACAATATGTGTGAACTCTCAAACATGAACTGTCACATCTATTAATTTCTGATAAATTAGACACAGGAAGATCATTTTCTTAATACTTCTGCTTTGGAAAGTTTATTAGAACAAAAAAAAAAAAAAAAAAAAAACAACAACTGCGCACTGGTTTTAACAAGGAATATTACAGCGCACAACTGGCAACATAAAATAGTCCAAAAATAGGAAGCCAGCATACTGAACATGGTAGTTCTGTCCTCATGACTGACCATTTTTCTGCTGTGTCCAGCGGTCATTAAAAGTTTAAAAGCAGCGTTTAGACTTAGAAAAATGTGGTTTTTGATTCAGTCAGAGAAGGTGCCCATATAATTGGCTTTCCACCGAATATCTATACATCACACCAGTTTGGCCAGCCAGCCCTCTACATTGCCGAGGTTGGCATCCCCCTCTTCCTCTTTGCTGTCTCGTGCGCTACATTCTAGGAATTCCACTTTCATAGGCACTTGGGAGAAGTCAAAGTCTTTGCCCTTTTTGCCAAGCTGTGTGTTAGATGGGGAGCTACTGCTTTCCAGGGTGCTGGGGGCAGCTGACTGAGTGACACGTAGTGTGTTCCTGTAACAAAAACAAAAGGCAACAATGTAACAGACATATGCGAGGGGTAGAAGCAACCTCACCCATTAGTGCACAAGCTTGCTCAATATATTTTGTTTTTCACCCCCCCCCCCCCCTTCGCCTAATTTTTAACCTAGCCAGCCTAAAAATCGCCAGTAGCCTGGTCTCAAAATGCAAGACTACTGGTGATTTGTAGGTTGTACAAAAGAATGTAATGGTCTATGGCCTTTTGCACTTGGTTGCCAAGCAAAAAATTAACAGCTCTCAGAGGCACCTAAAAGAAGGTTGAATGTAATAATTCACATTTTTATAGCGGCATCTAGTGAACTCAAACCTATTTTTTTTTATCCAAGACTTCCAGACCGATAAGAATTTTAGCATGTATACCCAAGGTTATTCTTCAGTCTCTGCGACAAAAAAAATTGGTTTGTTCTGGTCAATTTTTTTATGGCAGAGTATTTTATCAAAATCTAATATCAAAATTAGATAATCAGTGGTCACAAAAAAAAAAGAAAAAAAAAAGGCAGACAAAAGGGCAAAGAGCTAGCGAAATCTTGCTTCATTACTAACTAACTATGCACGGTGTATTTGTGTAGGAAGCCCATCTAGGTAGAGACAGGGCATTGATTCTCCAGCAAGAACAGTGTGTGTGCAGCACAGGGCTGCCATCAAGTCTTACCCCATATCTCCTGAGACTAGTGTGAGATCTAGGATACTGCTGCCTCCTGAATGCTAAACATATACAGCTATTTGCCTGGAAGCACGCTCATACCAGAAAGTGCACTGCTATTTTTCCACGATTCCACTACATTTCAAGGTACTGTTTAGGCACGATTACCATTTGTAAATGTTCCCTATAAGCAAATCCCCACTTTTAAGCCTACTAAACTTGTCCATCACAATACTTATTAAAAAGTACAATCCCACCAGTTGCTCATAAAAAAAAAAAAAAAAACCTTCTGGTACTTACAGTTCCTTTTCCAGTTGCTGCTGAATCAGTTTGGCTGACTTGGCCATAGAGATATCTGTTGGAAGAAAATGTGGTGTTTTTTTTAATTCTCCCATTTGCAGAGAACAGTGCAATCAAAAATTAAGAATTTAATGGGTTTTGTGTGAATCAGGAAATAATTTCACACACACGAGAGTTGAAAATATGAATTTAAGAAATAACTAGATACCCGATTTGAGGATTGAATCATTTATCTTACTATAAAAACGGCAGTACACTGCCTACATTATATCCCCTTGTTTTACATCTCAGACAGGGCCATACCTTGCTTGTTGCAGGCTATTAGTATGGGTGGGGCATTCTTCTGCAGTGTGACATCTGTTAGAATATGGTACAGGAACTCTGCCACATCTTTAACTTCACGCTGGAAAGCTGAACTGTCCACCACAAATACCATGGCCCTGCAAACAGGAGGAAAAGTAGGATCATTAGTAACAGTAATACACATAATAGCAGTAAGAGCTTTAGTCTTAGAAACCTTATAATTCATAAAATACATTTTAGGTCAAACCATACCAATGTTGTACAGTGTACATGCCAATTTTATAACCATATTAAATATCCCTATAATTCTTTGTTATTGCTAAAGGAAAATCTAACATATTGGAGAAGCAAAACGTAACCTAAATTATGGGTAGAATATTATTCGCTGAAATTAGTCCTAAAGTAGAAGTCAGGTTAATCCTATCTAATCTTAAAACTTAAAACCCCCACTGTAAGCCCTATACTAGTCTGTGAAGGATAGAGGTCTATACCTGCCTATTCTCAAGGTGTTCTGGTCCGGTCACATGATCAGTTTCTAGTGCCAGTTCCAGGGGAGAGGAGAGACTGCCAACAACGGATGCCCAATAGAAAGCCTGTGGGTGACATCACCGCACATCTTTCCTCTACAGGCTATTTGGTATAAAATTAGACCAGACATCTTCAATCCCAATTTAAAAAAGTTGGGACTGTGTAAAGTCAACATAAGCCCAGGTTCACACTGGCTGCGGGAGTAAAGCCGTGCGAGTTCAGCTGAACTCGCACAATTTCACTCCTGCTGGCAGTCCCGATTTCAGCCGCGATTACAGAGTCATCTGCACAGATGTCAATGTAAATCACTGGCTGGAAAAAAAAAAAAAAAAATTATATAATAATATATATATATATATATATATATATCACAAAAAAAGTAGTACAGAAACTACTTTTTGAAATTGGTGCATCGCCGCAGATATGGCGCCACACTGATGGTGCCATTGCGGGCAAATGCCATGGATATGACATGCGATTGACAAAGCACACCAGTGTGAACCAGGGCTAAAAAAAAACCTGAATGCAATGATTTGCAAACCTCAAACCCATTTTAGTCACAATAGAAAAACTTATTAAAAAGGTTTAAAATTGAGAAAATTTACCATTTTAACCACTTAACCCCCGGACCATATTGCTGCCTAAATGACCTAATGAGTACTTTTTGTGATTCAGCACCGAGTTGCTTTAACTGACAATTGCGCGGTCGTGCGACGTGGCTCCCAAACAAAATTGGCGTCTTTTTTTCCCCACAAATAAAGATTTCTTTTGGTGGCATTTGATCATCTCTGCGGTTTTTATTTTTTGCGCTATAAACAAAAATAGAGCGACTATTTTGAAAATAAAAAATGCAATATTTTTTACATTTTACTATAATAAATACCCCCCCCCCCCCCAAAAATATATAAAAAAAACATTTTTTTCCCTGAGTTTCGGCCGATACGTATTCAACATTTTTTTTTACGAAAAATAATGCAATTAGCGTTTGATTGGTTTGCGCAAAAGTTATAGCATTTACAAAATAGGCGGTAGTTTTATGGCATTTTTACTAGTAATGGTGGCGATCAGCATTTTTTTTCAGTACTGCAACATTATGGCGGACACTTTTAAAACATTTTTGGGACCATTGGCATTTTTATAGCTATAGTGGGTTAACACTAGGCCATTGGAAGGGAAGGGGTTAAGTATGTTCCTGGGTGTGTTCTAACTGTATGGGGGGTGGCCTTACTAGGGGAAATCACTGATCTTCTGTTCATACATTGTATGAATAGAAGATCAGGCATGTCTCTCCCTGAAAGGACCCGGAGCTTTGTGTTTACACACAAAGCTCCTGGGCCTCGCTCTATACCGAGCAATCGTGGGTGCCTGGCGGTGATCGTGCGGGCCCCCTAGTGGCCTGCAAAAAGAGCCGACGTAGAGCTACGGGCTCTCGCCCAGGAGAGCCGACCTGCCGTAGTAAAATGACGGCGGCAGGTCGGCAAGCAGTTAAGAAAAAATAAGGTAATTTTTAAACTGACGGCGGCAACACATCTCAAAAAAGGTTTAGACAGGGCCAGGTGGTGTAGCATCAGCAACACTTTGTAAATGTCTGGGAACTGAGGAGACCAGTTGCTTGAGTTTTGGGAGAGGAATGAGATCACATGACCCAGAAGAATAAATGAAGGCAGCCGTGGGGTGGATGAGAGTGTATTTGTGAGAAGCGGGGAGGACGACAGGGCAATGGAGCAAACACGGTGCTGAAGAGAACGCTGCGGGAGGCTGTGCTTTACCCAATGAGGACTGCCAACATCCAGAGGAGTGACTCCCAGAGTGAGCAAAGAGGAACACTATGGGGTTGATTTACTAAAGCCAATCCACTGTGCACTACAAGTGCACTTAAAAGTACAGCCACTGTAGATCTGAGGAGGACATAGAAGGAAAATATTATTTTTTTGCTTGTACATGATCTACAGTGACTCCATTTACAAAGTTCACTTTCAACTTGTAGTGCAAAGTGGATTTGCCTTAAGTAAATAAACCCCCATAATAGCCAGGACATTTTTTTTTTTCAGCCCAATTGGGATTTTCAAAGATTCATATATTCAAGGCATGTTTTGACCCCTGGGTGTCTTTGGCTGAGGTGAGCAGACATTGCACTTAGGAGGTGGTAGTTTTTCCAATTACACACTATTACATTAATGTGTGGCACAGATTTGGAGTGAAATATCACAGAAGTGAATGCACCTTTATATTCTGAACTTTACTTGGACTGCCATTTGTGTTGCATGATTTTTTGCACAATATGATTTATAACACTTTGCATAATTTACCATTTCATAGGTATACTGTGTATTGGATTAGTGCACTATTAATTTATAAACCAGGAAGTAAAGGGTCAGCATCTGCCTTTTGGGAGTATCCAGAATTCTGGGAAATATAAAGACGACATCTAAAAGAAAAATGTTGGGTTCATGCATTTTATACCCAAAGACAGTTCCTTTTGTAACACATATACTTCCATTTTACAAGTTTACAGGGATGCCGAGTAACTGGTAAGACCAATAATGTTTCAGTACCTGGCTGCTGCCTTGTATTGCTCCAAGAACAGAAGTCTCAAGCTGTCATGGCCGGGAATATCAACCAATGTAAAACTGGAGCCCTGTATATGCAATAAAAGAAGTTGAGAAACAAGACTTCTGTCTTCTTGGTAGTCAAAGACGACAGATTTGACATAAAGCAATAACCAAACATATTGTTGCAGATTCGATACACAAGGCAATGTAATTACCAGTGCACTCAGCAATCTGTGCATCTTTAATATTGTTACAGAAAATACATGAGAGATCGACCCTTGTGGAAAGATTATACAAGAATGTCTATTGAGATGCTCAAGTAATATATATGTATCTGTCCATATGTAACACAATATATCCTTTAATAAAACAATCATAAAGGCAATATAAAGTGCACCTGTTTTTGCATAAAACCCCAACGGAAGTTCTCAAGATTTAGGAAAAACACTTACCTTGTCACCTTTTCCCTTGTAAACGGCAGACGTGGCAGTAATAGAAGTCTGCGTTTTCCTGAATTTTCCAGTTAGAAACTGAAATAAAAAATGATATTAAATTGTTAAGCTTTATAACGTAAACTCCTCTTTCACTAAAAATCATGGTAGTTACTTGTGTGACTGGCTCACCACTTTCCCCAGAAGTCTGCATAGAGATCAAGAAAAACCAACCAGACCTCTCTAGCATTCATCCTACAGTTACTGCATTAGTTTTCTTCAATTAGACAAAATAAAGCAACCTGTACCAACAGGCAATCCCTGGTCACCGATTACACTGCTATAAATGATTGACTGGTTTCTATAGGTCACTGCACTGTTCAAAATGCCACCAATTTTTGTATTGTTTCAGTGAGTTAGATTCACAGTTCTTATTTCAAATCTGAGCAACTATTCCATATGCTGCATCTAAAGAGTAGCACTTGAAATATTCCTGGGATGTGTCTGTATTGTAACAGGTGGCCTCTGATAGTGGACTGTTTAAACTCAGCTGCCCTGTCACCACACGCTCGCTTAGTTCCCAGAATGGAGGGAATATCCCTATGCTAGAGCTACACGAATCTGGCTAAAATGAGAATCCAAATTTTTTTTGCATTGAATAAAGATCACAATTCTCTCAGTGTAACATCTTTCACATTATACAAAAAAAAAAAAAATTGTGCCGTTTCGTTTTTTTAAATTCATTAAAGTGTATTTTTTTTTTTAAAAGAAAATGTGTTTGAAAAACCACTGCGCAAATACGGTGCGTCATAAAATATTGCAACAGCCATCATTTTATTCTCTAGGGTCTCTGCTAAAAAAAAAAAAAAAAAAAAAATTATATATATTCTAGCAGAAAATAATGATTTTTTACTTGCAAGAACCAAATGTCAGAACAGATTTGGTCTTTACATGGTTAAACTTCCTTCATCTACATGCCGAGTTCTTTCCTTTGATAAAAAAAAAAAAAAAAATTGAAAGGATACTTTGTTTCTACTTATTCGAGTGTTGTATTAAAACTTGGAAGGCTGCCTTGATTTTGTTTTTCCAGCTGTGAGAATGCTCTGCACTTGTTAGAAAGATCGGGATTTCGATTATTCATGATTAATCGCGCAGCTCTACCCTATGCCAAGTCGGACATTACCAAATTTGACAGGTGGGTATACTGGTCAATAGGAAGAGAAAGCTGTGGGGTCAAAAACTGCCTTACAGAGTGTTAGGGTGTTGGAAGAGGCAACCTCATTACTATCATACTGTGCAAAAACATCATTCAGATGATAAATGTGCAACTGACATGAGCTATTCCTCCAGCAAATGAAAATGGCACAATCTGGCAGAGTTGATCTAGTTCAGCTCATTAGATTTCATCTATAAATATTTTAACAATGATATAAATCTGCCATACCCGGATGAAGAGTAAAGTCTTCCCAGAGTCAGACAAGCCAACTAGTAAAATGGCTCTTCTGCTAGTCTGCCTCTGACGTAGAAACTTCCAAAGCACTAAAAAGAGAAAACACAGGGTTGTGAACAAATATACCTACAATGTAACAAGAACACTGTACTCTGTTACACCAACACTACTTGCCTCAAACAGTGGGAAGCTAAGCCAAGGTATGTATTCCCAATGGTGCCCACTATGTTCAAAGCAATACTGATTTTTAGAGTGAAAGTTGACCCTGAGAATTTATGAAGTACAGCTGTGTGTGTGTGTGTGTGTGTGTGTGTGTGTGTGTGTGTGTGTGATATATAGATATAGATTATATATATATATATAAAAAATAACACACACAATCTTTTTGTGTACTCATTCATATAGCATGCCAGAAAATATTTTTTTTTACCTTTAACGGGGTTTGGAGCAGGCATTGGGCAGCTTGAACACTACTATGATGTTATGCTGAGTAAATGGGGTCATGTAACAAATGTAAAACAGAGGGGTTCTCTTGATTTAGCTGCAAAAGTGGCCGTGTTTTTACAGCCTGCGCTCCGCCAGGCCACTGGGGGGGGCGCGCAAGCGGATTGGCGGCTACAGAGACAAGGACATGGATCTCTGTGTGTAAACACAGAGATCCAGGTCCTGTCAGGGGAGAGAGGAGACAAATCTGTGTCCCTTGTACATAGATCGGTCACCTCCCCCAGTCACCCCCCTCCACACACAGTTAGAACACAATTCAGGGTACACGTTTAACCCCTTCCTTACCCCCTAGTGTTAACCCCTTCAATGCCAGTCACATTTATACAGTAATTAGTGCATATTTATAGCACTGATCGCTGTATAAATGTGAATGGCGCCAAAAATGTGTCAAAAGTGTCCGATGTCTCCGCCATAATGTCAGTCACGAAAAAACGCCGATCCCCGCCATTAGTAGTAAAAAATAAAAATTCTGTCCCCTATTTTATAAGCGCAATAACTTTCGCGCAAACCAGACGCTTATTGCGTTTTTTTTTTTTTTTTACCAAAAATATGTAGAAGAATACGTATCGCCTAGACTGAGATTTTTTTTTTTTAATTCAAAATCAAAACCGCAGAGGCGATCAAATACCACCAAAAGAAAGCTCTATTTGTGTGGGGAAAAAAAAGGACGTCAATTTTGTTTGGGAGCCACGTCGCGCAATTGTCACTTAAAGTGACGCAGTGCCACAAGCTGAAATTTCACCTGGTCAGGAAGGGGGTATACATGCCCAATAAGGAAGTGGTTAAACTAAACTGTCACTATAGCAGGGTTCGACAAAATCCGGGCACCTGGTCACAATTGCGACTAGAATTAGCGACCTGGCGCCCGGGGAAGCTTAGGCCTGCAGAAGGCCGCAAAGCTGCAGCCTCAATTACAGGCCTGTGCGACCCCACGCGATCGTGCAGCGGAGCCATCCTGTTTGCAGGCCTAAGCTTCCTTCTGTGATCTGGCTCCATCTTGGGGTGACCGTTGGCATGACAAGTAAACCAGCAATTCTAATGGAGCTTCCCCAGTGTTTTCACTGCCATCTTCTTCCCTCTAATTAGAGCCCCCAAACATTATATATATTTTTTATTCTAACACCCTAGAGAATAAAATGGCGGTTGATGCAATACTTTCTGTCACACCATATTTGTGCAGCAGTCTTACAAGCGCACTTTTTTGGGGGAAAAAATACACTTTTTTAAATAAAAAAAATAAGACAACAGTAAAGTTAGCGCAATTTTTTTTTCTATTGTAAAAGAATGTTACACCACGTAAATTGATACCCAACATGTCACGCTTCAAAATTGCGTCCGTTCATGGAATGGCGACAAACTTTTACCCTTTAAAATCTCCATAGGCGACATTTAAAAAATTCTACAGGTTGCATGTTTTGAGTTACAGAGGAGGTCTAGGGCTAGAATTATTGCTCTCGCTCTACCAATCACGGTGATACCTCTCATGTGTGGTTTTAATACCGTTTACATATGCGCTCGCTTCTCGGCGCTACGGGGTGCGTTTTCTGGCGCCTAACTTTTTTAGCTGGCTCCTAGATTCCAAGCAAATTTGTCAAACCCTGCACTAAAGAAATAGGAGAGTTGAGATATGCCATCCTGATCCTTCCTTTATTACCTAGTGACTTAAACTGGGCCAAGTTGTCAGACATAAGTGAGTAAAGACACAAGGGTATGTATGGAAGACAAGAGGGTATGTATGGAAGACAAGAGGCTTGATTGTTTCTGCAATTCATAGTGTACACTGATCTCTATGGCATCATTTTAGGGGATATATGGCTTTGATGCCACCATCACTGCATCTGTACCCTTCCCTAACACACCAAGTCCCTGCACAGTTATTACATTGAAGAACACAGCAGAAGTGTATGGGGCTGACTATTTGTATTCAAGTACTATGCAAGGATCATGTTCAGGACATGGCTGTCCTGATAGGGATGTATTGAATGCTACACACTAAGCAACTTCTCTGATTTCCTTAAAGTGAGTGTAAAGGCAGAAGGTTTTTTATCTTAATGCATTCTATGCATGAATGGTAAAAACCTTCTGTGTGCAGCAGCCCCCAATCGATCTAGCAATGTCCACAAGAGCCTTGCCTTTCCGGGGACTCACACTCCTGATTAGCTTTTGACCAATGGCCCTCACTGCCGTCAATCACAGCCAGTAAGCCAATCAGGAGATGAAGGGGCGGGGCAGAGCCACGGCTGTGTGTGAATGGACACAGTGCTGCAGCTCAGGAGTATGCCTGCTTGCTGTAGGGGCACCCAGCAGGAAGTAGGGGCCAGACGTGGGACCCGAGGAGAGGAGGATCTGGGTTACTCTGTGCAAAACCACTGCACAGAGCAGGCAAGTATAACAGGTTTGTTAAAAAAAAAACAAAAAAAAAAACAGCCATGTATTGCACACGTTTATGCATTCTATTGGGCAGAATATAAATTTTGTCCACTGTAATGCAAAAATGAGCCTAGCGATTAGCCACAATTATGTGCACTGCTGAATTTTTTTATTGGTGAGGTTTTTGTTTTAGACTGCAAGAGCATATATGTGCATGGACACAGAGGCTAACATACAGGCTGAAATAAAATAAAAAAGCCTACTCAGTGTGCATAAGGCCTTAAATGTGTAAAAAAAAAAAAAACACACACTGATCAGACCTTTACATGTATTTTCAAGTCCCCAAACTCCAGGAAAAGGAAATTCCTCCTTTACAGTGGAGCTTCCGCTGCATTATAAGGGTTGCAAGCATATGCTCTGATCACAGGACCACTGATGTCATCAAGTCCAATGCAGAGCCCTGAGACCTGTAGAGGAGAGCACCAGCTGCTGGGAGGTGCATCTGTCTGGCAGACCTTTTTTTTTTTTTTTTTTTTACAGCCATCTAGACAGAGAACATTAAACTCTTATTAGTACAAGGGCAGCCCCAAAGAGGATTTTCACTGTAAAAGCCTGTGCTACACATACAGTCAGTGCTGATCAAGCTACTTGCCATCAGTACACTAAAGAAAGGGTGTGTGTGTGGGGGGGGGGGGGGGTCGCTCAACACCTCCAGCATTTGGAGAACATCTTGCATTATTTTTAATGAACACAAGGTGGTGTTCTCTGATGACTGGATCAGGTGGAGAGGGGGGACAGATTACATCATGAACACCTCAGCCAGAGAACACCTTGCATTCATTGAAAATAATTCAAGATGTTCTCTGAATGGTGGATTCCACGTAAAATCTTTTCCGATATACAAAAAAAATAATTGGGCGATGTTTACTGGTTCATTTTTCTTAATTCATTAAAGTGCTACGCAAATGCAGTGTGACATAATATATTGCAACAACCACCATTTTATTCTCTAGGGTCTCTATTAAGAGAGTATATATTGGTATATCCAAGTGATTTAAAGCGAGTTCCACCCAAAAAAATTGAACTTCCGCTTAATCCCCTCCCCTTACATGCCACATTTGGCATGTAATTTTATTGGGGGGGGGGGGAGTGGGGGCTTCAGTAGGAGTGGGACTTCCTGTCCTGCTTCCGCTGAGGGTCTGGTAAGGCGATTAGGCCTAATCGCCTTACTGCAGCCCCTCCCTTTGGCGATCGTCTAGGACACTGACAGGTCCTAGACGATCACTTGTCCAATCAGCGGCGGGCCGCGCGCATGCGCAGTGGGTGCCCGGCCGTGAAGCCGAAGGCTGTCACGGCTGGGTACCCACAGTCGCAATGACGACGCCGGCCGGGGAGGGGGAGAGGAGCGGAGCCCCGGTCAGCGCGTCGCTGGAACGCAGGAGAAGGTAAGTGTCTGTTTATTAAAAGCCAGCAGCTACACTTTTTGTAGCTGCTGACTTTTAATAAACATTATATTTGGGTGGAACACCCCTTTAAAATTTCCTTATTTACACACCAAAGTGTATTAATTTGATCTAAAGGACAAATCATTACAATGTTTATACTTCGTTCCACTGCTAAAGAATGTTGTGATAATTGGCAGACTGCTCGTTCCCCCACTTCCCCTTCTTTTGACAGCTGTCGGCTTCAGCAGAGCAGAGAGAATTCTCTGCATAGAATGATCAGGAAAATACTTTGTCAAGACTGCAAGGGAAAAAAAAATTGCAATAACGATTAATTGTGCAGCTCTACAAGCAGGTGACCCTGTGTCCTTGTGTACAGACAGCAAGTCGCTCCAGCAGCACCCAGAAGAGACCAGCATTGACCACTACAGGGAATTTCTGCATCCCTGAGAAAACAGGTGTGTAGGCGCTACAATCTTCCCACATAACAGCTCTGCCTGGTGCTCAGACCTCCAATATACCAGTTGGAAAGCATGACATTTATGTGATAGCTATATATTATAAAAAGGTACAATAAAGAGAATATATATATATATATATATATATATATATATATATATATATATATATATATATATATATATATATATATATTTGCATCGTGTTCAACAATACCGGAATAAGGAAAGGAATGGTCGGCACCCAGGATGGCATCCAAAAAATAGTATTCCTTTATTAAAAAGGCATGTACAAAGCTGTAATAACAGCCAGGCTGCAAGTCTTCTCAATAAAAGAATACCATCTTTTTGGATGTCATCCTGTGGGCCGACCATTCCTTTCCAATTTCTGCATCCCTCCCTGGAGGATGACATGATAGGAGGGGGGGGGGGGGGTCATACCTGCAATGATCTCCTTGCTGATATGACTGTTAAGTGTATGAAGGATTTACTGATCTTCTAATTTATCTCCTGGACAGGGAATTGAGAGTACGGTCTCTAAAATGGTTCTGTGAGACATAGGGGGTCTGATCAACAGCTGATGTCTCTAAAAAGAGTACCTGTCACCGTCAAACTATCCCAAGTGATGTGCTTCTTCCCTTATGACAGCAATACATTTAAAATGAAAAGAAGTTAAAAGATAAAAACAATTTAATAATTATATATATATATATATATATATATATATATATATATATAGATATATATATATATATATGTGTATATATATATATATATATATATATATATATATATATATATATATATATATATATATATATATATCTCACACACGGCTTGAAAATTTGCTTGGAATCTAGAAACAAGCTAAAATAATATATATATATATATATATATATATATATATATATATATATATATATATATATTCACAAGCACATGTTTACACATAAGAAGTAATTCTATGGACACGATGCCATGCAGCCCTCTCCTGGCACACTGGCATATGTATCCTGGCACTCCTTTACAGAAGATTGAGAACTCACCCAGGCTGACCAGCACAACTACAAGTGCTACAACTATAGAGATGACGGTGGGGTCTTGTCTCTGTATTTCCTGTCTGATGTATTCCATATCCAGAGACCACTGGGGACCGCCAGCATCCTTAACCGCCGCCATAGCTGTCCACCAGCAGCGCATGCGCAGTACAACAGAAATCGCAACACGCATGCCCCTCACCTCCCCTATACGTGTCACTTCACGTCAACCAGTGAGCCGAGAGCTTCCGGGATCCGCACAGCACGCTAAAGCCCAGGCGTCACGTGGTGTAATGGAAGGGCGGTGCTTGCTTTGATGTAGGTGACGTGTAGGAGGGACAGGTGACTATGCTGTCAGCTGTCACCTTCACATGACAGATGTACCGATCACTGCAGCCTTCTCATTGGTCCTTTTCCACAACCAAATCCTGTGTTCTCCCCAGCCCTCGCTCTTGTGTGATTGAAGTGAAGAAATCAGTGTATATGTAATGTGTGTGTATGAAAAGAAGTCTTTCATCAATCCTTAGATGATTACGTGGTTTTGTAAAGAATATCCACACCCAAAAAAAAAAAAAAAAGAATATCCACACCCAACAATGTAATATGGATTGGGGGGGAGGGGACGTGGCGTCTGGCTTCATTCATGAGACTGTATCAGAGCACCACAAACCAAAAACGCTATTTCATTCATTAACGATGTATAACGACGGAGGGCGGTCCGTAAGGGGTTAACCACTTGACCTCCAGAAGATTACCCCTTTATAACCAGGCTATTTTTTGCGATACGGCACTGCGTTGCTTTAACTGGCAATTGCGTGGTCGTGCAGCTTTGTACTCAAATAAATGTTTTGTTTCCCACAATAAGAGCTTTCTTATGGTGGTATTTGATTGCCTCTGCGGTTTTTATTTTTTATGTTATAAGCAAAACAATACTGACAATTTCGATAAAAAACAATATGTTTTACTTTCTACTCACTGGGTGGCGCGCAGCGGGGAAAAACAGTGCCGTCGCATTGCTGAGGATTCGATGCGTGTACCCGGCGGCCGCGGTGTCCATCAGGTACACGCGATTGGCGGTGACAGCAGGGACGTGGAGCTCTGTGTGTAAACACAGAGCTCCACGTCCTGTCAGGGAGAGGAGACAGATGCTGTTTCCCTTGTACATAGGGAGACAGCATCGGTCACCTCCCCCTACACAGTTAGAACACACCCAGGGAATACATTTAACCCCTTCCTCACCCCCTAGTGTTAACCCCTTCAATGCCAGTCACATTTATACAGTAATTAGTGCATATTTATAGCACTGGTCGCTGTATAAATGTGAATGGTCCCAAAAATGTGTCAAAAGTGTCCGATGTGTCCGCCGTAATGTCGCAGTCCCAATAAAAATCGCAGATCGCCGCCATTACTAGTAAAAAAAAAAATTGTAAAAAAAAATCATAATTCTGTCCCCTATTTTGTAGGCGCTATAACTTTTGCGCAAAGCAGTCGCTTATTGCAATTTTTTTTTTTATGTCCCTCATTCCTCCTCATTTGTCCCTCATGTTGGCTTGATCCATATAGTTGTATATAAAATACACTTTTTATCTATCAAAAAGTGTTTCCCATTGCTAAACTTTTCATCTGATTTCTAAATTGCTGCATTTGTAAATTCCAAAAGCTAATATAAAGGAATAGTAGTGGTAAAAAAAAAGCACTTGTGGGTTTAACCAATCTTATTTATTGTACAATTCTCCTTTAAGGGGGCGTGGCAAGGGGTGTGTCTTATGCCTGCATACTTTTGCTGATAGGTGTCCCTCATTCCCATCTCAAAAAGTTGGGAGGTATGGGCACGCGCCCCCCCCCCTTGAGCTCCGTGACTCGATGTCCGCTGGTGTCCCGTGATCGTGTCACAGAGCTGCAGAACGGGGAGAGGCCTATGTAAACTAGGCATTTTCCTGTTCTGCCTAGTGACAGGACAGTGATCTACTGCTCCCTGTCATTGCGAGCAGTGATCACTTTCGTGACCCTAATAGCCCAGCCCCCCACAATTAGAATCACTCCCTAGGACACACTTAAAGCGGTATTTCACCCTAAATATAAGATCTCCCATGCGATCCAGCATACTGGCGTCAGCGCCAGTATGCTGGGTTTTTTTTTTTTAATCGCACACTTACTGTATTATAGTGGAATTCCTTTTTTGTCCCCCGTGGTGGACGGCGCCAGTATAGCGCGTCACATCTTCCTAAAATACCCGATATGGACTCGGGTATCTCGGCGAAAATGCGGCGCCTGCGCACAGACCTAGGAGCTGACTGCGCAGGCGCCGTATTTCTCCGAGTCCTACGGCTATGGCGCGTCACGCCCTCCGAAATAGGACTCGGAGAAATACGGCGCCTGCGCAGTCAGCTCCTAGGTCTGTGCGCAGGCGCCGCATTTTCGCCGAGATTACCCGAGTCCATATCGGGTATTTTAGGAAGATGTGACGAGCAATACTACAGCCGTCCACCGCGGGGGACAAAAAAGGAATTCCACTATAATACAGTAAGTGTGCGATAAAAAAAAAAAAAAAACAGCATACTGGCGCTGATGCCAGTATGCTGGATCACATGAGAGATCTTATATTTAGGGTGAACCTCCGCTTTAACCCGTTCATTGCTCCCTAGTGTTTAACCCCTTCCCTGCCAGTGTCATTTACACAGTAATCAGTGCATTTTTATAGCACTGATCACTGTACAAATGACAATGGTTCCAAATAAGCGTCAAAAGTGTCCGATGTGTCCACCATAATGTCGCAGTCACAATAAAAATCGCTGATTACCGCCATTACTAATAAAAAAATAATAAAAATGCCATAAAACTATCCCCTATTTTGTAGACGCTATAACTTTTGCGCAAACCTAATCAATATACGCTCAATCAATATTCTTGTTCTTCTGTCTGTAACTCAACACCGTAATGCGAGGCTTTCTCCCTGGTGTTCTCGCCCCCTCCCTTGAACTACAGGAGACTCAGGACGCCCACTAACACACATCTCATTTCTCTATCTGCAATGTAGAGAGCATCCTGACTCTCCTGTAGTCCAAGGGAGGGGGTGAGCACGACACTCCACACCAGGGAGAAAGCCTCGCATTACGGTGTTGAGTTACAGACAGAAGAACAGGAAGTGAGGATTTCTCAGAAGAAATAAGGACATTTAAAAGCAAAATGGAAGGATGAGGTAAGTGAAGGAGGACTGCACTAAGGTTACCTTTACAACCCCTTTAATGTATCTCTAAACCCAAAAAACAAATGTATTCAACTGGTAATCAGGTCGGTAACACACTTTCTGTCTTAAGCCTCGTACACACGATTGGATTTCCCTTGGACAAAGCTTAGGTCTTTTGTCCACAGGGCATTGGCTGTAAACTTGTATTGCATACAAACGACAAAGAAACCAACAAACACGAAACAACATGGTTTTTCAGCTCTTTGGGCAACTTCTGCTAATGTTGTGCTATGGTTAGCATTGCTTCTGAGCATGCGTGTTTGTACTTTTGATTTTTTTTTTCAACAAACTTCTGTACACACAATCAGATAATCCAACATCACATATTTGTTGTCGAAATTTTTTAAAGCATGCTATCCAACATTTGTTGTCATAAATCCAGACAACAATTGTTCGATGGAGCATGCAAACGGTCGGATTATCCAACAACATCCTGCCATCACACAATTCCCATTGGAAAATCTGATCGTGTGTATGAGGCTTAAGGGTGGCTCCTCTATCTAGGAGCGATGGAGACACCATTGGACAGCACTACTACAGTGGGTATAGAAAAGAATTACCCCCCCCCCTTTAAAATAATCCCATTTAGTTGGGAAAAGGGGAGAAAGAGAGTGGGATCAGCTTGGTTACATTTTAGTATAGATTAATCGCACCTCATCCCATGAAATAGTAGAGTATATTGTATGGACGATAGGGGATTATAATGGTTCTTATAATATTACAAACACATATAATTTTTAATAATTTATTAAGATATTCAAACACATATCATTGTACATAGTATAGCTAATAACAAGTATAGAAAATCAGGTTAAAACCAGGTAGCTGTAGATCCTGATTGTACATGAGATGCGAGTTTGCAAGCGGTCACAGCCCAGGTGGTATTCGGCCCAATATATTTCGCCTATAGATAGGCTTCCTCAGGGGCTGGGTTGGGACCCAAACTTTTTAATCAGCTCTATCAAAAGAGAAAATTTTCACATATTACAAATAGCATATTTACTAATACAAGATAAAAATTGTACAGATGCATGTCTGAACACAGCTGACTGAGGGAGATTTATGCTTTTGCAACTGTAACGCCATCTTGTTCACTCCTCAGCTCCATTTTAGATATTTTCTTCTGCACGTACTTGCTTGTGGAATGTGTTATCTAGAAATTGTCCCCTCAGCAGTTCTCAGAACAACATGCTTTTGTTTTCTTCTTTCTTTCCCTGAGATCAAGGTTATAACTTTCTCATTTACATCTGCCTATAGAATGCTAACAAGTTATCTTATGTAAATGTATTTTACACCCCTCTTTAATCAATATAAAAGACCTAGGCGGGTCTTAATAAACGAGAGTTTGATTTCACCTACTACATGTCTCTATGTCCTTTTCTATGGTGAAATTGATCTCCCAGGTACCTGCAGGCACAACACGGGTCGACCGATAGTCAGGGACTATTGGAACGGACGGCGGTCCGAGTAATCACCAACAGCTTGGGGGCTTCGTCCGGAATCGGAAGGTCAACCCTACTCACCCACCCGGTAGGTTGAAATATTTAATTTCCAACTGTCCGGGAGGAGGGGGGGGGGCTCTGACTAAGTTTCCGATCCCTGAACCTAAGAAACACACTCTGGGAGTGTGAACGCTCTGGGAGCGTGGACAAAACTATAAGAAACACAATCTGGGATTGTGAACACACTCAGGGAGTGTGAACGAAGTTATAACAAACACACTCAGGGAGTGTGAACAAAGTTATAACAAACACGCTCCGGGAGCGTGAACAGAATTATAAAAAGCACACTCAGGGAGTGTGAACACTCTGGGAGTGTAAACAATACTAATATTTCAGGGAAATATTAGCTTGTCTCAGGGAGACAAATTATTGACCCGTGTTGTGCCTAAAACTGCTTTGCTTCTCTTATCTGTCGCGTAGAAGTTTAAGATAATCTGTTTGTATGGTCCAATAGTCCGGTTGGTAAGTATACGGACTGTGATCATTGACTGAATTTAAAGTAATAAGAATTATTGAATATTTACTTCAGTGTATGTCTACTGGTCAATCCACGGTGATGGTCAACAAGATACGGGCTGGCCCGAGCATGAGTTTGGTCTAGGCTGATTCCGTCCAAAGACCAGGTTAACCTTGATTTTATTACCAGGGTTAAAACCAGTTGAGGGTGGAGTCGGAGCGAATGAAGAGGTTCATGCTGCATTGAACATCACAAATTTGATCTAACATATACTGAAGCTGTATTTATGACAAGTAGAGACTGTGTTAACTGATGACCTGCCCTTCCTGTACTCAGTGTCTAAATTTTAACATAACAAATCATGAGTTAAATGCTGCCAAGTTAGTCTCAATAACCCCACCTGCAGGGCAAAAGAGATTCCTAGGTAGACGAGTTATTTCCTGCCGTCCCGAATGCAGAACAATTTACTACAGAATCAATTTCCATGGAGAAATAGACTGTAATCAACTCGGGCTTACTTACTGGCAGGTTAGAAACATCTGCCATCTGCAACCACATATATTTTGTAGCAGATAGACTGCCAGTACTGCAAGGATAACGAACCACTGGTTGTCTTTCTGTTAGAAAATACTAATAATATATATAAAGACATTAATGACATGCAAGTATTGTGTTTGTGTAATTGAACTTAAGCATACTAAAGCTGACAATAACTTACACCTTGTTAGACAATTGAAGTGAATGAAGTGATTGATTGTGATTATGTGAAGGTACATGAAAGTCTTATACCTCCATGGTGTTCTATGAGTTACTGTAATAAAAAAAAATTACAAATTCTGATAGTGAGGGTCAATGGACACCCCAGACCGAAAAGATGAGTGAACCCCGCTTTTGGCAAAAGAGCGGCCGCAATGACAAACCGTTATTGTCATTAAATTTTGTTATCAGTGGTCAATAACTAATCGGTGTCTGGAGTCCATTGGCTAATACAAAAACAAAACATTTGAAAAATGTTAAGTGTGAGTGAAGTTTCGCAGAAGACCCTCAGGGTTCTCTGTAAACGAATTAAAAGTATTCTGTGCGGCCGGGTTGATTGAGCATGCCGGAATATTAAAAGGAACTTGTGCATTTATTATTTGTATTGTTTATATGAGCTGCGACCTGACTGTATATAGGACTCATCCAATGTGGGTCCAATAAAATAGTTGGCATTATGCCAAATGTGTATTTCTCTTAACAAGAGGTTTATTTTGTTTAAATATATATATATATATATATATATTTTTTTTTTGTCTTGCACATTAACAGCCACATATTAGTGAGAGACCATATAACCTACACCATGTTTTTGCTGCAGTAGACCGCCCAAGGCGCTGTTGCAAGAACCAAGTATTATATAAACTTAATTGTTATTTCTCTGTACCAATTAAAGATTACATTGGGCAGACTCTGGGTTGATTACAGCAGTTCATTGATTGTTTCAGCGGTTTTATGTCCCGGTAATGGGCGCTGCAGAGTCTGAACATAGTCCACCCCAACCGGGTGAGGATTGTGAGGATTATGTGACCCGCATTTGTGGGACCGGTTATTTAATTAACCCATTCATAGATAATTTAAGTGCATGGACCAAGAATATGAACAGTTGTAACCCGTTGCCCATAGAGGAAGGAGGAGGATTAATTGTTGAATCCTCGGTGTTACCCATTGATGCTTTCACTGAATCATACATTGTGACCATGTATAACATGCAGGCATATCTGGATCCTCCGGACCTGTCTGAAGATGTTTTGGCCACAGGAGAGTATGACACTGGCCTAATCTCCTGTGCCCCTTACAGGGTCACTCTGAAACCTGACCTCCATGCCGTGCTTGCCAACATACCACATGATGCCACACATTTTACTGTTATAGACTTAAAGAATGTTTTTCTTAGTGTCCCTGTTGACAAGAAGACCAGACCTTTTTTTTTCTTTTTTTTTCTTTTTCCCTTGTTGGCGAACCCCAGTTAAACTGGTTGAAAGTGCCTCAAGGATTTGTGGACTTCCCCGTGGTATACAGTACTGTTTTTCAGTCCACACTCGGGCCATGGCACTCCCCCCAGGGTTCGGTAGTACTACAGTATATCAATGATTTGATGGTCTGTAGTAAGTCTAGGGAGGCCTGTCAACTAGACAGTGAATCACTAATGTTATGGTTATGTGAATGTGGTCATAAAGTGTCTAAGCAAAAGTTGCAATGGTGCAGTGGAAATGTTGAATACTTGGGCTTTGTCTTCACAAAAGGGAAAAGGAACATCAGTATTTCACGTATCCATGCAATAGTGGGCCTGGTCACCCCACAAACCAAGAGGGAGATGCTATCCTTCCTTGGTATGATTAATTATTGCAGGCAATGGATCCCTGATTGTTCCTTTTATGATAATGTTCTGAGACAAGCCACTCTGAAAGATTCTCCTGAAAATGTTAAATGGTCTAATGAAATGTTGCATGCCTTTGAGGCATTAAAGGAAGATATAGTAATGAGTCTTTGACTGAGTCTCCCTGACTTTTCATTGATGTTTAATTTGTATGCTAGAGACAATTGTAAAACCATGGCGGGTGTGCTGGCCCAAGAACACGGGGGCAAGCTACGACCTGTAGCTTATTTTTCAAAGGTCATGCCTCTATAGGTCCAGGGTTTATCGTCCTGTTTTGGGGCTCTGGCAACATGCGCTATGGTGGTAGAAATGGCATCTATGTTCACATTAGGACATCCTACAACCTTACATACCTCACATGATGTAGTAAGCCTGCTTAAAGGCATACACATCCAACACATGTCAGCTCAGGGAATAAGTGAGTATGAGGTTATTCTGCTCAGTAATCCACAGCTGTACATTGAGTATAGTGCCAGTAACTCGGGCCTGGCCATGATCCTAGATGCACTTCTAGGCATGAAGTCATCTGAGGATAAAGGACCCGATTGTCATGACTGTCTGGAGGCAATCGAAATGGTTACTTCCCCCAGACTGGACATGATGAACACACCCATCCCGGGTGCAGATGTTGTCTTTGTGGATGGTTCATGTACCGAGCCCAATGACAACGCCTGCCTGGCAGGGTATGCAGTAGTTAAATTACCTGGCGTGGTTCTAGAAGCCAACCCCATCCCGTACCAGTCGGTCCAAGCAGCGGAGCTTATTGCTCTAACCAGAGCATGCACTCTTTATGCTAACAAACCCGTTACCATCTACACTGATTCCCGATACGCACATGGCGTCGTCTTCGACCATGGTGTCTTATGGTCTATGAGGGGATACATCGGTGCGGATGGTAAACGGATCTCACACGCCCAGTTAATATCACAACTCCTTGCAGCAATAATGTTGCCCTCCAAAGTGGCAATCATTCACTGTAGGGCCCATACAAGAGGATCCGATGATGTCTCTAAGGGTAACGCCCTGGCTGACATTGCAGCAAAACAGGCCGCTCTTAAATCACCCCTAGGTGCTTTAATCTCCATGCCCAGCCTCGTACCACTTTTTCCAGATGAAACACAATTGTTAACTGATCTACAAGCTTCCGTTACAGCTACAGAATTAAGGGACTGGTGTTATCCGATATTGCAAAAGAATCCGAAGACTGGATTAATTTGCAAAGAGGGGAGACAGGCATCCCACAGTGTAGTGCCCCAATATACATTGCACACTATCATGGGATAGGACACCTAGGTTGGAAACACACTCTAAAACAACTACTAAAAGATTTTTATGTTACAGATGCCAGGCAATTGGTAGAAAGTTATGTCAAAAGGTGCATTACATGCATCAGGAGTAAACCCAATAACCCACATCGGATTGCTCCACCCCACAACCCCGTTCACACACCTTCAAATTGATTTCACCCACATTTCACAGCGAAAGGAGGACAACAACCAGTCTGTATGATTACAGACGTGTTCTCCCGCTGGCCTGAAATGTTTCCCACTAAGAGGAAAGATGCTAAAACGGTAGTGGGAATCCTCACAGGGGAAATCATCCCCAGGTGGGGAATACTACTACAAATAAATTCAGACCAAGGCCCAGCATTTACTTCCCAAATCAAAGACAAGCCGAGGAAAGCTACGAGAGGTACGTTTAAAAAGTGAAAAGATACCTCCAGCTGTCCTTGCTGAGATAAGAATGGCACCAAATGCAATCCTAGGATATTCTCCTTTGAAATCCTGATGGATAGACCTTTCCCAACACCTTGGGCCAGACGCACATTCATGACACAAGACAATCTTGACAACATTAGGGATGAATATATGAGAAAGTTGATTGAAACTTTAATAGAAGTCAAAGACAATGTTACTCGCAAGTGTCTTTTTTCTTCACAGAACAACACACACCCTTTTCAAGAGGGAGATGTGGTAGTGGTCAAACTACACCCGAAGGGAAAGAAACCGCAAGACTTCACCTATGGCCCCCCCGTGACCGTGGTGGCGGTGACCAGAACTGCAGTCCTAACAGAGAACAGTCCTACCTGGATCCATGCTACACGAATAAAACTGGTCAAGAAAGGACCCGAGCAACAGGACCCAGAAGCAAGCAAGGAGGTACTAACGAGAGCAGACAGCTCTGACCTCGAACAGGACCCAGAAGCAAGCAAGGAGGTACTAACGGGGGCAGACAGCCCTGACCTCGAACAGGACAGTCAAGAAAAGGGGGTATTAACGGGGGCAGACAGCCCTGACCCTGTAGAAAATGACAATCCTGATTTCACCGGATTCGGGCAAATTGTGGCTACTGATAGGACTGGTTTCATTTTCAGTGTTCACCCTCGTGTGGATCACAACTAACTGCATTTATCATCCAGAGGACTTGGGCGGGCTGCGGGTTATTTGTGGTAAAACTCATACAAGCAAACAGCCCTCCAGAACAAGGAGAAGTGCCCCTCTTTCTCCCCCTGATCCCCAACAAGTAGCAATAACACAAACAGGGGGGGCACCTGTTATAAAAAGGTTTAAAGGGGTAATTCCCCCAAAAACCTTTTTTTAACATTTATTCAGGCTCGTTATGTCAAGGGGAATCATTTTTTTTTTTTTTAGAAATGAAGCCGTACTTACCGTTTTACAGATGCATCGTCTCCGTCGCTTCCGGGTATGATCGTCTGGTCTGGGCGTGCCTATTTGATTGACAGGCTTCCGACGGTCTCATACATCGCGTCACGAGTAGCCGAAAGAAGCCGAGCGACGGTGCGGCTCTATACTGCGCCTGCGCACCGTCGTTCGGCTACTTTCGGAAAATCGTGACGCGATGTATGCGACCGTCGGAAGCCTGTCAATCAAATAGGCACGCCTAGACCCGGAGCCCATACCCGGAAGCGTCGGAGACGATGCATCTGTAAAACGGTAAGTACGGCTTCATTTCTAAAAAAAAAAAAACTGATTCCCCTTGACATAACGAGCCTGAATAAATGTTAAAAAAAAGGTTTTTGGGGGAACTACCCCTTTAATGATGGGAGGGATTATTTTTGGAATGTAAAGGGGGCTCTTACTACTTTCTGGTTTAACTCCTCCAGTACCCAAGTAGCAACATTTATGTTCAACCACAGCTTGTGTGACCGTATCATAATACCCACGGGAGCTCAGGCCCCATTTAGGTACTGTGCCCCTCAATATCCCTTCCAACCAAGAGAAATGTTTCTTAAGCCTCTTCACCTCCACACCCACTAATAACACACTTTGCGAGAAATGGAAGAAAGAGTATCCTATCTTATCGAAAAACCCAAATCCAGGTAGTCATATCACCATATACCCGGGGAATTATACTTGTTATACGTCCAATGGTACGCCTAAGGGTAAAGGAAGAGACCTCCAGGTATTTCCTGAGGGTTATTGCCATGAAAGAAGGAATACAACAATTGTGGACCAAACAAGGTCCCTCGGGGACATTTATTGGATATGTGGTGATATGAAATTAAGAACCAAATTAGATTCCCCATGGAAAGGGGAATGCGCCCTGGCCAAGGTTATAATGCCCCTACACATAGTGTCAGAAAGTGATCCTGATAATGGTCAGATTTCCCCCAACTCCCTAAGAAGAAGAAAAAGAGAGTCCCCAGGAGGAAGTTTTGATCCACATGTATATATAGATTCGATAGGGGTCCCAAGAGGGGTCCCCAATGAATTTAAAGCAAGAGATCAAGTTGCTGCAGGTTTTGAGTCCTTAATCCCTATCATAACCATAAATAAGAATGTTGATTGGATAAATTATATTTATTACAACCAACAAAGGTTTGTTAATGATACAAGGGATGCCCTAAAGGGGATAGCAGAACAGCTTGAATATACGTCCCAAATGACTTTCCAAAATCGGATGTCTCTAGACATGATTCTAGCCGAAAAGGGGGGCACATGTGTATATATTGGTAAGACTGAAGGATGCTGCACCTACATTCCCGATAACACTGGTCCCAATGGTAAGGTTACTCTAGCAATCCAGAAACTAGAAAACCTATCTGTAGAATTGAAGAAGAATTCAGGGTTAACCAACCCCTGGGATCAGTGGTTTGGGTGGTTTGCTAACTGGAAACAAATCCTAGTCCAACTAGGAATTTTTATAGTCATAGTACTCCTTGTAATAGGAGTAATAGTCTGCTGTGTGATCCCCTGCTTTCGCAAAATATTCAGCAAAGGTATAGACAATCTTTCAATGCTTTCCACTGTAACCTCCGACTTGGAGGTCCCTTTTAACCCCTCCCCCCAAGGCTATGCTGATTACATAAAGAAACATAAGCTAAGAAAGAAACGAAACCTCGTTGTTTAGGATGGGTCGAATAGGTCCTTTTTCTACTAACAAGGAACCAAAGGACCCCAATCGCCTATTCACACTTCTCACACCCAGGGAGACTAGGTCCCTGATGACATCCTTCACACGAAGATAGGAGAAAATCATTTTTATACATATATGATTTTAAGAGGGGATTGAGGGAGATTTATGCTTTTGCAACTGTAACGCCATCTTGTTCACTCCTCAGCTCCATTTTAGATATTTTCTTCTGCACGTACTTGCTTGTGGAATGTGTTATCTAGAAATTGTCCCCTCAGCAGTTCTCAGAACAACATGCTTTTGTTTTCTTCTTTCTTTCCCTGAGATCAAGGTTATAACTTTCTCATTTACATCTGCCTATAGAATGCTAACAAGTTATCTTATGTAAATGTATTTTACACCCCTCTTTAATCCATATAAAAGACCTAGGCGGGTCTTAATAAACGAGAGTTTGATTTCACCTACTACATGTCTCTATGTCCTTTTCTATGGTGAAATTGATCTCCCAGGTACCTGCAGGCACAACACGGGTCGACCGATAGTCAGGGACTATTGGAACGGACGGCGGTCCGAGTAATCACCAACACTGACCTTGTACATCAGAGTAGATGCACCGCTCTGGAGACTGGAGAAAAGGAAGAGATAGGAGAAGGAGGCAGAGGGCGGCTGGACCTCAAGGTCCAGAGATAGTAAGGCTCACCCTAACGGTCCCATGCATCAGAGGTTGAGATCACAGGTGCCTATCCATAGGAGAAGAGAGAACAAAACGGCCTGGGAGAAACACAGAGTACTCAATGAGACAAGTGTTCCATCCATAATCATTAAACATAATTTAATATAGATAATAGTATGTTGGTCTTGAAGAAATACACTTACAAGAAAAAATTCTTTATATAAATATAAAAGTGCAGTGCTGGGAACGGCCACCAGAGTTCACCCTATTGTTGCTGACAGCAGTCAAAGAGAGTAGTATCAGGCTGCACTCTGATTCTATGGATATAGAAAGAGAGACAGATAAAAACATTTTTTTATATGTATAAGATAGCTAGATGGCTCAACACAGAGCATCACACAGGGATTATGTCAATCACATAAGGTTAAAAATGTACTTAGCAACAAATGCATTGAATTCAGAGCGCAGAGAGGCAACCTAGCAACATCAGAATTACCCGTAATCACAATGTTACAGACACGGCTCTATTCGCACAGGCACTGTAGGGAAAACAAATCACGAATGACCGTTTAAATATCCCCCCTCTCCCACACGTCCGAGCGTATGACGTCATCGGGCGTGTGAGGACAAATAAGTGTCAAAATACGTCCGCCGTTGGATACCGCCGAAGATGCCTACATAACCCACAAAGCACCGCGATCTACGGTGGGGAAGATGAAACATTTCACCACCGACTATGTGATCGCTGGCAGGTCCAGAAGCGCGGTGTCCACACCCCTGGGGGCGGAAACAGCAGCAGTCTAGACCAATAGGTGAGGCATACAGCAACTCACTCGATGGAGGGGAGGGGTTGAGGAGGTGCCGAACGGCAAGGACGATATGACAGGCGGGCTAAGGAGTGAAAAAAAGCCCTTGGGTGTCCATACGGAGAGGCACACATATCCAACAGCCAGTGCATGGGATAGGAGAAAAAGAGGAGAGAATGCTTAAATAGCAGAGACTAATTAAAGTTAATACTAAGGAAGTGGCCAGATCGCACAAAGGATCTGTAAGGGAAGAATGTCTCTAGCAGATAGTGCATCTCAATTATGGCAGGTCAGGCGCATGGGCGTCCGCTGAAATTTTTTCAGGGGAGGGCGCTTTGGTAGCGGTGATACACAGTTGCATAAAAAAGTTAAAATGTAAAAACACCCCACTGTGCCCCCTGCATCTTTCAATATCTTTGTCCCTACTGTGTACCCTCTCTCCACAACTGCACCTCTGGACCCCTTTACATTACACAGCACCCCACTGCTCTGGACCCCTTTACATTACACAGCACCCTGCACCTCTGCCCCCCCTTTACATTACACAGCACCCTGCACCTCTGGGCCCCTTTACATTACACAGCACCCTGCACCTCTGGACCCCTTTATATTACACAGCACCCTGCACCCTGGACCCTTATACATTACACAGCACCCTGGACCCCTTTACATTACACAGCACCCTGCACCCTGAACCCTTATACATTACACAGCACCCTGGACCCCTTTACATTACACAGCACCCTGCACCTCTGGGCCCCTTTACATTACACAGCACTGCACCTCTGGTCTGCTTTACATTACACAGCACTGCACCTCTGGGCCCTTTTACATTACACAGCACCCTGCATCACTGGACCTATTTCTTTTATTACATTGTTATACAAAATTAAACTCACCATAATGCAGAATCAGTTGGAGCCCCGAGTGTGTCACGTGCCACCATCGCCTACCACGCGTTGCAGATTGTCACGTGCCACGTCGCCTGTCACATGTTGTGGATTGTCATTTGCCAGTTGCCTGCTGTCACACAGAGTGGATTGTCACTTGCCACGACGCCTGTTGTGGATTGCCAGTTGCCACGTTGCCTGCTGTCACACAGTGTGGATTGTCACTTGCCACGTCGCCTGTTGTGGATTGCCAGTTGCCACGTCACCTGCTGTCACACAGTGTGGATTGTCACTTGCCACGTCGCCTGTTGTGGATTGCCAGTTGCCACGTTGCCTGCTGTCACACAGTGTGGATTGTCACTTGCCACGTCGCCTGTTGTGGATTGCCAGTTGCCACGTTGCCTGCTATCACACAGTGTGGATTGTCACTTGCCACGTCGCCTGTTGTGGATTGCCAGTTGCCACGTCGCCTGCTGTCACACATTGTGGATTGTCACTTGCCACGTCGCCTGCTGTCACACATTGTGGATTGTCACTTGCCACAGTGCCTGTCAAATGTTGCGGTCCAGATTGTCACTTGCTTTCTCCAATTGTGCCTTGCTGTGTCCCAGAGTCAGGGGCCAGGGTTGTCAGGCAGCAGAGAGATTATTTAATCTCTCTGATTCCCGCGCTGCCTACACAGATAGGGCAGAGTTGCAGGGCGGGCGGTGAGAGATGATGTCATCTCTCTGCTCCCTCCCGCTTACCAGCTCCCTGATTGGCCAGCACTCTCAGGCTCAGACACTCACCAAGCCCAGCTGCCCGGCCTGCAAACTCTCTCACCTGACATCCGTCAGCGGAGCCACAGTGACACGCTATGTCACCTGCCCACCGAGCCACCCGCTCTCTCACCAGCCCACCCAGCTGCCCGCCATCCACTGTTAGATTTCGGTGGGGGGGGGGGTATCCAGCTGAGAGGGGGAGAGGGCGATCGGGGGAGATATACATTGCAGACAGCCAGCGGCTCTCCTCTCCCTGTCACAGCGCCGTGGCTCCATTTACCAGAGAGAGGGAGAGACAGGGAGAGGAGAGCCGCAGCCTGTCTGCACTGTATATCACCCCCTCCCCCTCTCTGGCAGCAGAGCTAGAAGAGAGAGAAGCTCTAATTTCTTTCGCCGTGCCGCCGCCTTGCTTCTTGCCCAGAGAGAATCATGGCACTGGTTTCTAGGGGGGGGCAAGGGCCCTCCCTTGCCCTATGGAGCGGACGCCCATGGTCAGGCGTCCTCCAGCCATCGTAGAAAGAGGAAGGAGGAGAGATGGAAATAGTAATTGTTCAAACAGGCAGCTGCACAAAACGGATCAATCGATATTGTGTATAACATTATGTACAACTAATGGCATAACGTAGTCAAAGTAAGAATAGCATACAATCATACATATACAAAACATTGTGCATAGGTATAACATATCCAAAAAGTAGGGACATCAATATTTTAATAATAAAAAACCTATATAACAACACGACAAAAACAGACATATACATAGCATGACTGAACAAAACATAACATGACAAAAAGGAAGGAAAGAAAAAGAGTGAGGAGAAAGGAGGGAGGGGGAAAAAGAGAAGGAGAAGGGGGGGTGGGGGGGGGGGAGAGTACATTAGAAAATGGGGAGGCAACATATAGCAAAATATTAGTGGGATCGGGGTGAAGTCAGAAAAATAGAATCCATATCTATTTTTGGCTAAATTCGCGAAAAAAAGAGCACAGGGGAATATCTGAATATAACTTTATATGCCCAGAGAGGAATGTCATCACAGAAATGACTTAAAACTAATGTATTAATTTAACCCTGGGTATTGGGTTGCGTTCAAAGATTGGATCCATTTATTTTCCAATTGAAGTAAATTGCGATCAATGTCGCCACCTCTATCTATAGGCGAAATATATTGGGCCGAATACCATCTGGGCTGTGACCGCTTGCAAACTCGCATCTCATGTACAATCAGGATCTACAGCTACCTGGTTTTAATGTTAACCTGATTTTCTATACTTGTTATTAGATATACTATGTACAATGATATGTGTTTGAATATCTTAATAAATTATTAAAAATTATATGTGTTTGTAATATTATAAGCACCGTTATAATCCCCTATCGTCCATACAATATAATCCCATTTAGTTGCTTTGCAGCCTAAAATGAAGACAGACACAGTTTTTGTTTTATCCAGCTGTATTTACTAGTACAACGTATAACATTCAAGTGAAACATATAACACCAACATGTAATTTTTTTTTAAATCAAATCAAAAACAGAATCACTGAGTTGAGAAAAGGATCATTCTACTTATGTTAGTATTTTGTTGGGCCACCGTTTGCCTTTATTCTATTGGGATACGTCTCTACTAACTTTGCACATCTAGACTGCAATATTTGCCTACGCTTTTTTGCAGAACTGTGCAAGTTCAGTTAAAATTGATGATGACTATTTGTGGACTGCAGTCTTCGATTAATTCCACATATTTTCAATGGGATTTAGGTCTGTGATCTGACTAAAGCCTCGTACACACGATCGGACTTCAAAAAAACTTTTCCGTGGATTTTTGTCTGAAGGGAGTTGGCCTGGCACACCCATAGCATACCCACACTGTGACTTTTCTGCAAACTTTCCCAAAATCACGTGTTTTTTCTGCTCTTTTCTGCCACCTTTTGGTCAACTTCTGCTATTGTTGGTTGATTTTAACATTGGTTCTGGGCATGTGTGTTTGTACATTTCTGTACACACGGTCAGACTTTGCACCATCAGACTTTTGTTGCCGAAAAGTTTGTTTGTTTGCAGAGCGAAGTTTTGTCCGATAAAAACAAAAAAAGTTTGTCGGATGGAGCGTACACACAGTCAAATTCTTTGGAAAACTTGCTAATTTTGAAGCTTGTTGGCAAAAAGTCCAACCGTGTGTCTGAGGCTTAAAGGAGTTGTAAAGGAAAACGTTTTTTCACCTTAATGCATTCTATGTTAAATGCATTCTATGCATTAAGGTGAAGAAACTTCAGAGTATACCGGCCCCCCCTGGCCCCCCGTTATACTTACCTGACCCCTCGAAAATCCTGCGCTCAGTCCTGAGATCCTCTTTGCCGCTCAGCCTGGCCACTGATTGGCTAGAGCCAATGGATTTAAAGCAGCGCAGCCATAGGCTGGCGCTGCTGTCAATCACATCCAGTGACGCGGTGCGCCGAGGGGGGGGGCAGAGTAATACAGTAAGCGGCTATGGCTGTTCACTGTACCACAGGAGCGCGTTCGCAAGGACTACACACAATGCGAACTCTCTTGCATTAATGTGTGTAGTTCTTGCGAGGAGGACCAGAGACAGCCACAGAGGGACCCCAGAAGATGAGGATCGGGGCCACTCTGTGCAAAACGAGCTTCACAGTGGAGGTAAGTATAGCATGTTTGTTATTTAAAATTGGTTTACAACCCCTTTAAGCCATGCAAGGACATTCACCTTTTTCTCATTCAGCCATTGTGTGATTTTTTTGCTGTGTACTTTGGGTCTTTGTTATGTTGGTGGAAGGTAAATCTCCTTCCCATTGACAACTTTCTGGCAGAGGGCAGCAGATTTTCCTCAAGACGGTATTTGATGGTATTTTGCTCCATCCATTTTCCTTCTAACCTGACAAGTGCCCCAGTCCCTGCTGTAGAGAAATGCCCCCATACCAGGATATTACCACCTCCATGCTTTACTGTAGGAATAGTGTTATTTGGATGGTGAGCTGTAATGAATTTCCGCCAGAGATATTGTTTGGTGTTGAGGCCAAATAATAACATTTTTGTCACATCTGACCATAACACCCTTTTCCATGTGGCCACAGAATCTTCAAGGTGTGTTTAAGGTGGTCAAAATGTAATTATTTGGCCTCAACACCAAATGATATGTCTGGTGAAAATCAAATATAGCTCAAAATCCAAATAAGACCATAAAATTCTTGAGGAAAATCTGCTGCCCCAGAAAGTTGTCAATGAGAAGAAGGTTTACTTTCCAACATGACAATGACCCAAAGCACACAGCAAAAATGACCACACAGTGCTTGAAGGTGAAAAGGTGAATGTGCTTGCATGGCCTAGTCAGAGCCCAGACTTAAACCCCCTTGAAAATCTGTGGAATGACTTGAACACTGCAGTCCACAAATGGTCACCTTCCAATTGAACTGAACTTGAGCAGTTCTGCAAAGAAGAGTGAGTAAATAGTTAGTATATATGTAAGGCCTCGTACACACGATTAAATATATTTGTTCAAAACGGTCTGTCCGACCGATTTGAACAAATCTGTCTGCTGGCATTTTGGTTTGCTCGCGTGTACACACGAGCAAACCAAAATCCCCGCCAGCAGACAGCGCGCTGACGTGTCGGTGACGTGGCGGTGACGTTGACGCCGCCACGTCACCGCACCAGGAAGTAAAACACTTCCGCGCATGCGTCAAAACCATTCGGCGCGTGTGCGAGAAGACATGTCTGCTGGTTAGCGTACTAACCAGCAGACATGTCGGGCGGACGGGTTCCCAGCCGACACATTGGTAAGCATGCTTTCCAATCTGTCGGGTGGCCAAATCCGTCTGCCCGTTTGCCCGTACACACAATCGAATCTGTCTGCTGAAACGGTCTAGCAGACCGTTTCCAGCAGACAGATTTGATCGTGTGTACGAGGCCTAAAAGTTAGTAGAGACATATCCCAACAGACTAAAGGCTGTAATTAAAGCAAAAGGTGGTCCAACAAAATACTGACATAAGGGGGGTAATCTTTTTCCAATTCAAAGATTCTGTTTTTTATATTGTTTTTATTTTTTTCCCTGACATGTTGGTGTTTGGTATGTTGGTGTTGCTATTTTATTTTTCAAATATTACAACCACTTTGTTTTTGTAATAAAAGGTACAGCTGACTATATGAGATACAGTTAAGACTTTTATTGAATAAGAGACTGTAGCTCTACGCAGGGTAGATTTGTCCATTGGACAGACGGGAGTAGGTCATTCTTTAGTGCCAGACTCTTAGCAGCTGTGGAAGGAGCAGGCGGAGAGCAGTTCTGCAGACAGAAAATACAGGTAATAAGAAATCATTCTCTTTATACAAATATGACCACATTGACAAGTTCAAGAGCTTTGATGTTCTCTTTACCTTCCTGCGGACTTCCGACCAAAAAAGTCAGATGGAGGCTACACACGGTTGGACTTTCCGAGAAAAAAAGCCAGCCTGACTTTTTTCTCTGAAAGTTTGGCCGTGTGTACGAGGCATAAAAGTCACCTGGTTCCTGTTGAGCCGGCCAAATTTTGATCTGTGTGTACCTGGCTTTAGAATTGGCTGTCAGGAACCTACTCACTGCACCCGAGTCATCACAATGGCCTGGGATCACAATACTACTCGCTGATTTAGTTTTCTCAGGGAGAGGTGGTAGAGTTTTTTTTTTTTTACATGGAATTCTACTTTATTATTGATGGCAAGGCAGATTCCCTAAAACTAGAAAAAAGAACAACAATTGAGTTGCTGCATTGATGCCCATAGGAACCAGTCAAAATTCTTGTGGAATTTTTCCATAAAAAGAATTGGGAAACAAAACTAGTTACACATCAATTTTGCACTCATTTTCTTGTTTCCAGTTTTTTTTTATCAACACCAATAGCAACCTTTCAAAGAGGAAAACGCTGCATAGTCTCTTCACGTAATACATTTCACCACCAGATGGTGCTGTCTGAATGTATGTATATGCAGGTTGTGATCCTCTAATAGTCTTCAGTTATAACTGTTTAATCCTGAGCTAGCCATAATTTCCCAGTACAACTAAAACACTTACAGCTATGGTTAAATAATTTATTTTTTATTTTAAATTAGCACTGAGGACAGAGCAGGGACCTATCCACTGAACCTGAGTCACCATAATGGCCTGGGATCAGAGTGAGGAGGTAGTTTTTTTTATTTTTATGGAATCCTGCTTAATTATTGATAACAAGGCTAATGCCTTTAAAATTAGAAAAACACACAAAAATCGAGTTGTTGCATTGATACCTATGGGAACCAAACAAAATTCTTGTGTAATTTTACCATAAAATGAACCGGAAAACAAAACTGGTTACTCTTGACGACAGCTCAATTTTGTAATAATTTTCTTGTTTCCGGTTTTATTTAAACAGCACCAACAGCTCTCATAGGAAAACTCTGCATTGTCTCTTCACATAATAGATCTCACCATCAGATGGTGCTGTAGGACAATATATGCAGGTTGTGATCCTGAAAAAATCTTCAATTATAACTACAAATAATCAAAAAGTGCAGCGCTTACTGTAAAAAGTGAATCAACATAAAACAGCCTTATTAAAGTGAATAAAGTCCCATCATATGTATCAGTGACTAGACCAAATCTTCAATGAATAATTCCAGTGATAAACTTGATAAGTCTTACAAGAAAATGGAAAAATTCCAGACAGATATAAACAACACCCAATGGCCCGGATTCACATACCTAGGTGCATCTTTCTGCCGGCGTAGCATATCTTCTTTACGCTACGCCGGAGCAACGTTGAGAGGCAAGCATGGTATTTACAAAGCAAATGCTCTTAACATTGCGCCGGCGTAGCGTATAGTTGTCGGTGTAAGCCGACGTAAGTCAAAGTAGGTGGAAGTGGGCTGGAAGTGGGTGTGATATATTTAAATTAAGCGTGACCCCATGCAAATGATGGGCTGAGCTTCAAAAAATGAACTGCGCATGCGTCGTATCTTGGACGCATCCCAGTGCGCATGCTCACAGTCACGTCGAAATAGCTGCCTAAGATACGTCATAACACTGCCTACGACGTGAACGCAACCTACGCACAGCCCTATTCACTTAGTACTACGTAAAATACGATGGCTGTTCCGACGTTAATACCTTTGTATGGGTTGCGCCTCCTATATGTGGAATAACTTTACACCGGACGTAAGCCTTATGCAAACCGCGTATCTTTTCTGCCAGGCGCATCTACGTTCGTGAATCGACGTATCTCCCTCATTTCCATATTTGCAATGGGGCGTCTAGCGTAACTATGCGCCCAAGATACGCCGGCGTAGGCAAGTTATGCCGGTGGACTGAAGCCGGGTTTTAGAAGTATCTTAGTTAGGTGATTATGGCGCATAGATACGACGGCGCATCTTGACACTTACGCGGCGTATATCGAGATACGTCTGTGTAAGTGCTACGAGAATCAAATGTGTCTAGAAATGGTTTGTCACACATGTGCACTTCCACCAATCTATGCACTCACCAGATAGACAGTGATATTACACCTTGGGTTGTTACTCTGAGGCCTCGTACACACGAGGGGATATGTCCGCTGAAAACGGTCCGATGGACCGTTTCAGCAGACATCTCCGCTTGTGTGTATGGGCTAGCGGACAGATTTCTCCACCCGACAGATTTCAAAGCATGCTTTGAAATCCATCCGGTGGAATCTGTCCGCCCGACATGTCTGCTGGTTAGTACACTTACCAGCAGACATGTCATCCCCCACCGCCGCCGCCGAATGGATTCGGCGCATGCGCGGAAGTGTTTAACTTCCTGGTGCGGTGACGTAGCGGCGTCAACGTCACCGCCGCGTCACCGCGCCGTCCGGCGGCGGGGAATTTGATCCGATGGTGTGTACACGCCATCGGATCAAACTCCCGATCGGACATATCCGATGGAAATGGTCCGCGGACCGTTTTCATCGGATATGTCCGATCGTGTGTACGAGGCCTGACACAGCGAGACATCCCATCCTGGTGTGTTAGTAGAATGGTGGTCAACGGTAGGATTGGGAACTAAGTAAAAGAGTTCACCCATGGGAGCCCAAAATGCTCATATAGTGTAGTGGTTTATTTAAAAACAGACATAAAAACAGATGCAGCGTGATACAAAATAGACCAAAAAACTCACATAATCTGCCACTGCTCCTACCAAGAGGATGCACTGGTGACAGCATCAGCACATAGGCCCCTCCCAATGCGTTTTGTGCTCCTGCACGTTATCAAGGGATTCCCCTATACTAGGATAGGACCTGCATATATTTCTAGACATACTGGGTGTTGTTTATCTCTGGCTGGATTTTTTAAATTTTCTGGTACGTGTATAGACTTATTAAGTATATCACTGGAATTATTAAAATTGTTTTATGTTGATTCACTTTTTACAGGAAGCGCTGCACACTTTTTGATTATTTGTGAATATTTGGAGATAGTATGTTCACATTTATGTGCTAACTGCTAAACAACTACACAGCGCTCACTTTTTTTCTTTTTGATTTTCAATTATAACTGTTTTATCTTGAGCTAGCAATTACTTCCGAGTACAACTAAAACGCTTAAAGGAACACTAAAGGTTTGATTTTTATTAGATCAATTGATTGCTGTAAGCTAGAGCATTTAAATATCACTTACCTCGTTTTTCCTTTTGACCTCCAAAATACAGTAATCCAGGTTTAAAAATGCCATTTCCTGTCTCTCCTCTTCTTGCTTTCCATCAGCATCTGAGCCTTTTTGCATGGTGGAAAGCAGAATGTGCTCACCCCCTTCCTATGACTACAGCCCTGCGTGAAGATGCTCTCTTATCCCTCACAGGCATTGAGGCTAAGCCTAATGGGAACTGCACCGCAAACCAGGAAGTCAGTGAGAATAACGATTCAAGAGTAACGGAGGTGAACAATACAGCTCGATTTCAACAGGTATCAAACTAGTTGTAATGCAAAACATTACTTTTTACTTTATCAGCTACTGTCAGACTTTAATTTAAGAGGAAAATATTTTTGTCTTTACAACCCCTTTAAAGCTTAAGTTTAGTGTATTATTTTTTCTTTTAAATTAGCACTGAAGACAGTACTTACATAATTAAAGAGTGTCCCATGGCTGCCCTCTTCTTTTAAATCTTCAGTTCTTAGCTTTCCCTCTGCAGCTGTAATCTTCTGGTGCTGTGGTGCCAACCATGCCCCCCCCCCCAGGGTGACCACGTGTCCCCGTATGCCAGGACAATACAGTGTCCTGGAATAAAACTGACACAGCCACCCCTCGGGGCCAATCTTATGGCCCCAAAAAAGGCTGCCACATCACTGCATTACTCACTGACAGTACTTGTCCTGGCCGGGGATGCCTGGAGGAGCACAATCCCCGCCCCCTGCTTGTGATTGGAGAAATCATAAATCCCGCCTCTTGTGTACAATGACTGTGCTGTGATTCGTTACAGCACAAGCTAATTTTTGGGAAAGGGGGGGGGTTGTCCCTGAATGGTAGTTTGGAAATGTGGTCACCCTACCCCCTCCCAATGCCCTTCCACCTCCCCCATTCAATAAAGCCCTACTGTCGGTTCCCACAAGGAAAATTATTCTGCCAATAGAGGATAGGCAGATGGTGTGCTTTTGATTGTGGGAATAGACAGTATAGCCCCTAAAAATGGAGATGGGGGAGAGAAAAGCTGGACATAGTTGTCCCTTATGGTGTAGCTGCTCATATTAATTCCTACTGCAACAGAAGCTCACAGCTACAGAGGAACCTGGGGGCGAGGGAATGAATATTTCAATGAATACAGTAGACACCAGCATGCAAGTACCAGTCCTGGTGCTGATTTAAAAAAAAAAAAAACAATAAACTTTAGCTTTTGAGCCCTGTACACACAACCAGGATTCCCGGCAGTAAAAAGTCTGCTGGGAATCCCGGGGGGACCAAGAACCGGCTCGGTAACTTTCCCCCTGTACACACCAGAGGGTTTTCCGTCTGGAAAACTGCGGTGAGAGCTTTGGCCGGGAATCCCAGTCGTGTATATGCTCCACCGCAGTGTTTCCCATAGGGAATTGCCTGGAAAAAGACCGCCGGGAATCGCGGCAGGAAAAAAGAGAACATGTTCTAATTTTTCCTTCCAGAATTCCCGGCGGTTTTCCTGTCGAGACAACTGAACTGCCATGGAGCATGCCAGTTTTCCCGGCCAAAAGCTGTCATGGCAGTTTTCCCGGCGGGAAAACTGGTCGTGTGTATGAGGCATGTGAGAAACACACTTTATGGGCTGGGCTTCCATGTAATTTACAGTATTTTTCACAAGAAAATTTGAACAAGCTTAATGGGAATTATATAACTTCTTTTATGGAAGGTAAAAGAACTAGAAGACAAGGCAGTGCCACTACCTGATGTAGGAGAACATTTATTTAGTGTGGACACAGCCGAGTGGTATGACTTCCCCAGGAAATCCTCTATTGTTGTTTTCTGGTCAACCTCAAGCAAGCATTGAGTGGAGTCTTTAAAGAGAAGGTCCTTTCCTTCCTTGGAGCCAAACATCTGAAAATTCTGTCTCTGGCTTCCATTCCGGCCAAACTGAGCCTAAAAATGTGCACATAAATGTTTAGCGATGTATGTGTTTTAGACAAAATAGAAGCCACTACATTCTGAAATAATTTTACCAAAAAAAAAACAACCATTTCATGAATTTAACAGTGCCATTTTGTATGTATTAGTAATAAATTGGTTCTGTATTAGGCAGCTGGAAGAGCTATCGTGGATTCATCCTGTTTTGAGAAAAACATGGAGGTCATTAAATGGTATTACTGCCAGGAATGCGAATTTTGGAAAAATGCTACAGACTTAGTAACCCATTTACTACTCAAAAACTTTGGTTTTTATATGAGTTTATCACTGTATGTATATGATATTATGAATTTATATTGTATGTTGTTACATTTTTTTATACATTGTAAGTAGGGATGAGCTTCGAGTTCGAGTAGAACTCATGTTCACCTCGAACATTGCCTGTTCGCCGAATAGCAAACTATTTGGGGTGTTCGCGGCAAGTTTGTGTGAACTTTAGAACCCTGTTAGGCCTCGTACACACGAGTAAATAGATTTGTTCAAAACGGTCTGTCCGACCGATTTGAACAAATCTGTCTGCTGGCATTTTGGTTTGCAACGCGTGTACACAACGACAAAACCAAAATCCCCGCCAGCAGACAGCGCACTGACGTGTCGGTGACGTGGCGTGTGACGTTGACGCCGCCACGTCACCGCACCAGGAAGTAAAACACTTCCGCGCATGCGTCGAAAACCATTCGGCGCGTGTGCGAGAAGACAATGTCTGCTGGTTAGCGTCGACTAACCAGCAGACATGTCGGGCGGACGGGTTCCCAGCCGACAGATTTTAAAGCATGCTTTGAAATCTGTCAGGTGGCCAAATCCGTCTGTTTGCCCGTACACACGATCAAATCTGTCTGCTGAAACGGTCTAGCAGACCGTTTCCAGCAGACAGATTTGATCGTGTGTACGAGGCCTTAAAGTCTATTGGACTCGAACGTTTGAAATCTAAAGTGCTAATTTTAAAGGCTAATATGCAAGTTTTTGCCTTAAAAAGTGTTTGGGGACATGGATCCTGCCCCAGGGGACATGTATCAATGCAAAAAAAAGTTTTAAAAACTGCAGTTTTTGTGGCAGCAGTGATTTTAATAATTCCTTTAAGTGAAACAATAAAAGTGAAATATTCCTTTAAATTTTGTACCTGGGGGGGTGTATAGTATACGTGTAAAGTAGCGCTTGTTTCCCATGCTTAGAACTGTCCCTGCACAAAGTGTCATTTCTAAAGGAAAAAAAGTAATTTAAAATCACTCGTGGCTATTCATGAATTGTCAGCTCCCGGCAATACAGAGAAAAGTCATTCATAAAAAAAAATGTGTGGGGGCCACGGCATTTTTTTTTTACATTTGGGGTGGAGTTCCCCTTAATATCCATACCAGACTCGAAGGGCCTGGAAATTGAATTTGGGGGGACCCCTACGCATTCTTTTTTTATGAATGACTTTTCTCTGTATTGCTGGTATCCGACAATTCATTATAGCCACGAGTGATTTTAAATGACTGTTTTCCTTCAGAAATTACATTTTGTGCAGGGACAGTTCTAAGCACAGGAAACAAGCGCTACTTTGCAGGCATACTATACACCCCCCTAGGTACGAAATTTAAAGGAATATTTCAATTTTATTGTTTCACTTTAAGCATTATTAAAATCACTGCTCCTGAAAAAACTGCAGTTTTTTAAAACTTTTTTTGATCCATGTCCCCTGGGGCAAGACCCAGGTCCCCAAACACTCCCCTGGGGCAGGACCCGAGTCCCCAAACACTTTTTAGGACAATAACTTGCATATTAGCCTTTAAAATTAGTACTTTAGATTTCAAACGTTCGAGTCCCATAGACTTTAACAGGGTTCTAAAGTTCACACACACTTTTGGTCTGTTCGCAGGTTCTGGTGCGAACCGAACCCAGGGGTGTTCGGCTCATCCCTAATTGTAAGATTTCACTATGTATACATATTTATAGGGGGAGGCGCAGCAATATTGATCTGTATTGTTTACATTTGGGATTGTCGGAATACAATTTTAATTGTCTGCAGCCACTCTACCACTTTTTAAGGTACACGCTTTAAGTATTTAAGTAGGTAGCATGGGATAATAAACATCCATTTGAATTTAATAAAAACTACTGGGTTTTATTTTTTACCATAATGGAAAAAAAAGATCAGGCCTTTTTGGTTTGCTTTTATCTACTTTTCATAATTTACCTTAAAAAAAAAAAGCATTTTAAACAACCCCTGCCCCACAACACCCCTTTAATAAGTAAGATCACATCATCATTCGTGGTCATTAGACCAATTACTGTCTGCCTGGGCTTTCTGAAGTCCCATTTTTAAACTGCACTTCACTTTTTTTTTTCTTTTTTTTTTTACAATACAGTAGTACAAAGATGGTTAAATGGTTAACAAGCAATATGAATATAGTGGTATTTTGTTAATATAATATTTTTTTGCACATACTGCTTGTCATTTACCTGCTGTTTTTTAACGATTCTTAGAACACTGCTCCGTTTATCTGGTCGGGAAACAACAGCATGTGCTGGCACCTCTGCCAGGTGGCAATTCTTGTAGTCTTCGACTGAGGCACGAGAACCATCAGGGCACAGCAGCTCAAAATCACTAGGCTTAAGCTTTTTTGCCCAATCTGCGGGATTCCTGCCTGAAAAAAAGGAGATTTACAGTATAAGAAGGGGAGGGGGTGGGGTAAAGTACATGGACAGACCTAAAAAGAAAAGGCCAGGAACACGATTTCACGACTGGCCAAAACTCATAGAAATACATTACATACTTATATTACAGAAGAAACTCAATACGAGAGAGGGATAGGTAACTCCACTGTATAGTGAATAGGGCCAGTAATCATGTGTAGGAAGTAGGTAGAGCTACACATCAAAGAGAAGTCTTGGAAAGATGAAGCCTACTGGCCTCCTAGGAGGTGCAGCCTGCTGATTCACTGATATGGATGGTATTCAATTTGATGGGTAAATAATCTGAGTGTATTGTGCAGTGAGGTGAGTGCTTGGTTGGTGAATACTCTGTTTAGGTGTTTTGCAGGTAGTGTATTTAAAAAAGTCCTGCATGCGTCATCTTTTTTGCAGTTATTAGCAATACATACCAGATGTATGGATGAGAAATAATACAGTAAGTATTACAGTAAAGTAAAAAGCACCTAAAACAAGACTTCTCAACTTATTTTCTTTGTAGGAAATAATTTTTCTGTTCGTTAGGAACCCCTGCTAAATTAATTAAATAGGATGAGAGGGAAAATGTCTCTTACATTGGTGATCAGTGGGAAAAATACCCTCCCTACAGTCATAATCAGAATGTTGCCCTAATGCTGGGTACACACAGGAAGTTTTTTTTATTCAACCCAGCGGGCTAAATGAAAAAACCTTACAGATCACCATACTAACACATCTGATGGTAGTGTGACGATCTCCCCGCTGAGCTATTGTGTTTTGACAGGGAGACTGCCCCCCAATTCAGCACTCGCAGCTCGTTTGACAGATGCCGCTCATGAGAATTGCTTCTGACAGATGGGGAGCTGTACTCACGGGTCCGAACTGGGAGTGTCTCACCAAAAATAAAAAAAATTATTGCAAGGGGTGCATGAAATCTGACTTGTATCTTAGTGCAGACTTCAGGGAAAAACCTGTACATAACGCCTCCAGGTAGCCAAATTGCATTGCATTTCAAGACAATTACTGAGCTGCAGATTGAAAAACGAAGGTAATTTATAATAACATTCAATTACAATATGACTTGTGTTGCAATTGTATATGCTATATATATTTTTTTTATTTGCTATTTTTTTCCCCCCACGAAATTGGAGTTACCTTTTAAAGTTAATATATAGGCGAAGGCCTTCGCGCTTATAAGTGAATGATGAATACACCCCTAAAGTGAATTGCAGCAAAAACTAGCAGTGTTTACAATACACAAAATAGAATACTGTATGTTGAAAAAGTGAATTTGCGCAACAGAAAAATTAGACACTATTGAGTGTTATTTCATTTAAGTTTGTTTACTTAGCACTGTTTGTTTTTTTCTGTTGCGCAAATTCACTTTTTCAACATACATTTTAAAGTTCTTATGTATCTAGGGCTGAAAACCTGAAAATAGAGATGAGCCTATGAAGTGGTTTGAAACTTCATGGAACAATGAAGAATCTCACGCATCAGAGTGTATATATACCCAAAACTTTTGTCACTTTTTGGTAAAAGTAACAAAGGGTTGTAAAAATCCCTGTCAGTTTTTTGTTGTCTGTTCCCTTCACTTCCTATCATGGAGACAAAACAGGAAATGAAAGTGAGAAGAAGCCCCCTCTTAGACAGCAGACCCCAGAACAAGTGTCCCTCAATGGAAAATATCCCCTCTATTCCATATCTGCTTCAACAGTAGGGACGAGCTGCGGCGTTCCACTTGCAGAGCCCGCCAGGAAGTCGTCACGGCGCTGCGCTAATCACAGACAGTGAGACATTTCCCGATTTTTTTCAGCCGCACATCAGACAATGTCTCTCTGCTTGTGAATAGCGCAGAGTCGTGACGACTTCCTGGCGGGCTCTGCACGTGGTGTGTGCGAACCAGCCGGAGCTACTTCCTATTCAACAGTCCAAAACATACTACTAGGTGATTGTGTGCCTGTGTGTAGTATGGTAGTAGATGGTAATGATGGAGTAATGTGGATGGGTCAGTGTTCCTTGTAGAGTAATTCAGAAAATATTGACTCTATGAATAAACAAATAATATCGTACAATATTTTTTTGTGTGTTTTTCAGCCATTTTTTTTTTCATCGCTGTATTATATATAGTTTAGTAGTGTATTGATTTCCTTACCCTCTGTATTTTCAAACACTGTGGTATGTTTGACAAAGGCCACGTCTCCTTTTTCCTGCAGACACCTGAAATGAACAAAATGTTGGTTTTATTCAATGGGTCTATATCTGTGTGCTCAGTAACAACCCTTTATAAATCAAACTATGAAGCCACGCAACCTTTTTGACTTATGTTAGGTTTATTGGGTCTGTGTCATGATATTTTTTATTACCTTAATGCTCCAGAGTATCCATAATATAGCTCAGCATCACTGGGTGAGCATCTAGTGTTGAGCAGAGGTCTCTGGGAATCTCCAATACACAGCTGACAGAGATTAGAATTAATATCAGAGCCAGGAGCACAGCTCTGACTGAAGTATGAACCTGATGGAAATACACAGAGCAAACATATAAAGCATTTAAATAATTGTGTTAAAAATAAATAATCATTTTAGAAAGTACTTAATAAGGAGAAACGGAAATAAAAGAATGCATTGCAATATTTTCTGTAGTACTCTAAACTAAACGTGCAACCATTGGTTTCCATACACAAAGACATACTGGTGTGGTAATTGACTTCCTCACAAATGTTATCAGGCTCAGTGATGCAGCTGTCCCCTGCTTACCTCGTACACACGATCAGTTTTCCTTGCAAACACCAAAACTGAAAAACACCTAAGGTCCTTAAGTGGTTAATGTGCAGCCCCCCCGCTCAACAACTTTAATGCGCACCCCCCCCCCTGATCAACAACTATGATCCCCCCCTTGCTCCAGGGGGCCCCTTCAACACTCAAGCCCAGGGGCCCCCACCACCCTAAGTCCTGCCCTGGTGATATAGATGAAGGAATTTAATAGGTATTTACTCGTTTGTTAACAGAATCATTACACTTTTCTGTCTGTCTACTTTGCAGACATTAATTTTAGGCAAAAAATTGTTTTACTTTACAACTCCTTTAAGTTAGAAGCCAATTGGCTACCATGCACAGCTGTACCAGATTTTGCACTCTCCAGTTTTAGTAAACCACATTGTACATAGGAAATAGGTAGCAGAAGCCACAGAACAACTTTTGCCATGAGAAGATTTCGGACACCGTAGGGTTTGGAATCCCAAGATCAGCTTCTAGCTCTCGCACTGTTAGTCGCTGATCTTTGTTGATCGCATCCTGTACACATTCAACATTCTTAGGTGTTCTGCTTGTTGCAGACCTTTCAGAACATGGATAACTTTCAACAAATTCTCGACCACCTTTGAAGAGTTTGTACCACAATTTTTTTTCGTGCTCATTGCATCTTCCCGAAAGCCTTCTGAATCATTTGATTAGTACTGCAGAGAAATGTTCAAGCATAATGCAAAGTTTGATGCAAATTTGTTGCTCTACTCATTTTGAATGTGATGGCCACAGAGTACATATGCTCATTCAACGGCGTCTAACGCCCCCACTAAAAAGTACAGTGAAGTCCCCATGGTTCACGCATGTGAATTCCAGTCCACTCTCCTTGGCTGCCAGGTTTCACTGTTGTCACACAAACCATTCTTGTTATATTAACAAAGCCTGGATACTTTCCGAATAGACCTGCTAGAAAAGTGCTGGAAAGTGGAAATGATAACCACTAAGTCCTATTGGACAGGTTATTCTTGACAAGTAACATGCCTGTTTTTTATATCAAATTTTAAAAATGTTGCCTTGTTTTTTTATATAGGTCGATGGTGCCAGGGGCGGACTGACAACTCATGGGGCCCCCGGGCAATAGAAGATTATGGGGCCCCCGGGCAATAGATTATGGGGTCTCACAGTACACACAGACACCCAATATACACAAACAGTATGCATACACACACACAGAATACACATACACACACTGAAAAGGTACTGGAGAGTAGACATGTGCAGACTGGAATATTTTGTTTAGTTTTTTAGTTTTCGTTTGGAAAATACATATATTTAGTTACTTCCGAAAATCTTTTTGATTTATTTCGTTTTTCGTTGGGGAATAGCTTTCGTCCGAAAATCCAATAATACTTGGTTTCTGTCGAATGGTCAAAAGAATATTCGACGGAACGTCGAATCTTTACGTTGAATCGTACATTTGCGTTCGAATATTCCGCCTACAAGAATTCTAATGTTGTATGACTAGTAATAATGTTGAATCTATTCTCTATAATGTCGAATCTATTTTCTCATAAATCAAAATCTATTCTCTGTAATGTCGAGTCTATTATTTCTATAGTGTCGATTCTTCTCTCTATAATGTCGAATCTTTTCTCTATGATGTCGAATCTTTTCCCTATAATGTCGAATCTTTTCTCTATGATGTCCAATCTTTTCCCTATAATGTCGAATCTCTCTATATCGAATTTTTACCGCAACGAAAACAAAAATAAAGCATTTTTTTATGTCGGATCTTTCGGTTTTCCTTTCTTGCACTTTCGTTATCGTTTGTTAAAACGATAACGAAAAAAAATGATTTTCGGACGAAAATGCATTCTAACGAAAACGAATGCACATGTCTACTGGAGAGGTGGGTCAGCTATAATCTTTTTTTTTTAAAACACAGAATTTTACATACTGTTCCTGGTTTTACTGAGGCTGGCAACCCTGATAGGGCCCCCTAGTGGCATGCGCCTCAGTGCCCGATTGGTCAGTCCGCCCCTGGATGGTGCTAAACATGACAATACTCTTACCTATATCACAGTTGTTGTTTCTCTTGTTGATCAGACCAACAGGAATATTCCAACCAGCAGTGCGACCTACCGCTGTGTGACAGGACTTCTTGCCTTTAAGATTGTTCCATGTGATGTCTTTGTTCATTTTCTTTACAACAGCAACTGCATAGTACGTGCCTTTTGTAGAATCAAAAGATGAAGAATTATCTCACAGTCCAGTCTCAAGGAGACTCCAGTAGTCTCTCCCATGTTGCTTGATTATTTATTTAACAATATTGATTATTGGAGAATGAAACAAATGTGCAAATCACTTTTTCATTTATTTACTTTCTTGTAATTTCTGAATGCTTAACAATGTTGCAAAGTTTGGTGTTGTGTACAGTTCCTACGGAACTGGTGTGTTTTTTATATGAAAAAAATGTTTGTAATACATTTTTATAAGATAAACCCTTTTTTGTATCCCTACCTTATTACCGTGCCTTAAAAGTCCATGACTAGCCCTTTGTCTTTCTGCTTTTAATAACGTGGCATATTCATTACTTGGTTATGTATCCGCAGTACCACTCTGCGTATTGATACATTATGGGCCAGATTCAGGTAGATCAGAGCATCTTTGCTCTGGAGTAACGCAAACTCATTTACGTTACCCTGCAGAAATTTTAGGAGCAAGTGCTGTTATTCATGAAGCACTTGCTCCTAAAGTTGCGGCAGCGCATCGCAAATGAGCCAGCGGAATTCAAATTGGGCGGGTACGGGGCGTGTAGTATTCAAACTATGCGCGATCCCGCGGCGAACGTACTGCGCATGCGTCGAGTGTCAATGCATCCCAGTGCGCATGCTCCAAGTTCTGTCAGTGAACGTCAATGACGTCACGTCCCCATTCATGAATGTTTTACGCAAACAACGCGATTTTTTTTTTTTCCGAAAGATGCCAGTCAGTGCCCACACATGGGCACTGACTGGCAACAGATACATCAGTGCCACCCCTCAAAGTCCATCAGTGCCACCCCACAGTGTCCTTTAGTGCCACCCCTCAGTGCCAATCCATGCCCAGTGCCCACCTATCAGTGCCCATCTGTGCCACCCATAAGTACCCATCAGTGCCACCCATAAATGCCACCCATGAGTGCCATTCTGTGCCGTCTATGAGTGCCCAGTGCTTCCCATGAGTGCCCATCAGTGCCGCCTATGAGTGCCCATCAGTGCCGCCTATGAGTGCCCATCAGTGCCACCTATGAGTGCCCATCAGTGCCGCATACCAGCGCCGCCTCATCGGTGCCCATCAGTGCCACCTCATCGGTGCCCATCAGTACTACCTCATTGGTGTCCATCAGTGCCACCTCATCAGTGCCCATCAGTGCCGCCATATAAGTGCCCATAATTGAAAGAGAAAACGTACTTATTTACAAAAAATTTACAGAATTTATTTTTATTTTTTTCAAAATTGTCGCTCTATTTTTGTTTATAGCGCAAAAAATAAAAACCGCAGAGGTGATAAAATACCACCAAAAGAAAGCTCTATTTGTGGGGAAAAATGGACGCCAATTTTGTTTGGGTGCAGTGTAGCATGACCGCGCAATTGTCATTCAAAGTGCGACAGTGCTGAAAGCTAAAAATTGGCTTGGGCGGGAAGGTGCGTAAGTGCCCGGTATGGAAGTGGTTAAAAACAAAAAATGCTGTAACATGTTAAAGGTGATGTGACATTTGAGTGGCTGGGTTACCAGCTACTTTTAAGTTTAGGTCCTTTTTAATTGGTCAAGTGTAAGGTTGTCCACCTTTCTGAAAATACTACTAGATTTATGATTTCTTTTATATTAATAACATGGGCAATAAGTCCTATTTTGTACCAGCCAGGCCTGCCATCCATATCTATGTTTCTTATGATCAATTCAACCACCAAGGGCCCTTTACAATGGGCCCTCTGTGCTGACAGGCTTCATAGTAGTCCAACAGGCTCCTGTGGTTGTAGTTATACAACTGTACTTTTTCTAATAAATTAGAGACAAAAAGAAAACAACTTACTTTGAATTTTTGTCCCACCGGTCTTGCATGGCTTTAGATCATCTTACAATAAGAAAATAAAATAAATAACACAAATCATACAACTTTAAATAAAGAAAGCAAGTCACATCTTAAAATTAGCTCCGTCTTTTTTTATTTATCATCAGAAGATTGGTGCATATTTGTTGTAAGCAACAGGCTAACCTAATGTCAAACATGCTGTCTATGTGACCAGTCAAGATGTGTGTGTATACACACAATACATTATTCAATTACCTATTCTTTTCACCATTATGTTTTTTCAATTAGCAGTCAAACATGCCTAGAATATTATTATATAACCTAGACTGTAACTGCTGTGGATATTTCCCTTGTTGCTGCTGTATTATACTTCTGCAGTGTGGACAGGGTTAAACTAGATATCCAATAATGCAGAAGTGCAGTAGCCATCTTAAAGGAGACCACTTTGCAATGTTCATCTATGGAGTGGCTCCAGTGCAGAGGGCAGACATCTTGGCTGGGTCCAGATTAATTCTGGAGGACTGTGTTTGACTGATGCAACAAAGCAAGGAGAAATGGCCCACAGGCTGCTGGGGGGGAAGGGGGTGAGTCAAAAGGGCTAGCAGGGGTGTTAGGAAAAGGACTGTTGCTGTCTGAATGGAATTCTGCCACAGCTGATCAAAATCGGTAGGGACCTGAGAGGAGGAAAGGGACTGCTCATCGCACAGGACTTTGCCTCAGGCCTCGTACACACGAGTAAATCTATCTGTTCAAATCGGTCGGACCGACTAATTTGAACAGATCTGTCTGCTGGCATTTTGGTTTGCTCGCGTGTACACATGAGCAAACCAAAATCCCCGCCAGCAGACAGCGCGCTGACGTGTCGGTGACGTGGCGGTGACGTTGACGCCGCCACGTCACCGCACCAGGAAGTAAAACACTTCCGCGCATGCGTCGAAACCATTCGGTGCGAGAAGACATGTCTGCTGGTAAGCGTACTAACCAGCAGACATGTCGGGCGGACGGGTTTGCAGCCGACAGATTTCAAAGCATGCTTTGAAATCTGTCGGGTGGCCAAATCCGTCGGTTTGCCCGTACACACGATTGAATCTGTCTGCTGAAACGGCCCGTCAGACGGGTTTCAGCAGACAGATTTGATAGTGTGTACAAGGCCTCAGAGACTGGAAACCTTCTCCTCAGGACAGTGTAAGGAGTGATTTAGATGCCTCTTATGATCATATTGTATTAGAGAGCAGTGCTACTGCTTATAAAGATGGAAAAGAGGTACTGTTTCAGTGGGATTGAAAGAGAGAAATTACAGCAACCTCTAACCTTGTCTAAGAATTTGGACTGAATCCGAGCTTGTGTTTGGAGACCCAGAGGAGGGATTATCAGCACAGCCCCCCCCCAGGATGCCCACACTGGACCACCAGGGATGCCACTAGACCACCAGGGATTCCCACCACAGGTATGCCACCCCAGACCACCAGGGATGACAATCACAAATAATGGATGCCAATCAGTGCCCACAATGGATGCCAATCAGTGCCCACAATGGGCATCACTGATTGGCAGGCATTATTGTTTGGCACTGATTGGCATCCATTAGTACAACACATCCATTAGTACAATAGTGCCACCAATCAGGGCCCATCTATGCCCATCCATGCTGCCTATCAGTGCCTATCCATGCTGCCTATCAGTGCCCATCCATGCCACCTATCTGTGCCCATCCATGTCGCCTATCCGTGCCCATCTGTGCCGCCTATCCGTGCCCATCCGTGCCACCTATCAGTGCCGCGTATTAGTGTCCATCATCAGTACCCATCAATGCCACCACATCAGTGCCACCTCATCAGTGCCGCCTTATCAGTGCCCGTCAGTGCAGTACCATAAGTGCCCATCCGTGAAGGAAAAAATGTACTTATTTACAATGTTTTATAACTGAAACAAAAAAAATGTTTTTCTAAATTTTCAGTCATTTTTTTTTTTCCAGAAAATAAAAATCCCAAAGGTGATCAAATACCACCAAAAGAAATCTCTATTTGTAGGAACAAAATGATAAAAATGTTGTTTGGGTACAGTGTAGCATGACTGCGCAATTGTCATTCAAATTGCAACAGCGCTGAAAGCTGAAAATTGGTCTGGGTGGGAAGGTGTATAAGTGCCCTGTATGGAAGTGGTTAACCATATGTCTCAGAATAACGTTATTGTACTCTTGCTAATCCTCTTTTCTTTTTTTGCTGTGCTTGGCCTAGTAAATTTGTTTAAATACGTCAAGGTGCAGGGCCGGCCTTTGCGGTGTGCGAGATGTGCGGTCGCACAGGGCGCCATAGCATCATGGGCGCCTGGCGATCGACACAAATTCTCTAATATCGCCCGTGTACTAACTAAGTAGTGGGCGTGGGGCGTGCCGGCGCCCCGACCCCCCCCCGCGCGCGCGCGCGACCGAAGAGGACTTTGGGCGGCATTCCATGGTGACAGGCGCCTGGCTTTGCGGGGGTGCAAGCAGGAACCCGAGCGAGCCGTCGGCACACTCGGGACATGGCCGCAATCATCCCCCTTCCCTGTGCAGCGCCGCAGGTCTGAGTCTCGGCTGCCTGTCTCACAGGCAGCCGAGCAGTGAAGCCGCCTCCCCTTGTCTGTACTGTGCTGTGTGTGTGTGAGCACGCGGCAAGCACATTAGCTGAGCCTGCTATACAGGTCTGAAGGGGGTGGTGGGGGGTTCTGTATTGTAGGGGGGGTCAGCACTGTAGAGGGGGTTCGGTATTGTAGGAGGGGGTTCTGTGTTGTGGGAGGGTTCTGTGTTGTGGGGGGGTTCTGTATTGTAGGAGGGGGGTTCTGTATTGTAGGGGGGGGGAGGTAAGGTGGGGGTTCGGTATTGTAGGAGGGGGGGTTCTGTATTGTAGGAGGGGGGGTTTTGTATTGTAGGGGGGGTCTGTATTGTAAGAGGGGGGATTGTGTATTGTAGGGGGGTCTGTATTGTAGGTAGGGGGGTCTGTATTGTAGGGAGGGGGGGGTTCGGTATTGTAGGGGGGTTCTGTATTGTAGGAGGAGGGGTTCTGTATTGTAGGGGGGGTCGGCACTGTAGGGGTTCGTCGGTATGTAGGGGGGTCTGTATTGTAGGGGGAGTTCTGTATTGTAGGAGGAGGGGCTGTATTGTAGGGGGGTCTGTATTGAAGGAGGGGGGATTGTGTATTGTAGGGGTCTATATTGTAGGGAGGGGGTTCTGTATTGTAGGGGGGTCTGTATTGTAGGGGGGGTCTGTATTGTAGGGAGAGGGGGGTTCAGTATTGTAGGGAGAGGGGTCTGTATTGTAGGGGGGTTCAGTATTGTAGGGAGAGGGGTCTGTATTGTAGGGGGGGTTCTGTATTGTAGGAGGGGGGGTTATGGTTGTGTTGTAAGGGGGTCTGCACTCTAGGGGGGTGTCTGTGTAACATACAGGTGTCTAGAGCTGTAGGGTGCTGTGTAATGTAAAGGGGTGCTGTGTAATGTAAAGTGGCCTAGAGGTGCAGGGTGCTGTGTAATGTAAAGGGGCCAGAGGTGCAGGATGCTGTGTAATGTAAAGGGGTGCTGTGTAATGTAAAGGGGCCCAGAGTGCAGGGTGCTGTGTAATGTAAAGTGGCCCAGAGGTGCAGGGTGCTGTGTAATGTAAAGGGGCCTAGAGGTGCAGGGTGCTGTGTAATGTAAAGTGGCCCAGAGGTGCAGGGTGCTGTGTAATGTAAAGGGGGCCCAGAGGTGCAGGGTGCTGTGTAATGTAAAGGGGCCCAGAGGTGCAGGGTGCTGTGAAATGTAAAAGGGTCTAGTGATGCAGGGTGCTGTGTAATGAAAAGGGGCCCAGAGGTGCAGGGTGCTGTGTAATGTAAAGAGGCCCAGAGGTGCAGCGTGTCTGTGTAACATACAGGTGTCTAGAGCTGTAGGGTGCTGTGTAATGTAAAGGGGTGCTGTGTAATGTAAAGTGGCCTAGAGGTGCAGGGTGCTGTGTAATGTAAAGGGGCCCAGAGGTGCAGGATGCTGTGTAATGTAAAGGGGTGCTGTGTAATGTAAAGGGGCCCAGAGGTGCAGGGTGCTGTGTAATGTAAAGTGGCCCAGAGGTGCAGGGTGCTGTGTAATGTAAAGGGGCCTAGAGGTGCAGGGTGCTGTGTAATGTAAAGTGGCCCAGAGGTGCAGGGTGCTGTGTAATGTAAAGGGGCCCAGAGGTGCAGGGTGCAGTGTAATGTAATGGGGTGCTGTGTAATGTAAAGGGGCCCAGAGGTGCAGGGTGCTGTGTAATGTAAAGGGGCCCAGAGGTGCAGGGTGCTGTGTAATGTAAAGGGGGCCAGAGGTGCAGGGTGCTGTGTAATGTAAAGGGTCCAGAGGTGCAGGGTGCTGTGTAATGTAAAGAGGCCCAGAGGTGCAGGGTGCTGTGTAATGTAAAGGGGCCCAGAGGTGCAGGGTGCTGTGTAATGTAATGGGGTGCTGTGTAATGTAAAGGGGCCCAGAGGTGCAGGGTGCTGTGTAATGTAAAGGGGCCCAGAGGTGCAGGGTGCTGTGTAATGTAAAGGGGGCCAGAGGTGCAGGGTGCTGTGTAATGTAAAGGGGTCCAGAGGTGCAGGGTGCTGTGTAATGTAAAGGAGTGCAGAGGTGCAGGGTGCTGTGTAATGTAAAGGGGTCCAGAGGTGCAGGGTGCTGTGTAATGTAAAGGGGTCCAGAGGTGCAGGGTGCTGTGTAATGTAAAGGGGTCCATGGGTGCAGGGGGCTGTGTAATGTAAAGGGGTCCAGAGGTGCAGCTGTGGAGGTACACAGTAGTGACAGAGATATTGAAGAATGCAGGGGGCACAGTGGGGTGTTTTTACATTTTACTGTGGGGGGGCAGATATAGGATCCGTTTGCCGGGTGCCAAATGCTCTAGGTACGCCTGGCAGGCCACAGGTGGATTCTGCCGGAAAGACGGCATGGCGGCTGTCCTTGCCTTGCTATGAGAGGCTCATATGCCACGCGCACTGAGAAGACAAAGGAGGGCAAGAATCTACAGACGCAGGCAGACGCAGGCAGCGGATGTAAAAACTTTTTTCTGTAAGTAAATTTTTTTTTTATAAGTGCAGTGTACTGCTTAATGTCCGTTTTTGTATTTTTTATTATTTAAATAGGGTGTTTCTTAAAGGAACAGTAAATACAAAAGTGAAAAAATACTTTATTGTAATTATGTTTGATATTTGATTGTAAATTTACAGGTGGCGTTATTATACCGTGTGATTTGCAGTATAGGTGGCGTTATTATAGCGTGTGATTTGCAGTATAGGTGGCGTTATTATAGCGTGTGATTTGCAGTATAGGTGGCGTTATTATAGCGTGTGATTTGCAGTATAGGTGACGTTATTATAGCGTGTGATTTGCAGTATAGGTGGCGTTATTATAGCGTGTGATTTGCAGTATAGGTGACGTTATTATAGCGTGTGATTTGCAGTATAGGTGGCGTTATTATAGCGTGTGATTTGCAGTATAGGTGGTGTTATTATAGCGTGTGAATGTATTTTTATCATAGCTTGTAATCAGTTTTTTGGAAACTTAACAGAATGTAAGGCTTTAAATGGAGCCGGTATTGGAGAAATGGGTGTGGACACTGAAAGGGCGTGGTTACTAAGGGGCGTGGTTACTGAGGGGCGTGGCCACTAGGGGGCGCTGTAAAGCTTTCTCGCACAGGGCGCCTAAAGGCCTAAGGCCGGCCCTGTCAAGGTGTATCGATAATTGCTGGCTGAGCAAAATGTGTCATGTTTAGGTGTACAGAGGAAGCATAAAACAATTGCGCAGCTCCTCTAGGGGTAACGCTACAATTCCTTAAACTGTTCAAAGACACAGTTCTACTTAGAAATACCTTGGCACTTGCAAATGCTATAATTCCTCCATAACTAACAGACAGATACAATACCGTCCAGAAGGATAACAGCTGAAACTTAAAAGTTTGCTTAAGTTTGATGACCCATTTAAAATACAAATAATTTAGCACTTTAGCAATTGTTTTTTGTAGTATTGGCTTACCTTGATTATAGTACTCTCCAAGTACAGGTACCAGTCCACATTGCCCAGCTGTATACATATATCCTCCATCCAGAGTAACAGCATCTGCTTCACCTTTCTAAAAGACCACCAATAAGATAAATGTTTCTGAACAGGTTTGGTTGTGAACCATATTAAGTGAATATCCTACAGGGTGTAAGGCCTCGTACACGATAGGATAGCCAGAGAACAACGGTCTGATGGACCGTTTTCATCGGTCAAAACTGATCGTGTGTGGGCCCCATAGGTAATTTAACCTTCGGTTAAAAAAAATCCAACTTGCTTTAAAATTTAACCGATGGATAACTAACCGATAGGTCAAAACCGAATCGGTTAAAAATCCACGCATGCTCAGAATCAAGTCGACGCATGCTTGGAAGCATTGAACTTCATTTTTTTCAGCATTTCGTTGTGTTTTACATCACGCGTTCTGGCACGATCGGTTATTTAACCGATGGTGTGTGGGCGCGACGGACCATCAGTCAGCTTCATCGGATGATCTTTGGCTCGTTCTCATCGGATGAACTGATCGAGGCTTAAGAGTTTGTTAACTACAGACAGCTCTCTAATGTACCATGACCATAAACAAAGTCTTTGGAATAATATATTAAAAATGGAAAAGACACAGCCACTAAATTCTTATGCCGCGTACACACGATAATTTTTCGGGTTGTAAAAAACAATGTTTTTCAGCCTCTAGAAATTAAAACGGCCTTGCCTATACACGATCGTGAAAAAATAATGCTCTAGCAAAGCGCGGTGATGTACAACACGTACAACGGCACTATAAAGGGGAAGTTCCATGCGGATGACGCCACCCTTTGGGCTGCTTTAGCTGATTATGTGTTAGTAAAAGACGATTTGCGCTTTTCTGTCTGTTACAGCCTGATTAATGTGCTATCTCCACTACGAACGGTAGTTTTACCAGAATGAGCGCTCCCTCATAAAACTCTTGCTTCTGAGCATGCGTGGGTTTTTCACGTCGTTAAAGCCCACACACGATCATTTTTTACAACCCGAAAAACAACATTGTTTAAAACGTCGTGAAAAAATAGAGCATGTTCGAATTTTTTTTTTTGCCATTTTTCAGAACCCAAAAAATGCTCTAAAGCCCACACACGATCGTTTTAAATTACATTTTTTTAAAAATTAGTTTTTTACAACCTGAAAAATTATTTGTACGCGGCATCATAGTCTAGAGAATGTTTGAGTTGCAATAACATACCAATGTTCTTTAGATGTACCAACAGATTTTAGGGATTTCGGGCACTTCTAAAAAACTATGCAACCTATCAGATTCACAGGACTATATGAATTTAGTGACGCTCTCTTTTCTGTTTTGACCAGAATTTAAGGGGATACATTGGGCCAGATTCAGGTAGATGAGAGTATCTTTCCTCTGGAGTAACGCTTCTCATTTACGTTACTCTGAAGACCCTTTCAGCGCAATTCCTGTAATTCACATAGCAGTTGCGCGTAAACTTGCGCCAGAGTAACGATAATGCGCTGGCGTAACCCGACGCAAGTGGAAGTGGGTGTGATCATATGTAAATGATGGGCGGAGGCCGGCGCAGAGGCTTACGTTCAGCGCATCATCCACGGAGCATGCGCAGTGAGTGCGGCTCCCCTCGCCCCCTTGTGCGCATGCTCACAACTTCCGTCGGCACCACTTCCTGGGAAACGTCAGCGCAATGCGTTCCGCTGGGCGCTTAAAAGCGCTGGCGGAAACGCCATTCCGGCGCAAAAGTAGTTCCGTTTCCCCCCACCCCAGGGAAGATAGGGCCAGATTCAGGTAGATGAGAGTATCTTTCCTCTGGAGTAACGCTTCTCATTTACGTTACTCTGAAGACCCTTTCAGCGCAATTCCTGTAATTCACATAGCAGTTGCGCGTAAACTTGCGCCAGAGTAACGATAATGCGCTGGCGTAACCCGACGCAAGTGGAAGTGGGTGTGATCATATGTAAATGATGGGCGGAGGCCGGCGCAGAGGCTTACGTTCAGCGCATCATCCACGGAGCATGCGCAGTGAGTGCGGCTCCCCTCGCCCCCCTTGTGCGCATGCTCACAACTTCCGTCGGCACCACTTCCTGGGAAACGTCAGCGCAATGCGTTCCTGCTGGGCGCTTAAAAGCGCTGGCGGAAACGCCATTCCGGCGCAAAAGTAGTTCCGTTTCCCCCCCACCCCAGGGAAGATACTTTTGCTCTGTAATGGCTGCTCCCGCTAACCTCCCGCTACCCCAGAGAGAGGAGGAACCTCAATTTTAATACCCAGGAGGTCTCTGTCATTATCTCGGCTATGGAGACGGAGAATGAATTTCTCCATGGCAAAAAAAGCCGCAAGACCAGCCGGGAGAGAAGCAGGGCATCCTGGAGTCGATTGCTGCCAGGGGTCAATGTCCTGGGCTACTCCACCCGCTCTACTCGGACTGCTGGGGACATACAAAAGAAAATAAATGACCTGCGGCGCAAGGTAAGGGACAAGGTGGCCTCCATCAGGAGGCATGAGAGGGGCACAGGTGGTGGTCCCCCATGTCCTGTCACCCTGACCGCAGAGGAGGAGGTGGTTGCTCGCTGCCTGGAGAGGGAGCAGGTGGAGGGGGTCGCAGGCTATGACTCCGTGGAGGAAGGCACAAGGACAGGTAAGTGTTTTATAATCCCCTATTTGATGTTTTGCATTTGGGGGGTGGGGGGGGGACATGTGCCAAGTGTGTGGGACCACCAACATGTGTCTGCTTTGTGTCATCCACAGATGACGGAGCTGGGCCATCATCTGTCAGCCTGCATTCCACCCCATCCCCCCACTCCCCCCCACGCCATCATGTGCCCGCCCGAGCCACTGGGTGGTGAAGAGGTTGTGGAGGAGGAGAGTGGCCACACCACACCCTGCCGAGGTGGTTGTGGAAGATCCTGCTGTGGCAGAGCAGGACTTTTCATTAGTCTTGTCTGTCTCCTCCCCTTCTCCTGGCCCGTCTGTCGTCCCTCCCCCATCCTTGGAAGCCCCTCAAGGGCGACACCTTCCACCCGAGGACATCCATCTTCGGGCCCCAGGAAGGCGACCCAGAAGACCAGGGGGTGTCTGATGGTGTCCAGGACCAGTTGGCGAGGGATCACGCCAGACAGACAGAACAAATGGGGGCCATAGCGGACCACTTGCAGAAAGTGTCTGACAGCCTGGGCTTCGTTGCCAACCTCAGCAACGCAGTGCAGGATGTCAGCTCTAACTGCGCTGCAGTGGTCACCACTTTGGGGGAGGTGCAGGGGGATATCCAGCACCTTACTGCAGCCGTCCAGGCAACACTGCTGCCATCCATGGGAACAGTGCTGCCATCCGTGAGCAGGGGAGGCTGAGTCGGCGGGGCCCAGCATTACCAGGTGACCCGTCAGCTCCGGATGCAGGCCCAGACGAACAATTACCTTGGACGGATAGCCAGGGCCTTGGAGGGCACGCAGGCCACACCTGCCAGGAGTGGCCCACCTGGGGATCAGCCACCTCCAGATGCCCCCCCACCCCCACCCACTCCCATCCAGGCAGCTGCGGAGCCAGAGAGGGGCCCCCAGAAGAAGCCCCCGGCATCCCCGATGAGGCCTTTTTTTTGTTGCTGGTTTTATATTATTATTTTTGACATACTCAGGTCATGAGTTTATTTTTTTTTTTTATCAGGTTATGAGATTATTTTTGATGTATTGATCAGGATATGATCTTTCTAATTTATTTTTTGTACTGCACACGGTCAGGAGTGCAGGGGACAGTGTGAATGGTGTGTGAATGTGAGAGGGTGGCACTCCTGAAAGTAAGGGGTGTCACCCTCGGCCGTGGTGGTGAAGTGAACCCCACGGCTGTATGAATGACGTGTGAAAGTTGTGTGAATGGACAGTGACATCATTGGGGCCTTGACGCTGGCGTTACTGCTCCCAACTCCTACATGCTGGACTTGGGCTAATCCAATGCGATGTGGCATGTGGTGTGTGTGATCTAGGGACATCAGTGGTGTACACGCGTGCACTGTCTGTGTAATTAATGTTTTGGGTTAGTGTCCAAAGATGCCTACGGCACGGCGAGGACCCTCCTGACTGCTCTTCCCATCAGCAGACTGGGTGTCCTCTGGCAGGGGGGGACTGTGTGGGTCGGGGGTCAGGTCATCACGTATGTCAATATGCAGGCCTTTTTTCATAGCAAAGTTATGTAGTATGCAACATGCAACCGATGATCTGACACACAAAGGTAGGGGAATACAATAGGGCCCCCCCAGACTTATCCAGGCATCGGAAACGGGACTTCAGGAGGCCAAATGTTTGCTCCACCACTGCACGGGTTTTGATGTGTGCTTCATTGTATTTTCTCTCTCCTCTGGTTTGGGGGTTCCGGAAAGGAGTCATTAGATGGGGTCCCAATGCATATGCAGAGTCACCTGTAAGGTAAAAGACAGGAGAATGTTAGTCATGCATGTGCGATTTCTGTTGTGCATGACGGGAGGGGATAGTCATGCCTGACTCCCATGTCACTCACCAACCAGCCAGCTGTCCCCATACATGTTCTGGTTAAATTCTGCTGGGATGGGGCTCTGACGGTATATGAAACTGTCATGGCTGGACCCGGGATGTTTGGCACGGACGTGCCATATGAGGCGTTGGGCATCGGCTATCACCTGTACGTTGATGGAATGCCAATGCTTCCGATTGCGGTATATGTGCTCTGTGGCACTGGGGGGCTGTAGGGCCACATGTGTGCAATCAATGGCCCCCACAGTGCGTGGGAATCTGGCAATGTTGTAGAAATCTGTCATTGCCTTCTGCCGCAGCTCCTCAGTGGTTGGTCTGATGAACTGGTTGGACATGCGTCTGAGGATTGCAGGGACAACCTGGTGCACACATCTGCTTATGGAGGACTGTGACATCCCAGCCACCACTCCACTTGTACGCTGGAATGATCCACTTGCAAGGAAATGGAGTGTTGCCAGGACCTTCACCAGTGGCTGCACTGCTTGTGATCGGTGTGTCTTGCTGGTGATGTCATCCTGCAGGTTTGTGGTTAGTTCAAGTATTGCATCAGGGCTGAATCTGAAGAGGCGATACACCTCCTCATCCCCCATGCCAAAGAGGTTTCATACGAGTGCGGTATATCCTCTCACGTGCCCGCCTTCTTGGTTCCAGGGGACCCATCAGTAGTTCTAGGACCACGAGTGCCCCTGGCATGTTGGCACACAGAGGTGTTGTCCTTGCAAGTGGGGGTGCTCAGCAAGCTCCTATCGTCGGTAACGCTGCTGTAGCTGCTCTCCTGCTGACCTGTGACCGTCTGGAGTAAAGATAAAGCAGCCTTTTGTAGAAATAACTTTGCGCTGGACGGATCAGATACGCGCGGCGCATGTAGCCAGCGTATGGTGCTAATCCGTTCGTGAATTGGGAAATCTCCCTCATTTGCATATTTGCAGGGAAAATCAATGGGCGCGACTGATGCGCCCAGCGAAAATAAACGCTGACGATACTCTGGCGTCGGAACGTTCCGCCGGTCGCAAATGAGCCGTTATTGGGCGCATCTAGTTTGGTGGGTACGGGCACATAGAAACGTCGGCGCATCAGCACAGTTACGCGGCGCATATCCAAATACTCCAGCGCAAGTGTTCGTGAATCTGGCCCATTGTATTGTATTGTATATTCAGCATTCACATTTTACACTGTCTTCATAATGTTCTGTAATCCCTTCATACAGTGCCAACACAGTCCTATGCACCCTGTACTAAATAAAATCTTGTTTAAAAGTAAACAAGGAGCTTACCCTCTTCACGACAGCGCTGTATCCGAAAGAAAGCTACGGCGCGGTTGTACCTTGCCGGGAGGGTGTCATATGACATCCTCCCGTTCCCGCGCTTTCTGTGATCATCTTCGGACACAGCTGATCACAGATCAGGTGAAAAGAGCCAATCACAGTGGCCCTTTACCATGTGATCAACTGTATCCAATCACAGCTGATCACAGTGTAAACAGGATTTGCCAGTTATCGGCAAGGCCGCGTGCACACGAGCAGACAGATTTGTTCTGCTGGGGACATATTGGTTTGATCATGTACACACGATCAAATCAAAATCCCCGCCGCCAGACGGCTCGGTGACGTGGCGGTGACTTAACACCGCCACGTCACTGCACCAGGAAGTAAAACACTTCCGCGTATCCCTTGAAACCATTCGGCGCGTGTGCGAGAAGACATGTCTGCTGGTTAGCGTACTAACTAGCAGACATATCGGGCGGATGGGTTCCCAGCCGACAGATTTCAAAGCATGCTTTGAAATCTGTCGGGTGGCCAAATCCGTCGGCTCGTCCGTACACACGGTCGAATCTGTCTGCTGGGACGGTCGGGCCGACCGTTTCCAGCAGATAGATTTGATCATGTGTACGCGGCCTAAGTCTCTCCTCGTGCTGGTGGCACGTGAGGAGAGGAGAGTCGATAAGCGTCAATCCCCACAAGGGACATCTACAATGATAATCAAGGCACTGATTATCAATCGGTGCCCATCAGTGATGCCTGTCAGTGCCTATCAGTGATGCCTATCAGTGCCGTCTATCATCGCCGCCTATCAGTGCCTATCAGTAATGCCTCATCAATGCCTCATCAGGAGGAGCAAAATTACTTATTTTTAAAAAAAATTATAACAGAAACAAAGAAAAAAAAATCCAAAATGTTATGACTTTCATTTGGTTAGCAAAAAATTAAAAAAATAAAAACAGTGGAAACTGTCATTCAAAGTGTGACAGCGCTGAAACCTGAAAATTGGCCTGGGTAGGAAGGGGGCGAAAGTGCCCAGTAGGCAAGTGGTTAATGAGAAAATGTTGCTTACAGCAAACACAAAATACTCCTAATAGGTTTCTTAAGTTTATAAGCACATGTTACTTACCATTATTTGTTGAATACATTCATCAGCAGAAGAGGCTTCAGTACATTCAATGCTTCCTCCACTTAAAGGTGTCCAGTTATCACACTTTATCTTCTCCTGTCTGCTTTGCGTACACCAAAGTATAATTTCTCTGGATGGTTGGCTTACCTCTAAAGAATTTACAAACGACAGTTGTAAAGATCATTTTTTCAGACGAACCTAAAATCTAGTATTTATAATAACTTCATCTATATAAGCCACTTACCAAATGTTTCTTTGATAGAGTTGTAAAGACTTGACCCTAGATATAGGAAAGCATCCATGGAAGGTGGTAGAGGAACAATGTTCAGTGTAGAGTCTTTGAATAAAAGGTTTTTCCCATACTTGGAGCTGAACAAGTTGCATCCTTTTTTCTGAAATCCAGAAATGTTTAATGATTTTTGGACCCCAGAACTAAAAGCAATGAGAAATGTACATTATTACAATTACCTGAGAATACTCAAGGAACTCAGCAATATTTTGAGTCTTGTCGCCTTCACTCCTAGTCACTACAGCATTTGCTGGAATTCTTGATAAGCTGCATTTTTGAAACTGAGAAACTGGTCTTCTGGTATTGTCTGGACACAGCAGCTGGAAATTCTTATGGAGCTCAGCTTAAAGACAGTTTAATACGTGTTTAGAGTAAAAGATATAAGGTGTGACAAAAGGTAGACTGTAGAGGGTAAGGGGAAATAGATCATAGTGGGTAATAGAGGATAGACGATAGGTGGGGGTGAAATATAGGTCACAGGTTAGTGATGAAGAACAGATGTTGATGGAGGATGAGATGTAGATGATGATTGAGGCTAGATTGTATAAAAATCATTTAAAATGATAAGCTTTTGATCATGCCACTGAAATAATTTTCAGCATTATATGTAAATTACTTAGTAGTTCAAGCTGAAATTTGCACAGAGAACTGCGTCAGAGGATTAATTCATCCAGTTTATTTGGATGTTTTAGTCAGACAGGGCCAGTCTAAAAGGAAACTGCTGTGTCCTTGGCTAACCTTGAGCCCTTTGTGAATACTTTGTCAAACATTAAATGTGTATTTGTAAAATACTAGAGTGAAGATTTTTTGTGGGCAGAATAGGTGAATTTGTGCAGGCATAGCTGGTTGCTAGGCCTGTTTGTTTTCATTCTGGGCTGGGAGTGGCTCAGGGTAGCAGCTGGTGACTCATAAGCCACATCACTTCACTGTCACCTCCCTTTCCCTTCTAGAAAGTCCTAGAAGGAGAGGAGGGTAAGAGAGGTGGGGCTGCCTAGGGTATCTTAAGGAGCCTTGACCAACCCCCAACTTGGATTGCCAGAGGGCAGGTCTCCCTTAGGGTCAGCCCAGCTGGGGAGCAGTTGTCGGGTGGAAGAGCAGGAGTGAAAGAGTGTGGGGGCTGTTGGGGGCCCAAGGGGAGCTGTGCAGTCTGGGGTTTGACCCTGGGCTGGGGCTCAGGTATATCCAGGAGGAGTGACGACATCCTGGAAGGAGAGGCACATGATAGAACAAGTAGAGGACAGCAGGAGAGAACACTTCTAAGAGTCTCTAGGGAGGACTACTGGTCGCAACCAGGAGGGCTGGTGAGTGAAGCACAGTCGGAAAGACTGGGGAGGCATGCCTGAGAGAACTGGGAGATTGCAGTTAAGATGGGTGCAGAATCAGAAGAGAGGACTGTAAGAATGGCAGTGGAGAGAGGTTATTGCAGCCAGGCTGGCTGGCAGGACCTGAAGAGAGCTAACTGGGAGTGGTAGCCGAATAGATGACAGCATGGGTGCCCGAGGTCCCTGCCCACAAAAATAAGTTCATTAAGGCCTGGCTGAAGCAGTGTCAGGCCTACCCATACAGTGCTAGTTAGTCTATAGGAGGAAAAGTCTGCAGCAAGGGAAGTGCTGGTGGAGTAACAGTCTGCAGAAAGTGAAGTGCTGGAGGAGGAATAGTGTGTAGCAAGTGAAGTGCTGGAGAGAAGATTGAGGTGTATATACTAGAGTGTATATAGGAGTCCCAAGCAAGTTTTCACTGACAATTCCTGACATCCCATAATTTCCAAATCAAATTTCCATCCAAGTTTAATCCCCTCAAATAAAAAAACAAAACAAAGCTATTGACTGGTTTATGTCTCTGAGTGACCGAGAGATGTATGTCTGGCTGGGCAGGTTACAGTTTAACCACTTAAAGACCCCCGCACGCACATATACGGCCACAACCAGTGCTCGGTTCGTACAGGCACAAGGGCGTAATATTAAAATATATACGTAACCCGCGATTGAGTGCGGTTCGGGGTGTCCATCGGACCCCCTCCGCGGCGTGCGGGGGGGTCTCCTAACCTCTGGGAGCGAATCCGGGATTCTGCGGGCGAGATGTCCGTGTTTTTCGCCCCCCCCGCGATCGATCCCAGCCAATGGGAGCGCGCTCCCAGCCTGTCACTTCCTCCTCATGTGTTTACACAGGAAGGAGGAAATGATTGTATTCTTCATCGCAGCGCTGTTTCCCAGCGCTTGCTGATGAGAGAAGACATGACAAGTAAGTGTGCCCAACACAAACTGAAAACACTGCACTCACATAGGCATATTGAACCCCTTGTGATCGCCCCCCCCACCCCCCTGTCACAGTTGTTACTGAATGCAGTGATTTAATTGTGCATTAGTGATCTGTGTGACAGGCACTGTAAAAAACAGTTAGTGTTTGGTTCAGGATAGCCACCCACCCCCCCTAATAAAGTTTTAACCCTGATCACGCACTAGTTAACACCTTTTCAACTCCCTTTGACAGAGTGGACTAAGCGTGATTGTTTCTGTCGGAGCCTTGTATGTCATGATTCAGCGTCAGTCAGTGGGGGGGGGTGGGGTTGGGAGTTGGATGGGGGGGCGTGTGGGTGTTGGGGGGAGGTGGATGGGGGTGTGGGGGGGTCGCGGTGTGGAGGAGGGTCTATTTGGTTCCCAGTAAGATGGGGGGAGGGTGAATTGCGATATTTTTTTTTATTTTATTGTGTATTAGTAGTAAGACATGTGGAGTAAACCTAATAAAATTAAAGGTGGCCTAAAGGTTGTGACTATCAAAATTTAGTGAGTTTATTTTGATTTTTTTTTTTCAAAATAAAACGGTTTAAATAATATAAAAGTATTGTGTATGTTTTTTTTTTCAATTTATGTCGCTAAATCTTCATGTACGATTTTATATATATAAAAATTCTAGTTGTATACATATGCGCAAAAAAAAAAAAAATAAAAATTCGCAGAGGGGTGATGGATCAAATACCACCAAAAAGAAAAGAAAAAAGCAGCTCAATTGTGTGTGGGAAGGAAAAGGACGCAACTAAAAATTTTGTTTGGGGCCAGCCACGCTATGCACCGCCGGCACCGCACGCAATTCGCAGAGTGGCCCCGGCGCAAATTGTCTATTTGTTTTTTTTTTTTTATTTATTTTTTTTTTAAAGCGACGCAGTGGAAAAAAAAAGAGAGTGCCCAGAATCGCAAAAACACCTTGGGTCATTTTACCAGCGTTATGGTCCCGCGGGTCTCTTAAGTGGTTAATCACCACTACATTCAGCAAACCTCTATGCGGGCATGGTTACATATGAAATAAAAACAAAGGGCCAGATTCACAGAGCGATTACGCCAGCGTAACAGGAGATGCGCGGCGTAAGTCTAAATTTGCGCATGCGTTTCGATACTCCGCATCCCCAAAACGAGATACGCAAGAAATCTACTTTTTTTTGTCCAGAGTAATTTCGTTAGACAGGCGCATCCATCTGCGCAAAACTGCGCTAGAGACACCATTGATTTGCTATTCAAATATGCTAATGAGGGAGTTACGGGGATCCACAAAAGAACGTTGGTGCAGCGCAGGCTACGCGCTGTGCGCAACAGCTGCACGGCCTGTCTAAAATTAGACCATATAAAAGGTGGTCTAAAATTAGACAATTCGTCTACATGTCAGAGAAAGCAACACCGTTAGTGAGGAGCAGAGCAGTCACACGTGTTGCACAACAATCTATATGCCAACATGCCAGGGACATCCTCGCTCATGCTATACTACTGACTTTAGAGGAGCAAAGAAGGAGGAGGGCACGGAGGAGGGCACGGGAGAGGATATACCGCACCCGCATAGACCTCTTTGGCATGAGTGATTCTGAGGTGTATCGCATCTTCAGATTCACCCCTCATGCCATCCTGGCATTAACCATAACCTTGCAGGAGGACATCACCAGCCCAACACACCGCTCACATGCAGTGCAGCCACTGGTCAAGGTCATAGCAACACTCAATTTCCTTGCCAGTGGCTCTTTTCAAAGAACAAGTGGAGTGGTGGCTGGGATGGCACAATCCTCCGTGAGCAGATGTGTGCACCAGGTTGTCCCTGCAATCCTCAGACGCATGGCCAACCAAATCATAAAAACCAACCACTGAGGACCTGCGGCTGAAGGCAATGACAGATTTCTACAGAATTTCCAGATTCCCATGCACCGTGGGGGCCATTGATTGCACACATGTGGCACTCCAGCCCCCCCATGAGACAGAGCACATATACCGCAATCGGAAGCATTGGCATTCCATCAACGTACAGGTGATAGTCGATGCCCAAGGCCTCATATGGCACATCCGTGCCAAACACCCCGGATCCAGCCATGACAGCTACATATACAATCAGAGCCCCATCCGAATGGAATTCGAACAGAACGTGTATGGGGACACCTGGCTGGTTGGTGAGTGACATGGGTGGCAGGCATGACTGTCCCTTACCCATGATGCACACATCACAAGGGGCACATGCATGACTAACATCCTCCTGTGGTTTTCCTTACAGGTGACTCTGCATATGCACTGGGACCCCATCTCATGACTCCTATCCGGAACCCCCAAACCCCAGGAGAGGAAAGATACAATGAAGCCCACGCCCAAACCCGTGCAGTGGTGGAGCGCACCTTTGGCCTCCTGAAGTCACGTTTCCGATGCCTGGATAAGTCTGGGGTGACCCTGTTGTATTCCCCCAACTTCGTGTGCCAGATCATTGGTGCATGTTGCCTGCTGCACAACTTCGCAGTGAGAAAGGGCCTGCAGATTGACCTACGTGATGACCTGAACCCTGAACCAGACAATCCCCCCCTAACCGAGGTTACCCCGACTTCTGAGGGAAGAGCAGCCAGGAGACAGCTCACGTTAGGCATCTTTGCACGTTAAACACACACATTAATCATGGCACAATGAGAATGCATGCATGCACACCACTGTGGTCCCTAGCACAGACACATCACATCCTCATCTAATTGGATTAGCACAAGCCCACCATGCAGGACTTGTGAGCAGCAACACCACGCCATGGCTCCAATTATGTCACTGTATATTCATACACCATTCACACGGACCTGGGGATCACTTCCCCCTGGTCCTGGGGAACCCTTCTCCACCAAAACTGAGGGTGACACTCCTTTGCCGGCAGGAATAACACCCCCACATTCCAAAAACATTCACATCACAAAAAAAAAATGTCCAGCCTGGGGCGCCCACGGCCCCAGCTCCTCAGGGGAGACTCATGGGGAGGGGGGGGGTAATCCGGGGAAGGAGGAGCAGCCCCTGGTCTCTGCCCACCTGGCGGCCTGCCCTCCAAGGCCACCGCAATTCTGTTCAGGCTAGTGTTGCCGTGTTGGCCTGGATAGCCTGGGTGAGGGCCCTCACATCCTGCCCAACGTCTGCTGTTGTAGTCTGCAGTGCGTTTAGGCGGTTTGTAAGAGCCTTAGAGTGGCGGTCCAGGTCCCCAAGCGTATCCTTTATGGAGGACAGGCTCTCCTCCATCCGCCCCAAAGTCTGGCTGACCTGTCCCAGATGGCGGGTCTGAAGGGCCTGGTCCCTTCTCAGATTGGTGGGGCAGAAGCTTGGCCACCCCCCTGGTCTTCTGGGATGACTTCCTGCCTCCAGCTGAGGCTTGTGGCTGGGGAGAAGGGGAGGCCCTTGGGAGAGGAGCCCTGTTGGGGGAGGAGTGGGAGGGGCTAGCCCTTATGGAGGGCTGGCTGCTGCCAGCCAGAGAGGAAGACTCCTCTAAAAACAGCAAGCCACTGGCTGACATGACATCCTCCTCCTCCTCAAACTCCTCCTCCTCCTCTTCAACTCCTCCGAGGACTCCGGCCTTGTCGGGGGGGTCCTCATCAGGCTGTTGTCCCTGGGATGGTGCGGTCAGCCCAGATGGCCCAGCACCCTCCTGCTCATCTGTGGATGACACAAAACATTCACAGGTTGGAGGATCCACACACTTGCCACATATTCCCTTTCACCCTCCCCACAATGCTACACACCTGATAGGGAAAAAAAACCTTACCTGGCATCACGCCTTCATGACTGAGTCATAGCCGGCAGGCCCTCCACCTGTTGTCTATGAAAGGTTCTGGGCCACCGCACGCTCCTCCGCTGTCAGCCTATCAGGGCATGGTGGGCCCCCTCCTGTGCCCTGGCATGGGCTACCATTTTGGCCAGCTTCTTTCTGACCAGACGCCGGAGGTCATTGATCTTCTTTTCAATCCCCGACCGTATCCGGGTCTCCCCCCCGATGCATTCACCTCGTCAGTAATGTTCTGCAAGATATCACGCCTCCTGGCCGGGGTGGTGTTGGCACTCTCCGGGCCGTGGAGGAAACGCCCATATTGGGAAATGGCCCGGGCAAGAATTTGTTTCTCCCCCAAAGTAAAATTTAACTTCCTCTTTCTCTCAGTCATACTCATACAACAACTCTCTCCCAAACAATCAACAAAAATCACTCACAAAAACAAGCAGGAAAAATCAAGTAAGAAAACAAACAAACAAAAATCTATCAACCAAAAAGTCTCACAAGCAGTCACCAAAAATCACTTTCAAATATCTTCTACCAAACACTAGATCACACAGTCCACAAATATCACAAAGACAAATCACAACGCAACAAACAACAGAACAAAAGCACCTTGCTGTATAGGGAGGGATACAAAGGGATGTACTTTGGCAAAGGAAGTGCGTTTCTGTCTGTCTATTTATGCTGTCTGCGTAGTTCACTAATTTGCCCTAGTCCACTTCCAATTTCACTGATTGCGCCGTTCCCGAGTTGTGAGCATGCGCACAGAGGTGCTGACCATGGTCTGCTTCAAGCGAGCATGCGCGAGCCGGCCGGCCCTTCATTTGCGTGGGGTCACGGCTCATTTCAATGTAACATGCCCACGTCCTTCCCAATTTGTATTACTCCGCCTTGCGCCTCTGAAATAACGTTGCGCAGGCGCAAATTTCTGCGTAAAACCGACGAGAATAGGGTGATTGCGCCGCTACATTGCGCCAGTCTAACGTAAAGGCGGTGCACTACGCCGGTCCAATAATGCGCAGATGTATGCGAATCTGGCCCAAAATATGTAAAATACAAGTTTAAAAAATAATACAAATATAACAATAAAATTGGTCCCAAAACCATTATACTTAAAGCTGCCAAAGAGTTTGTAATTCTGTTTGGCCAGGGGTCGCAATCCTGAAAGGATTTTCTTTCAAAAATCTAAAAAATTTGGGGCCAGATTCAGGAACAGTTAGGCTGGCGGATCCAGTGATCCGCCAGCCTAACTGTGACTTTGAGCCGGCGTTTCTGTTTTCTGTAACCAGAAAACAAAGGAAACGCCGGGTTGAAGGTCCGATGCGATCAGCGTAACTGAGTTTCGCCATCGCATCGTTACTTCAACTTAAAAATGGCGCCCGGGGGCGTTCCCGGCCGATTTACGCTCAAAAAATATGTTAATGAGCGGAAAATCGGCAATTCACGATCGAATTCCGGCGCGACGCAATGACGATACGACGTTTTCCGGAAGGGATACGCGGCCGCGAAGATATACCTACATGGGGTTGGAGTATCCTATGTTAGGTATAGGCGTCGTCATCGCGTCGGGAAAAAAAAAAAAAACGTCGCTTGCGTAAAACGTTCATGAATGGGAATGTGACGTCATTGACGTTCATTTCACAGAATTTGGAGCAATGCGCACGGGGGATGTTTTGACACTCGACGCATGCGCAGTACGTTGGCGGCGGGATCGCGCTTAGTTAGAATACTACACGCCCTGTACCCGCCCAATTTGAATTCCGCCGGCTCATTTGCGATGCGCTGCCGCAACTTTAGGAGCAAGTGCTTCCTGAATAACAGCACTTGCTCCTAAAATTTCTGCAGCGTAACGCAAATGAGATGCGTTACTCCAGAGCAAAGATGCTCTGAACTACCTGAATCTGGCTCTTAGTTTCAATTTCGCACTATGGGCTGCAGCAGTGGCGGATTGTGCTCTTATCTAATTTGAGTGATCAGGTATATTGGAAATTGGAAATTTTTTGAAAAACAAACAATTTTCTAATCAATGATGGGAGAATTGTGCAAGCAATATAATCGAAAAAGAAATGTGCGTGAGTGCAAGAAAAGGAATTCCTGGAAAAAGAAGAATATTATCGACCATGAAAATTATTTTCTGTAGTGACATGAGGTGAAATTGAAGGCTTGGTTGGGCGAATTTCAAAATTAACGGTGGATCACAAAATTAACAACATTTCAGATTTTCAAAACAAAATTTCTCCGGAAATTGACCCATGTATTGCCTGCATTACTGGGCATCACAGACAGGTCCTTGACCTTCACTGTAGTATGGCTAACCCCTCCAAAACACCCTCTAACTTGATTGTACAATGAAGGGCAGCAGTGTGTCAGCAGGGACTAATTGGCTTCTAGTGCTGAACACTTCCTCTCCTAGTCTGTAGAAGTCATTTAAGGCAATTACTTCTGCATATTGCTACATACACAGTAATGCGCAATTTTAGGCTTCACATGTTTGGTATCTATTTAGTTGACACAACCTGCATCTTTTATATTTAACGATAACATTTGTATTTTATTGTGTTTGTGTGCACTGAAAATAAGTGTAATTTTTATAGTATTAAACTGATGAACGGCAGCGGCAGCGCAAATATCTTTTGAAAAATGCAACTGCAATTATTTCATTTTACAGATCTCTGCTTTTCGAAAATATATATTGTTTTGGGGATTTAAAGTATTCTTAGGCCTAGATATGCATTATTATGTTTAAACAGCTTTGTGTGAACCTCAACGCAGAGTTAATAATAGGAAGACCTTATGCCATTAGTAGTTCTTACCTGGTACAGTCATATGTGTCACAAAAGCTACTTCACCCTTGTTATCTTTTAGACACCTGCAAATAGAATTAAAAATGTTTCATGCAATAAAATAAGGCCTATAATTTTGTTTTCTTAACCACTTAAGGACCGCACCAATATGCTGCTAAATGACCAAAGGTGTTTTTACAATTCAGCACTGCGTCGCTTTAACAGACAATTGCGCGGTCGTGCAACTTGGCTCCCAAACAAAATTTGCGTATTTTTCTTCCCACAAATAGAGCTTTCTTTTGATGGTATTTGATTGCCTCTGCGATTTTTATTTTTTGCGATATAAACGGAAAAAGACCGAAATTTTTGAAAAAAAATTATATTTTCTACTTTTTGTTATAAGAAAAATCGAATAAACTAAATTTTAGTCAAACAATTAGGCCAAAATGTATTCAGCCACATGTCTTTAGTAAAAAAAATCGCAATATAAAAAAAAAATTAGCTACCTAGCGGCAACAGTGACACTAATACAGCGATCAGAAAACCGATCGCTTAGTGACACTGGCAATAGGGGGTGAAAGGGTTAACTAGGACGGTGATCAAGGGGTTAAACCTTTATTAGGGGGGTATGGGGCTGCCCTGGACCTAACACTAACTGCCTGTCACACTAACTGTCACACTGACACTAAATGCAGTGATCAGTAAATATATGATCACTGCAATCAGTGACACTGTGATAGGGGGCTGGGGGGGGGGTTATCTGAAGGGGTTAATGTGGCTATGCATGTGGTGTCAGTGTGCTGTTGGTGCGACTTACTTGTGATGTCTTCTCTCCTCTCGTCGGATCGAAAATACCGCCGAGAGGAGAGCTGACATCACTTCCTCTGCCAGTGTTTACATTACACAGGCAGAGGAAGTGCAGGACGGAGGCTCTGCTAATTCGCTGGGAGCGATCGCGAGGGGGCGGACAAAAACGAACAGCCGCCCCCTCATCCCGGATTGCTCCCACAGGTAAAATGACCGCCGCATGTAGCTGGGGGGGGGACCCCTGACCCGCAAGAAGGCAGGGACGTACATGTACGCCCATGTGCCTGTACGTGCCATTCTGTGGACGTACATATACATGCGGCGGGCGTTAAGTGGTTAATGGGCATAATATAGTGAGTTTTTATTTTTATTTTTAAATAGAGTTTGAAAAGTTTTGATTATTAAATATTCAATTTACACAAAACTATTTAGTTTTGAGTTGCTTGTACCTTTGGCATTATTCTTTGGGTTAAAATTTAGATGTTCTTGTTTGTTTGGACAGAAAAGATTTTCTGAGGTCTTATATATTTAAGTTCTATTCTTGTTGAGGACATATTGTACAAAAAGACATGGCAAATTTCTAGGGTTTCCCGATACTTTTTTAGGACCGAGTGTACCGTTTTAAGAGTCGCCGGATACCGCTTTTTTTGTGTGCAGTGTCCCCCCCATAAGCCACACTATTGCAGCATGTATTCCCCCAATATTCATGTTGTCCCCCACATATTGCCATGGTCCCCCCAATATGCAGCCAATGGCAGCATGTCTCCCCCCACAATTTGTATGCACAATTGCAATGTCATTCATATTGCCATTCATGTGCAGCCATTCATGGTCCCCCACATATGCACATGATGTGCAGGTCATGGCAATGTCAGTCCCCCCACATTGCAGCCAGTCATAACATATTTCATGTGCAATGGTCCCCCCACTATATGTTGTCCTTGCCCCATATTCATGTGTCACTATGCGCCAGTCATGGTCATTTACCTCCGCCGCCGTCGCTTGCAGCCTCAGGGTTAATAGCAACACATTGCTGTATTGCTGGACGGATGTCCAATGAGTGTCATGCACGATCCGTGGACACGATTGGGGATCCATAATCGCGTGACAGGTATTCCAATACACAGGGATAGCGGCGGGCGGTGTCATGCACGAGTGACAGGGGGGGGGGGGGAAATTCTAATCGGGGGTAGCAAATACGGAAATAGATATGGTATCATCGGGACAACCCATTTCTATGTCCCACCAGTCACAGCTAAATCTCCCCAGTTGGGTTACAGGCTGCAGTAACAAAACAGCATAGGTTCTTTCCATTATCTTTCCCTTATTCACTCTAAATACTGTAAAAAATAAAATAAAAAAAGGATTAGAGTAAATCTTCAATATGTACGGTATAATCTGATTGTACAATTTCCTTTACGTCTACCATCAACTATGTAGTAGATGGGCTTGCTTGATTGAAAATAAATTAGGTATTGTGTCATATTACAGTTTGGGTAATTTAAAAGTTGATTGTGCTAAGATTGTACAGTGAGGTTGTAACATGTATGGTGACCCGTATGCCCTGTATACGTGATCCGAAAATCAACGACAGTCAGTTTTTTTTGCATGCTAGTCGTATATTGAACCTGAAGAGTTTACTAAAGTTACAAAAATTCTCATACAACAGAATAAAAAAATCGGAAGTGATGTCATGTGTTGTAGTGTATTTGTATTGTATTTTCGGATGACAACTGTACTGATTGAACGAAAATCGTACGATCTGGTATCATACCAGAAACATTTTCATGCATGCCTGATAAAATAATATCCGATGAACTGTCATGAGCGGCTCTTAAAAAAACTCTGTTCTAACAATCCGATTATGGTAGGATCGCGTCTAAAGCGGTATTTTTCGTCTTTTTTTCGGATCGTGTGTATAGGCCATTAAGCTAGCCATACACTGATTGAAACTTGGCCGGTTGTGCACAGGGAGGCCAAATTTTGATCAGTGTGTCCCACTCAACAGAAGTCGATTGTTAGGTCAACTTTTGTTGAAGGAACAAGTTGTAAAAATTAGTGGCTACATCCAATCTGCTGACTTTGCTGATCAGTGTATCCTGACAGCAGTGGGTGCTGCTGTTAGAATACAATGTCCCAGTGGGGTGGGGCCTGCTCCATCCACTGTTTACAAAATATAAAAACTGATGGTGTATAGTCAGCTTAAGCCTTTAATCCAGGGGTGGGAAAACCCTCCAGCTGTTGCAGCACTGCAAGTCCCATTATGGAAAACCATGCTTGTAACTATCGGTCTTGCAAGCCCCATAGGACATTGTAGGGCCCCAGTTTACGTACCCCAAAGATTTTTTGCTGATGTTCTGTTTCGGATAGATTCAAGAAAGCAGTACTTGTGCAGTGTTTTTTGGTTGCAATTTAAGAACAGATACACTGACTGCACATCTAGGTTTGGAAGAACTAAGTGATGAACTTTGTACTCACTTGAATGCTCCATGACAGTTATAGTAAGGTTCATCATTGTTGAGTTTGCACTTCTTGCCTCCCCGTCCAGCACATTGTTTACACAGGTTTGGGTCCTGGGCTCCAGGAACACAGCTTGCTGAAAAGAACCTTGAAACGGCTGAACAGCAAAAATTAAGTTGTAAAATAAACAGTATGGTTTAGTGTATCTGTTTTATATTATGTGCCTAAATTATTCAATAAACAACGTATGTATACTCAATATAACTATTCGTGGCTCAAAGAGATACAGCGTATGACAGTCAACCTGTTTTGGTCATTTTTTTATTGGATTAGGTGACAATCTCGTACCTGTGTGTGGGCAGTGCCTATGCGGGGATGGGGAGAGAGCACTTGCTAATCCCCTCAGAGGCGGGCTAAGGCTTTTTCTTAATGCAAATATGGCATTTAAGGCAGCACTCCATCTTAAAAGGGTCACTTATCCATACAGACATTAGTTAACTCATTATACCCCATGGCTCAGCTTCTGTAACTCTTTGCATAGTACACTACTGATGTCAGTTCCTCAATACACTATATAACTATGTTCTCGCTCTTTTGTGCAGCATTTCTGCTAAGTCCATCTCCACCACCCAAGAGACCCTTCTCCTCATCCCAGTGACATTGATTCGTATGTTACACTTGAATCCTAGGAAAGCTCAATTTTATACATAACCTGTGCTTATTCTTCCCCCGAGGCCTCACTCATCTTCCATGACTTTCAGCCTAGGTCCCTATGATGCCCCATGCCTCAGGTTGGAAGCAGAATTGGAATACTGGTCTAGGGTAAGCACACCATCACTAGGGCCTTTGGTCCCACCATTTAGCTGGACTTTTGCACCACAGTCTAGTGGCAAATGCTTTTGAATACACTTAAGCCTCTACACCGAGGGATATTCCGCATGGTCCTGGACGTTTCAGGACATCTCCGCCGTGTTATGCTAGCACAGTCCACCCGACCCACCATTGAAATCCCAATCTGTCCGCCCCAGCTGGCTGCTTTTGCACTGCGGTGACTTCCTGGTGCACGTGGCTGAGTCAAACCGCCGCGTGCCAACCGCGTCCGGCGGCATTTTCCGAGTACAATCGGCAAATCCCGATCGGACATACCGATGGAAATGGTCCGTTTTTCGGAATATCCGCGTTGTACTTAGACCTTTGTACTCCATCTTCCCTATCTTGTCTTGTCTCTGGGTATAAACCCTATTCTGTGATACAGCCAGTGCAGATCCTGACCTCCCCTGGGGCCCTAAGCAAAATGACATGTCACATTAAAGTTAAGAAGTGGGGGGGGGGGTGCTGCATTGAAGATTAAAGTTAAGAAGAGGGGGGTGCTGACTTCTTGCCTCTTCTCCCATGCAACCAGCGAGTAAAGAAATGGGGTGAGGGGCCGAAAATTACTTCTCACCAGGCGGGGCCTCTAGTAATTTGGGGGGCCCTCCGCAGCTTTGCGGGGCCCTAAGCGGCTTGCATAGTGAGCCTATAGGGCGGCATCAGCCCTGGATACAGCAAGCATGCATCTCTTTAAGATTGTCCTGAAGTGACTTTGACCAGGTCAATCTATATGTAACAAAGTTCTATACTTAATGCTATTTAAATATAACGAATGTACATGCAATTGTTCATACACATCTTTCCCAATACAAGAAGTGCTTACTTTTCCTAATAAGGAAAGAAGTGCTTCCTTGTGACCATTTGGTGTTTCCTGGTGCCCCTGCCCCATGAGATAGTAATACCTTAAAGTGGAGTTCTACCCATTTTTTTTATGTTTGTCTGTGCTGCATGCCCTAATCTCATAGTGTTCAGAATGGACAATTTTTATTTATTTTGTTGCTTGTAAATACCTTTATTTTGTAGCCCTTCATTACTTCCTCCTCCTTATTAGCCTAGGCCAGGGATCTCCAAACTACGGCCCTCCAGATGCTGTGGAACTACACTTCCCATGAGGCCTTGTAAAACTCTGACATGACTAGGCATGATGGGAAATGTAGTTCCTGAACACCTGGAGGGCCGTGTAGTTTGGAGACTCCCTGGCCTGACGCTATTAAGTATGGTATTTGTTTCTGGGATAGGCATCATGTTTCCCAGTAGTCCTTGCAAACCTGACTAAAACCTATGTTTGCTTGTGCAGCACTGAGCATGTGCGAGATATGCAAAGCTGAAATCCAGGAAATCATACCGTCTGGCTTCATGATGCCCACACTTAAGATGGCCACGGTCTATTTCTAGATTATATAAATGCTGTAACAACCCAACAAAACGGACCTTAGTTTACAGACTAACTTTACTAGAATACATTAAGCTTGTGTATTACAGGGGTATTTATATTTAAAAAGTGAAATTGTGGGTGGAACTCCCCTTTAAGTAGATGATAACATTATTTTTAAAGTACCAGAGTTTATTATGGAGTGGCATATACCCATATCCCTGGAACCCCAACTAGGTTCCCACATGGAGTGGTTTCAAGCAAGATAATCACATCCTGGCACAGCTCCTTTTATCCTCCCATGCATGGAGCAAAATGTAACCCTTGCCCTAGAGACAGTTCCACTTTTAACTATTTTCCCCTGAAGAGGACAGTACTTCCAAACAGCTCGGGAAAACCTGTCCAGCAGTGTTAACCCTTGCTATTCTGGACTTACCAACTCTGCAGGGCAACTAACCTAAACAGTGTTATTATCCCACATTGCAGTGCAAGAATATTAACTTTGAAACAAAACACCTTACTATAACATGGTACTTTACAATCACCTTGTTTACATCCTTGTGCTGCAGCTCAAGATAGGAAAAATTCACTTAAATGACCTAGAGAACCAGTTCTGGTTATTACTGTTGTTCCCAGTGGTGTCTACCACATCTGTCTGTGGCACTCCCCTCTTCCCATGCCTTTCTGCAGTAACAGTGAACATTTGGCTGAGCTGAACACTGGAGCCATGGCAAGTTCTGGCTGCTGCTAGATATGTTGGTAAGCTGCTCTCCTATGGACATCTTAATCATGTTTACTATTGTAGAGAACATTTGTCTCAGGACAATAATGCTGCTGTAACATGATAACCACTTGTAAGCATTTGTGAGCTGTAATATATCCACCAACCTGAAGGTGACACCATTCCATTTCTTCAGGCTGGCCAGAGATTATTGGGGACTAATTGTTCCCTGCTATGGACTTCAGAGAGCCATCTTGGGGAGGACGGCATTCTTATTGCATACCGAAATCCTGCACAATTTGGGCAGCTGTCTTAAATCAAAATTCAATACATGGCACCCCCTTAGCTAGGTCTAGGATTAGTCACATTACATTTTTGTTTGGTAAATTTAGCTTGCCCCACCGAAAACAGTGTGGCAGCTAGACATGTGCACAGCAAATTTTTTCGTTTATTTCTGTTTAGTTTCTGTTCGTTTATCGTGATTCGTAACAAGTCGTAGGTTCGTAAGACATTAGTTATCGTATTCGTACTCTTTAGTATTTTCGTAACACTTTTTTTTCCGTTTACATGTTAGTTTATTTTTCGTTGATTCGAGATGAGTATTTTCGTTAAATTTTGTATTCTGCCTCGTTCGTATTTTTACAATGAATTTATTCGTTCATTCGTTTTTACGTTGGTTTATTTTTCGTTGTTTTGATATTCGTATTTACATTATATTTTCATAATGCCGCATTCGTATTTTCGTAAGAAATAATCTTCTTTGCTTTATGATCATTCGTATTTTCGTGTCTAATTTCATTTGATTGTAACAACGTTCTTTTGTAGATTTTATTGCATTCGTAATTCTGTTAAAATACATTTTACTTTTATTCGACACACTACTCGTCGTAATTTTGTAAATCATACTTTACTGCGATTGACTTGACCGATCCACAAAACCGGTGCATCCTACCCAAACACACCCTATCTGTACTCTGGATGGAATGCACTGCAGTCTAACACAGATAAAGACACAAGGTCAAGGAGCCACTAGGTAATAAGAAAGAAGCTCATTGGGGGAAGGAACAAACCTCTTCAGGGTAAGGGACAGCGCTGAGTGGCTATTGGTCACAGTACTAATGAAAGTGAATTTGCATTATTTTGTATATTTGTTGTTTTCATTTCCGTTTTCCGAAGATTCGTAATCTATTTTTCGTTAGTTTTGCTTTTTGTTTTTTATTCTTTGTTCGGCATTTCGGTTGTTTTCTTTTCGTTCTTCGAATATTAGTAAGTTTGCATTTTCATTTATTTTTCGTAATCATGATTTTTTTTGGGTGTTCGGTATTTTCGTTATTTCTATGTTTTTGTTTCTTTTTTCTTTCGTTGTGTGGTTCTTTTACATTTAGTAGTTTCGTATCTTCGTAGTTTTCCATATTCGTTTATTTTGGAAATATCGTTATTCGTTATTATTTGCGCTAAAACATTTGTTCATTCGTAGGTTAACGAATCAACGAAAATAAGGAATAATGACGGAAAACGTATTCGTAACTAAAAAAATTGCACATGTCTAGTGGCAGCATTTGTTGTGTTAGGCAAATCCAACTCAGTGCCAGTTCAGTGTTCTCAGCTGCTGCTAGACTGATAGCTCTGCCTTCCAGAAAGTTGTAGAATTCTCTGGAACATAGGTGCGGAGCTATGCAGATGGCAGTATAAATATGTATGCAGCCCTGGACAATACCAGGGAGCAGGGCCCTAGAGGCTGCTGGGAGTCTGCATTAAGAATCTAGGCCACTGAGCTTCTGGGTTTTTCCCTGCAGAGAATCAGTCCAGCCTGAAGGGCTGTTGCAGGGCAACACAGACATGTTCTTGCTGTTTGTAAAGGCCTCAGGTGGGTGATCTAAAGGCCTGGTTGCTGTAACTACAGAGATCTGCCTAAGGGGCTGTCTACTGAACTTCTAGTCTGGTATCACTGGCGAAAGGTGTTGCATGGAAGTTGGAAGGAGACAACCAACTGCCCCTGAACATTTTGCATTGAAGGGGCTCTTGTTTTTCTACAAAAGGAGTTTGTATTAAACTTTTTCCACTACAAAGCCATGTCCACAGTTTGCTATAAGCAAGGGTTTCAGCTTGAGCTCTTCAGAAAGGAGTTTATTGTCCACAAGTTGTACATAGTTCTGTTTTTGGAGTAGCCGACTCAATTCCCTCAACCCTATCCAAGTTCTTTAAGAAATAAAAACAACAAAAATAACACCCCCATGACTTGTTTTTGAGGAAAGGTGTGGCTGAGATTGTGTGTCTAGCTGCAGGGAAATCCACTGGAGAAGAACCTGGGCAAATTTCCAGCGGCTCCTAAGAGAGTAAGCGCTACACATAAATAGGAGGTTCTTCATCATTCGGTGTGCCTGCAGTGTGGGAGTAAGATAGGCACAGAGCCGTGCAAGATATGGAGGAAGTAGAAGTAGTATTTGGGAGAGGTACCTGTCGAGGAGGGAAAGCATAGGTTTCCCCTTACAGGGTGTCTCTGTTGGCTTTCTAGAACAGTCTCCTACTGGCAGACAGATATCTGCAGGGACATTTGGGGATCACAGTGTGACCAAGCAATATCATAGCCCCTCCAAGGAAAGTGCTCTACTGGCATTCTATAGTCTGTACATGCCAAATGTATTAATATTGGAAAACACTACCCTCTTCTGATTGAAGACGTGTATGACCTGCAACATATGCGGTGCTATTTCAGTAAAAAGCCTTATTTTTGCGATCATTCGATTTCTACAATATAAACAAAGTTTAGGTATCCCTGTGTGTTTACTTAATTCTCCGGTACACTGGTTAGACCCACCCACACGCTGATCACTTCTGTCCAGCAATTTGTGTGACAAAAGCTCTTGTATGTTTGCTCTTGATTGTTTGTTACATCTGCTGTAGGTTGATATAAAAACGTAGGCATCAGATACCTATGTGAATAAGGGTTGTCCAGCAAAGTGTGATAAAGATTGGTTCAGGGGTCTCCAAACTTTCTAAACAAAGGGCCAGATTACTGTTCTTCAGACTTAACGGGGGCCGGACTGTGGCCATTGGGAGTAGAAAAGGTCCCGATTATCAGTGGGAATAAACAATGCCCCATCTTTGGTGTCAGTGGGAGGATTCATGCCCCCATCATTGGTGTCATTAGGCCCCATTGCTGGTGTCATTGGGAGAAATTGTGTCCCATTGTTAGTGTTATTGCGAGGAATTGTGTTGCATCATTCGTCTGATTGTGAGGAATTGTGCACCATCACTGGTGTCAGTGAGTCAAATTATGTCCCATTGTTGGTATTAGTGTTTGAAAATAGTGCCCCAAGGGCCGGTTTAAAGCAAACAAAGGGCCACAACTGGCCCCCGGGCCGCAGTTTGGAGACCACTGGTCTAAATGGGTGGCAGACCCCACTATGGCTTTTTGTTTGATTGCCACGGATAATTTTCCCCTGTGACATACATCGCCTAACCAGGTTGGGGTCATCTTTGGAGGCCTTGTTGTCATTTATGTTGCATGTATTTTGCAATATACTTTCCATTCTGCTTTAATGCTTTTCACCAACCACACCTTGTTAATCCATGTGCCACTCACGGAAGTAATAATTACCCTATTTTCAGTATTGCTTTTGCACCCCTGCGTGGGTAGTACTTATTTCTTTTGTGTTTTTGTTCTTTTTATAGTTGGTTTATTTTCGGTGTTTATGTACTTTTGTTTATGTATGTGAAAAGTTAAATAAACCCATTTAAAAAAAAAAAAACGTAGGCACCAGATCATTTTTTCTCCACATTTACCTCTCTGAGCTTCATCTTCTGTCCAGTTCAGTAGTTTTTTCTCATGAAGAACTTTCAGTGGAGCATACCAGCCTGCCATGTGTCCTATTCCGGTGTGACATGATCGCTTGTTCTTCAGTTCACTGAACTTAAAGGTGCTTGATCTTTTCACCAGCGCAATTGCATAATAACAGGTATCTGTAACCAACACATATAACCTAATTTAATGTCATCTTCTTCAAAGCTGCCATGAACAGTTCATTTTCATAAACAATCCATACTTGATTGAGAGGAAAGATTGCCACTATGTCCCCCTAAAGAAGATATTTAAAAAAATTTGGGTTAAAAAGTTCCAGTGTATTTAATGATCAGGCATTCATCATTTATCCAAAAACAAATATTAAAACTATTTTATAAGAATATAATTAAGGAGAAGGCATGGGGAAGAGGTGAAGTTTCTGTCTGCTTTTTATTTCTATTTATTGAGATTTTTTCCTCACTTCCTAGCCCTGTGATACCTATACAAGAAATTCTGCTGAGGAGTCACTGGAACAGGAAAGCATGGTTATGTGTTGGTTATGTTGGTTATGTTGCCACCCTGCCATTTGAAGAGGTGAATACAGGGGCAGACTGACCACTCGGGCACTGCCTGAAAGCCCCACGCCACTAGGAGGCCCCATCAGGGTTTCCAGCCTCAGAAAAACCAGGGACAGTATGTAAAAATCTGTGTTTTAAAAAAAATCCCAAGATTATAGCTGCCCCGCCTCTCCAGTACCTTTTTAGTGTGCGTATGTGTATTCTGTGTGTATGTATACTGTGTGTGTATACTGTGTATGTATACTGTGTGTCTGTGTGTGTGTATACTGTGTATGTATACTGTATGTGTGTGTACACTGTGTGGCCCCGTAATCTATTGCCTGGGGAAACCATAATCTCCTATTGCCCGGGGGCCCCATAATCTCCTATTGCCCGGGGCCCCATAATCTCCTATTGCCCGGGAAAGCCCATAATCTCCTATTGCCTGGGGCCCCATGAGTTGTCAGTCTGCCCATGGGTGAATAGTGAATTTAATATTGTTGGGTGGCAATCTTCCCAGACTAATATATAGTATTTTACTTGTCTTTCTCTTAAAGTGATTGTAAATGCTATTTTTAAATAGTAAACATATACTTACCTGCTGTGTGCAATGGTTTTGCACAGAGCAGCCCTTATCCTTCTCTTCTAGGGTCCCCTGTTGGTGCTCTTGGCTAAGGCCTCACAAAGTCTAGAGCCGCCTCTTTTGAGTGTGCAGTGGTGAATCTGCTGGAGCTGCCCCTGGAAGATCACAGCTATCCATGGATGGACTGGCCATTGGGACTACAGGGAGTTTCTCGGTGGGCTGATGGCTCAGTGGGCCGGCTTCTCCGCTCCTCTGTCTCTCCTTTCCCGCAGCGCTTACCTCCTCTCCTTCCCTGCAGGGCTCACCTGGGGGGGAACAGAGGAGCAGGAGGGACGACAGAGGAGCATGGGGGAGGGGACAGACAGCTAACTCAACAGCTATGGTCTGGGAGTTTCTCACTTCTGCCTAATCTTGTCCAATAAGGGGGGGCACCGAACTGATTATTTTCCCCGGGTAAAATAATGTCTAGCTTCCCCACTGGTACTGCCTATAAGAGTACCAGTACCAGCCGTTCTACTCTAATAACGTAGAATGGCTAGTGGCTAGTGAAGGGGGAGAGGGGGCTTGGGTGGCAGGGGGGTGGGGGGTGGGGGAGTTGTCTGGCCGCCATGGGAGAGACCTGTCAAAGTGGGCCAATCTGGATGAAGTCCAGGGCCAATGTTTTGTCCGAGTCCAGCCCTGCAGCTATCACTGCATGTAATGTAAACTACTACTGTGATTGGCAGCATCCCTAGCTCCCCTCTGGATATCAGATATAGATACTTATATTGAGCCAAGCTGGAACAATGTACTGTATGAAAAAAATATAATTCCTGGAGTTGAAAGAGAAGTTTTCCTAATTCAAAGAGAAGAGATTTGAAACAACCTTCAGCAATCACTTAAAGACCAGAACCTGAATCAGGAGAATTGTTGATTCATCACAATAGATCCTCCTGAATATGTATGTAGACTTGGCTAATCTGCTGATAATTGTACTCTTTGGGAATTCAGACAATCAAGACTAATATGGTTCTCTGCAGTTTTTACAAATGTATCTGGTTTTCACACTGATTCACTCATCACTAGAGACCATTTTAAATACGTTTTTGATGATTTCAGATTGGCTGGCATAGGTTTCTACATTCTGTTGTCTTTAGCTTATAGTTATTCTATAAAACAAAGTACATTGGTACCTTTTTGTGATCCATAGCTTTCTGTCATGATTGGCTTCAGATTGTATGGGTTTAGGGAAGCTTTAAATACATTCCCGCTGTCCACAGAAATTGCATCTGCTACTCCATCCTACAAAGTAACACATTGTTATTAAAAAAGAGTTCCAGAAATGTAAATGTACCAACATGCCATGTTGGAATTGATATGATGGTGTCGAAATAAAGTTGTAAGAAGTTGAATTACACATCAAGAACCCATTCTAGCCAAGGCCAAAAAACAGGAATCACAGCTCTAAATAGGCCCCTGCTTCACAGAGAATCAGTATTGGCCCCCCTGTGCCATATATTGGCCATGAGCATTAACAATAAAGTAGAGCATGGTGGGCAGAGAGGTGTTGTAACAGGAATATTTCCCACAGAACAGCCCAATAGTAGAGAAGCCCGTGCTGTGACTCCTGAGTCTCGCTGCTCAGTGACGTTACCATGCACCCTGCCCCCTGTCCAAGCCCTTGCTAAGCCTGTCCAACTCCTGAGTCCTGTCCAACAATCTTGCCTAAGCCCAGCCTGCAGTTTCAAAGTTCAGACTAGGAGCCTGTAGTGGTCCGGAAACCCCGGCCCTCCGGGCGAGTGCCCGGTGTGGCCCTATAACCAATCCTGGCCTGCGTGACACCCCTAAGTTGTGCTGGACTGACACCCCCCCAATGTGTTACACTCAGGACTGACCACCCCCCCATTGGTACACCACTGTGAAGGAGAAATTAATAAAGTTTAAAGATTAACTTTGTTAAGTAAACATTTTCTACTTGTTAATTCAAGCTCAAAGCAGTAGTAATCTGTTTTTATAAACTTGTACCATGAATATCTTGTAAACATGTGTCATTTAGAAGATATTCACATTGGCTGCAGCTGATGATATCACCAGTGCATGTGCTACAATTGGCTGGAGAGCGGTTTCTTCTTTTGGGGAGCAGCAAACAAACAACACCCTCCCGGACAGCGCAGCACGGCACTGAAACGCCCCCCCCCCCCCTCGTGGGGGAGCATTTCGGCCCGTACCCACTAATGGGCTGTGGTGTCCTCTCCTCCTCTCCTGGAGTGCGAGCAGTGGCCACGGCAGCTCCGGTGTCTGCTCCTCCAGCTTCCTCAACCTTGTGCCTCCTCGCCTGGCGCTTTGGCCAATTGGTAAACAGGTCTCACAGACCTACCTCCTGATTGGTGGGGAGGAACCCGAAATGTATTCGCTATGGACAGTGCCGATCCTGACCCCCCTGGGGCCCTAAGCAAAATGACATGGCACATTAAAAATGAGAAGACGACAGTGACGTGTCACATTAAAGAAAGTTGAGAAGCGGGGGGAGTGGGTGCTGTCGGAAATTACATCTTACATTAAATTAGCGGGTGGTGCTTACCTCTTCTTGCAGCCAGCGAGTGAGAAGCGAGGTAAAAATGATAATAAACTAAAATGTATTTGCTATGGACACAACTGGGTGGGCTCGGAGCGCAATGCTCTGTACTCCAAGGTCACCCTTTTTTAAGCCTATTAGAGCCTCTGGCTCTAATCAGGTGCTTCAAAAACACACCCACCCCGCATTAAAACCATGGTGTGGCGCCACTGTAAATCAGGGGGCTGGACACATGGATAGGAGAGGTGGCACCCGTGCACCCTCTATGGATGGGCCGCCACTTGCTCCAACGAAAAGGTAAGTCTGCACTCCATACTAGCAGAATATGACATCAACCTGCAGGGGATCCATTTAAAAAAAAAAAAGGTTTACAGCAAACACTTACTTTAATGGCAGTGAAGCACTCTTCCACAGTGGATTTCTTCACACAGATAAGTGTGAGGTCTGGAGCCTTACAAGATTTTGACAGCTCTCTACACTTTTTATATTCACTTTCTGATGTCACACACCAGCCGATGTGTCTTGTTTTGAGAGCAGCGAGGGAAAAATCTAAAAGATAAGAGAAATGCAATTACTTATGCTGTCAGGGATTTTTTTCACTTTCAAAAGGTTTAATTAAGAAAAAATAAGTACTGTTTTTCATCTCTTTTTGCGTAGCTGCTAATCACTTCCATTATCATTCAGCCACTTCCTATATACATGTTTTTGTTCCATCATTGGCTGCACATAATTGCTCCTGACCAACTTCCTTATGGTGACAACTGTGGAAGGTGCCTATGCAATATTTGCTGCTTTGGGGACTTGTGGTCTCCATCAGGAGCTCATGTAACAGAGTAATATTCTGGGAGAACAACTGGGATACATTTATCAGGTATCTTGTATTCTTGTAATAAAAATTGCTTAAAAAGATGATTCAAACAGCTGAATTTACTATGTTAATGCTTTTATGAGATTTCAGCAATTGGGTTTACATTAACTTTAAGGGCATACAGAACAAGGACAACTGCTGATTGTGTACTACGTGCAGTTACACAATTTTTAATTGCTGTTTGCCTCATTATTTTAGGCTCTGATCGGTAAGCCCGATATTCATAACCAAAAACATTAGATTCACATAGTCCAGAACCTTCAATTTTCACATGGTAGACATGAAAGTTCAATTGACTAAAGATGATGGCACACAAAAAGTGTTGCTCCCAAACTTAAATCTCAAATGCCTCGTACACCCGACCATTTTTATCGGCAGGAAAAAAAACAACGTTTTTCCCGATGTGATTCCTCTCCAGCCTGCCTTGCATACACACGTTCATGCAAAGAAACGTCCGACCAAAGCGTGGTGACGTATAACACGCATGACAGGACTATAAAGGGAAAGTTCCTTTCAAATGGCGCCACCCTTTGGGCGGCTTTTGGGCTGCATACTTGATTCTAAGCATGCACATTTTTTTTCCCCTCGGAAAAACATACACACATGAGTTTTTCGCAAAGAGGAAAAAACTGACAGGAAACACAGCGAGCTGGTTTCCATTTTTTTTGCGGGAAGTTTTTTAGTTGAGAAAACTGCTAGGGAGCATACACACGACTGGGTATACGAGGCATTACTCACACAGATGCATACTGTACCTATGTGTTGAATGTCCATGTAGCTGATCAATGGATTTTAAAAAGGATCGCTAATATGACTATGTCTAGGTAGTAAAAAAATGCTTCTCACATTGATTATAATATGTACCTTTATATTACAACAAATACTGTATGTGCATAATATTCTCTAGTGTGTGGTGTTTTGTTTTTTAAACACAGAACGTGTCAAATTTCTAAAATATTACCTATTATTTTAATAGCTCTATCTTTAATTTCTAAGCAATTCTTAATGCTTCCATATTCATAAGTTTGAAATGTGCATATAAAGTTACTATCTATTTTTAAATAAATTTGTTACTAAAATTTAAACCTTCAAACTAGTTTACTGATATTAATTTTACAGAAGTAACCTTTGAACCCGTCATTAGAAAACATTCTAGTAATAATATTAAAAGTGTTTTTCTACCTACCTAGCATTCCAAGGCATACGATTACTGATAAGTAGGGAGCCATCGTCTTCTGTCTCTGGGGACCAGAATGAGAGTGTTCTCATGTACTGTCACATATCCGTTAGTGTAGAGATGTTATTATTTAGACAAGAGCATTACTGTGTGCGATGTGGTGTCTCAGGAAAGCAATATTTTTTATATTTCCCCATATTACACTCCACCTTTTTTTTTTCGTTTCATAATCTTCTCAATGCTCTCATTCATATTTGCTGGAAACTGCAATCATTGGCATAAAAGTCTGTTTTTCTTTGGTTGACCAGTTACGGTGTAACCCTTTCTAAGTGCAGATGCTAGAGAGACCTCCAATTTTCCTCTCCTTCTCCATAAAGCCCTTTTCATTTGGCTGTGAGGTCCTCCCCAAAATCCATCCCAAATCTGAAGGGCCAGGTATGGATTGGGGGTGGAGAGCCTCACATCATTTAAAAAAAAAATGTTATTTTTTTTTTGTATTTTAGCTCTTTTGTTAAGGCGGAACTTCAGCCATTTTTTTAACTTTTCATCTACTAAATCTTCTGCCCTTGTTGTTTTAACTTTGGATAGTATTTTTTTTTTCTGCCAGTAAATACCTTATACAGCCCACTTCCTGTTTCTTGTCTGGTAAAAAGCCTAGGCTTATGACATCATGCACAGCTCTCACCACTTGTGAGAGTTTGCCAGGAAGGGAGGGGTGGTGAGTCATAAGAGGGTCAATGGAAGTTGCAGAGCTGGAGGTGTGCTCTGTGTGTCTGTGTAAATCCAGGAAGTGAACAGGCAGCAGTTTCAGCTACCCACATTTAAAATGGATGCGGCCAGGCTCAGTGGAGGATATTTCTGCAGCATTCTTGGCAAGTACAGAATCGCAGTATATATAAAATAATATGCAAAGTGACCCTTAACAATTGGGCATGGTTTTGAGGAAAATGGAAAGCTCCCAGCAGCCAATTTCAGCAGCCTTTTATAAACCCACTCAAGCCAAACCCACTCAAGCCAATCCTCACCAATTAAGAGAACTGAGGAGCACAAGGTAGGATTACTGAAGTGTTATATTTCAGCAGACACTCTCTATAAAGTCAATATTTCCAATAACCATATTTTATGGTCTAATAACTAACATCATTTTTCACTGAATGGAATTGTGACGGAACTGCTTGGCATCCTAACAAGATTTTGGGATAAGAACCAAAGAAGTGACTGTTTATTGAAACTCAGACACATACTTTGTACCCCAGAGGAGGGCATTTGCCTGAAGATTTTAGCATAATAATGGAACCATCAAACACCAAACCAACTAACGGGTAACAACTATCAGAGATCTTAATTAAGTAATCTAATTAACCAGTTACCAACCGCACTGTAGCCATCATTCGATAACGCTGGGAGGGCGTACATTGATGTCCTCTTAAAATTGTGTTCCCACGTGCCCCCATGGGGCGCACAAACAGGCATATCAGTGACTGCAGAGTCCAGAGGGTTTATCACTGTAAATGGCCACTGACAACGTCTGTTTACCACGTTCCGTCGAATGATGGAGTGATCACTTGTAAATTAAACGGAATCAGATCGGATGCTGCAGTGCTGTGGCTGGATCTTTATTGCCCACAACGCTGCTCTGTGACAACTGCAACCTCATCCAGCCATCCATCCCTTTGTATTAGCCATCAATACTCATCCATCCCGGCATCCATACTCAGCCATCCCTCCATCCTTACTGAGCCATCCCTCCATCCATCCTGCAATCCATACTCATCCATCCCGCCATCCATACTGAGCCATCCCGCTGCCGTACCCAGCCATACTCGGCGATACCCAGCAATACTCAGCCATACTCAGCCATAATCTGTGATACCCAGCCATACTCAGCCACACCCAGCCGTACCCAACCATGCTCAGCCATACTCAGTGATACCCTGCCATACTCATCCTCTGTATGTGGCCAGGCTGTGGAAAAGTCTCACACATGTGGTATCGCCGTACTCAGGAGTAGGAGAATCAATTCTGGAGTGTCATTTTTGGTATGTACATGCTATGTGTTAGAAATATTTTATATATGGACAACTTTGTGTTAAAAAAAGCATTTTAATTTTCTTTCCACATTTTCCAAAAATTTGTAGAAAAAAATGACATGTTCAAAAGACTCATTATTTGCCTCAAAGATTATAGGTTGGGGCGTTTCTTTCCAAAATGGGGTCATTTTTGGGGCGTTTCCATTGTCCTGCTTCTCCAGGGCATTCAAAAGTGTAAGGCCTCGTACACATGACCAAGGAACTCGTCGGAAAAGACACATGGTTTTCCTCGACGAGTTCCTTGTTAGGCTTGTCGAGAAACTTGACAAGCTGTCTTTGCGTACACACTATCAAGACCAAATCTCCTTGTTCTCAAACGCGGTGAAGTACAACACGGGGGAAGTTCGATTCCACTGACAACCCTTGGGGCTACTTTTGCTAATCTCATGTTACTGCGTGTTAGGTAAATGTTTGGTAAGAGACATTTGCACTTTTCAGTCTGTTACAGCGTGACAAATGTGCTATTTCCATTATGAACGCTACTTTTACCGAAGGTGCGTGGGTTTCTAAGCATACACACCAACGTGTTTCTCATCGAAAACCAGCCCGACGAGGAACACGACGAGGAAATTGAGACTCCCGTCGAGGAAAAAGAGAACTTGCTCTCTTTTTTCCTTGTCAAGTTCCTCGTCAGTTTTTTTGATGAAAAGCATACACACGACCATTTTCCTCGGCAAAAAAGGGCTGCCACCAAGTTTCTTAATGGATTCTGTCGAGGAAACCGGTCGTGTGTACGAGGCCTTAGAGGTAGTCAGGAAATTAGATGTGCAATTGCACATCTCCAGAATGCCTGAAGTTGAACTCTCTGCATGTTGGGCCCCTGTATGTAAAAGTCTCACACATGTGATATCACCATACTCGGGAGTAAAAAGGCAATATGTTTTGGGGTGTAATTTGTGGTATGCATATGCTGCGTGTGAGAAATAACCTATTGTTATGAACATTTTGTGAAAACAAAAAAAAACGAATAAATCTTGATTTTTCAAAGAATCGTGGGAAAAAATGACAACTTCAAAAAACTCACCACGCCTCTTTCTAAATACATTGGAATGTCTACTTTCCAAAAAGGGGTCATTTGGGGGGTATTTGTACTTTCCTGGCTTTTTAGTGTCTCAAGAAATGACATAGGCCATCAGTACTTCAGGTATGATCAATTTTCAGAGAATGGCACCATAGCTTGTGGACGCTATAACTTTCACAAAGACCAAATAATATACATCAATTTGGGTTATTTTTACCAAAGATATGTAGCAGTATAAATGTTGGCCAAAGTTTATGAAGAAAAATTACTCATTTGCAAAATTCTATAACAGAAATGAAGAAAAAAAAATTATTTACAGAATTTTCAGTCTTTTTTATTTTATAGCGCAAAAAAACAGCAGTGATTAAATACCACCAAATGAAAGAACTATTTGTGTGGGAAAAAGGACAAAGTCATATGGGTACAGTGTTGCATGGCTGAGTAATTGTCATTCAAAATGTGAGAGCAACGAAACATGACAAATGGTCTGGTTAGGAAGGGGGTTTAAGTGCCCAGTGGGTAATTGGTTAAACAGCAAGTATAATGCAAAAAGTGATCTTGCGCTAACCATGTAGAAGGAAAATGCTAAATAACGTGCAATGTAAATATAAGTGGCAAAAAAATAAAAGATGGGTACACAACAATCAATACATAATGTCCCACAGCTGCAAAGATGGGGTAAAAGTCTCTGCAATGGCTATACTAGCTATAATGAATGGACAAGTGATCTAGATAGAATGACTCTCAGATAAGTCCCTTTTGGAGTATATCCACAATCAAAAGTTGAATGAAATGAGTGATCCACACAGTGGTCTCCCAGAACTCTCACTTCAAAAAATGTATGATCCAGCCTCGAACTAGGTATTCTCCAACTCCTCTCTTCTAAACTCACTAACTCCGTGATGGCTCTAGCTATCAATAACCACTGTCCTGCACATGGCCAACTTATTCCATTAACCTATCATGGTCCCCTCCACAATATGGGGAATAAGTGTGGGGAAGTAGAGAAGAAGAGGCCTCCAATAGTGTAGTATTATATAAATGACTGAAAAAATGGTTTATTAAACACTAAACGGTGGACTCTTACATTGAGAAACCTAAAAACAGGCAAAACAGTAAAATCGCAGCGTTTACAATGCCTTCTTATGTCTCTTCTGGTCTGTGTCAGCCTTTTGCTCTCCCTACGCCGTTACGTCAGACCTTGTGACTTCTTCAGGGGACAATATCTTTTATTTTTTTGCCACTCATATTCACATTGCATGTTATTTTGTATTTTATTTCTACATGGTGTTATTTAGAGTGATATCACTCCTTAGTAGGGGTGGAACGGATCGTCACCGATCCGTGATCCGAACGGGTCACCCCGTTCGGATCGGCACACCACGCGATCCGTGGAGCGCTCTGAAGCCTCGGCCGTAGGAAAGTCCCCGGCTTCGGCCTAGCTCCGGAGTGGCGGCCATCTTGCTCCACCCCCGTGTGCTTGTCAGAGCCCAGAGCACAGCGTGACACTCCTCCCTGCCTCAGCACGCAAATGGTGCGGACTAAAGCAGACAGCACGGGATCATCCACCGGCAGCTACAGGAAAGGTGAGGCTGAGAGGATCATTGAGGCGGCCGGTGTATAGTTACAATGCGCTCCTCTGTCCGGAAGTAGGTACGCTGGGTGTGTATTAAGGACGGTCACTCTATTTGTGTCCAGCGTTCCCATGTCATGTTGTGAGCGGCCTGCACTATGTGGCGCCATACTCGGGCTCGTCTGAACTCCGTCTTTATGTGCTAGACGGAGGAGCTGTGATCAATCTGCTATGGGCAATGGTGACCTTCCCCAGTGTGCTGCGAGTGTCTCTACTGAGAATAAGCCCGAGAGAGAGGACACTGCAATCACCCGCCAACCAAGGAGCTCAGAATGATAGGGATGGGGGGGGGGCAGATCACCGGGAACTGTGTGTCCATTAACCCTGACATCTTGGAACATCCCTGCAGAGGAGATCAATGTGTCATCTGTACAAGGATTAACCCAACCCCCCTTTCTATACAAGAAACCCCCCCCTCCCTGTGCGATTGAGGATGGATATGCCCCCTGCTTTTTTTCCTGTGTGCTCTGTACAAAGGCCCTGCCCCCCCCACAATTGTGATCTGTAAGAGGATCCACAGTAATGATAGTGATTAGGGGGCAAGTGGACATCTTTTATTACACCCAACAGAGTTTTAGATTCAGTTATTTTCATCACAAAACGGAGCTTATACGCTTAAATACAGTATTTGTAAATCCGACAGACTGTTTAAATGTTAAATTTAATGTGAAAATAAGAGGTGTTTTGTCACATTAGCAATGAACAATCCGTCGGATTTCCAAACACTGGGCCAGATTTACAGAGCGATTACTCCTGTCTATCTCGCGTGAGACTGGAGTACTTTCAAATTACGCGCGTTTTTTCACTACTCTGAAACCTCAAACCATGAAAATACGGCTGCGGGCTTCAATCCGACTGGCTTACGTGTTCGTACGCCTTCGGATCTACGCTGTAAAAAATTTGCGGCCGCTGGGTGGAGTTCCCGTAGTTTTCCGCGTCGGGGTATGCAAATGAGCTTTTGCAGACGATCCACGAAGTTACGAACGTCAATCGCAATCTCTTACGGCATCTTTAGTCATCTTTTTGCCGCGTAAAGTTATACCAGCTTTTTGCTGGTCTAATATTAGACAGCCCATGTTAAGTATGGCCGTCGCACCGTAAGGGACAAAATACACTACGCCGCCGCACCGTAAGGGACAAAATCTACCAAAATTCGGCGTAGAGCCTGGTAAAATACGGCGGCGTAGTGTATCTCTGATACTCTGCGCCAATGTAATTGTATCTGAATCTGGCCCACTGTATTTAAGCACATAAGCTCCGTTTTGTGTTGAGAATAACTGTGAAATCTAAAACTCTGGTGGGTGTAACAAGATTTGTGTTTTTTTTTTTTTTGCTGATTCGAAAATGATCCGATCCGTGACTCCTGATCCGAGGATCAATCCGATCCGTGAGTTTTTTGATCCGTTGCACCCCTACTCCTTAGCGCAAGATCACTTTTTGCATCTATATTTGTTTTTGTGTATGGTGAACACTGTTGGATTTTGCTGCTTTTGAGTTTTATATTATTATTATTTTTCTGTAGCATTCACATTCACTACTTACTCACAGTAGCCCACAAGGCCTATTCACATTTAAACAGCAAGCTAAGCAACAAACATATAACATCCCACAATAATTCGGTAACAAGGGGAAGTGGACACAATACTAGCAGACAGACAGGAACAATAAGTGACTCAGTTAACACAATTAACAAAGGCAATGCAGACCTAGGAGTCACACAATGGGACAGACACAAACTTGTGAATTCTGTCCACTAGACAAGTCATAAGAAGACAAACAATGTTCTGGCAGTCTAATAAAGTGGAATGAATGTATCTTCATAGATAAAAACTTCTGTCCCAAGTGAAGGAGCCTCTCTAACCCAGTCTGCTGGAGGGCCACCATATTCCCTTTCATCTACTCCAGATGGAAATCCCTGTTGTCCTTATTTAGAGAATGAATCCAAACCAAGCTCTCAGCATTCATCACATTGTTGTCCATCATTATAGAATGATCTGCTCTCTCCATGGGCCATAATCACTGGGTAGGAGGCTTGCCTCTAGTCCTCTCTAAAAGCCCCTGTCCTGGTTGGGTCTGTCAAAAAAATTATGATTTGATAGACATCAGACATATTATTTGTCTTAACCACTTAAGACCCGGACCAAAATGCAGGTAAAGGACCTTGCCCCTTTTTGCGATTCGGCACTGCGTCGTTTTAACTGACAATTGCGCGGTCGTGCGACGTGGCTCCCAAACAAAATTGGCGTCCTTTTTTCCCCACAAATAGAGCTTTCTTTTGGTGGTATTTGATCACCTCTGCGGTTTTTATTTTTTGCGCTATAAACAAAAATAGAGCGACAATTTTAAAAAAAATTCAATATTTTTTACTTTTTGCTATAATAAATATCCCCCAAAAATATATAAAAAAAAAATTTTGTTTCCTCAGTTTAGGCCGATACGTATTCTTCTGCGTATTTTTGGTAAAAAAAATCGCAATAAGCGTTTATCGGTTGGTTTTCGCAAAATTTATAGCGTTTACAAAATAAGGGATAGTTTTATTGCATTTTTATTAATTATTTTTTTTTACTACTAATAGCAACGATAAGCGATTTTTTTCGTGACTGCGACAATATGGCGGACACTTCGGACAATTTTGACCCATTTTTGGGACAATTGTCATTTTCACAGCAAAAAATGCATTTAAATTGCATTGTTTACTGTGGAAATGACAGTTGCAGTTTGGGAGTTAACCACAGGTGGCACTGTAGGGGATGTGTGACCTATGTGTTGTGTTTACAACTGTAGGGGGGTGTGGCTGTAGGTGTGACGTCATCGATCGCGTCCCCCTATTACAGGGATGACGCGATCGATGCTACGGCCACAGAGAAGCACGGGGAAGCCGTGTTTACACACGGCTCTCCCCGTTCTTCCGCTCCAGGGATGGATCGCCGCACTGCAGCGGCGATCGGGTCTGCAAATCCCGCGGTCCCGGTCCTGGAGCTTCGGACCGGGTCACGGGCGCGCGCTTGCGACCCACGGCTGGGTACTAAAATCAACGTATATATACATCCGTGCCATTCTGCCGGCGTAAATGTGCAGTAGGCGGTCCTTAAGTGGTTAAGTATGGTTTCCTTAGAAGGAGTAATGTGTCCTATTGGCTTTTTGGACCTCACAAATATAGTGGTGTTCGATATCTAATTTACTGTTAGTTTCCTATATGTTAGTGTAGCTAGGTCCTATAAAGATGTAGCACTACCCTATAGAAGACACTAGATAGCATGGGTCCTCTGTTCTTTGTTTTGACCTTTTCAAGAACTTAAGCCCCTCTGACATACCAGGTTGAGTGTAGAAACATACAGTATCACAGGAAATCACTGAAAGTAATACATTGGGCCAGATTCAGGAACAGTTAGGCTGGCGGATCCAGTGATCCGCCAGCCTAACTGTGACTTTGAGCCGGCGTTTCTGTTTTCTGTAACCAGAAAACAAGAAACGCCGGGTTGAAGCTCCGATGCGAGCAGCGTAACTGAGTTTCGCCATCGCATCGTTACTTCAACTTAAAAATGGCGCCGGGGGCGTTCCCGCCGATTTCCGCTCAAAAAATATGTTAATGAGCGGAAATCGGCAATTCACGATCGTATTCCGGCGCGACGCAGTGACGTTACGACGTTTCCGGACGGGATACGCGGCGCATAGTTATACCTACATGGGGTTGGAATATCCTATGTTAGGTATAGGCGTCGTCATCGCGTCGGAAAAAAATAAAAAAAACGTCGCTTGCGTAAAACGGTCATGAATGGGAATGTGACGTCATTGACGTTCATTCACAGATTTTGGAGCATGCGCACGGGGATGTTTTTCGACACTCGACGCATGCGCAGTACGTTGGCGGCGGGATCGCGCTTAGTTAGCATACTACACGCCCCGTACCCGCCCAATTTGAATTCCGCCGGCTCATTTGCGATGCGCTGCCGCAACTTTAGGAGCAAGTGCTTCGTGAATGACAGCACTTGCTCCTAAAATTTCTGCAGCGCAACGCAAATGAGAAGCGTTACTCCAGAGCAAAGATGCTCTGGACTACATGAATCTGGCCCTTAGTACCCAATAGTAGTGCTTTATCAAACAAAACGGGCACCAACCAGGTAGTAAAGGCAAACTTAATATATATTGTCCCCAATATAGTTGCTAACTAGGCAAGTGTGAAATGGATTAACCACTAGGTTTGAGCGAACCCGAACTGCAAAGTTCGGGTTCGTACTGGACTTTTGGATTTTTTGTATCCGGACCCGAACCCGAACAATTTACTGTAAGTTCGGGTTCGGCAATGTAATGGCGTGCTGCAGGGCAGCCAATCACTATTTGTTTTACTTGTGTGACCTAGAAGCCATCACAGCCATGCCTACTAATGGCATGGCTGTGATTGGCCAGTGCAACATGTGACCCAGCCTCTATATAAGCTAGAGACACATAGCACAGCTTGTCACTCTGCTTTAGTTAGGGTAGGGAAAGGCTGCTGCTGCTGCTCTTCTGAGGGAGAGAATTAGATAGGAGTCAGACTTTCCCGCTTCAGAAATCACATTACTCAGCGATCTACATAGCATTAGATAGTTACTTTAGGGGAAGGTTCCTGCTTGTGCTTGTAGGGAGAGAAATACAGGGAGTGCAGAATTATTAGGCAAGTTGTATTTTTGAGGATTAATTTTATTATTGAACAACAACCATGTTCTCAATGAACCCAAAAAACTCATTAATATCAAAGCTGAATATTTTTGGAAGTAGTTTTTAGTTTGTTTTTAGTTTTAGCTATTTTAGGGGGATATCTGTGTGTGCAGGTGACTATTAATGTGCATAATTATTAGGCAACTTAACAAAAAACAAATATATACCCATTTCAATTATTTATTTTTACCAGTGAAACCAATATAACATCTCAACATTCACAAATATACATTTCTGACATTCAAAAACAAAACAAAAACAAATCAGTGACCAATATAGCCACCTTGCTTTGCAAGGACACTCAAAAGCCTGCCATCCATGGATTCTGTCAGTGTTTTGATCGGTTCACCGTCAACATTGCGTGCAGCAGCAACCACAGCCTCCCAGACACTGTTCAGAGAGGTGTACTGTTTTCCCTCCTTGTAAATCTCACATTTGATGATGGACCACAGGTTCTCAATGGGGTTCAGATCGGGTGAACAAGGAGGCCATGTCATTAGTTTTTCTTCTTTTATACCCTTTCTTGCCAGCCACGCTGTGGAGTACTTGGACGCGTGTGATGGAGCATTGTCCTGCATGAAAATCATGTTTTTCTTGAAGGATGCAGACTTCTTCCTGTACCACTGCTTGAAGAAGGTGTCTTCCAGAAACTGGCAGTAGGACTGGGAGTTGAGCTTGACTCCATCCTCAACCCGAAAAGGCCCCACAAGCTCATCTTTGATGATACCAGCCCAAACCAGTACTCCACCTCCACCTTGCTGGCGTCTGAGTCGGACTGGAGCTCTCTGCCCTTTACCAATCCAGCCATGGGCCCATCCATCTGGCCCATCAAGACTCACTCTCATTTCATCAGTCCATAAAACCTTAGAAAAATCATTCTTGAGATATTTCTTGGCCCAGTCTTGACGTTTCAGCTTGTGTGTCTTGTTGAGTGGTGGTCGTCTTTCAGCCTTTCTTACCTTGGCCATGTCTCTGAGTATTGCACACCTTGTGCTTTTGGGCACTCCAGTGATGTTGCAGCTCAGAAATATGGCCAAACTGGTGGCAAGTGGCATCTTGGCAGCTGCACGCTTGACTTTTCTCAGTTCATGGGCAGTTATTTTGCGCCTTGGTTTTTCCACACGCTTCTTGCGACCCTGTTGACTATTTTGAATGAAACACTTGATTGTTCGATGATCACGCTTTAGAAGCTTTGCAATTTTAAGAGTGCTGCATCCCTCTGCAAGATATCTCACTATTTTTGACTTTTCTGAGCCTGTCAAGTCCTTCTTTTGACCCATTTTGCCAAAGGAAAGGAAGTTGCCTAATAATTATGCACACCTGATATAGGGTGTTGATGTCATTAGACCACACCCCTTCTCATTACAGAGATGTACATCACCTAATATGCTTAATTGGTAGTAGGCTTTCGAGCCTATACAGCTTGGAGTAAGACAACATGCATAAAGAGGATGATGTGGTCAAAATATTCATTTGCCTAATAATTCTGCACTCCCTGTATATAGGAGTCTGTCCTGCTTATAAAATCTAATTACACCAGCACTGCATATGTTACTGTGAGATACTCTGCAAGATACTTTAGGGCAGGGGTCTCCAAACTTTTTAAACAAAGTGCCAGTTTACTGTCCTTCAGATTTTAGGGGGGCCAGACTGTGGTCAGTGGGAATAAAAAATAAATGAAAGTTATAGTGCCAGTAGTCAGTATGTGGAATAGTGCCTCATAAAAGGTATTAGTAATAGGAATAGTGCCCCATTGTTGGTGTCATAGGGAGAAAAAATACACCATCATTGGTGTCAGCGGGAGGAATAGTGTCCCATCATTGGTGTCAGTGAGAGAGATAGTACCCCATCATTGGAATCATTGGGAGGAATAACTGGACGGATTTGTCATCAGACAAATTAATGTATAAATAAAGTCCATGGATATTTTGAAGATCCACCAAGTGAATGTGAGAAGTATCAGAACATCAAATGAGTGACTTCTTCCATGTGCAATGTTCCCACCACCAGAAAGAGTGCAGGCTTACCAGATGGGGTGGACTTAGGGGACATATGTCTCCGAAAGTCAAAAGGGCGTTGTATAGACTGCCAACATCAACGATCAATGGATGGATCGAAAGGTAATAGGTCTTCAGAGCCTCTGATGGACCAATGGATTAGGTCTAATCAGAATGTGTGGCTGGAGATGAGGTCCCCGGGCTGGTTTAGCAAAGGTATTAGTGGTGTAAAGAGAAGGGAAAAAAAGGTGGCCACATAGCGTAATCTTGTTTTGAATATAAAAAAGATTTATTGCAGCTATCAAACTTACATTTGGCTGAAATGTATAGAAATAGGGCAGCAGTGGAGTCCCCCTGACACGTTTTGTGTCACAACACTTCGTCTGGGGTGTGCCTCCACTGTAGCCCCTCCAATTTATAGACAGTAAATCAATTGGACCCCAATTAGTGGAAATTCAGCTCACTGTGTGGTCTCCAGCAGTACAACCATTAATTTACGCATAGAGCAATGCCACAGCAGCATGCGCTTCAAAACACACTGTGTAGCAACCAAGCCTCAATCTGGAGACAGGAAGTGCAGAGATGAATAAGGACCGGGACATCCCACATTTTGAAAAAGTGGACTGGACCTCATGTATTAAAATATGTAATATGGGGTCACACCTTGATGAAAATAAATGTGATTATAAAGGAAATGTGTAAAATAAAAAGTCTGCACATCCATGATCATTGTATGTATACAAATAATCATGCTGGCAATCTCCAGCTGGCAGACAAATATTCAGACAAGGTCACGCCCTTTAACTACCTTAGTGCCAAGAGGAAGAACTTTTCCTGGGCAGTTTAATAAAAATCCTCTCTCCATTTCTCCTACTGCACAGTGCATTTTGGGATCTGTAGTGTAACCATTTTAGTGTAGCCATTACATGGCCGCTGTCTCAAACCACAACTTCCAGAATTCTTAGCACTCTGTATAGAGGTCTATGGGCTTTATTGGCTTCTCCTGCTGACCAGAGAAAGACGGGGCAGCATAGCATCAGTATTTCAGCAGAGGTAGAGAAAAAAAAGGTGGTGCCTCCATCTCCATATTGCTGTAGCATACCACCTGGCTACAGAGATAACTCATTTGCCGTGCAGTGCCCATTATAAAAAAATATGACTAGAGTTGAGCATTGGATATGTATAAAAGGGCAGTTTCAGGTCAAGTAGTAACAGATTTAGTAATGTGTATTGCTGCTAGCTAGACTATTGATGACATATTTATGATGGCTATTACCCGCTTGGCTTAAAGGAACAATAAAGGTTCGTTTTGTATTAGATCAAATTGATTGCTGTAAGCTGGAGCATTTAAATATCACTTACCTCATTTTTCCTTTTGACTTCCAAAATACAGTAATCCAGGTTTGAAAATGCCATTTCCTTTCTCTCCTCTTCTTGCTTTCCACCAGCATCTGCATGATGGAAAGCAGAATGTGCTCACCCCCTCCCTATGACTACAGCCCTGCGTGAAGATGCTCTCCTATCCCTCAGACATGGAGGCTAAGCCTAATGGGAACTGTAGTTCCTATTAGGCCGTGATGTAGCAAGAATGAATGCGCACCGCAAACCAGGAAGTCAGTGAGAATAACGATTCAGGAGTGACGGAGGTGAATAAAACAGCTCGATTTCAACAGGTATCAAACTAGTTATAATGCAAAACATTACTTTTTACTTTATCAGCTACTGTCAGACTTTAATTTAAGAGGAAAATATTTTTGTCTTTACATCCCCTTTAAGAGACATCCTGCATTTTTCAACATCCTAGGTTTTTCAACATCCAATTGGTCCTTTAAAACATGATTTTATTACAAGGTTGTGCAGATTCTGGGCTAAGTAGAATTTATGATACTCCCTGCTCTAACTTGAGCTGTTTCAGTAGTGATTCTCTGCTTGTGTCTGGAACTGACTGTTTAAACTTGTTGTTTTGGCACTGAGTTGTGCATTTTGGAAAAATAAGGATGTCACGGAGTTCAGTTCAACTTCCTATCCTCATTATTCAGTTTGGTGTTCACTGGACTTTATTATTGTCAATGTGCAAGTGTATCATGGTATTGAGTGAACTTGGAGGTTACACTTAAAGCATATGTCAAGGCAAAATAAAAATAAAAAACATATTTAACCACTTAAGGACCGCCGCATGTACATTTACGTCGGCAGAATGGCACCGACAGGCACATCAACGTATATATACGTTGGTGCCTTGGGGGGGATCGGGGGTCCGATCGGACCCCCCCCTCGTACATGTGGCGGTCCGTGCGGCTGCAGGAGCGATCCGACAAGTGGGGGCGGCTATCCGTTTTCATCCGCCCCCTCCGGATCGCTCCCAGCCAATGCGCGCGCCCGCCCGCCCTGTCACTTCCTCCTCCTGTGTAAACACAGGAAGGAGGAAGCGACGTGATCTCTCCCTCGGCGTTTGTTTCAAGCGCCGCTGAGGAGAGATCATCACAATACAAGTAAGTCTGCACCAAACAGCACACTTACACACACACAAACACATTTAACCCCCCGCGATCGCCCCCCCCCCCCCCTCCCCCCTGTCACAGTGTCACTGAATGCAGTAATCATACATGTATGATTACTGTATTTAGTGTCAGTGTGACAGACAGTGACAGACAGTGTGACAGTCAGTCAGTGTTAGTGTCAGGGTAGCCCCCCCCACCCCCCCCAATAAAGTTTTAACCCCTTGATCACTGCCCTAGTTAACCCTTTCACTCCCTATTGCCAGCGTCACTAAGCGATCATTTTTCTGATCGCTGTATTAGTGTCGCTGTTCCCGCTAGGTAGCTAATTTTTTTTTAATGCGATTTTTTTTTTTACTAAAGACATGTGGCTAAATAAATTTTGGCCTAAATGTTTGACTAAAATTTAGTTTATTGGTTTTTTATTATAACAACGCAGAGGCGATCAAATACCACCAAAAGAAAGCTCTATTTGTGGGAAAAAAAGGACGCAAATTTTGTTTGGGAGCCACGTCGCACGACCGCGCAATTGTCTGTTAAAGCGACGCAGTGCCGAATCGCAAAAACCCCTTGGGTCATTTGCCAGCGTATTGGTCCGGGTCTTAAGTGGTTAATAATCTCTGGAATACACACACATTTTTCCATGTTTTATCCTTTTAAACATGCTGCAAGTACAGAAATATCACCGTTGGCATACCAGGAATTTAGTATGCTCCTTTAGGCTGGGTTTACACTGGTGCACTGCGGTGTGGCTGCAGAGCAGGTATAACCATGGTGGTACTCACGTGTTTTGCCCATGGTTTTAGCCACAGTCCCATAACTTCTATTAGGTCGCGTGTCTTAGTTGCACGTTCTGAAAGAGCACCAAAGATTCAGCAGGCAGGACTTTTGGTGTGCTTTCAGAAAATGTGTAAAAAATGCACAACCTAATAGAACTTTATAGGGCCGTGGCTAAAAGGGCAGGTAAAACACACAGAAAACATAGATATACCCGCACTGCTGCCCAACCACAGTACACCAGTGTGAACCCGGGCCTTATTCCTCTTTGACATAATAACATAGCTCTGAATTCCAAAGCCTGTTGTGTCAGCCTACGTCATTTCTGATGGGTTACAATGGAACATAGACTTCTCATTCCCATCTTAATAACCACAGCTGGGCACAAGAGAGAGAACAGAAAGTTATCCACTTACAAGATTTCTGGCAAAATCCACAGGTATTTTTTGCACTTATAAAACAGATATAACAAGACACCATCAATGGTATATTTAGCAGACCAAAAGGGAGCAAATAAGTTCATTGTTAGAGTCTACATACAGATTAAAACCCAGAGATCCATTTTTAACCTTCTATACCTTCCTAAAAATAATTTACTGAGTACATAAAAACAAGATTATATGTAATTGTATGGTAAAGTATGAAATCATATCTGAGAAAAGGTATATGAATGCAATTCACTATTCATTCTGTCTATCCATGTCTCAGGAATGACATTTACCAGACTGCTTAGTGCCATCAAAGGCAGCATTCATCAGAGAGTTTTAGTATTCATTGATTTATTTAATGTGTACAGTGATGATTCACATGAATTATGAAACTAAAAAGAAATGCAGGCTGAGAAGCAAAAACAGTATGTTACTCCTGTAACTTTACAGGCATACATATAATATGCATTTGGGTTATGCTCTAAATAGTTTCCAATGTAAAGAGTATAAGAAGCTGCATATAATGGATTGGAGTACATCAAATACCATTAAATTAAATAATAAAGGTAACATTTCCACCAGTTTTTTTTATGTTTCTCTCTGTGATCCTATTGTGGATTTCTTTTTCTTTCTGTAAAACCAGGACGATACATTAAATGATTAGCACAGTTTTCACTGAGATAAGAAGATGCAGACATCCCTTAAAACATTGTCTGAGCCACCCTATGAGATTGTGTATATAGGATTGTATCCCCCCCCCCCCTTTTATTGGTTGAGTAAACCCTCACACTACTAAAAAAATGTTTTTGTTTTTGTAAAGTGTAATTAAACTTTTAAAAAAAGTGCTTCTCCTTGCTTGTCAGTGCATGTGCAGCTCAGTGTACATTTACGCCACCGCTCTGCGCCGCGATGTTGTGACTCCTGTGCCCATTTGCAGTAGTGACATCATTGTTGCCTGGCCAGTCAAGTGATCGCAGAGTCCCAACCCAGAAGGAAGACCAGGAGGAAATGGAAGCACCGTAAAAAGTTGAGAGCACTGATATCGCAGAGCTAGAAGGGATCGTTTGGCAGGCACATCTGCCATAATGTGTCAATATGCGGTGCAAACTAGTACAATATGGCATAAAGCACACAGGGGCCAGTTAAAAAATGTTTTAGACAGGTTTTACCTTTGTTTTAAATTATAGATGGACACTAAAATTATTGTTAGTGTCAGGCCGCGTACACACGGCAGGGAATCTCGATGGGCAGAACACATCGTTCCGCCCGTCGAGGTTCCCTGCCGGCCGTCGAAATCGGCGACCCGCCCGTCGGGAATGGCAACCAGCCATTCTTCCGGGCGGGCCGTCGAGGAAATAGAGAGCGTGCTCTCTATTTCGGCTCGACGGGCTTCCCGACGGGAAGCTCGCTGAGACCGTACACACGGCCGAGGTCCTCGCTGGAATGTGCATTCCAGCGAGGTTCTCGCTGATTTTCAGCGAGAACCTCGGCCGTGTGTACGGGGCCTCAGTCTTTTATGTGCAGTTTTATCTGACAGTAAAGAAAAGAAAATAGTAATATAATGCTTAAAGGGGTTGTAAACCTTTGAGTTTTTTCACCTTAATGCATCCTATGCATTAAAGTGAAAAAACACCTTGCTGTGTCCGGCACCACCAAGCCACCATTTTACTTACCTAAGCCCCGAATTTCCATGGGTGCGATCTCGCGTCGCTCTCTCCGCGGCTCTTCATTGGATAGATTGATAGCAGCACAGCCATTGTCAATCAAATCCAATGATGTGGTCGCTGGGGGGCACGGCTGAGTCATAACCCAGAGGGTGTTATCTATTGTGGGGAGGAGCAGCGAGAGCCACAGTGGGACCCCAGAACAGGAGGATCGGGGCCACTCTGTGCAAAACGAACTGCACAGTGGAGGTTAGTATGACATGTTTGTTATTTAAAAAAAGAAAAACTGAACCTTTACAACCACTTTAAACAATGTATTTTTTTTTTATAAAATGAATAATGGATACAGGATGGGTTTTCAAAGCTGTCTGTAACGTATTATTTGGGAGCACTTAAATAAGTTTATAAAGTCTGTAAAGTGATTTGACCACTATTTAAAAATTAGCAGGGAAGCAAAAGTAAAAAAAAAAGTTTAAAGGGTAACTTCATTTTCGTGGGGGAAAAAAATAGCAATAAAGAAAAAATAATATAATGCATATAATTGCGACACTAATAATTTTGTAATTGAATGTTATTAAAAATGACCTTTCCTTTTTAATCTGCAGCCAATGTAATTTTCTGAGAATACACGACAATATGGCTACCTGGAGTTTTTTTTTACACAGAGGCCCAGATTCACGTACATCGGCGCATTATTGGACCGGCGTAGCGCACCACTTTTCCGTTAGACTTGCGCAATCTAGCCGCGTAATCCCGCGATTCACGAAGCTTTTGCGCAAGAGATTGCGCAAGCGTAAGGTTTTTTCCTGAGGTGTAAGGAGGAGTAATACAAATTGGGAGGGACGTGGGCGTGTTACATTGAAATGAGCCGTGACCCCATGCAAATGAAGGGCCGGCCGACTCGCGCATGCGCGCGTGAAGGAAACCATGTCAGCTCCGTTGTGCGCATGCTCACAACTCGGGAGCGGCGCAATCAGTGAAATTGGAAATGGACTAGGGCAACGTTGTGAACTACGCAGAGAGCATAAATAGACACACACAAACGCACTTCCATTGCAAAAGTACATCCCTTTGTGTCCCTTCCCATTGAATCAAGTGCTTTTGCTCTGTTGTTCGTTAGAGTGTGTTTTGTAGTTGTCAGATTAGTGTTCTGTGTGATCTAGTGCTTGTTGGTATTTTTGTGAAAGTGAGTTTTGATAAGTGTTTGAGACTGTTTGATTGATAGATTTCTGAGCGTTTGTTTTCTTGCTTTATTTTTTCATCTGATTTTTTTTGTGACTGTTTCTTGCTGAGTGCTAGTGTGATTTTTGGGTGTTCTTTTTCTCTTTGTGTGTGTTCTTGTCTGATTGGTTGTGCTTGTATTTGTGACTGATTTTTGGTGACTGCTAGTGAGTTTGTTTGGAAGTATGACAGAGAGAAAAAGAAAGCTTAATTTTACAGTGGGGGAAAAAAGAATTCTTGCCCGGGCCATTAGCGAGTATGGGCGTTTTCTCCACGGCCCGCAGAGTGCCACCACCACACCCGGCCGGAGGAGGGAGATGGATATTGATCACGGAGCATATGATCACGGAGCAGGAGATTCATCGGTCTGGGATTGGGGGAGACACGGAAATTAAATGAAAATAAACCTCCGGCGTGACCTCCGGCGTGAGGTGGAAAAAAAAATGGCCGCAATAAATGCCCATGCCAGGGGCACAGGAGGGTGCCCACCATGCCGGATTAGATTTACAGCGACGGAGCGTGTGGTGGCCCTGACCTTTCACCGGCATGAAGTGGAGGGCCTGCCAGGCTTTGACACAAGTCCGGTCCCCGCGGTGCCAGGTAAGGTTTTTATTTCTCTCAGGTGTGTAGCATGTGTGGGGGAGGGGGTGAAAGGGAATATGTGGCAAGTGTGTGGATCCTCCAACCTGTGAATGGTTTGTGTCATCCACAGCTGTGCAGGAGGGTGCAGGGCCATCTGGCCTGACCGCTCCAATGCCAGGACAAGCAGCCTAATGAGGCCCCCCCAACAAGGCCAGGAGTCCGCGGAGGAGGAACAAGAGGAGGAGGATGATACATGCGGAGGACGATCATGAGGAGGAGGAGAATCATGAGGAGGAGGAGTCCATGGCAGGCACTGGACAATTTGGTTTCTGCGGACTACCTTCCCCTCTGGCTGCAAGAAGCCTGCCCTCCCTAAGGGGGAGCCCCCCCCCCCCTCCTCCCCCAACATGGCTCCCCTCACAAGGGCCTCCCCTTCTTCTCCCCGGCCACAACCATCAGCAAGAGCCAGGAGGTCATCCCAGCAGCACCAGGGGGGCGGCCCAATCTCCTGCCCCCGCCAGTCTGAGAAGGAAGCCTGGCCACCCAGACCCGCCTTCTGAGACAGCTCTGCCAGACTATGGGGCAGGTGGATCAGAGCCTGTCCTCCATCAACGATAGGCTGGGTAACCTGGACTCCCACTCCCCGGGCCTCCACAACCTGCCTAAATGACCTGCAAACTACAGCAGCAGGCGTTGGGCAGGATGTGAGGGCCCCTTACCCAGGCTATCCAGGGCAACACGGCAACACTTGGTGCTGCCCTGGACAGAATAGCCGTGGCCTTGGAGGGCAGGCCGCCAGGTGGGCAGATCTCAGGGGGCTGCTCCTCCTTCCCCGGCTTTTCCCCTCCCCCATGCGTCTCCCCTCCCCGAGGGTCCGGGGCCGTGGCCGGGGGCACCCCAGGCGTGGCTCAGGCAGAGGGCATTAATTTTTTTTCCCCCCTTTTTTTGGTTTGAAAGCATTTTTATTTTTGTTCTCTACCTTTTTTTTTTTCTATGCATTTTTTTTCTTTCTTTTGCTGACATTTTTGGCATTTTTTGGGTTGTGAATGATGTTTGAATGTGGGGGTGACATTCCTGCTGGAAAAGGGGTGTCATCCTCAATTTGGGTGGAGAAGGGTTCCCCAGGACCAGGAGGGAGAAGTGATTCACAGGTCCGTGTGAATGGTGTATGAATGTACAGTGACATAATTGGAGCCTTGACGTGGCGTTACTGCTCACCAGTCTTGCATGGTGGACTGGTGCCAATCCAATGTGATGAGGGATGTGGGGTGTGTGTGCTAGGGACCACAGTGGTGTGCATGCATGCATTCTCATTGTGCCATGATTAATGTGTGTGTTTAACGTGCAAAGATGCATAATGTGAGCTGGCATGAGATGGGGGTCATGAGATGGGGTTCCAGTTCATATGCAGAGTCACCTTGAAGGGAAAAGACAGGAGGATGTTAGTCATGCATGTGCCACTTGTGATGTGCATCACGGGGGAGGGGATAGTCATGCCTGACTCCCATGTCTCACTCAACAACCAGCCAGCTGTCCCCATAACATGTTCTGTTCGAAATCTGTGGGGATGGGGCTCTGATTGTATATGTAGCTGTCCATGGGTGTCATGGGTGGTGCCATGTGTTGGGCTGCTGATGTCCTCCTGCAGGGTTTGTGGTTAATTCCAGGATGGCATGAGGGGTGAATCTGAAGATGCGAGACACCTCAGAATCACTCATGCCAAAGATGTCTATGCGTGTGTGATATATCAAGTGAAGAGTGAGGGGCTTGTATCAGATAAGAATATTGTATTAGATTAATTTAAATTGTAAATTTTATATAAGCAAATAAAAATAAAAAAAAAACCATCTCCCGTGCCCTCCTTAGTGCCATTCCTCCGTGCCCTCCTCCTTCTTTGTTTCATCTAAGTAGTCAGTAGTATAGCTATGCGCGACGATGCCCCTGGCATGTTGGCATACAGATTGTTGGGCAACACGTGTGACTGCTGAACTCTTCTCACTAACAGTGTTGCTTTATCTGACAATTAGACTTTTTTTCAAAATTTAGACCAGCTTTTAGGTCCTCTAACTTTAGACAGGACATTTTGCTGTTGCGCACATCGGGTAGCCTGCGCAGCAACTGCGTTTTTTTGTGAATCCCCATAACTCCCTCATTAGCATATTTGACTAGCAAATCAATGGTGTGTCTAGCGCGAAGGGAAGCGAAGGTCTAACTCAATTACGCCGGACCAAAAAACGTAGATTTCTGGCGTATATTGTTTTGTGAATCGCGTGCAACTATACGCACGCGCACATTTAGACTTACGCACGCGCAACAGCAGTTGCGCACGCGTAATCGCTTTGTGAATCTGGGCCAGAGTGTGTACTGACCAATCCCCAGAAACATCAATTCCTGCTTGTGTGATTGGCTCACTAATTTTCCCAGAAGTCTGCCTAAGATACACGTCAGATTTTAGGCATCCCTTGCAACAATAACTTTTTTTTGAGAGATACTTTCAATATAAACGTGTCTAATGTGATGCAGGCCCAGCAGATTTCCTCATTAGCGCCCTGCAGCTCCACACCTAAAAGTTAATTATGAAACCACTCCCATTAGGCCTCGTACACACGATCGGACATATCCGATGAAAACGGTCCGCGGACCATTTCCATCGGATATGTCCGATCGGGAGTTTGATCCGATGGCGTGTACACACCATCGGATCAAATTCCCCGCCGCCGGACGGCGCGGTGACGTGGCGGTGACGCGGCGGTGACGTTGACGCCGCCACGTCACCGTTACGTCACCGCACCAGGAAGTAAAACACTTCCACGCATGCGCCGAATACATTCGGCGGCGGCGGTGCGGGACGACATGTCTGCTGGTAAGTGTACTAACCAGCAGACATGTCGGGCGGACAGATTCCCACCGGATAGATTTCAAAGCATGCTTTGAAATCTGTCGGGTGGACAAATCTGTCCGCTAGCCCATACACACGAACGGAGATGTCTGCTGAAACGGTCCATCGGACCGTTTTCAGCGGACATATCCCCTCGTGTGTACGAGGCCTTAGACTCATTCAGAACAGAGGCACAGACACACATGGATTTCTTCAGAATAACAAAATGTAGGAATCTGCAACAAAGTTTGTTATAATCCTTGCAACGTACATTGATCACCCAGAGGGGAATGTTTTTTCTCAACAAAAGTTACGCTTTAATATTTTGGATTTTTTATTTTGTCTGTTGTACAAGCATGGAATTTACAAATCCATGGCCAATTACCATTTTCAACTGGCTTATTTGAGTGGGAGAGCTGTTGAGTGGCAATTCATTTTTATTCCTCTTAGCTCTCACATTCTAACACTTCCAAGAGAAAACAAGGGGAGAGGCGCCTTAAGCAGCTTGATAAAGGAGCGCGACTGCCGTGTCATCGCAGTGCGCCAGCTCTGAAACGCGTCGCACGCCAGTGACGTCACTACGTTCGGATTGCCGCAGAATTCAAAATTCCAGCCTGACCCTGCATCTATACCATCACCGCCGGCCCCAACACCTTACAGTGTTTGGAAAAGGACCACTGCAGACAGCGCAGCACAGAAGAACAACAGTGACAGACCTGAGGACTTATTCCACCCAAGGAAATTTATACAATGCTTGTTTTTACTCTACCAAACGTGAGTTGCCTGTATGTATTAAACCAATTAAATCACTTAAACATCTACTCTTAGAGGCGCCTCTCCCCTTGTTTTCTCTTGACAGTATCTGGAACACGGTCTCTGTTCCCCAATGATGGCAGCCCTGAGCATGTATGTGTGCCCACCATAACTAGCAATTCTTCATCCATCCTCGGACTCCTTTTATCCAAATGCCCTTGAGCCTTGGACTTTTTAATTAATTTTTATCTTTTTATCCATTTATACTGTACAAAAACCTCTTGTACATTATTATCATTATCAATTTTTAACTTATTATTACTTATACTGCTGAGGTACCTGTGTGTTTTTCACTCTTTGCGCATATTCACTTGTGTATTACATTCTAACACTTCCATTATTTATTTATTTGTTGTAATTTATTACATTGAGAGACATGTACCAGTAGTGTACATCATTGTAGTTGATACATTGCAGGGCTGAGAATTTTTGTGGCGTAAAGGTTTTTGTGTAGATATGCAAACTCAACTCTGGCTACTACTGGCAGGCCCAAGATGGAATATTCTGATATAGGCATCATGCTAAATGAGTTTGCTGCAATGTGTTGGAATGAGAATGAAAGTTATTAAAGAATCCTCATGTAAGCAGAGAAAAGTGTGAATTTGTGGGCAAGTCATCAGTCACGACTTTTCAATGACATCTAACTCTTGGATAGGTGTAGCGGTGTGATGGGTAGTTTTTAGTTTTACATGTGGTTCATAAAGAATGCAATGCTTGTGATGGTGGTATGCAGATTTCTTAAAGTTTGGGAATTTACTGATCAAATGCGTAATATAGCAGGATATTTTTCTCCAAGATATTCCTTTAGTGTGATTTTCTGCCCGATTTCCACCAAGCATTTTGTATCATCGCTGAAGAGGAGATCATGGCTTCCTGTGGACTCAAACATCTGAAATATGTGCCTTTGGAATGCATTTCTTCCATACAATGACTGCAGAGACACAACAATATGTAAAAGTGGGCATATCAATATGAAGACAGTATCATTTAAAATAAACATCTTTTGATCCCATTAATCTTATGGATATGCATCACATAAAAGCCTGGCACTGAACTAAGAGTAAAACCAGGTTAGTGGCTAAATCAAAAAAATAAAATAGTAGCAGTAGTAATAATTAATACCAATAGTGTTTTTTATGTATACAAATTATGAAAGAACGTAGTCGTAGTCATTCCTAAAAGTCTATGCCAAATATTACTAAATACCAAATACACAGGTCACCCATTTCAAGATAACAAGGTTGAAAAAGAGACCCCAGTCATCTATGATGCCCTATACATATTTTTGTTTGGGTTAAAAAAAAAAAGAGTATTCATGAACTACTGTATTATCTAACTTCAACTGTTCACTAATATGTGAAAATCTGCCTTAACTCTAATCACTTAAAAATAGTGTTTTTCTACCTTAATAAGACCAGGGCCCAGTAGAATTCTAACAAATCCTTTTTCTCTTCAACAGTAAAACCATACTCACACAGGGGGACTCCTTATGAGCAGGCCACCAAGTCTACTCATACAAGTAGACTTGGTGGCCTTTTAGGAGATAAGATTTCTGGAGTAGGGATGAGCTCTGTGTTCGATTCGAACGTATGTTCGACTCGAACATTGTCTGTTCGTACGTTCGACGAATTTCGAACAAAACGGGTTGTTCGCGCCAAATTCGAGTGACGCGCAACGGCCCATAATTCACTGCGCGCTGATTGGCCAAACATGCACTATGACCCTGCATGCTTGGCCAATCACAGCGTGAAAAAACAGAAAACAGAGAGCCATAATTGGCCAAAGCCAGGGTGGCTTTGGCCAATTATGGCTCAGGGCTTTAGCACACGCCCCACACTATATAAGGCCGCCTGCTGGGCGGTCTCGTGTAGTGTGTTCCAGCGCTGAACAGAGATCATTCAGAGATACAGAGAGATAGTCTTTTTATATAGCTAGATAGAGCAGGCAGGCTAGTCAGTTTAGCTTAATTTACAGTGTGTAGAGGATATATATACATCCCTAGGAGTTGTACATATTTATACACTGTATAGCTTAGCTAGATCAGTTCTTCCTAATCTACTGGCAGGCAGGTGATTGTGCTTTTTAAAGACGTTATCACAGGTATAGACACCCAGCAGGTACCATATTTAGAGGAATTTTTCCTTTTTTTTTATTTTTTATTTAAGCATCATCATTAAAATCACTGCTAACAGTTAATCAATAATGAACACTTAAACACTTGGGTATTAAAGAATATGTGAGAGCACCACATTTAAATAGGGAAATAGGAAATATATATTTATCTGTTGAATGAGGGATCAATTACGAGTATGAACTGGAATATGAATTAAGGCGGCCGATCAACAATAGATTATACACCTAAACACTCGATTAACCATGAGTAAGAGTTGGAATATAAGTTATGGAGGATCGGTAATAATTAATAATAGTCAATCAATATTCAATAATGAACACTTAAGCACTTGGATATTTAAAGATAATATGAGAGAGGTTTGCTTTCTGTTTTTTTTTTTTTTTTAAGGAGCGATTAACTATGAATACGAATTGGAGTATTGGTTATAATTAGGTAATAATAATTAATGGAAAGCACGTAAGCACTTGGTCACATAAAAATATGGGTGGGATGAAAGGGGGTGTTTTTTCCCCCCTCCTTGGAGTTTTTTTATTTTTATTTTATTTTTTATTTTATTTTTTTAGGAGCGATTAACTATGAATACGAATTGGAGTATTGGTTATAATTAGGTAATAATAATTAATGGAAAGCACGTAAGCACTTGGTCACATAAAAATATGGGTGGGATAAAAGGGGGTGTTTTTCCCCCCTCCTTGGGGTTTTATTTTGGTTTTTCTTTTTTTTTTTCTGGGGGAGGGGAGGCTTTAAGATATGAAGAAATATAGGTGTGTAGGGAGGATACGCAGTGAGTAGAGGTGCCCACCACAAAGTGAATGAGAGTTTTGAGAGCTAGGTGCTTCCCTTCCTAAAGCAGTAAGAAGGGAGGGTGGGGTATGTTAGATACTAGACCTAAAAAAGAGATTTGGGTCAGTAAAATAGGGGATAGAAGAAATTCCTCTCCACTCCCATCCGGGAATGGATGGAGGAAGCTACAAGAGAAGGGAGTGGGGAGGGGTAGGGTGGGTAGGGCGGGGGGAGGGGGAATGAATGGGGAAGTGAAGAGGAAATGGGAAAGACAATGGTGTGATTTAGGTACCCAAGAGGTATCACTTAAAAGAATGACGTGGGATAGTGAACAATGGAAGTATAAATCCTATATATATACTAGATACCATGCCTGGGAAGGATAACTGCTTTTCGATACTATCCTGGAATGTTCGAGGACTGAATTCAAAGTATAAACGTGCATTAATGTTTCAGTATATAAAAAAGAATTCTCCCCAGTTGGTCGTACTACAGGAGACGCACCTATTGGGGAAAAAATTAATAACGTTAAAAAAAACCTGGATACAGAAAACATACCATTCCACGTATTCTTCGTATGCTAGAGGGGTGTCGATCCTAGTTAATAAATCTTTTATAGGAGAAATAGAGAAGGCCCATATAGATGTAAACGGAAAGTATGTTATTCTAGTCTATAAGATAGGTAAGCAGAGATATGTAACAGCTGCCGTATATATTCCACCCCCATTCTCGGTGGCAGTATTGAATGAGATAATGGAAAACACTATTCAGTATATGCCAGCGAGACTGATATTAATAGGAGATTTCAATGCTATCCTATCACCAGAGTTGGACAGACCAAAACCCCCTAAACAACATTCAACAGAACTATATAACTGGGCACAGGAAATGGGGGTAACAGAAGTTTGGCGATGGAAGAACCCAGGAGAAAGGGGATACTCGTGCTTCTCCACTTCTTACAAGACGGCCTCTAGAATAGACTTGGCATTTACGGATTCCTTGATGTTAGCAGATATTGAGGAGGCCAAATATCTACCAAGTGGTCTGTCAGATCATTCTCCCCTATTTTTGTCAGTACGTATTCCAACTTCTAAAAATGCATCATTGTGGAGACTAACCCCACACTGGGTAGAACACCCAGAAATAGGAGAGAAAATTGAATCAATAATGGGGGAATACTGGGAAAACAACGCAGGATCAGCCTCGGTAGGGATGGTATGGGATGCGTTTAAAGCCTATATAAGAGGGCAATATATATCAAATATTTCAACAGTTAATAAAAAACAGAGGAAGAAGGAACAGGAATTAAAAACACAGATTGACATACAAAGGGAGAGATATGGGCAGGACCCCAGTAGCATCAACTTTGATGAAATGATGGCAGCATGTAGAAATCTTCATCTTCACATAGAAGAAATAACAAGACTGGAAATGCATAAAAATAGACAGAATATTTTTGAACAGGGAGATAGGGGGGGGGGGGGTAGATTTCTGGCTAGGCTGGCACAACAAGAATATCAAGCCACAATTATTGCAGAGATTGAAGATTTAAATGGACAGATAGTAAAAGAACCCAAAAAGATACTGGAGACCTTTAGAGAGTATTATAGTGGGCTTTACACTTCCTCTCTCCCGTCTGGCTCCTGCCCGGAGGACATGGCGGACCTTTTGGACCGGATTTGCCCTGGGGTGGTTGTCAGATGGGGAGAGGAGAGAACTGGTCAGGCCTATAGGGGTGGAGGAGATTATAGAGGTTATACGAACATCCTCGGGAGGAAAGGCACCAGGCCCAGATGGAATTCCTGTGGAATTCTATAAGAGATATGGAGTATTAATAGCCCCCAAACTAGCAGAAGTATTCACAAGCGGGCTAATGCAGGGAGCCCTGCCAGACTCTATGAGAAAGGCACACATAACATTAATATATAAGGAAACAAAAGACCCAAAGATATGCTCATCATATAGGCCAATTGCATTATTAAATACAGATTTAAAAATACTGACAAAAATACTAACATCTAGAATACAGCCACTGCTTAGGAACATAATAGACTCGGACCAAACAGGATTTATGCCACAAAGGACAACAGATATCAACCTACGGAGGCTTTACACAAATATACATACACACCATATACATGAGGGATCAAGGACAGTGGCCTCTTTAGATATTGAGAAGGCCTTTGATACAGTGGAATGACCGTTTCTTTGGGAAATACTTAGAAGGATGGGATTCCCCTTAATATTTATCAAATGGATACAAACAATATATGAAAGGCCAATGTCCGCAGTGAAACTAGGGGGAAAACTGTCATCGTTTTTTCAATTATATAGAGGCACGAGGCAGGGCTGCCCTCTCTCTCCGACGCTCTTTGCAATCGCAATAGAGCCAGTGGCAGAGGCTCTCAGGACCACACCGAATATTCAGGGACTTCGGGTAGGGGGGCTGGAGGAGAGGGTAGCCCTGTATGCTGATGACATGTTGCTTTTTTTGAGAGATGCAGGTCCATCACTGGAAGGGGCTCTAGAATTATTAAATACATATTCGATATATACAGGGCTCAAAGTAAATTGGAGTAAATCAATATTATTTCCGATAGATCAAGGAGCACTAAAAACCGCTGCTCCAAATACGTTATTAAAATGGGTATCGGAATTTAAATACTTAGGCATTAAAATATCTAGACAGATTGAAGATTTTCGAAAATTAAATTTAGACCCGGAGGTACAGAAGCTCGGGAAGAGAATAAAGATCTGGGCAACACTGCCTTTGTCACTACTGGGACGCATAAACCTGGTGAAAATGAAGGTGCTGCCAAAGTTTTTATATGCCTTCAGAAATTCTCCGCAGTGGCTCCCAAAAAGCTTTTTTACACAGCTACATGGAATGCTCTCTGCATTCATATGGGCCAATAAACCAGCTAGAATTAAATTAAGTACACTCATGAGACCGGAAGGGGAGGGGGGATTAGCTTTCCCAGACTTCCATAAATACTATACAGCGGCACAGTTAGTGACAGCAGGGAGGTGGTTAAACTCGGATGGGTATGACACAGCTACGATGTTGGAAGCAACAGTGGTCCAATCGGTGGAAGCATTGCAAGGGTTACTATATAGAGGTATTAAAACCAGGAGAGATTTAACGCCAGCAATGAAAACAACAGTAAAAATATGGAAAGCGGTCATAGGAAGAGAGAGGGGAAATAATAATCTATCTCCAAATACCCCCCTGTGGAGGAACCCGGAATTACCACATTTAGATCTGGTTCAGGATCCGGGAGCCTGGGCTAAATATGGGGTAAAGAAACTCTCACAGTTGTTACGGGAGGGAAAGTTTTTATCATATGTGGAGATGAGACAATTATGGAATATTCCTGAGAGCTATGAGTTTAGATATAGGCAGCTTAGACATGCCTTGGTGGCCCAGTTCCCTGAGGGGACTCCACAATTGATGGAATCAGATATAGAACAAATGATAAAAGGCGGGAAGAGGACAATGTCAAATTTCTATGGATACTTGATAAATACTACACCTTATGATCTGAGCAAATTAAGGGAGAATTGGAAAAGAGATGCCCCGGGTTTAGGGAACTGGGAGGAAGTATGGAAATTCCCACTGAAGATTCTGGTATCCCTCCGGGACAAATTAATACAATATAAAATTGTACATAGAAGTCATTATACACCATACAAGTTGCATAATATTTCACCAACTAACTCTCAGAATTGCTGGAGGTGTGTAGTTGCTCCAGGAGACTTCATGCATATATTTTGGCTCTGTCCCAAAATAGCAGTATTTTGGAGTGAGATTCTGAGAATGATAGAAAGAGTAACATCTGTAAGGCTGGAACAAGAAGTGGAGATCTGTCTCTTAGGATTTATAGGGGGTAATGCTATCTCAAAAGAAAGAAAAACACAGATAGGCCTGCTGCTGTTCTATGCCAGGAAAGCAATAGTGCTAAACTGGAAAAAAACAGAAGCCCCCTCAATAGCACAGTGGAAAAACGTAGCAAACAGCAACCTGATATTATACAGAGAGACATATTGCAATAGAGGATATAGGGAGAAATATAGGAGAGTATGGGCAAATTGGATAGAGAACTCTATAACAGCGTCAGGATAAAGGGGGAACCGGGGTAATAATCACACCATTGGGAGAGTGGGGAAGGGTGAAAGTAGAATGTGTTGTGTTGTATGGGATGGAAGGATGGTATGGATGTCTTGGAGATATAAAAAGTTAATGTTTGAAGTAAAGGTAATTAAAATATAATGTATATGTATGATTTTATTTTTGTATGGAAAATGAGAACATTTAAAGCGGATGGTTCACTAGAAAAAAATATTAAAAGCCAGCAGCAACAAATACTGCAGCTGCTGACTTTTAATATTAGGACACTTACCTGTCCTGGAGTCCAGCGGCGTCCGCAGCAGAGGATGAGCGATCGCTCGTCACCCTGCTGCTCCCCCCTCCATCCACGGTGAGGGAACCAGGAAGTGAAGCGCTGCGGCTTCACTGCCCGGTTCCCTACGGCGCATGCGCGAGTCGCGCTGCGCCCGGCGATTGGCTCCCGCTGTGTGCTGGGAGCTGAGAGTTCCCAGCACACAACGGGGGGGCGACGGGATGTCGCCAAAAAACCCGTCTTTTGCCCGAGACTGCGGGCCGGAAGTGGTTGCAGATACCTGTCTTTAGACAGGTATCTGCACCCCCCTCCCCCCTGAAAGGTGTCAATTGTGACACCGGAGGGGGGGAGGGTTCCGATCAGCGGATCTTCACTTTAGGGTGGAGATCCGCTTTAAATAAAGAGATTTAATAAAAAAAATAAAAAAAAATCACTGCTCCTGGAGCAGTGATTTTAATAATGTTTAAATAAAATAAAAAAATGAAAAATTCCTTTAAATATTGTACCTGCTGGCAGGGCTGTCTTAATGAGAGGGCACACCTGGGCACTGCCCAGGGGCCCCAGATGCATGGCGGGCCCCTGCACTTTGCCCCAAGCATCTGGTCCTTGAGCCCACGCCGCCCCGAAATTGGGGGCCCCATGATAGCACTGAGAGTGATAGATACACAGGGAAGGTTGTCTGCCTCCTACCTACTTGATGTCCGTTTACCTGCACTGTCATCATTGTAGGGGCCCCAGAGCATTAATTTGCCCAGGGGCCCAAGATGCTATTAAGACGGCCCTGCCTGCTGAGTGTCTATAGTTTTCCTGTGAAAACGTCTTTGAGAACCCGGGTCTTGCCCGAAGGAACATGTATCAATGGAAAAAAGTTTAAAAACGGTAATTTTTCAGGAGTCCTGCTCCTGAAAAAAATACAGTTTTTAAATCTTTTTTTCCATTGATACATGTTCCCTGGGGCAAGAGCCGGGTTTTCAAAGACGTTTTCCAACAATAACTTGAATATTGGGCTTTAAAATGAGCACTTTTGAATTTGAACGTTCGAGTCCCATAGACTTCAATGGGGTTCTAAATGTTGGATCGAACGGGCGGTCTGTTCGAACGTTCTGGTGCGAACCGAACGCGGGGGTGTTTGGCTCATCCCTATTTTAGAGAGTGCTGGGATCAACTGTGGGGGCTGGGATCTCTGAAAGAATCTGGTGGCCTCTTCAGAAAGCTGGGGGCTTTGCAGGGGCACTGGGGGGGGGGGGCAGAGGGCACTGCATGAAGTTGTGGGGCACAGTGGGACACTGTTGGATTTTGGAGGCACTACGGGGGTCTGTAAGCTGTGCAGCAAAGTTGAGGACACTGCAGGGGGCTGGAGGCAGGGCTGTTTTAATGCATAGGCACCCATGGGCACGGCCCCAGGGGCGCAGGGTACATGGGGGCCCCATGAAAATCTTGCATTACATCATACTTGCAAACTTTTTTACGGATTCCATGGGACAGTCACGCTTTTTATTAAGCTGTCCTGTGATGGCCCTGTTCTGTACAGCTTCCTGGAACCTGTACTGTGCCCTCCTGATCCCAGTATTGTGCCCTCCTGATCCCAGTACTGTGTACTGTACGGTGCCCTTTGTGTTGATTAGTCTTTCACTTATGGCATGTTTAAGTGTCTAAAATCTAGTTTATTGAACGTACTAATAAATATATGTTTAATTCTATAAACTATTTATACTTTTTCTTGGAAGTAGGTGCGTAAATTGGTGTAGGCTGGTAAGGGCCCCACTGCATTTCTTTGCCCAGGGGCCCATGATGTTATGAAGATGGCCCTGGCTGGAGGGGCTCTCAATGAGCCTGTGGGATGTTGAGGGGCCTTGCAGGCCACTGTTGGAGGTTGGATGGCACTGCACAAGGTTAGGATATCTGCAGCCCATGAGGAAGGAGGCTGCGGCCCAGCAGTGGGTCTCGGCCCAGTGGTTGGAAACCACTACTGTAAAGGAATACAGGTACGTTTTAATAAACTAAAGACAATTGGGATTGCTAAATGCTGTTAGTTGTAGACATACTTTCCTAGTGCAGGACAAAACAATTACGCAGATTCCTGATTGGATGCAGTAGACACCAGCTTTGATAAATCTAGCCTGAAGCTTGTCATAGCATATTCCTACCTGTTGATTTTTCAGAATTCCTGCAACAAAGTCCCCATTTTTAGGCAGAGTGAAGACAATGCCGGGTGGAAGCTCCACAATATTGCACTTCTTGTATTCACTGACAGGGACACGTGAGCCATCAGGACACAACAACTCAAAATCGCCAGATTTCAGGTCTTTTGCCCAGTTTTCAAGGTTATTACCTGGATAGTAAGAATATCATTAGCATATAAAGGCTAGAGATACTAGATATATTCCCTAACTTAAAGAGGAACTGCAGTCTGCTCACATAATTTGTAATAAAAACATCTTTGCCATTCTGAAGCTTCCCTCCAACTACTTTGCATATTATTTTATATATGCTGTGATTCTGTACTTACCAAATATGCTGCAGAAATCTCCCTCGATTGATTCTGGCTGCAACCATTTTAACTGTGGGCAGCTGAAGCTGCTGCCTGTTCACTTCCTGAATTTACACAGAGGCACACCTTCAGCTCTGCAGCTCTCATTGACCCTCTTATGACTCATCCCTCCTCCATTCCTGGCAAACTCTCACAAGAGGTGAGAGCTGTGCAGGATGCCATAAGCCTAGGCTATTTACCAGACAAGAAGCAGGAAGTGGGCTGTATGAGGTATTTATTAACAGAGAAAAAAATATATTTTACTATCCAAAGTTAAAACAACAAGGGCAGAATGATTGGATGATGGAAATCAGAAGAGCTTTTCCTCATTTACTAAGCTCTGGAGCGTCTGCTCTCGCAGATTGCAACTGCACTTTACAAAGTGCACAGTCTACAAGCATATCCCGCTTTTAAGTACACAATGGGGTTTATTTACTAAAGCTGGAAAGTGAAAAATCAGTCTCACACCTGCATAGAAACCAATGAGCTTCCAGGTTTTATTACCAAGCTTAATTGAACAAGTTGGGGTTAGAAGCTCATTGGTTTCTATGTAGAAATAAGCCTGATTTTGCACGTTCCAGCATTAGTAAATAAACCCCATTGTGTACTTAAAAGTGGAGTATGCCTGTATTTTCCTTTAGTAAATCAACCCCAATTTCTGCATGACATTTCTCCATGTCTGCAATTTGTAGTTGTAGTCTCCATTTGAAACCCGTGTGTCAGGGTGACAATGCAGGAGCATAATTTGGAGACACGGACGTCGACCCTCCATAACAGGGAGTACCTGAACAAGAACCTTCATGGCAGGATCACCATATAGCATTTTAATGAAAGCTGCGCATTCAAAAAATATATTCTCATGTTGTAGTGATTGGGTCTAATTTTAGATGGATAGATAGTGTTAGAAATGGTCATGATCGCATTCACGCCTGATGTGCTGAAATTATTAAAGGTCACCAAGAAGAGGAGGAGGGAGCAAACAGCTTTAGACCTGTGTGTTTGTGCATACTCCACAGTAAAGGTGGTTAACATAATAACAAGGTTCTCAACTCATCAAATAAAATGTCTGCAACTTATTACATATATAGAGTAGCCAAAGAATTATCACTTACCGTCTGTGTTCTCAAATACAGTACTATGCTTTGCAACAGCCACACCTCCCATTTCCACTAGACACCTAAAACCAATGCACACATTTTTGAATTACAGTAGGCTTTATATGTTTTTTTTTTTTTCCTTAAAACAAACTTTTTTATTGAACAGAAAAGAAAACATACATGTTTAAAGTGCTCATGACAAACATCTGGCAGAATATACAGCATCATATGCAGATATCACAAAACTTCATCTCTCTTCAATACATGCTATTATCATTAAAACTGGTATCATCTTCCTTAGGGCATACATCACATAGACTGTACTGTACTATTGCATTCTCCAGTCCTCCCCCGCATGCACAACAGGTGCGGAGACCAGGGGGAAAGGAATTGCGACACACTTCTCCCCAGTTAAACACAGGTTTCAGGAGCCTTAAAGTGGAGTTCCACCCATTTTTTTTATGTTTGTCTGTGCTGCATGCCCTAATCTCATAGGGCCAGATTCACAGAGCGATTACGCCTGCGCAACTGCTGTTGCGCGTGCGTAAGTCTAAATGTGCGCGTGCGTATAGTTGGACGCGATTCACAAAACAATATACGCCAGAAATCTACGTTTTTTGGTCCGGCGTAATTGAATTAGACATTCGCTTCCCTTCGCGCAAAACTGCGCTAGACACACCATTGATTTGCTAGTCAAATATGCTAATGAGGGAGTTACGGGGATTCACAAAAAAACGCAGTTGCTGCGCAGGCTACGCGATGTGCGCAACTGCAAAATGTTCTGTCTAAAGTTAGAGGACCTAAAAGCTGGTCTAAATTTTGAAAAAAGTCTAATTGTCAGATAAAGCAACACTGTTAGTGAGGAGTTCAGCAGTCACACGTGTTGCCCAACAATCTGTATGCCAACATGCCAGGGGCATCGTCGCGCATAGCTATACTACTGACTTTAGATGAACAAAGAAGGATGAGGGCACGGAGGATGGCACTAAGGAGGGCACGGGAGATTTTTTTTTTTTTTTTTTTTATTTGCTTACATAAAATTTACAATTTAAATTAATCTAATACAATATTCTTATCTGATACAAGCCCCTCACTCTTCACTTGATATATCACACACGCATAGACATCTTTGGCATGAGTGATTCTGAGGTGTCTCGCATCTTCAGATTCCCCCCTCATGCCATCATGGAATTACCACAACCCTGCAGGAGGACATCAGCAGCCCAACACATGGCACCACCCATGACACCCATGACAGCTACATATACAATCAGAGCCCCATCCCCACAGATTTCGAACAGAACATGTATGGGGACAGCTGGCTGGTTGGTGAGTGACATGGGAGTCAGGCATGACTATCCCCTCCCGTGATGCACACCTCACAAGTGGCACATGCATGACTAACATCCTCCTGTCTTTTCCCTTCAAGGTGACTCTGCATATGCACTGGTACCCCATCTCATGACCCCATCTCATGCCAGCTCACATTATGCATCTTTGCACGTTAAACACACACATTAATCATGGCACAATGAGAATGCATGCATGCACACCACTGTGGTCCCTAGCACACACACCCCACATCCTCATCACATTGGATTGGCACCAGTCCACCATGCAGGACTTGTGAGCTGCAACGCCACGCCACGGCTCCAATTATGTCACTGTACATTCATACACCATTCACACAGACCTGGGGATCACTTCTCCACCACAAATGAGGGTGACACCCCTTTTCCCGCAGGAATATCACCCCCACATTCCAAAATCATACACAAACAGAACCAAAAAAATTAAATAAATGACGAGGAAAAAAAAAAAAATGCCCAGCAAAAATATAATTTAAACAAAATAACAACAAAGAAAACACATAAAAGACAAAAATCACTCTGCAAAACAGTCCCCAAATATCTCAAAGACACAAACAAACAAAAGCACCTTGCTGTATAGGGAGGGATACAAAGGGATGTATTTTTGCAAAGGAAGTGCATTTGTGTGTGTCTATTTATGCTGTCTGCGTAGTTCATAAAGTTGCCCTAGTCCATTTCCAATTTCACTGATTGCGCCGCTCCCGAGTTGTGAGCATGCGCACAACGGAGCTGACATGGTTTCCTTCACGCGCGCATGCGCGAGTCGGCCGGCCCTTCATTTGCATGGGGTCACGGCTCATTTCAATGTAACACGCCCACGTCCCTCCCAATTTGTATTACTCCTCCTTACGCCTCCGGAAAAAACCTTACGTTTGCGCAAGCTCTTGCGTAAAAGCTACGTGAATCGCCGGATTACGCGGCTAGATTGCGCAAGTCTAACGGAAAAGTGGTGCGCTACGCCGGAATGATAATGCGCCGATCTACGTGAATCTGCCCCATAGTGTTCAGAATGGACAATTTGTATTTATTTTGTTTTTTTGTAAATACCTTTATTTTGTAGTCCTTCATTACTTCCTCCTCCTTATTAGCCTAGGCTATTAAGTCACAAGGCTATTTGCAAGGGTTTCTGGGATAGGCATCATGTTTTCCAGTAGTCCTTGCAAACCTAACTGAAACCTATTACATTGCTTGTGCAGCACTGAGCATGTGCGAGATATGCAAAGCTGAAATCCAGGAAGTCATACAGTCTGGCTTCATGATGCCCACACTTAAGATGGCCACGGTCTATTTCTAGATGATAAACTAATCTAAATGCTGTAACACCCTAACAAAACGGACCTTAGTTTACAGACTAACTTTACTAGAATACATTAAGCTTGTGTATTACAGGGGTATTTATATTTAAAAAGTGAAATTGTGGGTGGAACTCCCCTTTAAGCCATCTATCCCAGATCTTGTCATTCTTCGAGGGACATCCTCTATGTGAGTATATAAGTTTCTTATAAGGCAGAGTATTATTAACTTCCACTATCCAGGGTGAGAACGCTGGCAGGTTGGACCTCATCCAAACTCTAGCAATAAATTTACTTGCGGAAAACAGGGTTTCATTCAAGAATATTTTGGTAAATTTATCTAGCTCCGGTTCAGGGAATATACCCAGGAGACACGGCTTGGGCTGTAGTATTACAACCGAGCCCATAGTATCATACAGGAACCGTATTACCTGAGTCCAGAAAGCCTGGATCTTGGAGCATTGCCACAGTAGGTGATGTAATGTACCCGTAGCTTGGTTACACATTGGGCATTTGGAGGATTGGTCTTGTTTATACCTGGAGATTCTGAGCAGTGCGAGATATGATCGGTGTAGTATAAAGACCTGGGTAAGGCGGTCCGATAGCTTGGGAGAGACCAATTTACAGGTTTCACTCCACTCCTCATCTGCCACAGGCCACATCTCCCTTTCCCATCGATTTTTCAAGGCATAAGCTGAAGTGGTCGCCTGGGGAAGTGATAGCATGCTATAGAATTAAGAAATTCGTTTTTTTGGGATCAGGGCATTTAATGGCTTGCATTAGGGACAGTTGGTAAGAGGGAGGTCAGCTGGAGAGAATTGTGTGCTAAAGGCGTGGCGGAAGTTGTATGTATCTGAAGAACATTTGGTTTGGGAGTGCAAACTCAGATTTCAATCTGTCAAAAGTTTTTAATGTTCCTTCGTGAGTAACAACTGACAGGTAAAATATACCTCTAGAACTCCACTCCTCACAGTCTGGGAGTGAGGTGAACTCTTGTAGAGCTGTATTTTGCCACAAGGGAACATATTTATGGAGTATTGGTATGTTGAGTGAGTGAGTGAATAACTTGTATAGCGCTACACATGCAAACTGAATCGCCTCAAGGCAGCGAACCAGCGTAGATCTGCATCTGTAATTTCGGCTACTTCTTTGAGACAAATGAGTAGAGTTTTGTGATCCACTGTGTCGAATGCTACACTTAGGTCCAGTAGCACCAGTAGGCATGATTCTCCATCATCTACTGCTTTGAGGGCATCATCCCAGATTTTGAGCAGTGCCGTTTCTGTGCCATGGCCTGGGCGGAAGCCTGATTGTAGTGGGTCCAGGAGTTTGTGGGTGTCCAAGTGGAGTTGTAGCTGCTGTACTACTGCTTTCTCCATGATTTTAAAGAAGGTGTTTAAGCTTGTTATTGGTCTACGGTGGTTAGGGTCTTTGGGGTCGAGGTTGTTTTTTTTAGGAGGGGTTTAATTATCCCTTGTTTAAGGGAGATCGAAACAATACCTTCTTTAAAAGATTGATTTACAAGATGTGTTATGGTGGGTGCCAAAATATCGGTACATTCTTTCAGCAATTTAGTGGAAATGATGTTACCTGGTGATGTGCTGTCTCGAAGGCTTCTGATGATGTTTTTGGTGATGTCCACAGTGATCGGAACCAGCGAGAAATTTGTTGATTGTAGAATATTTGTATTGTTTTCCTCTTCTTGCTTTATCTGTCTGGGTGTAGAAGTTTTTTTTTTCTGTTGAATTATTTCCTGAATGTTTTTAATTTTGTTGATAAAGAAATCCGATAATTCATTGCAGAATTTTTGAGTGTCGTTTGCCGGTGGTTCTAGGCATGTGGGGTTGGTTCATAGTCTGAGCGAATAATTTGAACAGTTCCCGGGGTCGGTTTAGGGATTTAGAGATGATGTTTGAGAAGTGATCTCTTTTTGCTGCGAAGATTGCTTTGTGGTATTTCTTGGTGAGTGCTTTGTAATTTGTGTGGTTTTCCTTCGAAGGGTTTCTTCTCCAGACTCCTTCAGCTCTTCTTCGTTCTTGCTTCAGTAGCGTGAGCGTGTAATTAAACCAGCCAGAGTTATTTTTGCGGATGAGTACTCTGCGTTTTGGGGCGACTGCATCTGCTATTTATAGTAGTGTTTTGTTTAAGAACTTGAGTGTTTGTTCCGTTGAATGGGTTTGATTTGGTATTCCAATTTTCTCAGATAGTATGGTTTTGAAGAGTTCGGAGTGGAGTTTCTTCTGAGATCTTGTCCAGTGGGTTGTTATTGAGTTTTCCTGTTTTTGTAAAATGGTGTTGGTGGTAATTTTAAAATTGATCGTGTGGTGGTCTGTCCATGGTAAACGTCTCAAAATATTCTAATTGCACACCTTCCTGAAGAGCAGCCAGTAAGAAAAAAAAGTGTGCTGAAGCGATCACCAGCAGGGAACTGGAAAATTAATCATGTGAATATATTCGCCAGCACGCCAAAGATCGTTTAAAAGAACGTCCAAAAAGTTTTTATTGCAGGGAAACGATCACAAAAACAGCAACGTTTCGAGGTCGCGCAGGACCTCTTCGTCAGACAAGTGATGATCACTTGCCTGATGAAGAGGTCCTGCGCGACCTCGAAACGTTGCTGTTTTTGTGATCGTTTCCCTGCAATAAAAACTTTTGGGATATTCTTTTAAACGATCCTTGGTGTGCTGGCAAATATATTCACACTGTCCATGGTAAAGGCATGTTATCCAGTGTGTTGACATCCAAATTTTGTTTGAAGTCGAGCAAGTGCCCTGACCCATGCGTGGGAGCCGCTATCAGTTGCTTCAAGCCTAATTTTTCCAGTTGGTTAATGCAGGCTGTGCCGATGGGGTCCTGGGTTGAGTTAGCCCAGAGGTTGAAGTCCCTGAGTAACAGAAGGTTATTGATTTCCAAGGTGTACGTTGAAATGAATTTGGTGAAAGGAGTGAGAAAATGTGTTTTTGCTCCTGGTGGTCTGTAGCCAGGGCCGGACTTACTATTGGGCTTGACTGGGCTCAAGCCCATGGGCCCCGCCCAATAGGAGGTCCCCAGGGGCCCGGAGGCCCCCAGGGCCCCGGACAGCAACCCCTACTTTTTTTATTTATTTTTTATAAAAAAAGGGTTAATTTTCCCACACTGCAATAGGAGGCAGCACGGAAGCAGGAGGACTCGGAGCGGTGTGTGGAGGACTGTGGCTGCTGAATGGAACAGCCAGGACAGCTGGGCTAATGACAGTCTGTGGCCCTGGCTGTCGGCACAGGTGAGAGGCACTCCCCTCGCTCAACAACTGCAAAACCTCCCCCCAGGAGGAACCTGAGCGGTGTGGCGGTGTGCGGATGTCTGCTGAAGGGAAGAGAGCCGACACATTCCGTGCACAGATGAGAGTCACCCCCCTGCTCAACAACTTCAATATCCCCCCCCCCAGCTCAACAACTTTAATGCGCACCCCCCGCTCAACAACTATGATCCCCCCCTCACTCCAAGGGGCCCCTTCAACACTCAAGCCCAGGGGCCCCCACCACCCTAAGTCCTGCCCTGTCTGTAGCATAGTAGTATGTGGATGGTGTCCTGGGGTGTTTTAAGTTGTAGCGTAAGCGTTTCCATGAATGGCAACGAGTTCTGTCGCGTTGGTTTGATGATGGAGAGGTGGGATTTGTAGATCACTGCTAGGCCTCCTCCTCTTTGTCCTGTTCTATGCTCGGTTTGAATGCAGTAACTCTCAGGCACTAATTCTGTTAGGATGGTGTTACAGTCGGGTGTTAGCCAGCTTTCCGTGATAAAGAGGCAATCAGTGTTGTTGTGGATGATAAAGTCATGAATTTCCTGTCTGTGCTTGACTGCCAATCTACAGTTGATCAGGGCGCATTATAAGTGTTGTAGTTGAGGTGGAGCCTTCCTGTCTTTGGTGCTTGATTGTCGATCGATTCTTAGATGTTGTTCTTTCCTTAGTATTTTTTGGGTGGCGGTTTGTAGTTCTGAGGCGGCGTTCCTTAAGCTGTGAAGTGTGTCCGCTGAATATTTGATATAGCACATGGTTGCAAAGAACCTTTGGTAGTGCTGGGATGATATTTCTTGTGAAATGCAGATGAAGATGATCCAGGTGCCGAGACGGCGATAGTACTGGAGAAATGAAACTGGGTTGAGTTAGCCCAGAGGTTAACGATGTCGGGTCGGGAAAGATGATGTATGATGTCGGGAAAGATGATGCGTACGCGATGGTGGAGGTGATGCTAAACGGGGAGGGAAAAAACCCAAGACTACACTACCGCCCCCTGTTGATCCAGGGCAAGGCGAAAAAACCCAATGCTGAGACTGCCAATTGCTACCACAAGGGAAAAAATTCCTTCCTGATACCCCGAGAGGCGATCGGTGCTCCCTGGATCAACTGCATAAGTAACTAATGCTGAGACTACAGACCACACCCTTCCAAAATGGTACAACAGGGACCTGCGATCTACTATCAATAAAAGAGAGCAGTACAGTTTTCTCTTCTTCAAGACATGAGGTTTAGTTACAGTTTGGAATGCCTAAGCACCAAGTACAGGCTTTATAAGTTTATTAAAATATGAATTTTTCTGTTCATATTTTCAGTCACATGTTCATATAAACAATGGAACATGTGACTGAAAATATGAACAGAAAAAAGGATTTTCGTCATTTTGTACTTTCCTAAATATATCGCGGGATTCGCGGCACTTTCAACACGCGGCTCATCCATATTAACTATTGTTAAGCCCCATACACTTGGTCAGACTGTTTTAACAACAAACATAAAAATGATCGTTTTCCGATCATTTTCAGAAAATTTGTTCGTTTTTAAACTGCATCAGAAAACCATTTTTGGGTTCAAAAGTCTGGCCAACTGATCTCCCTTCAGATGAGAATACACAGAAAAGTTTATTTGGCTTTACTGTACAACTCTCACTGTACTAGTGTACTCAGCACAAAAGAGAAACTGCTTTCAGTCACTGACTCTCTGGCCATTCAAAAAAACGATAAACAAAAGATTTGCATTTGAATCCTTTTTCTATATTCTGTTATTTTCGTATGTTGATATGACACCTATAACAAAAGATTTGCATTCAGTATTTTGAATACACAATACAAACAGAAAAAGGAATTCATTCAATATACATAATGAAATTCTTGTGTTATAGATGTCATTGAACAATGAACATACCACTGAAAACGAACACAAAACGGATTCAAACAAAATACACAATGCAAATCTCTTGATACAGATTTCATTTTCGTTCTTTTGCCGTTTTCGCTTTGTCGTTTTTTCTCGTCGGATCGTTTGTTCGTATTTGCGGTTGTTCGTTATGCGGCTCATCCGTTATCCCGTCGTTTTCGTATTTTGGTGCTTTATCGTTTTCGTATGTACACATTATCCTGCGGGTATGAAAATGAACATTTTCGTACGAAAATAACATTCGTACGAACGGGAATGCACATATCTAGTCCTTGGGAAAAAATGTTTCTCTTTCCCGAGTAAACATTAATTCTAAACAATTTTCTAGCAGAAAATACAGATATTATCCCATCTGTTCCGGTAGTTTTAGGCGTTCCTTGCTTACTGTATGCACTAACCATTATTGTGATGCTAAAATATATAATTTTCCCCTCTAAAGCTAAAATACACAATATCCAGTTTAAGTTTGAATAGGAAGTTCTAGTGAAAGTGTAATGGCTTAGCCACTGCATAGGAGGCTCCATAAACTTTTACTGATGGTTTTATTTCAATTACCTAAAAGCTGCAGTAAAGTCTTGATGATTCTCTTTATCTCCAGAAGTACAAACTATATGGGACTCAGTAGACAGTTTCTTCAGGTGATCATTTCTGTATAGTCTACAGAGATTTTCAGTGATGTCATAGGATGGAAAATCAATACCTATATATAGAGAGAGGTAACATTAGTAGTTGATTTTTGCCTAATGTTCCATTAAATGGCCCAGTTCTTTAGGCTTCTATGCCACTTACAGATCAGGCTATAGTAACTCCAACTAAAGCTGATCAAAGATCACAGATTTTTTCATAAAATGATATGTCAATAAATATTGATTTTATTCATGTATTGATTTGTAATGTCAGAATTTCTTCATAAGCACGAAGGCTAATAATGAAGGAATACTTTACACTCTTTGCATGGTCCACGCCGCATATATATCTGGAAATTCCAACTATAGTAGAAGGTGGCCAAAAAAGTCCAGGGGTAGAACTGCCTCTAGAAATACTATTGGGCGCAGACAAATGTCAGACAATAAGCCGACCAAACACTCCACTATCACAGTGCTGGCTTGGCTCATCTTTACTGAAACAATCAACTGCATCATAAGCTCTTGTTCCCTAAGGCCCAGGATCACACCTATGTGAATTGAATGCGCGTTTCCCCGCATTTAATTTGCATAGCAGGAGAATGTGACTGGCTCCCTATGGAGCCAGTTCACATATCTCCGCAGCGGGTCCAGTGTGGTGTGCCAGAAAAAAACGTGTGACTTTTTTGGTGCGTTTTAGGTTTTGATTTCAGCTCACAATTCGGGCTGAAATCGGACCTGAACCGGTGAACCAGCACGCACTGGACCCCTACTGTGCGCCGCTTGCAATGGCGTTGTGAACCCGGTCTTAAGGATTAGCTCACACTTTTGACAGTTTTTCCGTGGTACACTTAAATTTAAGGTAAAGCATGAAGCACAGTAGCATGCATTACCCCAAAAACCCAAACCTCCCCCTGAATCACTGGGTGCTTTTTAATGCAGTAATCTGTACTTTTTTCAAGCAAATCATCCAGGTCTGGGATCATAAACAAATTGCAGGCACAGTGTCCCCTCTGCCACTGTGCCTGCCATCTCTTCTTCTCCCCATTCTGTAGTTCAAGCGTCATTTCCTCCAGCTGTTCCAGTAGGCCTTGAGTACCATTTATGGACAAATCTCAGTCTTGGTCTGTGTTAGAGAAATTTGGCCTCTCAATTTCTAGTTGAAGTGGTTCTAAAGACAGGAAATTTTTATTATTTAACCTAATGCAGTTCTATCTTGATTAAGTGCTGTGCACCAGTGGGGTCTATAGACACACAGCATGGCTCAACCTGCCCCCACTCAGGCACAGCGCTAGAATGTGGAAATGTCTAAATTGGTGTTAGTATTTTCTACACCCAAAGCTCAAAAAAACAAATGTGGGTTATTCTCAGAGCTGGGATATTACCTCTAAGAGCGTCCCATGATATGGCTGTGTTCTTTTTCATTACAACTGCAACAATGTAGTAAGTGTCCTTCAGGAGATCATCTATTAAGCAATGGTTATTAATATAGTTATTAATGCAGAGAAATCATAAACAAGATTAGTCTTTAAATGCTCACACCTAATCCTACTGTATATACAATATATGTATATATATATATATATATATATATATATATATATATATATATATATATATATTATCAATTACACACATATAATGGCATTTCATCAAGATGATTTTTCAAGGTCTCAACCAAACAAGAAAATTAATATTTTAATAAACAAAATACCACCAATCCACCTTCGCTAGCTCACTTACTTAATCTAACCCCAACCCCTCACATCCAGGTTATATTAGGCTGGTAGGATAGGATGGGTGGACTACAGTGATAGCCTTCTATAGTCTTTGCCTTAAATCTCCTCCAGTGTTGGTTGGTCGGTGGAAAATGGTGAGGTACCTGTTGTGTACCTAAAGTTGGCCATAGATGGGTAGAACGTCAAATAAAAAGTCCTGGGGAAAGAAGGTTCTTAGAAAGTTTGAAAAAATTTGAAGGAGCAAGATGGAAAAAAAAATTCTCGAGCATCTGAATTTATAACAGTGTATGTGTTTTTTGTTTAGTAAAATCCAGTAATTCCAAAATAAAATGTTAAAAGAAAACAAAATCTTTAGAAAGACAAGCAAAGATTCTAAGAATGTTCTGAGAATATTCATACGCTCGGTTTCCTCGGCAAGAACCAACAAGAAAACTGCTGGCAGGGCTTTCTTGCCGAGTAAACCGAACATGTGTACGGCCTTGTACACACGACCGAGGAACTCAACAGAATCCATCAAGAAACTTGGTGGCAGAGCTTTTTTATAGAGGAAAGTGGTCGTGTGCAGTGGCGGCCCGTCCATAGGGGCGCCCGGGCGCCGCCCCCCCTCCCCCCACAGCTAGTCAAAAAAAAATCCCTTTAAAAAAAAAAAAAAGTTTCTTTAAAAAATAAAAAAATGTCCCTTTAAAAAAAAATAAGTGCACTGTGTACTGTGTAGGAGCGCCGGCCCCTGTCCTCTATAGAAGCGTGATGCCAATGCAATCCCGTGATTGCAGGCAAGATGCTTAATTTGTGGGGTTTTGTGAGGCTTTGGGGCGCACTGCACAGTGCCTCTACACTCTTATGTGTCATTCTTCTTCATATCTTGCTGTGGATTGGCAGCGCCGTAGGATATGGGCGGTGCTTTCCCCAGGCAGTGACATCACTTCTAGTTTCACTTTCTGTGCCAGCATGGATATCGGCTCCCTGATCATCAATGAAGGAACAAGTAAGCATTGAGCAAGGTACTGTGATCTGAGCAGAGAGTGTTACCCTGTCAGTGTCCTATACAGCAGCACCTTGTACTGTAATCTGTAATGATCGGGATGCAGGTGGAGGGAGGGAGATCTGCTTCTGTGCCCCGGGAATCAACTTCAGTCATTTACTGACCAGCTAATTAAACATCATCTCTGCTGTATTCCCAGCACTGTCCTGCCTGCCATGGACTACAGAATCATCTACTGTTCAGCGTCCTCTGCTTTAACTCTCTGCATGTCTGTCTCTCTGCCTGTCTGTCTCTTTAGTTATATACATGCCTGTCTGTCTCTCTGCATGTCTGTCTCTCTGCCTGTATGTCTCTCTGCCTGCCTGTCTCTCTAGTTATATACATGCCTGTCTGTGTCTCTGCCTGTCTGTCTCTCTGCCTGTATGTCTCTCTGCCTGCCTGTCTCTCTAGTTATATACATGCCTGTCTGTGTCTCTGCCTGTCTGTCTCTCTGCCTGTCTGTCTCTCTAGTTATATACATGCCTGTCTGTCTCTCTGCCTGTCTGTCTCTCTGCCTGTCTGTCTCTCTGCCTGCCTGTCTCTCTGCCTGTCTGTCTCTCTAGTTATATACATGCCTGTCTGTCTCTCTGCCTGTCTGTCTCTCTAGTTATATACATGCCTGTCTGTCTCTCTGCCTGTCTGTCTATCTATCTATCTATCTGCATATCTATCTATCTATCTATCTATCTATCTATCTGTCTGTCTGTCTGTCTGTCTGTCTGTCTGTCTGTCTGTCTGTCTGTCTATCTATCTATCTATCTATCTATCTATCTATCTATCTATCTATCTATCTATCTATCTATCTACATATCTATCTATCTGCATATCTATCTATCTATCTGCATATCTATCTATTATATCTATGGGCCCTATTGCGGGCGGGTGATGGGGGGGAGGGGTTCGTTGTGGTATTGTTTGCGCCCCCCCCCAAAAAAATTGAGCACCAGCCGCCACTGGTCGTGTGTATGTTTTTCATTGAGAAAACTGTCGAGGAACTCGACGAGAAAAAAAAAGAACAAGTTCTCTTTTTTCTCGTCTGGAGTCTCAATTTCCTCGTCATGTTCCTCGTCTGGCTGGTTTTCGATGAGAAACACAATCGTGTGAATGCTTAGAAACCCGCGCACGTTCGGTAAAAGTAGCGTTTGTAAGGGAAATAGCACATTTGTCACTCTGTAACAGACTGAAAAGTGCAAATGTCTCTTACCAAACTTTTACTTAACACGCAGTAACATGAGATTAGCAAAAGCAGCCCCAAGGGCTTTCCCTGCCGTCTTACGCGTTGAAGTCACCGCGTTTATGAACAACAAGATTTGGTCTTGACAGTGTGTACGCAAAGACAGCTTGTGAAGATTCTCGACAAGCCTGACAAGGAACTCGTCGAGGAAAATTATGTGTCTTTTACGACGAGTTCCTCGGTCGTGTACGAGGCCTGAGAGGCTTTCAGGATTCTCGACAAGAAAACTGCCCAGAATCTAGACGAGAATTTTTTTCTCTATTTTCTTGTCGTGAGATTCTCGGCAGTTTTCTTTGACGAGAAACCCGAGAGTGTGTATACTTACCTGGTCGCCGTGAAAACCAGCGCATGCTCAAAATGACTTTGACGCATGCGCGGTAGCTTCCTAGGCATAGGTAGGGTGCAGCAAGATGGCGGCGACGGCATCGAATATGACGAGTGCATGCACATCGTACGCGATGACGTCACCGCGTTCTTGCCTTTCAAGAGAACCGCGGTTCTTTTGAAAGGAGAGTCTGTACACTTTTTTTCCTGACGAGATTTTTGCCCGTGTGTACAGGGCTTAAGACTTTTCCTAATGCTGACCATACACTTACAGATGTTAGGATGAGAATAATTGTACGAATAGTAGTATGAAAATTCTTTGTACATCCGATGAATGGGTGAATGTTGTTCGAAAATTTAATTTACTAGGCTGGTGACATTGTATATAGAAGTAAAGCTGTCTTTAATATTGTCTTTAATCTTTGTTTTAATTACCCAGCCTGATCAAGCAAGATTCTCACACTTTCTTTATTATATTGTGTTCTGTGCTGGCGGCTTTCCTTTAAAATTAGTTTAAAAATGGGGGGGGGGGTTGGCATTGCAAATCTGATTAAATAATTCTCATACAAGGCGTAACGCACATTCCTCTTTGCATGTCCATATTCAATCATAGTCCCACCAAACTTTTTTAAATTATTTGGAATGGAGTGTATTGTTTTGGAAAATGGCTATAGGACCAACAATATACTAGAGCAAAAGTGGCTTGAATAAACTTCTTTAAATACTTCTATGATTATTGCGAGAATTCTTCTCTGATCTCCACACTTCCTGGTTGTCTGTTTCCTGATCACCACAGTCCTGGGAGCTTTCTCTCTGTGGTCACTAATCTGTGTGATTACTGTGTGTCTAAAACCCCTCAATCAGTTTCGTTTTCCAAACCATCAGTGCCCTGTATTGGCTCTGTGGCTCTGTACATCACAGAAGCAGGAAACAACATGCAAAAACGAAACTAGAAACTGTAGGTACATTATATGATTGTTTTTTATCTATTTTTAATCATTATTAAAAGGAATCAATTAACTATTATGTCTCTATACCCTGTAAACAGTTATTATAGCAAAAAAAAAAAAAATTCCTTTACAACTCCTTTTAAAGGGGTTGTAAAGACAAAAATATTTTTCTCTTAAATTAAAGTCTGACAGTAGCTGATAAAGTAAAAAGTAATGTTTTGCATTATAACTAGTTTGATACCTATTGAAATTGAGCTGTTTTATTCACCTCCGTCACTCCTGAATCATTATTCTCACTGACTTCCTGGTTTGCGGTGCGCATTCATTCTTGCTACATCACAGCCTAATGGGAACTACAGTTCCCATTAGGCTTAGCCTCCACGCCTATGAGAGTTAAGAGAGCATCTTCACACGGGGCTGTAGTCATAGGGAGGGGGTGAGAACATTCTGCTTTCCACCATGCAGATGCTGGTGGAAAGCAAGAAGAGGAGAGACAGGAAATGGCATTTTTGAAAACCTGGATTACTGTATTTTGGAAGTCAAAAGGAAAAATTAGGTAAGTGATATTTAAATGCTCTAGCTTATAGCAATCAATTGATCTAATAAAAAACGAACCTTTAGTGTTCCTTTAAGCCTCGTACACATGCACAGTTTTCTCAGCAAAAAAACTGCTAGCAGAGCTTTCTTGCTGAGTAAACCGTGCGTGTGTACGAGGCTTTGAGGTTTCTCATCAAGAAAACTGCCCAGAATCTGAATGAGAAAAATAGAGAACCTGCTCTCTATTTTCTCGTCGTGATTCTCGGCAGTGTTTTCCTGAGCGTGTGCATACTTACCTGCGTCCATGGAAACCAATTGCATGCTCGAAATGACTTTGACGCATTCGCGGTAGCTTTCAAGGCATAGGTAGGGTGAAGCAAGATGGCGGCGACGGCATCGAATGTGACCAGTGCATGCGTGTGTACACTCGGCCGGCAAAAAAATCTTACCAGGAATCTCGTCGGGAAAAACAAATGTTTTTCTACTCACGAGAATCCCGGTCGTGTGTACAGGGCTTTACTGGGAGAATCAGAAAGTCAAGAACACAAGCAGGAAATTACATTTTTGGAGGCGTTTCGTATACCAATTGTGTACAGAAAGCCTCCTGGTTGCCATATTGCATTGCATTGCACATTATAGAATATGACAGCACTGCACTGAAAGGAAAAGGTTTTTAATAACATCAAATTACAATATGGCTTGTGGTGTCACCCTTTATGGAATATATTAACCCTGCTGAGAAATCACCTACCGTGAGCGAGTGCAAAAATAAAAAGATCTGTGTTCTCATTTACAAAAGGAAATCATTTTAGATCTATATATAATTTTTTGTTTGCAATCTCTAACAATAATCATGTAAGTATTGAAATAAGTTTATACAGGCCACCCTTGATTTAGTATAGTGCTGACCCTATATCCACCTTCCAAAATCTAAATTATTTCAAATGAAAAATGTAAAAAATACTCCACACTTTTTATATGATAGTTTAAAAAAAAGTTTGGTGGGATATGAACATGCACAGAGGAATGTATATTATTGTATGCAAATTAATTAAGTTGACGTTCCTAGGTACAGTGAAAATGTTTTCTATCTATCTATCTATCTATCTATCTATCTATCTATCTATCTATCTATCTATCTATATATATATATATATATATATATATATATATATATATATAGATATAGATAGATAGATATATCTATCTATTTATATTATGGTTGTCCAGATACCAATACTAGTATCGGTATCGGGACCGATACCAAGTATTTGCGGGAGTACTTGTACTCGCGCAAATGCTCCCGATACCTAAATAGAATACTTTTTTTGTATTTATCAACATGTTCTGTGAAAATTCTTTGAGTTTTTTTACTACTGCGTGACAAGAAAATAATTTTTTTTTATAAATTTTTACTCCTTTTTATTCTTTTATAATGTCTTGAGTTAGAGTTCTTCATAATTCTAATGAAAATATCCTTAGTCTGTATTGTGGTTTGAAAACTGTCACATGACATTTAAAAAAAGTATCGGTATTCGGTATCGGCGAGTACATGAAAAAAAGTATTGGTACTTGTACTCGGTCCTAAAAAAGTGGTATCGGGACAACCCTAATTTATATATACACACACACAGATTATAAAAGAAAAATCCATTGTTAACCTGTTAAGCTGATTCACCAAACACATACAATTAAAATATAACTTATATAAATTGAAGCTTACGCATTACCTTGATTATGTTGTGTTTTGCAAGGTTTTAAGTTGTCTGATAGAAATAAAAAATAGAAGTGAGCTAATTCATATAATTCTAAATGAACATACAGTATATCAGTAAAACATAGATATATATATATATATATATATTTTTTTTTTTAACTTTAATACACCATTTGTTTCTAATGAAAATATATTGGTAAGCGACACAGGCCCAGATTCACGTACATCTGCGCATTATTGGACCGGCGTAGCGCACCGCCTTTACGTTAGACGTGTGCAATTTTGCCGCGTAATCACCCTATTCTCGTAGCTTTTGCGCAGGAAATTGCGCATACGTAACGTTTTTCCAGAGGCGTAAGGAGGAGTAATACAAATTGGGAGGGACGTGGGCGTGTTACATTGAAATGAGCCGTGACCCCATGCAAATGAAGGGCCGGCCGGCTCGCGCATGCGCGCTTGAACGAGACCATGTCAGCTCCGATGTGCGCATGCTCACAACTCGGGAGCGGCGCAATCAGTGAAATTGGAAATGGACTAGGGCAACGTTGTGAACTACGCGAACAGTATAAATAGACACACACAAACGCACTTCCTTTGCAAAAGTACATCCCTTTGTCCCTTCCCATTTAACAAAGTGCTTTTGTTCTTGTTGTTCGTTGCGGTGTGTTTTGTAGTTGTCAGATTAGTGTTCTGTGTGATCAAGTGGTTGTTGTTAGATTTTTGAAAGTGGTTTTTGATAAGTGTTTGAGAGACTGTTTGTTTGATTGATATATTTATTTTTGTTTCTTTTCCTGCTGTATTTTTTTTTTTTTTTTGGGGACTGTTTCTTGCTGAGTAGTTTTCTCTCTGTGTGTGTGTTTTTTTGTGATTGGTTGTGCTTGTTTGTGTGCGTGAATTTTGTTGACTGGGACTGTTTTTTTTGGAAGGATGACTGAGAGAAAACGAAAGCTTAATTTTACAGTTGTGGAAAAACAGATTCTTGCCCGGGCCATTAGCGAGTATGGGCGTTACCTCCACGGCCCAGAGAGTGCCAACACCACCCCGGCCAGGAGGAGGGAGATTTTGGATAGGATCACTGACCAGGTGAATTCTGCGGGGCAGGGGGAGACACGGACCAGGTCTGGGATTGACAAAAAAATCAATGATCTCCGGCGTCTGGTCAAAAAGAAGTTGGCCAGAATGCATGCCCATGCCAGGGGCACAGGAGGGGGCCCACCATGCCGTATTAGCCTGACAGCGGAGGAGCGTGCGGTGGCCCTGACCTTTCATCGGCATGAAGTTGAGGGCCTGCCCGGCTTTGACTCCAGTCCCCAGCCCGTGGTGCCAGGTAAGTTGTTTTCTTTTTTAATATCAGGTGTGTAGCATGTGTGGGGGAGGGGGTGAAAGGGAATATGTGGCAAGTGTGTGGATCCTCCAACCTGTGAATGTTTTGTGTCATCCACAGATGTGCAGGAGGGTGCAGGGCCACCTGGCCTGACCGCACCAACCCCAGGACAGCAGTCTAATGAGGCCCCCCCAACAAGGCCGGAGTCCGCGGAGGAGGTTCAACAGGAGCAGGACAATCATGAGGAGCAGGACAATCATGAGGAGGAGGAGAATCATGAGGAGGAGGAGTCCATGTCAGGCACTGGACATTTGGGTTTTGAGGACTCCTCCCCTCTGGCTGCCAGCAGGCAGGCCTCCCTAAGGGGGAGCCCCCCCCCTCCTCCCCCAACATGGCTCCCCTCACAAGGGCCTCCCCTTCTCCCCGGCCACAAGCATCAGCTGGAGGCAGGATGTCATCCCAGACCACCAGGGGGTTGGCCGATCTCCTGCCCGCCACCCTGAGAAGGGACCAGTTCCTCCAGACCCGCCATCTGGGACAGGTCAGCCAGACATTGGTGCGGATGGAGGAGAGCCTGTCCTCCATCAAGGATACGCTGGGGAACCTGAACTCCCACTCCCGGGCTTTCACAACCTGCCTAAATGACCTGCAGACGACATCAGCAGGCGTTGGGCAGGATGTGAGGGCCCTTACCCTGGCTATCCAGGCCAACACGGCAACAGTTGGTGCTGCCCTGGACAGAATTGCCGTGGCCTTGGAGGGCAGGCCACCAGGTGGGCAGAGATCAGGGGCTGATCCTCCTTCCCCGGTTTTACCCCTTCCCCATGAGTCTCCCCTGAGAAGCCGGGGCCGTGGCCGGGGGCGCCCCAGGCGTGGCTCACGCAGAGGGCAGTAATTTGTTTTTCCCCCAAATTTTATTTTTTTCAAATGTTTTTTTTTCTTTTTGTGTTTTTTTTTTATTTTTTTGCTGGAAATTTTTTGATTTTGCAGGTCATTTTTTTTTTTTTTTGGGTTGTGAATGCTGTGTGAATGTGGGGGTGACATTCCTGCCGGAAAAGGGGTGTCACCCTCAATTTTGGTGGAGAAGGGTTTCCCAGGACCAGGGAGAAGTGATCCCCAGGTCCGTGTGAATGGTGTATGAATGTACAGTGACATAATTGGAGCCTTGGCGTGGCGTTGCTGCTCACAAGTCCAGCATGGTGGACTGGTGCCAATCCAATTTGATGTGGATGTGGGGTGTGTGTGCTAGGGACCACAGTGGTGTGCATGCATGCATTCTCATTGTGCCATGATTAATGTGTATGTTTAACGTGCAAAGATGCCCAATGTGAGCTGTCTCCTGGCTGCTCTTCCCTCAGAAGACGGGTTAACCTCGGTTAGGGGGGGATTGTCTGGTTCAGGGGTCAGGTCATCACGTAGGTCAATCTGCAGGCCCTTTCTTTCTGCAAAGTTGTGCAGCATGCAACATGCACCGATGATCTGGCACACGAAGTTTGGGGAGTACAAGAGGGTACCCCCAGACTTATCCAGGCATCGGAAACGTGACTTTAGGATGCCAAAGGTGCGCTCCACCACTGCTCGTGTTTGAGCATGTGCTTGATTGTATCTTTCCTCTCCTGGAGTTTGGGGGTTCCGGATAGGAGTCATGAGATGGGGTCCCAGTGGATATGCAGAGTCACCTGGAAGGGAAAAGACAGGAGGATGTTAGTCATGCATGTGCCCCTTGTGATGTGCATCATGGGAGGGGATAGTCATGCCTGCCACCCATGTCACTCACCAACCAGCCAGGTGTCCCCATATACGTTCTGATCGAATTCCATTCGGATGTGGCATTGATTGTATATGTAGCTGTCATGGCTGGACCCTGGGTGTTTGGCACGGACGTGCCATATGAGGCCTTGGGCATCGACTATCACCTGTACATTGATGGAATGCCAATGCTTCCGATTGCGGTACATGTGCTCTGTCTCCTGGGGGGGCTGGAGTGCCACATGTGTGCAATCAATGGCCCCCACAGTGCGTGGGAATCTGGCAATTCTGTAGAAATCTGTCATTGCCTTCAGCCGCAGGTCCTCAGTGGTGGGTTTGATAAATTGGTTAGCCATGCGTCTGAGTATTGCAGGGACAACCTGGTGCACACATCTGCTCATGGAGGACTGTGACATCCCAGCCACCACTCCACTTGTACGCTGAAAAGAGCCACTGGCAAGGAAATGGAGTGTTGCCAGGACCTTGACCAGTGGCTGCACTGCATGTGAGCGGTGTGTTGGGCTGGTGATGTCATCCTGCAGGGTTGTGGTTAATTCCAGGATGGCATGAGGGGTGAATCTGAAGATGCGATACACCTCAGAATCACTCATGCCAAACAGGTCTATGCGGGTACGGTATATCCTCTCCCATGCCATCCTCCGTGCCATCCTCCATGCCCTCCTCCTTCTTTGTTCATCTAAAGTCAGTAGTATAGCTATGCGCGACGATGCCCCTGGCATGTTGGCATACAGATTGTTGAGCAACACGTGTGACTGCTGAGCTGCTCACTAACAGTGTTGCTTTATCTAACAAGTAGACTTTTTTTCTTTTTTTAGACCAGCTTTTATCAGCTCTAATTTTAGACAGGACATTTTGCTGTTGCGCACACTGCGTCGCCTGCGCTGCCCCAACGTTGTTTTGTGGATCCCCGTAAGTCCCTCATTAGCATATTTGACTAGCAAATCAATGGTGTGTCTATCTCACTTTTGCACGGACGGATGCGCCAGTCTAACGAAATTACGCGGGACAAAAAAAAGTCAATTTTTTGCGTATCTCGTTCTGGGGATGCCGCGCAACGAAACGCACGCGCACATTTAGACTTACGCACGCGCATCTCCTGTTGCGCAGGCGTAATCGCTCTGTGAATCTGGGCCACAGTCTTTATTCCCCAATGTTTATTATTGTATATACTGTATCTGTTCTTGCTGGTTGGGTGACCTACATGAACTTTTTTATGTGTGTTTCAACCTTTTTATATGTTGTTTGTATATTTATTTTCAGAACTTCTCCTGACGAAGCGACATATGTCGCGAAACTAGCAGAGACCCTTGTATCGTAACCCCTACTTTCACCGGATTCCCCCATGGGACTGTAATTGCAGTGACACATATGGTTGTCACAATATTTGTACTGTTTTATCTTGTTTTTGTTGTTTGATGTTTTATTATTTTTTGATACTATGTTAATAAATGTATCCAATTTGTTTATATACTTACTCCTTCTAAATCTATCTACTTACCTTGTATCGGAATAGTCCTTTTGCCCGTTTCTTTTCTTTTGGGGTCTTTTGGGCCTTTGGGTATCCTGAGCCCTATCTCTATCTAACCCTTTGTTTCTAATGGAAATATATTGGGTAAGGGGCAGGTTTCAGAAAGAAAATTCTAACAACCACTTTATCTTTAACGTAACTAACCAAACCATGGCATAATCTAGTACATAGTCATGATAAGGTATTAAAGTGTGCATGAAAATACCTCTTTAGAGAATACTTTCTATACATTTTTCATCTATGGCCTTAGGTACATCACATAGTTTACAATGTCTCATCCACTGAATCCACCTTTCTGACCTTTTAACTGGTTATATCTCTTCATATGCATTCTTCCTGCTACTCTAATGTATTAATCCCATGTTGCCGTTTGTATTTATTTATTTAAGATTATTTTCTCATATCTGTATCCCTAGGATCCTTTGTGAACTCAGACATATACCATAAACATGGCTTGTTCATTCTTTACTAATATCTTTATTTAGTGAGGGCCCCTCTATCCCTCTAGTGCTCTGAACTAGTTCATGATCTCTGCCCTTCTAGGGGCCAACGGGCCTCATATATTACTTTATATGGTTAACCAACCGCACATACTGCGTTGTAGGAATTCAAGGTCATCATGGTTTAAGCAAAGATGTTCACCAAGGATAAGATGCACTGCAAAAGGAAGTGCAGGTGGAAAGACCCCATTCCCATTTTTACAAATTATTCAATTAAGTCAGCAGAAAGAAACAGAAATCCACTGTAGGTTAGTATCATTCTTTGTAAATCTGATTTCAAGCAAACCAGTTCATCAATACATTTAAGTACGGGCGTCATGTAGAAAGCTTCACACGTGGTAGAGAACTAACAAACTGGTGAGCTGAATACTTCTGGTATGTTTTCATAACAGTTACCATGCTGACTTTGCTTTTAACCTCCCTGGCGGTATGATTCTTTAAGATTTTAGGTGCTAAAAGCAGACCATTATTTCAAGGGAATTTGCGTTTTATACTGTAGGCTTGTAATTCTTAGAATAACTCACTTAAATCTATTCAAACAAGAGTCTAATAGGCATCCCGGGTATGATTTTTTTTTTTTTTTTTAATTAAAATTATAATATAATAAATAATTATAAAAAATGATCACAAATGTAATATAATTATAGTAAAAATTATTCAATAAGTAATCAAATCAAAATCACTGAAATTTGCTCAGTTGCAGAATTTTTGCTGTCATTTTTTTTTTTTTTTTTTGACGAATTTCCCCATAAATCGCTATCGCTAAATTCTGCAAGTGATTCTGATTTATTATCGCTGTTTTTTAGCTGCTCTAAAACAATTTTTGCCATAAAGGGACACTTTTGGTTGCTATGGGCAATCTACAGTTTCAGGGAGAAAGAACAGTTTTTATTATATAAAATGACATGTAGTGTACAGGGCAGACCACTAGGGACATGGGGGGTGTGTATTTTTTACATACAGTACTAACAATTACAGTGTACTGTATGTATAGTGTTTGTTTACATTTTTGAATTTGGCGCCGTTCCCCCCCCTACTCGCGACGCTCGCAGGAAGGGAATCGGCGGAACACACAGCATCAGGCGGACATCCGCCCGCCGTGTACTGCGGGGATTCATCGCTGGATCGCAGAGAAAAGGTAAGTAAACTTTTTCTGCATCCAGCGAGGTAAGCGCGTGTGTGGCACGGGGTTACCGATATTAGCTTAAAAATCTCACCCCGTGCCACACACGTGAAGACCGCCAGGGAGGTTAAACAAAATCATCAAATCGCCACTGGAAGAGATCTTGAAATTATTACTCGCTTAATTTTTTCATCCCACTTGAACACTATGTAAATAGATAACAACTAGACCGAAAATTGGTGGAAGTCCATGCAAGTGCCACTTATTTGCAAAATTAATTAGCATTGTCCTGTTGTACTTACTCCAACATTAGGATTAAGCTTCATGTTATATGTTTTTATAGATACGCTACAACATCCGCCCCTGAAGAAGTGCTTTTTACATAGAAACGCGTCGGACTCGGACTCTAAAGCTGTAGCTATGTGTCCTATTAGGATACATATCTGGACATGTCATATTTTTAACCCATTGCTAATATCTATTAGGCTGCCAGCTGTTATGTGAACTGATTCTGCTATATACCATTACTATCTGCTGACTATATATACAATTGCGAATATGATGCTATTTTTGTTGTGCATATGTACAAATATGTTAACAATTAATCATTGACTCTTTTATATGAAATATACTATTGTTATGCATCTTTATACATTTTAACTCCAACAATAAAAATTGACCACATTTATCTACATGTGTCAACCACCTCATTTAAAGTCCCAAATTCCCTTTTTTGTCTTATTTGCAAATTAGGTTTTAACTGACTTCTTTGATAATAATAGCTATGTAAATTAACACCTTTAGTTCTTTTCACAATAGAATGTGGTCTTACCCTTGTTATAGTACTCAGCCATTATCGGTACTAGGCCAGAGCATACTGCTAGGTGCAAACGTCCTGCATGTAGTGTCACAGCATCAGCTTTTTCTGCCTGCAAGTAGATGGTAACACAAAAAAAAAAAAAACATTTTTGTGAAAGCCTAAACTTCTTTAATACTTTTGAAATGAGAATAATTGATGGCTAAAACTATGATAATACCCAAAGTGGGGGGAAATCTACTCTAAAGCCTAGTACACACAGTCAAACTTTTTGCCAACAAACTTCAAAATTAGCAAGTTTTCTAAAAAATCCGAACGTGTGTACACTCCATGGGACAAACTTTTTCGGTTTTCATCGGGACAAAAGTTCACTCAGCAAACTGACAAACTTTTTGGCAACAAAAGTCTGATGGTGCAAAGTCTGACCGTGTGTACAGAAATCCATCAGACTTTTGTCCAAAGTACAAACACACATGCCCAGAACCAATGTTAAATTAACCAACAATAGCAGTTGACCAAACGGTGGCGGTAAAGAGCAGAAAAATCACATGATGTTGGGAAAGTTTTGGGAAAGTTTGCAGAAAAGTCCTGCCGTGCGTATGCTATGGGTGTGCCAGGCCAACTCCCTTCAAACAAAAATCCACGGAAAAGTTTGTTTGAAGTCCGATAATGTGTACGAGGCTTTAGACAGTTGTGTTCAGAACATTTGACTCCACTTTATACATTTGAATTTCATATCACTTTCTGTCCCATTGACAGTGGCCACTAGAACACATATAAGTGTGAATCTTTCCATCAGGGACACATATGGCATTAAAAACCTGACAGGGTAAAAAGCCTTATCTATTATATTCAAAACAAAAAGTTTTAATGTTAGATATACACTACTAAAACATTTACCATAAAAATATTAATTGAAAGCCATCCAGTTCTGAGGATTTGGGACAATTTGAGCTATGATTGTTGAGTCTATGGGTACCTTTGGTTCGGGGCTGGGCAATGAGTCTTTAGTACAAATTAGTGAAACAATATTCAGGAACCAGGGTTGGGCGTTTTGCTTAATGCCCATTTAAACTCACTGAGCGATGTATTAGAAACCCTGTACTAACACTGATTTACTCTCAGAATATCCTTAGTTCTTTATGGCAGTAAAGTATCCACAAACATTGCTCTGAGGCCTCGTACACACGTCCGAGAATCTCGTCCTGTTTTCCCTGACGAGATTCTTGGCAAGAAACTCTTGCTGCTGGAGTGTACTGACCTTCATTTCAAAAGAACCGCAGTTCTCTTGAAAGGAAAGAACGCAGTGACCTCATCGCGTATGACCAGCATGCACTCGTCACATTCGATGCCGTCGCCGCCATCTTGCTTCACCCTACCTATGCCGTGCAAGCTACAGCGCATGCGTCAAATTTCGAGAATGCGTGGGTTTCCACGGCGACAGGTAAGTATACACACTCTCGGGTTTCTCGTCAGGAAACAGGCCGACAAATATCTCAACGAGAAAAAAGAGAGCAGGTATCTTTTTTTTCTCATCGAGATTCTGGCCGGATTTCCAGACAAGAAACCTGAATGCCTCGTACACACGAACGGGAATCTCAGCAAGAATCAGTTTTCTTGCTGGTTTTTGCAGAGAAACCCAGTCGTGTGTACGAGGCCTGAGTGTCTGTTACCCTCAGTCTCTGTGATTAAAACTGGGTATGGTCACTGGTAAATGGTCAACTGGTAAAAATAAAGCACAGTTTCCATATTCTCTCTGTACAGGTTTTCTTTAATGCTCTGATTTAATTTTGGTAACCACCTGCTACAAGGAGCAGATTGTATATATGACATTACAAGAAAGCCCCGGACTAGTGTATCTTATCACATGTACAATATTTTTCTGCATTGCAGCACAAAAATAGTAGCAGCCAGGTTGGATTTACCTCTTAATTTTAGGCACTTATGTTTTCTACTGAAGTTATTGGAGCTGCATGAGGGCACATATTGTGGTGCATTGTTACGCCTTGTGTATTGAATTTTATCAGATTGATTTTAAGATTATGAAGTAAATGTCCCAAGTGAGCCTTGCCACACAAAAATTGATAATATAATTATAACTCAGGAATTTGTTTTTGTGTTTTGCGTATGTACAGTGGCGTTGTTATGGGGGATCGAGGGGTGACAACCGGGGTCAGGACTAGGCAGGGGTGGTAGAGGCTCAAGTCTCGGACGCAGTGTGCTAGCATGGAGTAGAGTGGCAGTGTGCTATTACAGTGTTGGCGATCACTAGCACGGAGCAATTTGCCCGACATCTCCTGCAGGATGTCCCCTGGACTCCAGCGCAGTGATTGTTGACACTTTAGCAGCCGGTCTCTGTCCCAACCAGCTGCATGTTTATAGCAGTATCAGAGCGCAGAGTAAAGTTTGCTGCAGGCTCTCCTCTACTCTAACGTGTCTTCTGACAAGACAGGAGGAGGAGCTTGGGAAGGAGATCTCCTGGCACTGAGGTCCCGATAACAGGTAAATCCGTGCAAGAATCTGAGCATTTGTGCAGAAAGAGCAAGGGGGATTTATTCTGGAAGGGATTAAGATTTAAAAAAAAATTGCTGCGGAAACTCTAGAGGCGAGTGCCATTGAATTGGGGTGGGGGGTGGATTGTGCTGGTAGGGGGGATTTGGTGAGGAGGGGTTAAATAAAAGAATGTGTGCTGAGGGTGTTATGGGTGAAGGAATAAGATAATTTGTGTAAAAATAGGGTTTTATTACTGGAAGGAAGGGGTATATGGGGGTGTGGATTTGTGATCACAGGGGAGATTTGGGGGTGTGGATAAAATTATTTGTGTAAAAAGGAGGGGTTTATACTGAGAGGGTGAGATCCGTGCAGGGAAGGGGGGGGTGGGAAGAGGGGATAATTTTTACTGAGGGGGGAAGAGAATTTGTATAAGAAGGAGGGGGTTGGGGGGAATAATACTAGGAGAAGGAATATGAGAGGCATTTTGTGCTGAGAAGGGGGATTTGTGCTCAAAGGGGGGAAATGGAGGGGAAGCAGTGCTGAGAGTGGGTATTTGTACTGGAAGGGGGGTGAGAAATAGCACTGAGAGGGGGTATATGGGCATGAGGGTCTCTCCACACATAGTTCTTTAATAGTTGGGGGGGGGGGGGGTGACACCATATTTTACCACACCAGATGACACCAACCCTAGTGACGCCACTGCGTATGTATACAAAAGCTGAGATCTAGTTTGTGCCATAAATGTAGGCCCTTGGAAAAAAGCCATTGGAAAACAACTGCTTCATTTTATTTCCTTTTGAAAAATTGCAAAATGTAGCTCACCATTATCAGCTGAACACAGTGTTCCACAGACAGAGCTGCTATACATGTTATGGCCTCTCCACTTACAGTACTCCAGGCATCACATTTTCTCTTCTCTGGTGCATTGTGTGTACACCATCTCACCTGTGCTACAGCAGAGCTGCCTGTCAGGGTAAATAGGAACATATGTTAGAAGAACAAGAATTATATTTCCTAGCTGCCTTAAAGCCTGTTGCCATTAGGAGCCTTGGGCAGTTTATTGCATTTTAATGACTGAGAAACCATTGGATCTGCATGAAAACTAGGGAACTAGTATTATCAGAAGAAGGGATGAGCAATGGCAGCATTCACACCTCCACAGTACAGTTTTCCACATACCAAGTGCTGCTATTACGTGCCTTCCAGCAGAGGCTATATTCCAAGTACAGTGAAATGATTACTAGTATTTATACATTGGGGGTTACTTACAAAAGGAAAACCCACTTTTCACTACAAGTGCAAACTACAAGTGCAAACTACAAGTGCACTTGAAATTGCACTGAAAGCGCACTTGGAAGTGCAATCGTTGCAAATCTGAAACAAAGGGAAGCTCTGCTGATTTTATTATCCAATCATGTGCAAGATAAAATGCTGTTTTTTTTTACCTTGCATGTCCCTCTTTGGATCTACAGCGACTGCATTTCCAAGTCCACTCTCAGTGCAATTTCAAGTGCACTTTGCACTTGTAGTGCAAAATGGATTTGCCTTTAGTAAACTATTATGTCAAGTTAGGTATTTTTTTTTAAATATCTTAGATTTTGATATCATCTGGAATGCTTTCTGGGTATTACTGCTAAATAAGTTGCATCTAACATTCAAAGTACCAGGTATTTACTTTGACGATATATAATAAAGCTACAGCATGTACACAGCTTGGCAAAAAGTTTAATATTGCTAATTTTAACATTAGCACAAAAAAATGTACTTTAAATAATCTTCAGAAATACAGGCACTCTAGGCTAATGTTAAGATAATCAACTGTGCTGCTGGTTGTACAATAAGATGCACTGTACATAAATGATCCAGAATGCATAACAAAGAGCATACAAAGAAATACTATAAGGATATAAAGACATTGGAATAGTATTTACTATCCATCCATGGTTTTGTTTTCGTAAAGGAATTCTTATATGAATACATTTTTTGTAAGAGAATTGCATATTGATTCGATGTATAGTTTCAGAAGAGTTGGGTGGCATATTTTCCATCCACTGCCTGGCTCTAGCAGCCACTAACAAGTGGAAGACGACTGTTCTAAGGTTGTGGGGGAATCTCTCTATACCTAGATGGCGTATGGCTAGGGGAGGATCAGGCTTTGTCAGGACCCCTGATATCTTTGGAACCATACAAACATATGCGTTTTAGGGTACCACTTTAAGGATCAGCACTATCAACTATTTTTGTGCTGTTTTATGGAAGGAGGCAGAATCACTGTACAGGGACACTGTCAATCCTGTCTAAAGCCTCATACACACGGTCGGACTTCAAACAAACTTTTCTGTGGATTTTTGTCCAAAGGGAGTTGGCCGGGCACACCCATAGCATACAGACGGCAGGACTTTTCTGCAAACTTTCCCAAAATCACTTGGGTTTTTCTGCTCTTTACCGCTACCCTTTGGTCAACTTCTGCTATTGTTGGTTGATTTTAACATTGCTTCTGGGCATGTGTGTTTGTACTTCGGGCAAAAGTCAGATGGATTCCTGTACACACGATAGGACTTTTGTTGCTGAAAACTTTGTCCGTTTGCAGAGCGAACTTTTGTCTGATGAAAACCGAAAAAGTTTGTCCGATGGAGCGTACACATGGTCGTATTTCTTTGAAAACTTGCTAATTTTGAAGTTTGTTGGCACAAAGTCCGACCATGTGTATGGGGCTTTATGCTTACCTTGCACTGCATGTGCAGTCATTTAAAAATAATTGCCATCAGGGATAAGCCTAGTAGGTACATCAGTGAACATTGCGCAGTGCCGACCCCTGTACCAAGCTAAATGAACCTCAAGCAAGCAACAAATTGGAACAGCAACCATCAACATACCAAAAGACTGGCATCTCACTTACCCAGCATGACAAGACAAAGGACTGCTGAGATGTAGGGAGGCATTCTTCTTTGTCTCTGAAGATGAAATGTGAGCACACAAAGGTAGGGAAGATTTTATGTACCTGGAATGTTTACCTAACAGATCTTCTTAAACCTATCTAACTGTTCGTTCCCATAACATGTCATTTTATACTGCAGTTTATGTTTTTATATGCATGATATCACACTTCTAATACAGCATTGGGGGTTATTTACAAAAGGCAAAGTACACTTGAAATTGCAGTCACTGTAAATCTGAGGGGTAGATCTGAAATAAGGGGAAACTCTGCTGATTTTATCATCCAATCATGTGCAAGCTAAAATGCTGTTTTTTATTTTCTTTGCCTGTCCCCCTCGGATAGGGTGACCAGACATCCACAGTTTCTGGGGACAGTCCCCGGATTGAGGACACTGTCCCCGGATCAAGTCTGTCCCTGATTTTGTCCCCGGATTGGATTTGAACAGGGCCTGGGGCAAATTCAAAGCCAGTCAGTGCAGAATTAAAAAATATATATTCTGAATAACACACGCCTGCTCCACCCAACCTACTAGCTTAGGGTGGTGTATTTTTTCCATTATCTGTGCCTCTTTCTGATGATCATGTGCAAGTCTGTCCCCGGATTGAAATTGAACAGGGCTGGGGCAATTTCAAAGACAGTCAGTGCAGAATTTATTTAAAAAAAAATCTGAATTACACCACCCCCGCTCCGCTGCTCCTACTAGCGGGGTTTATGTTTTTCCATTATCTGTGCCTTTTTCTGGTGATCATGTGCTGGTCGGAGTGGAGGGAAAGTGTCTTCAGTTTCAGGCGCATGCCCATTCAGCTCCGCTCACATATTCTTCTGCCTTGGCTTAAGTCCCGGCCACCTGCCTGCTTATCTCTTTGCCTCCCCTGGTGGAGTGATCTTCCTCCGCTCCCCACCCAGTAGTAGCCGGGGCCCAGAGAGTTAGACTTGACAGGCTGTGAGGTGGGCGGCGATGGGCAGAGAGTCGCCGATTGCTGCCATTACTAGTAAAAAAAAAATATGTCCCCAGACTTTAATTTCAAAATCTGGTCACCTTACCCTCTGATCTACAGTGACTACATTTCCAAGTGCACTTTCAGTGCAATTTCAAGTGCACTTTGCACTTGTAGTGCAAAGTGGATTTGCCTTTAGTAAATAACCCCTTTTGACTACAAACGAGGTGGTTGCATTTGTTAACTTTTTTTTCCTTTATTTTTACCCGATGATCCAGCCATTACAACTTCCTGTTTAACTGACCAAGCTGTCCAAGTGGCAGTTAAAGGGGGTCATTTACTAAAGGCAACTCCACTTTGCACTACAAGTGCACTGCAAGTGCACTTAAAAGTGCACTTGTAAGTGCAGTCACTGTAGATCACTATAGATCTGAGGAAGCTCTTAAATTAGAGGAAGTGCTGCTGATTTTATCATCCAATCATGTGCAAGCAAAAATTTGATTCTTTTCTGTAAAATCTTTATCCCAAAAGGGGGGAAAAAAACTGCCATAACTGCAAAGTGTTATCTAGAGTTCAGCTTTAATTTTTTAGTCAAGTCCATAAGCCTCATACACACGATCGGACTTAAAACAAACTTTTCCGTGAATTTTTGTTAGAAGGGCGTTGGCTGTTTTTTATTTTCCTTGCATGTTCCCCTCAGATCTACAGCCACTGCACTTCCAAGTGCACTTGCAGTGCACTTGTAGTGCAAAGTGGATATGCCTTTTGTAAATAACCCCCAAAGGGTTGAAATAAACCATTTAACAATGACAGTGGTGCTTAAAATAGTTAGATTTGATTCGTTTCTGTAAAATCTTTATCCCAAAAGGGGGGGGGGGGGAACTGCCGTAACTGCAAAGTGTTATCTACAGTTCAGCTTTAATTTTTTAGTCAAGTCCATCTTAAGCCTCATACACACGATCGGACTTATGGCCCATACACACGATCCGAATATCGGACGAAAACGATCGTCCGATGATGGATCGTACGATTTTCGGATCGTGTGTACACTACTTTCGACAGCCGATCACGGCCATTCATCCGATTAAATTCGATCGGACAAGCGCGAAAAATTTTCTCGTCCGATGTCCGATCGTCCGATTTTCGTTTAGTCAGTACAGCCGTCGTCCGACAATACAATACAAATACATTACAACACGTGACATCACTTCCGATCGTTTTTTTCTATCGTACGATAATTTTCGTGAGTTTAAAACCTATTTTATTTTACTCGCGATTATTAAGCGAAAAAAGTCGTACGATCCGTCGGCCGATATTCGGATCGTGTGTATGGGCCATTAAAACAAACAAACTCCATGAATTTTTGATTGAAGGGCGTTGGCCGTGAACTTGGTATGCATACACACAGCAGGACTTTTTCAGCCAACTTTCACCAAATCACATGGTTTTTCTGCTCTTTACCTTTGGTCAATTTCTGCTATGATTTTAAAGCAGAGTTTTTTTTTTATAAAGCCAGCAGCTACACATACGGCAGCTGCTGACTTTTAATAAATGGACACTTACCTGTCCAGCAGCGTGCCGACGATGTCAGCAGCCGAGGCTGAGCAATCGCTCGGTCCTCGGCTGCTTCCACCGCCATACTCGGTGAGGGAATCAGGAAGTGAAGTCTTGTGGCTTCACTGCCCGATTCCCTACTGAGCATGCGCAAGGATCATGGGGGGCTGTCACTGGTCCCCGCTCTCTTGTGGGAACAATGTTTCCCAGAAGACAGCGGGGGGTGACGTAAGAAGGTTGGATTCCCCGCGGGAGTCAGAACCCGGAAGTGGTGCAAATACATGTCTCAGACAGGTATCTGCACCCCCCTGAAAGGTGCCAAATGTGACACCGGAGGGGGGAAAGATCCAAAAAGCGGAGGTTCACTTTTTGTGTGAACCTCCGCTTTAACATTGGTTCTGAGCATGCGTGCTTGTACTTTTGACTAAAGTCCGATGGATTTCTGTACACACGATAGGACTTTGCGCTGTAGGACTTTTGTTGCCGAAAGGTTTGTCCATTTGCAGAGCAATCTTTTGTCCGATGAAAATTGAAAAAGTTTGTCCAATGGAGCGTACACATGGTCGGATTTTTTTGAAAACTTGCTCATTTTGAAGTTTGTTGTCAAAAAGTCTGACCGTGCGTATAGGGCTTAATACTATGCTCCCCCCAGTTTGACAATGCTGCAATCCAAGGGTGCCTCTTTTTCTCCTCCATCCAGAATGGAGACACTCTAAGCCATGGGTCTTCAAACTACGGCCCTCCAGTTGTTCAGGAACTACAATTCCCATAATGCCTAGTCATGTCTGTGAATGTCAGTGTGTTACAATGCCTCATGGGATGTGTAGTTCTACAACATATGGAGGGCCGTAGTTTGAGGATCCCTGCTCTAAGCTCTTTCCAGACGGGATTCACCTGTTTAGCTGGTAATCCTACACTGACACTTCCTACACTGACCTACCTGGCCATTACACTGACCTACCTTCCCCCTACACTGACCTACCTTCCCCCTACACTGCCCCCTACACTAACCTACCTGACCATTACACTAACCTACCTAACCATTACACTGACCTGTCTGACCCCTACACAGGTGCAGGTGCAGTGTAATGTAGGTGTCAGAGAGGAGCGGAGCAGTGGAGCAGGTAAGTGTGTGTTTATTAAAAGCCAGAAGCTATGTTTTTTGTAGCTGCTGACTTTTAATAAACATCAAAAAAGGCTGGAACTCCGCTTTATTAACCACTTCAGACCCGCGCTATAGACGAATGACGGCTACAGCACGGGTCTGAATATCCAACCCGCAGTCAAAAGACAGCCGCCCCTTTGGGCGTTCCCAGCGCGCGCTCCAGAGCGCGCAGCGGGGAAGCTCTCTGTTGTCCGTGTCCCTTGGACACAGCCAATCACAGATCGCGGCGAACGGCCAATCAGAGTGGCCGTTTGCGATGCGATCTGTGCGGCGAATGAGAGATGATCTCATATAGATCATCTCTCATTGCCGTTTTACACAGAGACAGCATCCTGTCTCTGGAGAGGAGGAGACCGATCTGTGTTCCTTGTACATAGGGACACAGATGGGTCACCCCCCCTCCCCCCACAGTTAGAACACACCTAGGATACACATTTAACTCCTTCCTCACCCCTAGTGTTAACCCCTTCAATGCCAGTCACATTTATATAGTAATTAGTGCATATTTATAGCACTGATCGCAGTATAAATGTGAATGGCGCCAAAAATGTGTCAAAAGTGTCCGACGTGTCCGCCATAACGTCGCAGTCCCAATAAAAATCATTTCTAGTAAAAAATAAAATAATAAAAAATAATAATTCTGTCCCCTATTTTGTAAGCGCTATTACTTTTGCGCAAACCAGTCGCTTATTGCGATTTTTTTTTTACCAAAAATATGTAGAAGAATACGTATCGGCCTAGATTGAGAAAAAAAATGTGTTTTTTTTTAAAATTGGGATATTTATTATAGCAAAAATATTGTATTTTTTTTCAAAATGGTCGCTCTTTTTTGTTTATAGTGCAAAATATAAAAACTGCACAGGTAATTAAATACCACCAAAAGAAAGCTCTACTTGTGCGGAAAAAAGGACGTCAATTTTGTTTGGAAACCACGTCACACGACCGCGCAATTGTCAGTTAAAATGACGCAGTGCCGGAAGCTGAAATTTCACCTGGGCAGGAGGGGGGTATATGTGCCCAGTAAGCAAGTGGTTAAGAGGAGCTTTGCATTCTGCCATTGATTAAAAAAAGAAGTTAAACTTGGTTAGCGACTCACAGCAATGTATTTGTTGTGACTTAAATATTGGGCAGGTCCCAGCTTTGCACTAATCCAGGGCTGGACTGGGACAAAAATTTGGCCCTGGACTTCATCCAGACTGGCCCACTTTGACAGGTCTCTCCCATGGTGGCCGGACAACCCCCGCACCCCCTTCACTAGCCACTAGCCATTCTACTTTATTAGAGTAGAACGGCTGGTACTGGTACTCTTATAGGCAGTACCAGTGGGGAAGCTAGACATTAGTTCACCTGGGGCAAAGAATACGTTTGGTGCCCCCCCCTTATGGGACAAGATTAGGCAGAAGTGAGAAACTCCCAGGCCATAGCTGTTGAGTCAGCTGTCTGTCCCCTCCCTCATGCTCCTCTGTCGTCCCCCCTGCTTCTCTGGTCTTCTCTCTGCTTCTCTGTGCTGCGGGGAGGGAGAGGAGGTAAGCGCTGCGGGAAGGGAGAGACAAAGGAGCGGAGGGGGGGGCGGCGGTCCGCTGTCACTAAGGCTGGCCCACTGAGCCATCGGCCCACCGGGAAATTCCCTGTAGTCCCAATGGCCAGTCCATCCCTGCGCTAATCTCCAGTAAAGTGGCCTTGGCATGCTTTGCTGATCACTAATTGCAAACACTGGAGGAAACGGATTACCAGGTATAGTAATTGTTAATGCTTCCAACTGATTTTCTTTAAGAACAAGAAAAAAAGAAAAGAAAACATTATCTGTTTTCAAACATGGCACTCTGCTAGGAATTCAATATTTACACAGCTTGTTTTACTTAGCATTTCGTGTCTCACAGTGACCGATATATCTTTGTAGAAGGCTTTATTTTATTTGTTATTAGGCTGAGTATATGCACTTTTATTTGTTTTGATATTTTTACATCCCACCCTTGTTTGTGAAATTATTTTGCACAATTAAAGTAAACGCCAAAAAAAAATTCCCATCTAACTCGATAAGTAAACACAACATTTTACAGTATTATAAAAGAAAAACAAATAATACAACCCTCCCCTAAAAAAAAAAAAGAAAAGAAAAAAAAAGTGAATTGCACACAGAAACAACTTTTTCTTGTGCTTTTATTAAAGTTAAACTCTAGCTTTCAGATATATAAACAGACGAAATAGATATATGTAGCACCTTCTACTGCAGGTGCTAGAGTAGGATTTTTGTAAGGGAGACTGTCAGTGCAGGTAAATTTAGACAGGCCTATGCTTCAGGCTAGGCCTGCTTGTTTTGATCTGGGGGCAGGAAGTGGTTAGTGTAGCAGTAAGTGTGACCCCGTGAGGTCCCTCCCCTTCTTCCAGGGAGAATGATCTGGAAGGGGGGCAGGGCACAGGGCTGGAGTGACAGGGAGCTCATGTGAGGAGCCCTGACCAATCCCCACTTGGAAGGAGTTGTCGGCTGGAAGACGTGGAGAATGGAGCATTAGGCAGCAGCAGGGGCCCCACCCCATCTGGAGGGGGGGTGCGAGGCCTAGCGGAGGAGCCCGAGAGAGCTGGGTGTCGGTGATGACCCAGCTCTTCCACCTCCCTGCCTAACCCCTAATGTAGCAGCCAGGAGAGAAGCGAAAGGGAATACCACAGATCTCAGGTGCCCACCTGCAGCTGTTTGGCATTTTCTGTGCAGCCCTCAGGCTTTTCCTATTACCGTTATAACAGTCTCATGTAATATGTCTCCAGTCTATTATTATCTCATGAAGCACGTCAAGAGCCTCCAGTGGCTCCTGTAGCATGTTTACAATCTATGACAGACTACTGCAGCATATTCACAGTCCCTGATCATCTCTTTCTTGTATCCCCCTCATAGTCCCTGATCATCTCTTTCTTGTATCCCCCTCACAGTCCATGATCATCTCTCTCTTGTATTCCCCTCACAGTTCCTGATCATCTCACTCTTGTATTTCCCTAAAAGTCCCTGATCATCTCTTGTATCCCCTCACAGTCCCTGATCATCTCTTGTATCCCCCTCACAGTCCCTGATCATCTCTGTATCCTGCTCACAGTCCCTGATCATCTCTTGTATCCTGCTCACAGTCCCTGATCATCTCTTGTATCCTGCTCACAGTCCCTGATCATCTCTGTATCCTGCTCACAGTCCCTGATCATCTCTTGTATCCTGCTCACAGTCCCTGATCATCTCTTGTATCCCCCTCACAGTCCCTGATCATCTCTGTATCCTGCTCACAGTCCCTGATCATCTCTTGTATTCTGCTCAAGTCCCTGATCTCCTCTTGTATCCCGTTCACAGTCCCTGATCACCTCTTGTATCCCGCTCACAGTTCCTGATCATCTCTTCTATCCCAATCACAGTCCCTGACCATATCTTCTATCCCAATCACAGTCCCTGATCCCCTCTTGTATCATGCCTGTAGACTCTGACTATATGCTTTTGTTTCTGTTGTCTCTGACAATGAATATCCATTGCATTGTATGTGTAGCCCTTTGGCAATGTCAGGGGCTGCATTTGAGGTTCCTCCATATCAAGAAAGTTGACCACCACTGCTATAGAAGGTCACTGGAATGACAGCGCTGAGTCAGCAGGGGCTCCTGACATCACATCCAACATTGTCTTTAACCACTTAAGGATCGGAAGAATTTCCCCCTTTATGACCAGGCCATTCTTTGCGAAATGGCACTGTGTTGCTTTAACTGAAAATTGCGTGGTAGTGTGACGCTTTACCCAAACAAAATTTGCTCCCCCCCCCCACAAATAGAGCTTTCTTTTGGTGGTATTGTATCACCTCTCACCAGTTTTGAAAAACAAAACAAACAATATTTTATACTTTTTGCTATAATATCCAAGAAAATAAAACAAAATCATCAGTTTAAGCCGATATATATATTCTTCTACATAAACAAAAAAAAAAAAATGCAGTAAGCATATATTGATTCGTTTGCGCAAATGTTATAGCATCTACAAAATAGGGAATAGATTTATGGCATTTTGATTTTACTAGTGATGGTGGCGATCTGTGATTTTTAGCAGGACTGCAACACTGCGGCAGACAGATCGGACACTTTTGGAGCATTGACATTTATACACCAGCTGTGTGGGCACTGACAGCTCAGCACCCACGAATGGTAAGTACAGTGGGGCCTGGGGGAGCGTGTAGTGTGTTAGTTCTTTTTTGTAAATGTGAACTTACAATTTAACCACTCCCCTTCAGGACCAGGACACTTTTTGCGATACGGCACTGTGTTACTTTAACTGCTTAAGAACCCCTTCACACTGATATACGTCGGCAGAAGGGCACGGCTGGGCACAAGCACGTACCTGTACGTTGCCTTTAAGAGCCCAGCCATGGGTCACAAGCGCCCCGCCAACGGCGTGCTCGCTTCCTGGTCTTGTGCTCCGTGACCACACCCACGGACCAAATCGCCACTGGTGTCCCACGATCGGGTCACAGAGATGAAGAACGGGGAGAGGTAAGTGTAAACAAACCTTTCCCCGTTCTTTCTAATGTGACTGCCACTGATTGTCTGTTCCCTGTCATAGGGAACGATGATCAGTGACGTCACAAGCCAAGCCACACCCCCACACAGTAGTAATCACTCCCTAGGAAACACTTAACCCCTACAGGTTAACCCCTAACTGCCAGTGTAATTTTCACAGTACTTAGTGTCAAAAGTGTCCAATGTGTCTGCCATAATGTCGCAGTCACAATAAAAGTCACTGATCGCCACTATAACTAGTAAAAAAAAAAATTAATAAAAATGTCATAAAACTATCCCCTATTTTGTAGACGCTATAACTTTTGTGCAAACCAATCAATAAACGCTTATTGCGATTTTTTTTTTTTACCAAAAATATGTAAACGAATGCGTATCGGCCCTAACTGAGGAAACTTTTTTTTTTTTTTTATTATTTTTGGGGGATATTTATTATAGCAAAAAGTAAAAAATGTTGATATTTTTTTTCAAATTGTCACTCTATTTTTGTTTATAGCGCAAAAAATAAAAACTGCAGAGGTGATCAAATATCGCCAAAAGAAATCCCTATTTGTGGGAAAAAAAGGACGCCAATTTTGTTTGGGAGCCACGTCGCGCGACCGCGCAATTGTCAGTTAAAACAACGCAGTGCCGAATCGCAAAAAGGGCCTGGTCCTTTAGCAACAAAATGGTCCGGGGCTTAAGTGGTTAACTGACCATTGTGTGGACATGCGACGTTGTACCCAAATAAAATATATGTCATTTTGTTTTCCCCACAAATAGAGCTTCTTTTGGTGGTATTTGATTATCTCTGCGGTTTTCATTTTTTGCGCTATAAACAAAAAAAAGTAGATTAAAAAAAAAAATACTTTACTTTTCTGCTATAAAACACATCCAATTGAAAAAAATTTAAAACCTCAAATTTCTTTATCAATTTTGCAAAATATGTATTCTGCTAAATATTTTTGGTAAAAAAAATCCCAAATAAGTGTACAGTATATTGATTGGTTTGTGCAAAAGTTGAAGCATCTACAAACTATGAGATATATTTATGGAATTTAAATTAATAACATTTTTTTTTTTACCGGTAATGGTGGCGATCAGCGACTTATAGCGAAACTGTGACATTGCGGCGGACAAAACCGGACACTAAGCGACACTTTTTTGGGGACCAGTGACACTAAGACAGTGATCAGTGCTAAAAAATATGCACCGTCTCTGTATCAATGACACTGGCAGGGAAGCGGTAACATCAGGGGCAATCAAAGGGTTAAATGTGTTCCTAGGGAGTGCTTACTAACTGTGTGGGAGGTGCTTAGCAGAAACACAGGATCACTACCTTCCCTACTGGCAGAACAGCTGATTGGCTCCTGCTGTGTCCAATCCCAGTGGCACCTGGAGAGCCACCTGGTCGCCATATATATATATATATATATATATACAGTCAGCAAGCGGTTTAGATCAGGGGTGCCCAATTTGTGGCCCGTAAAGCCCTCTGATATGGCCTGCAACCTTCTGCTGGCCACAGAAGGTGTGAATTAGTGTGAAGAATGGAGCCAGCGGTAGAGGAATCATGCGGCTGCAGTAGAGAGCACAGCTGATGCCTCCAGTATAGCGTCGTCTTCTGTCACAGATGTAGTGATACCAAATGCACTCCGCCTCCTGGGACAGCAGCCCACAGCCATACCCAGCTGGGGGACAGCACCAGCCGGCAGCCATACCCGCCTAGGGAACAGCACCAGTTGACAGCCATACAGCCTGGGGGACAGCACCAGCCATACCCTCATGGGGGACAGCACCAGCGGCCAGCCATACCCGCCTGGGGGACAGCACAACCAGCCAGCCATACCCGCCTGGGGGCCAGCACCAGCGGCCAGCCATACCCGCCTGGGGGACAGCACAACCAGCCAGCCACACCCGCCTGGGGGCCAGCACCAGCGGCCAGCCATACCTGCTTGCAAGACAGCAGCTTTCTTTTGGTGGTATTTGATCACCTCTGTGATTTTTATTTTTTGCGCTATAAACGAAAAAAGAACAACAGTTTTGAAAAAAAAACAATATTTTTTACTTTTTGCTATAATAAATATCCCCAAAATATATATATATTTTGAATTTCTTCCTCAATTTAGGCCGATATGTTTTCTTCTATATATTCTTGGTAAAATAAAAATCACAAGAAACGTATATTGATTGGTTTGTGCAAAAGTTGTAGCGTCTTCAAAATTGGGGATATATTTATGACCTTTTAGTTATTCATTTTTTCTTTACCAGTAATGGCGGTGATCAGCGATTTTTAGTGGGATTGCGGTGGACAGATCGGCCACTTTTGGCACTTTTTTGGGACCATTGACATTTATACAGCGATCAGAGCTAAAAATAGCCACTGATTACTGTATAAATGTCAGGCGATCAAGGGGTTAAGTGTGTCCTAGGGAGGTGTTTCTAACTGTCGGAGGAGTGTACTGATAGGGAGTAGAGAGATATCGCTGTTCCTAATTACAAGGAACATCAGATCTCTCCCTACTTCCCTTACAGAACAGGAATCTATTTACATTGACAGACACCCGTTCTGGCTCTCTGAGGAGTGATCGGGGGTGGACATTGTGGCCGCCAGACACGCGCATCGGCTTCAGCGTCAAATACAGCTGTGCAGAAACGTGTGCATTGGGAGTATTGAATTGGAGGCTTCGGCGTCGCGCCATCCGTGCCCCCTTTAGCCATTAAATCGGCCGCCGTACAGCAACAGTAATTTGTGCAGGGGAGCCAACCTGCTCCTGGCCCCTCTTCTCTGTCCAGACAGCGAAACTCAGCCCCACCCCTGGCTGTGTCTAACCCACCTACCACCCCTGCCTGTGTCTAACCCCCTACCACCCCTGCCTGTGTCTAACCCCCTACCACCCCTGCCTGTGTCTAACCCCCTACCACCACTGCCTGTGTCTAACCCCCACCGCTCCTGCCTGTGTCTAACCCCCACCGCTCCTGCCTGTGTCTAACCCCCACCGCTCCTGCCTGTGTCTAACCCCCTACCACCCCTGCCTGTGTCTAACCCCCACTGCCCCTGCCTGTGTCTAACCCCCTACCACCCCTGCCTGTGTCTAACCCTCCTTACCACCCCTACCTGTGTCTAACCCTCCCCCCTCCCTACCACCCCTGCCTCTGTCTAACTCACCTACCACCCCTGCCTGTGTCTAACCCCCCCGACCACCCCTGCCTGTGTCTAACCCCCTCCCTACCACCCCTGCATGTGTCTAACCTCTCCCTACCACCCCTGCATGTGTCTAACCCCCTCCCTACCACCCCTGCCTGTGTCTAACCCCCCTCCCTAGCAATAAACAGAACACACAGACAGACCTTGCGCATTCTCTCCCTGTCAGAGAAATCTCTGTAATAAACATGATTTTTGCTGATAGAAATGAATGTATGAGGTCTGTGTTCTGTCCCTCTGATGCCGAGTATCTTTAACCACCTGTTGTATAGTAAAATGACGGCGGATGAGATCACCTCTTATTCTGGAACATTGCCGCCCCAGTCACATCGCTCTCACATGCCTGTGTAACCATGCTGTGTCCCTGGGACATGAGGCAACCCCGATTTTGAGAAAGAGCCAATGACACGGCTCTTTACCCATGTGATTGGCTGTGTCCAATCACATGTACACATGGAAGTGTGACGTGAGGAGAGCCAATCAGCGGCATTTCAATTGCAGTGGAGATCTGTACTGGTAATCAATTCCCTGATTATCTGTGCAGCCCCAACAGTGCCAATCAGTGATGGCAATTTTTGCCCATCAGTGCCGCCTACCAGTGCCCCTCAGTGCAGCCTCATCAGTGCACATCAGTGAAAGAGGAGAAAAATAACTTATTTACAACATTTTCTGACAGAAACTAAGAAAAACGTTTTTTTCCTCCCTCTAAATTTTTGGAGATTTTTATTTTTTTGAGCAAAAAAATAAAAAACCCAGTGATGATTAAAGACCACCAAAGGAAAGCTCTATTTGTGTGAAACAAATGATAAGAATGTCATATGAAGTAATCATTAACCACTTAAGCCCCGGACCAATATGCTGCCAAAAGACCCAAGGTGTCTTTACAATTTGGCACTGCGCTGCTTTAACTGGTAATTGCGCGGTCATGCAATGTTGTACCGAAACGAAACTTGCGTCCTTTTCTTCCCACAAATAGAGCTTTCTTTTGATGGTATTTTATTGCCTCTGCGATTTTTATTTTTGCGTTATAAACGGAAAAAGACCGTAAACTTTGAAAAAAAGTAAAAAATATCGAATAAACTAAATTTTAGTCAAACATTTAGGCCAAAATGTATTCAGCCACATGTCTTTAGTAAAAAAAAAATCGCAATAAGCGTATATTTCCTGACGCATTCATGGCAGCACACACTGGGTTGTGACTCCGCCCCCACAACCTGACAGGATTGGTTAGCTATAAATTTGAAGGGGAGACGCCCTGCACCATTCTCTTTTTTTATCCTCACCTGACAGATTGGATGAACAAGCAAAAAGCATGCCTCTTACCGCAAATCGCCCCAGCAGGTTCAGCCTCTCCTGTTTGGAAGTCCCTCCTGTACAGTCTCTAAATGAGCTATATGGTGGGAACCCCGTTCTGGTGGTCTCAGGGGCTCTGGAATTATACTGGCATCTGTAACAAGCTTTAAAGAAGCTTCAAATCTCGCAGTGGCCCCCACTTTCGCTCTGTCTTTCCTTCCAGTGCAGTGTGTGCTTCCACAAAGGTATTTGTATCATTACATTTACCACCTAAGGTTAGTCCGTTTTGTACCTTTGTCTGCCTGTTGTTTTTTTTCTCAGCTCTGCTGAGCCCTGTGGTTCCTCTGACACCCCATACACTCGGGGTCACCGCTGCGTACCCCTTGGCGCTCTGCACATGCGCGCAGCTCAGTGATGACGCCGCCTGTCTCCTCTGCCCTCTTCCAAAATGGCGCCGGGTGAGCGGGGCGATTCTGAGCATGCGCGCGACATAAAAAAAAAAGAAACAGTCCTATTGCTCTGTAGTTCTGGCTGCAGCCCTGCTGCTCTGCTCTACTCAGAGTGAAGATTGCACCAGGTGTGTGCAGGCATGTCCCAGATCAGCCTGGGCTAATTGATTACACACACAAAAAAAAAAAAAAAAAGGAACATATAGGATAGAAGATCTAATACATTTATATATTAATTTGTAACATACCATAGGAGAAAGTATATCCATAATAAACAATTAATATAATCCAAAAAAAAAAAGGATAGATATATGTATATAAAATTATTATATTAATTTAATAAATAGAAATGTTGGGGGGGAACATATTGTAATGTTTTCCCTTCTCTCTTTTTTCCCACCTTTTCGGGCTGTCTCTCTGCTATCCTCATGGGGGCCACTGCCCTCGCAGACCACCGTCAGCTGACCAGGTATAGAGGCCGTCCAGAAGGTGGTAAGTAGAGGGGAGACAAAAAAGAGAGCCTGGCCACTGACGCTACAGTTTTGGTAGCCCTATCGGGTCAAGAGACGCAAGTTTGCGGCACAGAGGGAGATTCCAGCCATGCTTCCGGCAGAAGGTGCAAGAAGTCGCTCAAGGTTACCCTCTTGATTTCTTCAATCAAGGCATAGCCGCTCGCGTCACAGCCACTCCCGTCATAGTCGGTCCCACCGCAGACAATTACCTTCATCCCAGACAGAGCTATCTTACCCGCACCACGGCAAATGTTTGCCAAATATGCGGGGCGCCAGCCTTGCCAGGGGAATTGGCCTGCCACTCGTGCTTCATTGAAGTAACCAAGCATTCAGAGGCCAGAGTAGATACTGAACTCCTAGAAGAAACGCCACAGGGATCATATGTGGGCGATCCTTCCCCAAGCACATCGCCCGGCCGTTACGCCAGGCTGCAGTAACCCTCTCTAAGAATGAGGAGTGTGAGCAGGCGTCGGACTGTATCTTTTTAGTTGAACCATTTGCCCATTCAGTCAAGGAAGCGATCGGCTGGGAGGAGGTTATGGCAGAACTTCTGAAGGTTCAGAAATATTTCCTGGTGCTGAAAAGGGGGTCCTGAATCATTTCCCTTCATCGAAGAGCTGGAGAACCTCAAAGGATAAGTGGGGGAGTCGCATAAGCGGCCCAGTATGAGCAACAAGTTTGCAGATTGTACCCCTTGTGGGATTCTAAGATCAATTCTTTTCATCAATGCAACTACGGTGGATTCATCTTTAATGCGACTCGCTAGAGACGTTTCTCTACCGATTGAAGACGCAGTTACCTTCCGGGACGCTCTTGATTGTAAAATCAATATAGAACTGAAGAAAGCCTGCTCCACGACAGCAGACGCATGTAGGCCGGCTATCACCATGGCGGCAGTCGCTAAAACTATCGCTGCATGGGCGGCTAATGTTGAGAATTCCATTCTAGAAGGAGCCGACCAGGGGAAGATATTCTCCTCCCTGCAGGAAAATTAAGTTGGCTTAAGGCTCCTGAGGGGGCGACTTCATGGCTGGGAAGAGCCTTATGGCTGTGACCCTGGATAGCGAAGGCAGCGTCAAAATCAACTGGTGCAAAATTCCATATGGCGGCTCAAGTGTATTCGGCACAAAGATGGACTCGGCCATCTCCAAGGTTACCGGGGGAAAGTCCGGGCTGATTCCCTCCGATAGGAAACCAGAGCCCCAGAAGGGCCCCGCTTACAGGCGTGATCTTCCTGTCAAATACAGGAATGTTAGATCCTACCGCCCCGGCAGGGAATTTAGGAGGGACTGGAAGACTCGACCCTCCTTCATGTAGATACAGTAAGCCAATCACAGCTGGGGAACAGCAGAAGTCCTTTTTGAGGGTCCGTCTGCCCACCCAGCTCAGGTGAGCACCAGACTCAAGAGATTCGCTCGGATGTGGGCAACTCGTATAACAGATCCATGGACACTATCCTCTATCAAGACCGGTCACAATTGGAAATTCATGGGCACATTGCCAGGGAACACATTCCAGCCTACCAAGTACTTCCGCACCAGAAAGGGAGGGGGTTTTATTCTCCTTTATTTCTGGTATAAAAAAAAAAAAAAAAACGGGGATCTACGTCCAGTCTTGGACCTAAAGAAGTTCAACAGACGATCAAAATAGAGGCCCTCAGATTGGAAAAGCCTTCAGTCCATTTTGTTGTCAGTGGACGTGGGAGACTGGATGCTATCTCTAGATTTTTCGGACGTTTACCTTCACATCCCAGTTCATCTTAACTTCCAGAGGTCCCTTCGGTTCTCAATCGATCAATCTCATTTCCAATTTTGGTGCCCCCCATTCGGCATCGCCTCAGCACCCAGAGCTTTCGGCAAGTTAGGGTGTTCCTAGGGGCAGAATAAAATACCAGGTTGTACCGGGTGCAACTCCCTCAAGAGAGGCTGAAGCCCTTGCTCCAGAAGATACAGAATCTGCTATCATCCAGACGTCTAACTGTCAGAGCCTGCCTCAGTACCCTGGGGTCCATGTCAGCATCCATACCCTTGATACAGTGGCCCCTGTGGCACATGCGAGTCTTACAGAACTCTTTTCTCAGGCAGTGGAATAGAACATCAATACTCCAAACCATTCACATCCCGAACTTTGGTAAAGCAATTAGTATGGTGGTGGACACACTCGTCCAACCTCAGGGAGTCCATTCCAAAAGTTCCCCCAAGTCCAGAAGTAGTAACATCGGACGCCAGCCAGGGGTGATGGGGTCCACACTATCTAGACTGAGTAGCCCAGGGACAGTGGCACTTTCGGGCTCAGGGCATAGTGTCAAATATTTTAGAGCTCAGAGCAGCCTTTCTGGCCCTCCTGGCCATTGCACCTCTTCTAGAGAGGAAGAGTGTCCTGATCAGGATGGACAACAAGTAGCGGTGTCATGTATACAGAGACAGGGGGCATCAGGAGTCACACGCTTCAGGAGGAAGTTCGCCCATAATGGAAGGGGCACAAGTGCACCTGTTAGATCTGTGGGGAGTATGCGTCCCAGCAACACAGAATTCGTTGGCCAACTACCTAAGCCGAGAGACACTTTCAAACAACGAATGGTCCCTGAACCAACAGGTATTCTCCATTCTTACGAAAACTTGTGGAGTACCAGAAGTCGACCTAGCGGCCACGCCAAAGAACTCCAAGTGTCAGAGGTTCCTGTCCAGAGCCCACTTTCCATTACCTGAAGGGACAAACTGCCTAGTTCTTCCATGGAGCTGCGAGCTAGGGTACATTTTTCTTCCAACTTCTCGGATTACAAGATTCCTGTCCCGACTTCGGAAGTCCTCAGCCACGGTTATTGTACTAATACCGTTCTGGCTGAGGAGGCCATGGTTTACGACCCCGCTACAGCTAGGTACACGGCCTCCAATACATCTTCCAGTAACCTGGGATCTCATACATCAGAGGCAATTCTTCCATCCAGCCCAGAGAAGCTGCATTTGCCAGCTTTGAAGCGGAGAGGGCTAGGTTAGGGGAACTAGGATACTCTCAGGAGGTAATATCAACCTTAGTACAAGCTCTAAGGAGCTCCACTGATGTCACCTATACTAGGATCTGGGAGAGGTTCGTGTCATCGCAGCAAAGAGATTGGAATCCCATCTCAAATTCTTGAATTTCTTCAGTCAGGGCTTAACAAGGGCCCGGGCTCGGGTACCCTGAAGGTACAAGTATCTGCCCTTTCAGCCATGACGGGTACTAGATGGGCTCTTCATCATCCGGTCACTCTGTTCCTCAGGGCCTACGTAAGATCAGACCACCTAGGAGGCCAGCCTTTCCAACAGGGGATCTCTGTGTAGTACTCGGGACCCTGTCCAATCCACCTTTTTCTCCATTCAACTTAGTCTCACCGGTCACCGTGGAACCTAGCTCTGAAGATGGCTTCCCGTATTGCTATCACCTCAGTTAAGAGGGCGTCGGAGATACAGCACTTATGGCTACGGAACCCCTATTTAGTGTTCTTCCCTGACAGAGTGGTTCTGAAGCCCTCAGACCATTTTTATTCAAGGGTAACTTCCTCCTTTCATTATAACCAGGACATCGCCCTTCCGTCTTTTACTAATGAGAGGGGCGAGTCCCATGACTAGGATGTCAAGTCTACCATTTCCAGTTACGTCACAGCTACATCTCAGGAAGACGGATTCTCTCTTGATTATCCCACACGGGAACAGACGAGGTCAGCCAGCTACCTCCCGTACCATTAACTCTTGGTTGTTAAAGCTATCAAAGAGACCTATTCCATCCAGCAACTTACGACTCCTAGAGGGCATTAGGGCTCATTCGACAGGGACAGAGGCCACTTCTTGGGCAGCATATTGCGGGACTTCACCGGAAACCATAGGCAGAGCAGCAACTTGGTCTACCCAACACATCTTCATTTCTCACTACAGAGTGAATTCTGCTCTCCTGGCTACCGTCGACTTCGGCAGATCTGTTCTTAGAGCCAATTCCTCAGCGCTATAAAGAATAAATATTACTGTTTTCTTGCACCCTCCCGACTGGCGAGTTATTTCCCAGTGTGTGCTGCCATGAATGCGTCAGGAAAATTGTATACTCACCTTTCCGTAATTTTCCTTTCCTGACGCATCTTCATGGCAGCACACAGATGCCCATCCTGCTGTTTTATGATGATATATACAGAGAATGGTGCAGGGCGTCTCCCCTTCAAATTTATAGCTAACCAATCCTGTCAGGTTGTGGGGGCGGAGTCACAACCCAGTGTGTGCTGCCATGAAGATGCGTCAGGAAAGGAAAATTACGGAAAGGTGAGTATACAATTTTCCATTTTATTGGTTTTCGCAAAAGTTATAGCATCTACAAACTAGGGTACATTTTCTGGAATTTACACAGCTTTTATTTCATGACTGCCTATCTCATTTCTTGAGGTGCTAAAATGGCAGGGCAGTACAAAACCCCCCTAAATTACCCCATTTTGAAAAGTAGACACCCCAAGGAAACTGCTGAGAGGCATGTTGAGTCCATTGAATATTTTTTTTTTGTCCCAAGTGATTGAATAATGACAAAAAAATTTGGAATTGCACCCCAAAATACATTCTGCTGCTTCTTCTGAGTACGGGGATACCACATGTTTGGGACTTTTTGGGAGCCTAGCCATGTACGGAGCCCCGAAAACCAAGCACCGCCTTCAGGATTTCTAAGGGAAAGTGACATTTTTAATTTCACTCCTCAATACCTATCACAGTTCCGAAGGCCATAAAATGCCAAAATAGCACAAAACCCCCCCAAATGACCCCATTTTGGAAAGTAGACACCCCAAGCTATTTGCTGAGAGGCATGTCGAGTCCATGGAATATTTTATATTTTGACACAAGTTGCGGGAATATGACAAACTGATTTTTTTTTGCACAAAGTTGTCACTAAATGATATATTTCTCACACATGCCATGGTTATATGTGGAATTGCACCCCAAAATACATTCTGCTGCTTCTCCTGAGTACGGAGATACCACATGTGTGGGACTTTTTGGGAGCCTAGCCGCGTACGGGGCCCCAAAAACCAAGCACCGCCTTCTAAGGGCATACATTTTTGATTTCATTCCTCACTACCTATCACAGTTTTGAAGGCCATAAAATACCAAGATGGCACACAACCCCCCCAAATGATAGTGAGTAGTGAAATCAAAAATGTATGCCCTTAGAAATCTTGAAGGGGGCGATTGGTTTTCGGGGCCCCGTACGCGGCTAGGCTCCCAAAAAGTCCCACACATGTGGTATCCCCGTACTCAGGAGAAGCAGCAGAATGTATTTTGGGGTGCAATTCTACATATAACCATGGCATGTGTGAGCAATATATCATTTAGTGACAACTTTGTGCAAAAAAAAAAAAAATATCAGTTTGTCATATTTCCGCAACTTGTGTCAAAATGTAAAATATTCCATGGACTCGACATGCCTCTCAGCAAATAGCTTGGGGTGTCTACTTTCCAAAATAGGGTCATTTGGGGGGTTTTTGTGCTATTTTGGCATTTTATGGCCTTCGAAACTGTGATAGGTAGTGAGGAGTGAAATCAAAAATGTACACCCTTAGAAAGCCTGAAGGCGGTGATTGGTTTTCGGGGTTCCATACGCGGCTAGGCTCCTCTCACACATGTGGTATCCCCGTACTCAGGAGAAGCAGCAGAATGTATTTTGGGGTGTAATTACACATATGAGGGGTGTATGCTTTGTGCGTGGGTGTAAGCGTTACTGGCACTAACTAGCTACCTAGCGACACTCAGGCCGGATTCACACCTATGCCAATTGGTTGCGGCTTAAACCGCATCTAATACGCAGAACATTTCTAAATACATTGTTTTCAATGAGGCTGGTTCACACTGCATTCGCACTGCACATTGCAGAAAAAATGTGTGCGGATTTTATGCCTTGCGGTGCGGCTCAGGTGCGAATTCAGTCCCATTATCTTCTATGGGTACGCAGCTGATTCGCAGATGTGTTCAGTTCTCTTCAGGAATTTCTCTCATTCCGCTCAATACACTTCTCCCCCACTCTCCTCTCACCCATAACTTCTCCCAGGTCTCCAAATTTGCAGCTAAAACCTTGCTTATCTGCTGAACACTTCCCTTATCTATCTGCAGAGATAAGAGAGCTGAAATTCGCACCGCACAAGTGTGATTCCGGCCTCATACAGTGATCAGAAAAACGATCGCTTAGTGACGCTGGCAATAGGGGGTGAAAGAGTTAACTCTAGGGGCAATCAGGGGTTAAAACCTTTATTAGAAAATGTATGGGGGTACCTAACGCTATAAAAACCTGGAGGGCGAACCTCAAAAAATAACTAGCTACCTAGCGGCACTATCGACACTAATACAGCGATCAGAAAAACGATCGCTTAGTGACGCTGGCAATAGGGGGTGAAAGGGTTAACTCTAGGGGCAATCAGGGGTTAAAACCTTTATTAGGAAATTTATGGGGGTACCTAATAAAGGTTTTAACTAGGGTTGTCCCGATACCACTTTTTTAGGACTGAGTACAAGTACCGATACTTTTTTTCATGTACTCGCCAATACCGAATACCGATACTTTTTTTAAATGTCATGTGACAGTTTTCAAACCACAATACAGACTAAGGATATTTTCTTTAGAAATATGAAGAACTCTAACTCAAGACATTATAAAAGAATAAAAATGAATAAAAATGTTTTATTTGCTTGTCACGCAGTAGTAAAAAACTCAAAGAATTTTCACAGAACATGTTGATAAATACAAAAAAAGTATTCTATTTAGGTATCGGAAGCATTTGGGCGAGTACAAGTACTGCCGCAAATACTTGGTATCGGTCCCGATACCGATGCCGATACTAGTATCTGGACAACCCTAGTTTTAACCCCTGATTGCCCCTAGAGTTAACCCTTTCATCTCCTATTGCCACTATGGGGTCAATTCACAAAGCTTTTTTTCCCGATTTAGGTCGTTATTTTAACGATTTAGCACGTTATTGAAGCTAGTTCAATTCACTAAACGATTTAACGTTTTGAAAAATCGACAAATAACGTTTCACTACACGGAACCGATATTTTAAGGTGTGGATCATTTTTTAACGATTCGACCGTTATTTTTAACGTTTGAAACGTTATTTTAAAGAGTCAAATCGTTAAATATGTACAGAAGTGCAATTCACAAAGATTTTTTTGACAGTTAACGATCGTTAATGAATCGTTACATTAGCACCTCCCTCTGTGTGGCGTTATGACATTTCCCAGGCGTTATTTCATTGTGAGAGGAAAGTTTTGGCGGTGCAGGGTTGTGTTGAACTTGGTTTTGGGCAGGATGGAACCATTTGGATGTGCTCTGTATGAACTTAAAACAATTCAGAGGCGACGAAGAACACGACAGAATAATGTGGTTCATATTGAGAAGAGAGTATTTCGGTCACGAACAATATTAGATGACTTTACGGAAACACAGGTGATAGCCAAATTTCGGTTATCATCTGCCATGATTTGCTCTGTTTATGAGGAAATACATAAGGACTTGGAGAAACGCACCATGCGAAGCAATGCAGTACCTGGGCTTGTCCGTTTTTTGGCAGTTCTGCATTTCCTAGGAAAGGCCTCCTACCAACATGTAAGTGGTGAGGTTGTTGGAATCTCACAGGCAACCTTTTCCCGCTGCTTGGTGGAGGTCCTGCAAGCTTTACGGAAATTAGCCCCTAAATATATACATATGAGCAAGTCACGTGAAGAGCAGGATCAGATTAAACAGGGTTTTTACGATCTTGCAGGAATGCCCAATGTAATAGGGGCAATAGACTGCACCCATGTACCTTTATGTCCCCCATCAGAACAGGAGCACATTTACCGCAACCGTAAATCTTATCATTCGGTGAACATACAAGTCGTCTGCGATTCAAAATTAATAATCAGAGATGTTGTCACCGGCTTTCCTGGATCCTGTCATGATGCCCATATATTGCGACAATCAGGAATATATGAAACTTTGGACCATGACTCTGAAAATAACGGATGGCTGCTGGGTAAGTGTTCTCCACTTTGTTTCATGTGTATTCCATATATATATATATATATTTTTTTTTGTTGTTATTCCATACTGGAATGACATTCTTGCTAAATCCTCAACATGCCTGCTCCACAGCATTACCTTAATCATATTCACAAGTTAACCACTTACTTACAGGGCCCATATACCCCCCTCATGGCCAGGTGAAATTTCAGCTTCTGGCACTGCGTCGCTTTAACTGACAATTGCACGGTCGTGCGACGTGGCTCCCAAACAAAATTGTTGTCCTTTTTTCCCCACAAGTAGAGCTTTCATTTGGTGGTATTTGATCACCTTTACGCCCCTCGTTTTTTAGCGCAAAAAAAAAAAAAAATGAGACAATTTAAAAAAAAGCAAAAACAATATTATTTACCTGTTGCCCTAATAAATATCCCAATACATTTTTTTTAGATACATTTTTTCAATGTTTAAACCGATAAGCATTCATCTCGATATTGTTGGTGATTTTTTTTTTTTTTAATATAAGCGACTGGTTTGTGCAAATTTGGACACTATTTTGGGACCATTCACATTTATACAGTGATTGGTGCTATAAATATGTACTAATTACAGTCTAAATGTGAATGACATTGAAGGGGTTAACAATATGGGGGTGAGGAAGGGATTAAATATGTTCCCTGTATGTTCTAACTGTGGGGGGAGGGGTGCTAACGATCTGTGTACCTATGTACAAGGGACACAGAGCTGTCTCTTCTTTACAGAGACAGGACGCTGTGTCTGTGTATAAACCGGCATTGAGAGATCATCTCATATGTTTACATTTGAGATCTTCTGCCATTGGTAGCGCAGATCGCGTAGCAAACTGCCACTCTGATTTGCCGTTCGCAGCGATCTGTGATTGACTGTGTCCAAGGGATACAGACACGCGCAGAGGGTTGAACGCCCTAAAGAGTTGACCGTTAATTGACGGCTGTTTCAGGTCCGCACTTTAGCCGTCATTCGGTTATAGCGCGGATCTGTAGTGGTTAGATTTTCAAAATTCTTTCAGGTTGAGATATCATCTGTTCTTACTGTCCATAAATCTTAAGTGTTATGTATACTGTTCCACATGTTCCATGTCTGTTCAAAATTAGTCAGAATTTTAAGCTTGTTGATGTGATGTAGTACAATAGCACGTTTGACATCACATGAGAGAGCTAGGAAATACTTATCAAAATACACATGACCAAGCTTTTCCAAATTAACACAACCTCCAGAAGTAAGGACGGTATCTATTTAGACATGATTGAAGAATATTATGCTATTATATTATAGTGTAAGTAGTTAACCACTTGCTTACTGGGCACAGATACCCCCTTAATGCCCAGGCAAAAGTTCAGCTTTCAGCATTGCGTCGGTTTTAATTAAAATTGCGCGGTCGTGCGACATTTCTCCGAAACAAAATTGACGTCCTTTTTTTCCCCACAAAAAAAAAAAAAAAAAACACAAGCGTAAATCAAGTGGTTTGCGTAAAGGTTATATTGGTTACAAAATATGGGATAGAATTCAGACAATTTTTTTTTATTTTTTTTTTTTACTAGTGATACGTCAATTTGCAAATTTTGGCAGGAATGTGATATTGCGGACAAATCGCACATTTTTGGGAGCATTCACATAAAAACGCACTCATTACTGTATAAATGTGACTGGCAGTGAAGGGGTTAACTCTAGAGGGTGAGGAAGGGGTTAAATGTGAGTTCTAACTGTGTAGGGGGAGGGGGGGTGACTGGGGAGGGTGACCGATGCTGTCTCCCTATGTACAAGGGACACAACATCTGTCACCTCTCCCTGACAGGACGTGGAGCTCTGCGTTTATAACCCGGAGCTCCACGTCCCTGCTCTAAAACTGAAGATCGGCGGGTACCTGGTGGACATCGTGACCACCAGGCACGCGCATCGGCATCTCGTGTACGCGCCTGGTTCGCGCGCGCGCCCCCCAGTGGCCGGAAAACATGACGGCGTTTTGGATATTTAGATTCACCCTGTCACCGTCATTTGACGATAGTCAGTTCTCCAAAAACGCAAACTGTAACCTCCCATTAATCATTCCATCAAGCAGAGCAAGGACAACAATCAGCCCCCATCCCCCCCCCCCCCCTTACAGTGTTCAAATTGTACCTGATTCAGAGAAATGTCTCTCTGGGCCCACAATAATGTCCCTGGATTAGTTCTACATTAAACATTGAAATATCAATGACAGCCTGAATGTTGCTCTTGAATGCTTGTTTTGATAGCATTAGCATACAACGCACTAAACACATGAAACATGTGTTATGCTCTTGTGTTTTGATGTAAGTACCATCAATGCTCTATCACAAAAACTACAATTAGATTGCATAACATTGACTGCCACCTAACTTGGCAATAGGTGCTTATCAAATTTTTTATTTTTGAATTTATAGGAGATGCTGGTTATCCTTGTTTGCCATGGCTCTTTACGCCAATCAACAGGCCGTCCTCCTCTGCAGAAGCATCATACAATTTTGCCCATTCTAAGACCAGAGTGGTAATAGAACGATGTTTTGGTGTCCTAAAGAGCAGGTTTAGGTGCATGTCATTGTCTGGTGGATTCCTGCAATATTCCCCTAGTAAAGTTGGCGACATGTTCGTAGCATGCTGCATCCTACATAACATCGCTAGGCATGGAGGACTTGAAGAGGAAATAGACCCTGCAGTGGAGGATGACATGCCTACTATTGCAGTCGAAACAGATCACCGGGGCAATGCAGCTAGAGGGCAACTAATTGCAAACTATTTCTCAGGTAATCTACCCCATGAACAATTTTTTTTAAATCCAACTTCATCATAAAAAATTAAACAGTTGCATCATTAGATTGGAGAGATGCATGCTTTGTAATTAATTTTTTTGACGAAGATCTTATTTTCCAATGTAAAATCTCACCCAATGATGTTTTGTTCTCATTTTAGGTTAATGCAAAAGAAGAATAGAAGACAGGCGTAAACTTTTAAACCAAACGGGAACTTTATTTTCTCTTTTTTTGTACAGTTATTTACTTGTTGTTGTATGTTTTTTTGGTGAAAAAACTTTACATGTGCAGTGTTTAGATGTAAAATGCACAGTTTAGTTTACATTAAAGTCTACTACAAAAATAAAGTGCAGTTTAATGCTTTATTACAGTAATATGGTTAAGTGTGGGTTCTACAGCAGAGATTTATTTTTGACTGACAAAAAGGAGAAACATTAGAGACATTAGTGAGAATAAATCCACGTGAGAAAATTTTAACTACCCATTTGAAATATTGCAAACCGACCAAGTGCAATTTGCAGGAACATGTCTGGAAATGTAGGTAGCATTTACCTACTAATAAGGTAAAGAACAATAAATACCAACATTTTTTCAAAATAAAAAGAAAGTGAGATTCAGTAAGAGCAAAAAAGATATGTACTATATGGGTGGGCATGATGGAAGATAAAACCATTTTTATGTTCTAAATAACATAAAATTGGCCACAGTCGAATAATAACACATCAGCAAGTGAACTTTGTATTTTGTTCTCGTAAAATTTTGGATAAGAGTTCTGAAACCAAGGTGATAGCTAAATTGCAATTATCATCTCACATGATTTAGTCTCCATAACTGAAAATACACATTACTTTAGAAAACCACACCTAAAGATAAAAAGTAGCGCAGTGTAGACAGAGTAGAGATACAAATCCGCAGGAGTTGAGTGAAATCTTCAATCATGTCCAGTTAAAGAGGGGGTTCTCCCTTAAAACCACTTTCTCCCATCCCATCCAGCATACTGACGTTAGCGTAAAAATTTTTTTTGACTTAGCTCTTAATAGATAAATTATTTTTTGTCCTAGCGCGGGGTATGGCGCAGCTATATATCGTCACGCCTTCCAAAAACAGCCGACTAGCAACCGGCTCTTCTCTGCGACTTTGCACAGACCCAGGAGCTGACTGTGCTTTTGCCCTATATACCCACGTCACGCTCTCCAAAAAAAGCCAAAATAGGACTTGGCTGTATACGGCGCCTGCGCAGTCAGCTCCTGGGTCTTTGCGTAGGCACCGAGAACAGCCGAGTGCTAGTTGGCTGTTTCCGGAAGATGTGACGCTTTATAGCGGCGCCATAACCCGCGGTAGGATGAAAAACAAATTATCCATTAACAGCTAAGTCCAAAAAAAAAAAAGGCGCAGACGACAGTATGCTGGATGGGAGAAAGTCCTTTTAAGGGTGAAACCCCTCTTTAAGGGGGTAAAATATCACTTTAACAAAAAGGCAACATTTTTGGAAACAATCATAGGGTGCCTCCCTTATGTAAGAAAATCATGAAAACCTGTCACATCCACGTTTTTCTTCCGTGAGAATGGGACAACTCTGTCAGGTTCCAAAGCGTTGCCCTGCTGTGACATATATTCTCCTATTAAACGGACATGATTGATGATTTTAGTGCTGGTGTATTCTCTTAGCAGAGAGATAGTTCACCGTTACAACATAATGCAATTGTTAATAATTTACTCCTACTTTTCTCCTAACCTTTAACCTTTGTGTTAATACCAATTTAAAGGTTCTTATTTAACACAAAAACAAAATATACATGTTAGAACAAATACTTCTTAGTTTTGCACATGCATTTTCAAACTAAAAAATCCGAAACATTTGAAAAACGTTATGTTACACTAACGAACCATTTAAAGTGCCTGAAAGTTCAAAATAGGATTTCACATATTTCACATACTGTTTTCTTTTCCAAAGGAAATTAGGGTATAAATCGAAATTATCATAGATGGATATCTGTACGAAATAAGTCAAAGCTACATAACTGACTAGATTTATGTCAAAGACGTTTCACTGGTCATCAAACCAGCTTTATCAATGATGTCCAGTCAAACATCTACAACTAAAATAAAGTACGTCTAGTCGATTAGACTTATTTGGCACAGATCAAACTTAGCATGGTCAAATGTGAATTTTTTGAGAAAAAAAGAGCAATATAGTCGTCAATTTTGTGCAAGATCAAATTGTACAAGGCTGCCTGCTTTAAAAGCATGCAAATGTAACGTAAAAATATTTGTTTTACTGCAAGTATCAGTTGTGAAATATGTGAAATGTATTTCCAAAATTAAAATAAAAATTCTTTTAGATATCAAGATTTGAAAAATTAACATTAGCATCATTATCAGAAATATCTCCACATACACCACTGTTGTGGTTGCTGCTGGTTAAATTACTAGCATTAAGAGATTGTTCACCAGAAGGCGGTAGATGTGCTTCTAAGAGTTCGCTTAGTTTGACCATAAAGGATAGCTTCTGCTGGCGATAGATGTTTTGAGCTGCATTTTGTTGCTCTAGAAGAATATTAAATTTGGATACGTTAGTATTTAGGTCATCCAATCTCTGCATGAGTTGTTCTCTAAATTTCTGTTGTTCACTGTGAAATCTATCACTCTGCTCTCTATCAAAACGGTACTGTTCCCTATCCATGTTTCGTGTCCTACAAATTGTTCTCCTGTCTCTAGGTCTGCTTAACTCTGGGGGCTCAGTAGCAACCACATCAGGAATACAAAGGATAGGTGTATCAATACTCATAGGGTTGTTTGCAGTTTGGTTTGGCATTACTTCAGAAACATTTGCATTACTAACATTTTCATGACTAGAATCTTCTAAGAAAAGGATGATTGAATCCTCCGGGTTGGTTGGTGTATCATCCTCCACCTGGAAGCAGAGAGGCGGCTGTGCATTCAAAGACTGATCACTTTCAAATTCAGCTTCTGATTCTAACTGTCTTTCGTCAGCACCCTCTTACAAATAAATAACAAAGAAATGGTTAACCAGATAGCTACGGGTGATCAACATCTTTAAAAAAAAAAAAAAATATATAATTTTTAAAGGGTTTAAATCTTTAACATACAGTACGACTAGGATTGACAAGTTTTTATTACGCCAAACCCTACACACAGACATTTTTTTAGATACTTTTTCCAATATAATCTATAGGATTGTAAAAGACTGACGCCCCGAGAGGAGCAGTAAAGTAGTGCCATGATGAACAGTAGGTGTGGCCAGATGGTTGGAGTTCCACCCCGCCCTCAGTATGTTGCCTAGTACATCCTGCTCAAGTTAGTCAGTTTCCCAGTGCAGTCTGCTCCCCCCCCCCCTACCCAGGTCAGATGCCGCTGTCCCATCAATACAAGGTAAGTGACGGGCAGGCGATGCACAGTGGTAGCGCTTGATATTTTTTGGAGTTTGCTTGAGCTCACACTCCCCCCTCCCAAAAAAAAAGAGAATTTTCCACCACTGTAAGAGGGGTCCCCAATTCAGAAACAGAGGACCCTCTTCTAGTAAAGAAGATCCCCAGAGTGATAAAAGGGAAATCCCATTCAGATTAGGAATTTTCCTCACCGGCCACTGCAGTTTTATAAGACCCACAGCCAGTAGGACTGCAGGGGGGTGATAAGGGGGACCCCCATCTTGGAATAGGTGAGTGATGATAGGAAGGAACATTTGTACCCTCCCTTCGGTAGATAGGGACCCCCTTGTCAGGAAGAATACAGACCTCTGCCCCCTAATCCTTCTGAAAAAGGTGAATGACAGTTCAGTGAGTGAAAATATTCAGAGTTAAAGACACTCAACAGTTCCGGTCACAGTGCAGAGGTGGAGGGGTGACTATGTTCTCTGCATTGCTGACACGCTCACTCTCAGCAGTGGCGGCAAGGATTCACAGGCTGCCAAATTAGGGGGTGGGGGGGCTTAGAAGGCACCGTCCAAGTTGCAGGGGAGGGAAGTAAAGTGAGTGCTGTGTCCAGTTTAGAAGAGGACAGGTAGAAGTCTCAAAAAACGAACTGTACGGATCATTGCCGTATGGGTGGCAACCATGAGTACAACCGCTATATGAGAACATGTTAAAAGGTTAGGATTTCTCACCGCTTTGATTGTGCCTCGAGGAATCAAAACCAGCCTGGATGCCAACAATGGAATCAATATCGATGTATGGACGCAGTAACTCTTCATACTGATGAAAATATATATTTTTCTCTGGGCCACCCCCTGTTGCTTTCCTGCAATTCAAAGAGACATAGGTGTTACAACACATATAATTGATAAAATTGGCATTCGCTCAAACATTAATACCTGAGATGGGACAGAATACACAAACACAACATCAAAGTAAACACTTTTTATGAATTAGGGCTCAAAATTTAAAGTTTGAAGCTACTAATCAGATCTTAAGAGTAATTCGCCAGCAGTCGCCCCCACCTAACCCCTACCGTGCGCCAGCCTTCATCCTCTGCCGTCATGTCATCCTGTGTCCCCACAGCTTATTGGAGTGACAGCGCAACCTGGCAATGGCCTTGCCACTTTTCCTTTGGTCAAGGACACGCCTCCTCGTACACCCGGCACCGCTGGCTAATGGTGCCTGAAAGCAAGCTGCTGGGTGTACAAGGAGGCATGTCCATGTTCAAAGGAAAAGTGGTCCGCACGTTGGGAGTCTGCCTATCCGCTACAAGAAGCATGTGGAGAAAACAGACAGAGATCGGCTCTGCCAAAGTGACGAAGTGCCCCACCTGGATTTCCACTTACCCCCACGCAACTTTCACTCGCCAATTGTGGAGATTTTTAACACTGTGGTAAATTACCTGCTCTTGTTCTCATCCGAAATTTTTCGTCTTAGTCGAAGCCGAATGTCCTGGTACCGCTTACGTACTTGCTCTGCTGATCTTGGGAAGACACCAACACTCTTAACTGCGGCTGCAATTTGCTTCCACATTGCGTTTTTCCATGTTGACTCCGTAGAAGCTGCTTTATTTCCAAGGAGCTTATTAAAATGTGGAAGAAGGTTCTCAATTAGGACTAGATTTTCATGCAATGTGAATTTTTGATTACGGATTCGCTTTTTTTCCAGATTTTTTTTTGGACCTTGTTGAACTGCTGTATTCTCAGATTCAATTCTATCTGTTAACATCCCTGATGAGGCAGGACTAGATGACAGGGTAACATCTGACCTTACTGGCTTGGGCACCTTTCTTGGGACTTGAGGAGAGGACGGTGATTGCCGAGATGATTCCAGTGTTGTTGATTCTGGATGGGACTTGCTCGCTTTACTAATTCTACATTCCCGACTGTCTTGATGGTAGACATTGCTCTTGCTAGAGTCAGGCTGCTGCTTTTTGTGATGTTGGTGGTTAGCTTTTGTGTATGTTTTTGAATGCTTGGATCCTTTCGACCTATATTTTGATGATTTAGATCCATGTTGGGATTCCAATGATTTTTGTCCGTTATGAAACACACTTTTGATCTGCATGGAAAAAATATTTAATGTTTGTATCGAGATAGCTATAAACGATAAAACACAGATGGAAGGACATGTGAAAACATGCAGACATGCAAATATTATAATTATGGATATAAGAGAGACATTCATTTGGTATGCACTTTAAAATTAACCACATTTAAATACATACCTTTATACATTCCCCAAATGTTTCCGTGAAATCGGATGGACCCTGATCCTTTTTTAGCTCCTTCATAGACCTTTCTGTTTTCTGTATTTTATTACGTTTCTTACTAAAATTACTTGAATTAATATTCTCCTGTTGACAAATTTTTAAAGAAAATAAAGAAAACAGCACTTATAAGTAAACATCATCACATGTAAAGTGGGGTGCAGCAAATCACTGAGTCACAATACTTACAGCACGTGTGGATTGTGTTGAGCAATGTGGCTTTGAATATGATGAATGATTTTTTTTGGGCTTCGATGATGTTTGCAGTTTGTGTTTATCTTCTAGTGTTATATTTTTTGGGGAGCGCTAGACAATAAAAATAAGAATTTTACAGGTCTCAGAATATTAAAAAGGAGAGACAGCGTGGAAAACAGAGAGGGTGTCAGAGAGAGAGAAAAAAAAGAGAGAGAGAGAAAGAGAGAGAGAAAAAGAAAGAATGAGAGAGAAAGAAAGAGAAAGAGAGAGAAAGAGAAAGAGAGAGAAAGAGAAAGAGAGAGAAAGAGAAAGAGAGAGAAAGAGAGAGAAAGAGAGAGAAAGAGAGAGAGAAAGAGAGAGAGAAAGAGAGAGAGAAAGAGAGAGAGAAAGAGAGAGAGAAAGAGAGAGAGAAAGAGAGAGAGAAAGAGAGAGAGAAAGAGAGAGAGAAAGAGAGATCTAGAGAAAGAGAGAGAGAGAGAAAGAGAGATCTAGAGAAAGAGAGAGAGAGATCTAGAGAGATTGCGAGAAATCTAGAGAGAGAAATCTAGAGAGAGAAATCTAGAGAGAGAAATCTAGAGAGAGAAATCTAGAGAGAGAAATCTAGAGAGAGAAAGCTAGAGAGAGAAAGCTAGAGAGAGAAAGCTAGAGAGAGAAAGCTAGAGAGAGAAATCTAGAGAGAGAAATCTAGACAGAGAAATCTAGACAGAGAAATCTAGACAGAGAAAGAGAGAGAGAGAGATCTAGAGAAAGAGAGAGAGAGATCTAGAGAAAGAGAGAGAGAGAGATCTAGAGCATGGTTCTTCAAACTACGGCCCTCCAGGTGTTCAGGAACTACAATTCCCATCATGACTAATCATGTCTGTGAACGTCGGATTTTTACAATGCCTCATGGGATTTGTAGTTCCGCTAACAGCTGGAGGGCCGTAGTTTGAGGATCCGAGAGAGAGCGAGAGCGCAAGAGAGCGAGCGAGCGAGAAATAAGGGAGGGGTCAGATAGAGAGAAGAACAGCAAGCGAGAGGGACAGAGAGAAATGCAGCTAACTTACCACTGTTGTAACTTTAATTTCAGAGACATCACCCACTGATTTGGCACTTCCATTGTCAATTTCCTAATTTGCAAACAAACAAGTAAAAAGTAAGCTATACTACAAAAAAATATACATTTGTCTGGCAAATTTAAATGTCCTATATACACACACCTCATTAGAGCTGCACTGTTGATCGGAGTGTGTGATGGGGGAATTAACCTGGAAAGAGGATATACATGAAACATAACTATTCATTGTTCCATCAACCCCCAAACACAAGCCGGCCTCCGTTGCTGTAAATAAAAATAAAAAAAACTAATTACTTACAATGGTTTGGAAGAGCTCCCGTACACTCCGGTTCATGTTTGTGGCTGTGTTTTGCACAGCACGTGCTCGATCTCCACGTGGGTCTTGTTTGTTGTGTCTCTCTCTGCATTCGCTCTTTTCCACATCCGGGGCAAAGGACTTATTGCAGTTGTTCTCCTCCCCCTCTGCTCCCAGAATGCATCTCTCCAGCGTTTTTTGCAGCTTTGGACGTAATTATTACGTTTGGGACGTTAATAATTAAGTTTGGGACGTTAATAATTAAGTGTGGGACGTTATAATAAGGCTTGAACGGTAAAAATAACGTTCGTCTAACGTTTCAAAAATTAGCATAACGCTTGGATAACGAGTCAGTTGAAAACCATAACGGCTATGTTGAATAACGATTACAGCTTTCGTGAATACCATGTTTCTAAGCGTTAAATAAGGGGCGGTAATTTAACACCTGGGTGAAACCGATAACGTTTCTCTTTGTGAATTGACCCCTATGTGTAAATAAAACTACACATGAACTTTTCTTGCTTTTTTACTTGCAAATTCCTCAGTTGTAGAGTCAAGAGTCAAGATTAAGCGTGTTGAGCAACCCATTTTCAATGCACAACAGAGAACGTGCATTTAAACGCTCCTGACCCATTTTTATTTAATTTTTTTACACGTTTTAATGCTGAAAAATTAACGCTCACCACTGCAGTTGCTGACCATTAAACACAAATACATGCGGAGGGTCGCATATGTATTCGGAAATGCACCGATTAGGGATTGTGCAATCATAAACTTGTACATTTGAGTTTGTTGGCTAGCATGAATGTCTTTATTTGCAGGTGAAGATTGGTACATTTTAAAAAAAGAGGAAAACTGTACAATTTCTTCTGCAAACCGGGGTTCAAGATCTTCAAGGTATATTGTCACAAGTGTACTGGCTCTGGAACTTAGACTATCAGCTTGTAGAGTGCATATTTCTGATAGAAATCCAAATCTTTCTTCAATTGTGCTGTAGGCTGCTTGCCTGTGCCTCAGTGATTCTGTCAGTTGGTCAATTATAGCATAAAAGGTATGCACTTTAAGGCTGCATTCACACCTGAGCATTTTGTCGCCTGAAGCGCGACGCTCAAAGACGCTAGAGGGGAAAAATAACATTCTCTATGGAGATGGTTCACATCTCCACTGCAAAACGCGTGACACCGAACGGCTGAATTTCAAACAAGTCCCGGACCCTTTTTTGGCGCGCAAATCAGGCGGCTTGGGCGTTTCACATTGATGCCAATGACCTGTACAAAATCGCGGGGAAAAACGCTACGTTTTTTCGTGGCAAATCGCGGGGAAAAACGCTGCAATTTGTCGCGGCAAATTGCGGGAAAAAACGCCGCAAATCAACTACGCTTAGTTGTGAATGCAGCCTTAACCTCTTAGAGGGTGTCATATCAGCATCTTCTACATCACCATAGTCCCACCTCCTATTTCTTTTCACTTTCCTTCCACGTTGTAGCCAGGGCCGGATTAACATAGGGGCTGTTGGAGCTGCAGCTCCAGGCCCCTTTCTCAAGATAGGCCCATTTGCCCCCCCCCCCCAAAAAAAAACGTAAAAAAAAAAAGCTCGACAACCAGAGGTCACAGAAACCCCACATTTGGGGGGTAGGCAGTTGAAGACCTACCCCACAATCATTTAAAATATAGGATGGCTATCATTTATGGTTCCGAAGATACGGGCCTGCTTGCACAGCCTGTCAGAAGCTACATACAGAGCGGCCATTATAAATACAAGCTGACACACTACAGCAGACTGAGAAAAAAAATCATCATTTGTTTTTTGCTAGAAAATTACTCTATGGTGGTCTTTGTAACTTTTTATGTTGCACGGTATAGAGCTGCACGATTCTGGCTAAAATGACAACTGCAATTTTTTTTGCTTAGATGATAGATCACGATTCTCTCACGATTCGTGCGGTGTAACATCATCTTTCACATTAAAATGTAAAAAAAAAATGGGCTAACTTTACTGTTTTGTTTTTATGGTTTTTTTTTTCATTGAAGTGGGCAAATAAAGTGTGACATAAAATATTGCAGCAATTGCCATTTTTGTCTCTGCTAAAATATATATAATGTTTGGCGGTTCCAAGTAATTTTCTAGCAAAAAATATTGCTTTTTAACTAGTGTTGGACTTTAAGTGGTTACATTTCTTGCAAACACACAGAAGTTTGATCTAAGAAGGAAGTTGGTTACAATGTTTAATGTTGTTACAAACTTGGCAGACTGCCCGGATATTTTCTTTACACACAGAAGTTGATCCCTTTGATCTAAGAAGGAAGCGTTAGTTACAATGTTTCCTGCTAAGAACTTGGCAGACTCCCTGGATATTTTCTTTTGACAGCTAAAGGTCTCTCCACTTGTTATATGAAAGAATCAGCAAACTCTGCATTGGAGATGTCAGGGGGGTTGAATCGAGATCAAAATTTTTTAACAATTAATTGTGCAGCTCTAGCACCGTACTGTATTTGCGCAGCAATTTTTCAAACATATTTTTTTTTTGGAAATAAACTGTTTCATTCATTAAAAAAAACTGTCATACCCTCCACACTCCTCTCCTATACATAGTGCCCACTATCATACCATCCACACTCCTCTCCTGTACATACTGCCCACTGTCATACCCTCCACACTCCTCTTCTGTACATAGTGCCTGCTGTCATAAACTTCTCTCCTGTACATACTGCCCACTGTCATACACTCCACACTCCTCTCCTATACATAGTGCCCATCATCATACCCTCCACACTCATCTCCTGTACATACTGCCCACTGTCACACCCTCCACACTCCTCTTCTGTACATAGTGCCGTTTGCCGTTCCCTTTGCACTCCTATCCTGTACATAGTGCCCAATGTTAGACCCTCCACATTCCTCTCCCTCACCTGCACATACTTCCCACTTATATACCATCCGTACCCCTGTTTTTAACGCACATTGTTAGACAGGTTAATTGGTTGTTCTGCTAGCTGGTCGGTAAGTAGGCTTGGTTATTCCCTGGGCATTCCCCAGGTTCTTGTTGTCATCCGTACTCCTCCCCTATGTTGCTTACCCGCAAAAACAGTTCTTTAAAATGATACTGAATACCCTCAATGTTACCAGCTCTAGAATGAACACACTTTTGTTAGTTCAACTAAAGGAAATCTCAGTTCTCATATTTGTTCTGTCTCATTATTAGAACTTGTTTAATTTTGTGATTACTACTGTGATGTACAGAGGAACATAGGGGATCTCAGCTACTCTAAATATAGCACTTGTGAAAAAAAGTGTCCCTGAAAATATTTTTTAAATGTTGGCAACTATGCACTTATGCACTGCCCAAGGGCCACTGGGTCAGTAGGGTGCCCCATGAGAGGTTCCTGGGATCCTGTGATATAATAGCGGTAGTCAAATTTCCTGACATTACTACTTTTTAGAGGCCCTGGGGTAGGTTATGCCACAATGTACAAGTATGCACAGCATATTAGCACATTAGGGTACACTTAAATTTTCAGACTGGGCCCTCCATTGCTGCGCTGTGATTCCCACACATTTATTTATTATTTATAAAAGGCCCCACCAAAATCCTCAGCACCAGGCCCATGATGTTCTTAATCTGGCCCTGAATACACACCATGTTTGGGGGTCACAACCCAAAAAGACCCCCATACCAACAGTGAGGTTTGGAGGCGAGTACATCATGGTGTGGGGCTGTTTTTCAGCATAAGGTACTGGAAAACTACATATCATTGAAGGAGGGATGAATGGAAAAATGTACCAAGACATTGTAGATAAAAATCTGTTGCCATCTTCCAGGATGATGAGGATGAAATGAGGGGAGGACATTTCAGCAAGACAATAATCCCAAACACAAAGCCAAGGAGACTCTCAATTGGTTTCAAAGAAAGAAAATAAAGCTGCTAGAATGGCCCAGCCAATCACCTGACTTGAATCCAATAGAAAATCTATGGAAAAAACTAAAGATCAGAGTTCATAGTAGAGGTGTGAGATATTCTCTAACACATGGAACCTTTAAGTTTTGAAGAAAAGATTGAAGATCTGAGCAATGCATGTGACTCATTTCTCCATACAGGTGGAATCTTGAAGCTGTCATTACCAACAAAAGATTTTGGTATTAAATACATTTCATTGGCACTGATGAGGCAGCACTATTATGCGGAACTTATGGCCTGCACTGATGGGCACTTATAGGTAGCACTGATTGGTGGCACTGGCATTGATTGGATGGCACTGATGAGATGCACTAATGGGCACTAGTAGGTGGCACTGAGCTGCACTGATAAGTGGCACTGGCTAGCTGCACTTATGGGCAATGACACCGATGAGCTACACTGATAGGTGGCACTGGCAGTGATTGGATGGCACTGATATGTGACACTGATGAGATGCACTAATGGGCACTGATAGATGGCACTGAGCTACTGATAGGCGGCACTGGCTAGCTGCACTTATGGGCACTGGCACCGATTGGCTGCATTGATAGGTATCACTGGCAGTGATTGGATGGCACTGGCATTGATTTGATGGCACTCATAAATGTGGCACTGATGAGATGCACTTATAAGCTGCCTCCCTGCACTGATGCACTAATAGGCACTGATCTGCACTGATAGTGTTTGTGTTTTTTCAGGCGTGTGTTGGACCGGCTATAAGGGGAGGTTTTATTTAATATATTTAGTGGTCTAGTAGAGCAGGGGTCTCCAAACTTTTCAAACAAAGGGCCAGTTTATTGTCCTTGAGACTTTAGAAGGACCGGATTGTGGCCAGCGGGGGCAGAAAATGTCCCGGGCCCAGCACCAGTGAGAATAAATATGGCCTCAGGGTTGGTGGTCAGTAGGAGTAGGGTCCCTATTGGTAGGAGGAATAGTATCCCATCATTGATATCGGTAGAAGAAATAGTGCCCCCTTGTATGTGTCAGTGGGAGGAATGGTGCCTCATATCAGTTGGAGGAACAGTGCCCCAAGGGCCGGATAAAGGCTAGCAAAGGGCCACATCTGGCCCTCGGGCCGCAGTTTGGAGATCCCTGTAGTAGAGTATAAAGACTTAACAAACTGTACTGGAGCAGGAGTATATAGGAGACCCGTGATGCCATTTTATCACATTATTACCCCAACAGTTTTACTTTGATGTATACATTTGATTGTTTCTGCATCTAATGTGGTGGAAAGGTATGATTTTATCACAGCACAATTTATTGGTACATCACAAACACCACAAATGCAATTTGCATGGTAGGTTAAATATTTATTTAAAAAGAAAACAGAAGTGATATATGGATTAAAAAGAAAGTCAATGTAGCAACCTGGCAGAAAGTTATAGCAGAAATGTTTGCTAGATCTTCTTAACAGTGTTTAACTGTGCAGGCAGATATCAGTTCTGTGAAAGAAAATAAAAAAAACTGTGATAAAATTCTAAAAGGATTCCAACGATAGAATATGAGCTGAAAGACAATAGTATGTCTAGTTTCCATGAATAATAATCATGTATTAATACCTAAGCTTAGCGATGTGCTAAATATTCAATATATGAGTGACTACATATGCAACGCATGCGCAGTAACATACGTTTTTAGTAATATATTGGCTAGTCGGGTATTAATTGGTAGATGACAATAATTTTTCAAATACAATTTCAAACCGAAAAACCTTACATACAATCAAATGTATTTAATATAACAGAAGACATTCAGATCACTAATACTACTGGCTCTACCATGTCCTGGATGAAAAAGAGCCTTTACAGACTATTAAACATGTTTAAATATTTTTTACATTTTTTGGTGTTACAGCAGATGCTGCTGAAAATATATCTCCTTGTTCACTTGTTCAGTATATTATTTTAGTGTTATGCCCTGTACACACGATCGGTCCATCCGATGAAAACGGACTGATGGATTTTTTCATCAGTTATCCGATGAAGCTGACTGATGGTCTGATGTGCCTACACACCATCGTTTAACAAAACGATCGTGTCAGAACGCGGTGACGTAAAACACAATGACGTGCTGAGAAAAAAGAAGTTCAATGCTTCTGAGCATGCGTCGACTTGATTCTGAGCATGCGTGTATTTTTAACTGATGGGCGTGCCCACAGACGATCGTTTTTTCTATCGGTTAGTTAACCATCAGATAATTTTAAAACAAGTTCCTAGTTTTTTAACCGATAGATAAAAAACCAATGGGGCCCACACACGATCGGTTAGTCTGATGAAATCAGACCGTTTTCATCAGACAAACCGATCGTGTGTACGTAGCATTAGACTTTTCATAAATGGGCAATTCTGTATCACAAATTTTATTTTCATACCATACTGCAAAACAACTTCATGCACCAAAAAAAAGTATGCCATAATATGATGACAATAGTCATTTTAGAGCTAATATGCTCTTTGAAAGGCCCACAAAAAAACAACACCACAGTTGCTAAACAGTTTCCCCCAAACATGCCAAACATGTATGATCCAACTTTTGTTGTCATGTCACGTACACACGATCACTTTTCGGCATAAAAAAACAAACAAGGGCCAGATTCAGATACACTTAATTTTGCGCTGCATAATCGAAATACTCTACGCTGCCGTATTTTACCAGGCTCTACATCGAATTCTGGTAGATTTTTGCCCGTACGCTATGGCGGCGTAGTCTATTTCTCGCCGCGTAATCGAAATACGCGATTAGGGGGCGTGAAGCATTTAAATTAAGCACGTCCCTGCGGCGATCGAATTGCGTATGCTCCGTTCAGAAATTTACCGCCGTGCATTGCGCGAAATCACGTCGTTACGTCATTCGTTGTTTGAGTAGCGTCGTTTACGAACATTCCGATTCCTGGACGACTTACGTTAAAAATAATAAAAGACGTCGGAAAACGTAGAAATTCGACGCGGGAATGACGGCCATACTTAACATGGGCTGTCTAATATTAGAGCAGCAAAAAGCTGGTATAGTGTTACGCAAAAAAAGATGACCAAAGATGCCGTAAGAGATTGCGATTGAAGATCGTAATTTCTGGGATCGCCGGCAAAAGCTTATTAGCATACACCGACGCTGAAAACGATGGGAAATCCTCCCAGTGGCCGCAATTTTATTGCAGCGTAGATCACAAGGCGTACAAACACGTAATCCAGTCGAATTGAAGCCCGCAGCCGTCTATTCATGGTTTGAGGTTTCCGACTAGCTAAAAAACGCGCGTAATTTGAAATTACTCCAGTCTAACACCAGTTAGACAGGAGTTACGGCTCTCTGAATCTGGCCCATAGTTTTTCAGCATGTAGAAAAAACTACGTTTTTCCAACTTCATCATTAAAAACGATGTTGCCCACACACCATCGTTTTAAAAAAAATGATGAGTAAAGCGCAGTGACGTACAACGACGGCACTCTAAAGGGAAAGTTCCATTCACGCTCCCTTTTCATAACTTGCTTCTGAGCATGCGCGGGTTTAAAACGTTGTTTTAGCCCACACACCATCATTTTTTACAACCCAAAAAAACTAAATCTTTTAAAACGACGTTAAAAAATGCAGCATGCTCAAATTTTTTTTGTTGTCGTTTTTCAGAAGATGGAAAACGATGTGAAGCCCACACACGATAATTTTAAATGACGATTTTAAAAACGACGTTTTTTTTCATGCCGAAAAGTGATCGTGTGTACGCGGCATCACATACAGTCAACACTAAACCTATTTTGCATGCAAAATTAACCATTTAATGCCGGAGTTTGTGGCGTGTGTTCTGTAATGTGTATAGGTTTGAAGTCTACTCATTCACTTCATAACTCCATCTTCTAGTGGGAAGATAGTTTCTGTTCAGTCATGAGAACACTTCTAGGGACCAGAGTTTACTTTTTTTAAATGTAGCTTTGGCTATTTCATTCTTGCTTTGTACATTTAAAGTGGATGTAAACCCCAATTTTTTTTTATGTCACAATGTAGAGTATAAGATTTTCTATCATCTGTACCCAGTCTTGCCACACAGAGTTAATTCAGCTCTGAGCAATCCTCTTTTATTGTTCAGCGAAAATTAACAGACTTCCAGATAAAAACCTGTCTAAATAAAAAGTCGTTTCCTCTCTCCTTGCTTTGAGTGACAGGATATTTACATATCTAGCTTGGACATGTTTATCATATGTTATGTTATGTTTATCATAATATGAGGTGATCCAAAGTTCATTGTATATTACCAGGATGTGTTATGTGGGGGAGGGGTGGATTTCTCACTTCTTATACAGTGGATCACCTCATGTTATGATAAACATAACATAACATATGATAAACATTTTCAAGCTAGATATGTAAATAACCTGTCACTCAAGGCAAGAAGAGAGGAAAATACTTTTTATTTAGACAGGTTTTCATCTGGAAGTCTGATAATTTTCACTGAACAATAAAAGAGGATTGCTCAGAGCTGGATTAACTCTGTGTGGCAAGACTGGGCTAAGGCTGGGTTCACACTGCGATTTTCCCGTCCGTCAGCCGCATACGATTTATATGAAAAAACTTATGCGGCTGAAACGGATTGAACCGTACTTAAACGTATGCGTTTATAAAACGTATACGGTTTCAAAAAGTGCGTACGGTTCCATCCGGTTTTGATTAAAAAAATGCATACGTTTTTGGAATTAGTGTCATTTAATAAAAAAAGATTTTGTTGTTTTGAAAATGCGCATGCGCAGACGAAAAACGCATACGGTTTATACGTATGGAACCGCACATATGTGCGTTTTCCATTGACTTTAATGTTAAAAAAAAACGTATGCGTTTGCCATACGGTTTCAAAAACGGACTCAAAACCGTGGTCGAACACGGTTTTGCGTACTGTTAAAAAACGTTTTGCCAGCAAATCGTACGCACCCGGATGCATCTGAGTGCATACGATTTGCAATGCATTGTCTATGTATGCGTTTCCCGTACGGGCCCGTACGTTTTCAAAACTGAAATCGTATGCGGCTGACAGACAGGAAAATCGTAGTGTGAACCCAGCCTAAGATGATAGGAAATCTTATATAAAATATTAAATGAATAAAACATTTTGGGGTTTACATCCACTTTAAGGAAACAAAAATCTAAAATCCCTAAATGATAAATCGGACCATTTCATATTGACGGGGCTGTGGGGTAGAGCCAGCAACTACAATGCTGAGTCTCCAAGGAAAATTTGAAGACAATGAAGGAACAAACCTTCTTCCACCAACTAAAAACTTGTATTCTAGTCCTCATTAGACTTCAAATTGTTACATATGGTTTCTTCATCAGTAGTAGTTGTAATTTACCAATAAACTTACAAAATTATAATTACAAAGAAAACAGTTCATTATATAGGTTATCTTTGGTGAGAGTTAAAAAAAACAAAAATACCTGATGACATGGCAGATCTGCTTGCACCATACACTGTAGTGTAGTGCGGTTCCCCAAAGTAATCCTCCATAATGTCTTTTGGTTGTCTATCAAATTCAATCAGGCACTGAGTGTTGTCATTGAAGAGAAGGTTCTTGCCTTTATTTGAAGAAAACAACTGGAACATATCTTTTTCAAATCCCTTCCGTCCATACAGTGACTGAAAAAATACATGACAGTACAAGTGAACCAACTAACTCTTAACATGCATATAGCATATGAAATGTGACGTAAACTGAACTCAACCAGCCTATCCCATCAGTAGAGTAAAAAACAAAAAATACATGAAAGAAAAAACACCTGTCCCCCTAACTGAAAAAATGTCTTATTTGAGTGATCACAATACCACAATTACTCTTGAGAAGAGAGGGGGACATGGTACTACAGCATTTCCTTACTGCTAGTAATAGTACTGCCAAGGGTGCAAGCCCAATGGCGAGTAGCTAATTGCGGTAAGGGTATCATATAAACTCATCAGATCCCCTGCAAGTTATGTGCATTCTAATGAAAAGCAGTAAAATTTTACCTGTTGATTAGTAACAATTCTTACAACATCAGTGACGCTCTGCTCCCGGGTGACAATGGCAGGAGGTGGGATGCCTGAAAGTCTGCAGCTCTTGTAATTACTGACCGGGGAACGTGAGCCATCCAAACATAATAGTTCAAAATCTTCTGATTTCAAATTGTTTGCCCACTCTGCTGGATTTTTACCTGAAAGGTACAATTCCTTTTTTTAGTCAAGTACTTAAAGCCAAACAGTTCAGAGGTTCTGAATTTTAATTCAAATCCCATTGAAGTCAATGGGAGCCAAATCCTTAAAATCTATTTTGACAATTTCCAAGGCTAATAGGTAAAGGATTATCAAACAAATAGCATGCAGGAGACATGTAGCAATGGAAGAAAAAAAAATACCATTTGGGGGGGGAGTGTAGTAATGTTTAAAGTGAAACATTCAAAATGCCCAAATCCTTAAAAAAAAAAAAAAATTACAAAAGAAAAGAAGCCAGCTGAGAGATGTAAATGACTAACAAATGATTTTTTTTTTTCTAAAGAGTCATACCAATCCCCAATCCAAGCATGCAGGAAAGGGGCACAAGCGTGTGCCCATGCCCCCTCCTCCCCACACCACATAAATGACATATCATTTTAGGCAGGTGCCATCAGAATGCTTTATCCAACAGCTTCTTAGGCCGCATACACACGATCGGTCAAAACTGATGAAAACAGACTGAAGTTCAGTTTCATCGGTCCAAACTGATCGTGTGTAGGCCCCATCGGTCGTTATGCTTTGGTCAAAAAACAGAGGGCTTGCTTTAAAATTGAACCGATGGCCGATCGTTAGTATGCAAAGGCATCGGTCAAAAGGCCGCGCATGCTCAGAATCAAGTCGACGCATGCTTGGAAGCATTGAACTTTGTTTTTTTCAGCACGTCGTGTGTTTTACGTCACCGCGTTCTGACACGATCGTTTTTTTTAACCGATGCTGTGTAGGCACATCAGTCCGTCAGTCGGCTTCGTCGGTTAACCGATGAAAATGGTCCTTCGGACCGTTCTCTTCGGATGGACTGATCGTGTGTACGCAGCCTTAGAGGTTTAAGGACTGCAGTAAACAAATCTCTATATCTAAGGTCTAAAGCCCTGTACACACAATTGGATATCTGATGGAATCTAATCCGATAGATTTTTTCGACGGATATCCGATGAAGCTGACTTTCATCAGCCTTGCCTACACACCATCAGTCAAAAATCCGACCGTTTCCAAATGCGGTGACGTAAAACACAACGACATGTCAACTTAATTCTGAGCATGCGTGTATATTTGACCGATAGAAAACAATGATCGTCTGTGTGGAATTCTATCGGTTTTTTATCCATAGGGAAATTTTAAAACATGTTTTTTAACCAATGGAAAACAAACCGATGGGGTCCACACACGATCGGTTTGACCGATGAAAACAGTCCATCGGTCTGTTTTCATCGGACAAACCGATCGTGTGTACAGGGCTTTAGCTCCTCCCATTGGTCCATCCTTAGAAGACTTATTGCTCTGTATGTATAATTATTAATTTAATGGGACAAAGCTAGAACCTCTGGCGAGGTGAATATATCCCTAGGGTCCCTGTGAGGTATAAGAAGCCACTTAGTGAATCTACATACTGAAACATTCTAACCCAGTGTTTCATTTTAAGGATTTTTCTAAAAAAAAAAAAGAAGCAATAATAGTTTTTAAAGACTTTGGGCCAGATTCAGGTAGATCAGAGCATCTTTGCTCTGGAGTAACGCTTCTCATTTACGTTACTCTGCCGAAATTTTAGGAGCAAGTGCTGTTATTCATGAAGCACTTGCTCCTAAAGTTGCGGCAGCGCATCGCAAATGAGCCGGCGGAATTCAAATTGGGCGGGTACGGGGCGTGTAGTATTCAAACTAAGCGCGATCCCGCGGCGAACGTACTGCGCATGCGTCGAGTGTCAATGCATCCCAGTGCGCATGCTCCAAATTCTGTCAGTGAACGTCAATGACGTCACATCCCCATTCATGAAAGTTTTACGCAAACGATGCGTTTTTTTTTTTTCCGACGCGATGACGACGCCTATACTTAACATAGGATACTCCACTAGGGGGCTGCTTTATCTTTACGTCACGTATCGCTTCCGGAAACGTCGTAAAGTCACTGCGTCGCGCCCGAAAAAGATCGTGAATTTCCGACTCCCGCTGATTAACATATTTTTTCAGCGTTAATCAGCGGGAACGCCCCCGGCGCCATTTTTAAGTTGAAGTAACGATGCGATGGCGAAATTCAATTGCGCCGATCGTATCGGAACTCCAACCCGGCGTTTCTTGTTTTCTGGTTACAGAAAACAAAAACGCCGGCTTAAAGTGACAGTTAGGCTGGCGGATCAATGGATACTCCAGCCTAACTCTACCTGAATCTGGCCCTTTGTTTTTCAATATATCTTGCTATGACTGAGCAACATATTCAAAAGCAAATTTAATGAGGAAACTTTACTGACTACATTTTTACTTGGTGTTAGACTGTGGTGAATGATTGGTATCAAATTATTTGCTTACCGTCTGTGTTTTCAAATACAACAGTGTGAGGCACAAATGCCACATCTCCTTTTTCCACCAGACATCTAAAACAGAATCAAAGCAATATAAAATAATATTATGATATCAAAAGTATTTTATGTTATAAACCAGTCCTACTCCACGTCATCACACAGTATAAACAGAAATCCTTCTTGTCGCCAGCCATACAAATAAACACATTTCGAATCAGGTTTCACAAGATCTGCTGATCTTGTCTATACCTTGCCCATCATATTGTACAGAATGTACGCAGCCCATCGTGATGTACAGAATGTACCCAACCCATCATATTGTACAGAATGTTCTCTGCCAATCATATTGTACAGAATGCACCATGCCCATGTGAGTGGAGCAGGCAGAAGCAGACAGGATGCTGCTGAGGGAGGAGAAGAGGCGCCTGGTGGATGATGAGGGGATAACCTCCAGCTGCCATCGCTTGCTGGCAATCTCTGCTCTCCCCCTCCTCAATGCAGGCACCAATGGCACAATTTTCAGGCTAGCTCCGCCCTCTGCCTTCCGCTCCTGCTCCCGCTTTTTGCCTAGGTCTCAGCGGCTCCCCTGGTAAGGAATCCTGTAGCCCCATTATAAAATCGTTTTGAGAGACAGCTTTATTGTGAGCGCCAGGCACCCAGGGCATATGCCCCACCTTTGCTGGTTGGTGTCCCTGCACCGCAACTGCCCACATTGCTTTTGTTCCAGTCCAAGGCACCTTCTTTCTTTGACTGTCGGGACTGAAGCATGGAGGCGAGTACGTGCAGTGAAACTTCTGGGCTCTGTGCTACAGTCCTGACAGTCGGACCTCAGCGGCACTGTCCTCAGAAAGAAAAAAAAAACACAGCACGGCGCCGGCTGCATTCTATATTTCCAAGAGGTGACAGCTGCTGGGGGCGATTTGTGAGAGAGCTTGGGTGGGGGGGCATTTGTGAGAGAGCTGGGGTGGGGGGATTTGTGAGAGAGCTTGGGTGGGGGGGATTTGTGAGAGAGCTGGGGTGGGGGGAGGTTTGTGAGAGAGCTGGGGTGGGGGGATTTGTGAGAGAGCTGGGGGATTTGTGAGAGATCCGGGGGGGTTTGTGAGAGAGCTGGGGGGATTTGTGAGAGAGCTGGGGGGGATTTGTGAGAGAGCTGGTGGGAGATTTGTGAGAGAGCTGGGGGGGAGATTTGTGAGAGAGCTGGGGTGGGGGGAGGTTTGTGAGAGAGCTGGGGTGGGGGAGGTTTGTGAGAGAGCTGGGGTGGGGGGATTTGTGAGAGAGCTGGGGGATTTGTGAGAGATCCGGGGGGTTTGTGAGAGAGCTGGGGGGGATTTGTGAGAGAGCTGGAGGGTGGGATTTGTGAGAGAGCTGGGGGGGATTTGTGAGAGAGCTGGGGGGAGATTTGTGAGAGAGCTGGGGGGGATTTGTGAGAGAGCTGGGGGGGAGATTTGTGAGAGAGCTGGGGGGGATTTGTGAGAGAGCTGGGGGGGAGATTTGTGAGAGAGCTGGGGTGGGGGGAGGTTTGTGAGAGAGCTGGGGTGGGGGAGGTTTGTGAGAGCTGGGGTGGGGGAGGTTTGTGAGAGCTGGGGTGGGGGGATTTGTGAGAGAGCTGGGGATTTGTGAGAGATCCGGGGGGTTTGTGAGAGAGCTGGGGGGGATTTGTGAGAGAGCTGGAGGGTGGGATTTGTGAGAGAGCTGGGGGGGATTTGTGAGAGAGCTGGGGGGAGATTTGTGAGAGAGCTGGGGGGGAGATTTGTGAGAGAGCTGGGGGGGAGATTTGTGAGAGAGCTGGGGGGGAGATTTGTGAGAGAGCTGGGGGTGGGATTTGTGAGAGAGCTGGGGGTGGGATTTGTAAGAGAGCTGGGGGTGGGATTTGTGAGAGAGCTGGGGGGATTTGAGAGAGCTGGGGGGAGATTTGTGAGGGAGCTTGGAGGGTTGAGAGAGAGCTGAGAGGGGGATTTGTGAGAGAGCTAAGGGTGGGATTTGTGAGAGAGCTGGGGGGAAATTAGTGAGAGAGCTGGGGGGAAATTAGTGAGAGAGCTGGGGGGATTGGTGAGAGAGCGGGGGGGATTAGTGAGAGAGCTGGGGGGAAATAGTGAGAGAGCTGGGTGGGCATTATTGAGAGAGTTGGGAGGGTAGCATTGGTGAGAGAACTTGGGGGGGGGCTTTGGTGAGAGAGCTGGGGGGTATTTGTGAGAGGTAAGAGAACTGGGGGGCATTTGCAATCATGGTATACCTGTGTATTAGCTGAATAAAATATGATAATTTACAAGGGCGTTTAGGGGCGGGGCAACTGGTGACGATTAACTCAGGACCTGAAATTTTGAGCCATGCTTTTAACATTAGTTACAAGTCGAAAGACTATTTGGGGTTTATTAGGGAGAACTTTCCTTAGTTGCCCCAGTGTTGGTCATTTTTTTGTTGTTATAAAGAGAGTATCATGTTGGTCTTTACCAGATGTGAACATATTCTTATTTTGGATACCATCTCTATAACGATAACTAGCCTTTTGCATATGCTGAAGTTCATATCCTTTTTCTAGGAATTTAGTGGACAATATAACTGCTTGGTCATCAGAATTACTATAGGTATGTTCTCTTTCCATTTAGGATGGTGGCAGCTCTTTTCATGTAGATAGGAGTTGCCAGCTGTTTCCTTGAAATTGGTTTTTGAGGTGATGTTACCATCTCCATCATTCCCCAGTTCAAGGTCCAAAAAGACCAGGGTGTTGGCATCCACTACATGAATGAAATGGATGCCAAACTTATTATTATTGCAATAGGAAACACATTTATCAACAGTGTCAAGTGGCCCATCTCAAATTATAAGGACATCATCGATATACATCCCGTAGTATACCAGATGTTTAGCAAAGGGGTTTTGATTCTAAATCTAAAGTTTTCCCCAATACCCCATAAACAGGTTGGCATAGCATGGTGGAAAATGTGCACCCATAGCCGTGCCAGATACCTGTCTAAAGAACTTACCCTGGAAGGAAAAATAGTTCCTCACCAGGGCATATTGGGTGCACTAGCAAATGAATTCCGATTGACTGGGATTCATATGGTCTGCTTCTGATAGGAAGTGCTCAACTGCACGTAGTCCCCCCTCGTGGGGAATTAACGTGTAAAGTAAGCTCACATCCAAGGATAACCATAAGTATCCTGATTCCCATGTATATTGTTATAAGGTATCTAGGACATGTGCAGAATACTTTATGTGGGCAGGGAGGGAAATAACAAGAGGTTGGAGGGATGCATCTACATATTGTGATACTCGACTGGTGATGCCATCTATACTCGCCACTATTGGTCTGCCTGGTGGACATAGTGGGTCCTTATGGACCTTCGTAAAAGAATTCATTAAAAATAATTGTTTCTCTGATTTTTGTATAAGACCTTGGGTGAAAGCTTGATTCATTAGTTCCTTTAATTCCAATTTATACACTGGTAGAGGATCATTTTGCAGTATTTTATCATATTGTACAGAATGTTCTCTGCCCATCATATTGTACAGAATGTACCCAGCCCAACATGATGTACAGAATGTACGCTGTCCATCATGATGTTTAGAATATACTTAGCCCATCATATTGTACAGAATGTTCGCTGTCCATCATATTGTACATATTGTACACAATGAGTACTGCTTGCATCTACAGTAAAACCTTGGTTTGAGAGTAACTTGGTTTGAGAGCATTTTGCAAGACAAGCTAATTTTTTTAATACGTTTTGACTTGATATACAAGCGATGTCTTCATATACAAGTAGCATTATATTTACATAGATCATCCTCCTCACCGCCATTGACGCATGCTTCCGGGAACTAATTATGCTCGCAATCCAAGGTTTTACTGTATATCCACTGGACACAATGATTACAGCTAGCAGCTATATCCAAGAAATCCAGTAATTACTGCTAGTGGCTTTATTCGCCAAACACAATGATTACTACTTACGGCTATATCCACTGGACACAATAATTACTGCTAGTGGCTATACCTGCCGAAACCAATGATTACTGCTTGCGGCTATATCTGGCAAACACAATGATTACTGTTTGCAACTATATTCCACGAATACAATGATTACTGCTAGTGGCTATATCACATGTAAAAAAATCCAACAGGCTGGTTGTACCCAAGTCGATCGATTGATAAACATGGGTAGTATCAGCCTGCCCATAGATCGATCCATCTATGTTCAGCTTAAGACTGAGGGAAGCTGCCAACTCAATAGAGCACACGTGTGTCCTAAAAAATTGGTATTTCTGCACAAATATGAATTTATTTTACCTAAAGGCACCATTGTTTCCAAAATAGGCTTCATTATCACTGAGAGAACATTTTGTATTGGCCGCAGAATTCTTGGGGTCACCAATGCACAGTTTACAGAGGTTGGATTTAGCATCTGATCCAGGAGCACAGCTCTCACCGAAGAAGGAATCTGTCCAGGATTAACACAATATAAGTCATAAATCAAATAAGTCAGATAGTTCATAAACTTAACAATGCACCCAGGCTATGATGAGTGCTGGTAATGCCAATGTTTTTGCCTCTACCTAAGCTTCTAACATGCAGCATTTAAGCCATAAATATCTTTTAGCTATAACCGGTGACATGGAAGAGTTTGATATGATGTACTGGCTCTTTAGCACACTGAACGTCTGTAAAAACGTCCTTATAATTTACATGTACATTATCCCATGTCTATTCTTTATAGGCAGGAAGTATGAATTGACTGACTCCTTTTAGATGCATGGGAACTGCAGTCTGAGCAGACCATTAAAACCCTCTAGTCTAGACTACACATCTTTTGGTGGATTCAATAATAGACCTGGGGATGTACACAATACTTCAGAGTGTTTGCCTTTAAACATTTCTTCTAACTGGACCTGCCTGGATCAGCTATGAGATCTTCCCAGGGGACATCAGTTATCTGTGTATGACATATGCCCTGGGTGCCACTTAAAGGGGATACCACACCACTCAGCAATAGGGATGATAAGGGTCATAAATAGGAGATACAGGCAACCCTGTACTGATGCTGGGTCCCATTGGGTCAGGGTCAGGGCAGGAGCAGGCAAAACAAAGGATAGCGGTCTGTTAGAAAGAAGAAAGCTAATTACGTGACAGAAGCCAGGCTGTGACTGTGCCATGTAACCTGCTGCTGTACCCATGGGAGTTTGAGCTAAGTTAGGTTCTTGATGTGAGGGTGAATGACTCTTATATGGGGAGAGGGGACTGTAATGTGAAAGGGCTATGATCTAAGGTAGGGGGGCTAGAATGTGAGAGTGAAGGACTCTGATGTGAGTAAGCGGACTCTAAAGGAAGAGGACTCCTGTGATGTGAGGATGGACTCTGATCTGAGAAGTGCAGCATAGACAAATCTACATCCGCAAAAGTACGTAAGGTGTGATAATTTGCATGTAGTTATTAATAATATTCAGATTTTATATAGCGCTAACAGTTTGCACAGCGCTTAACAAAATCAAGGCAGACATTACAGTAACATTACATTTTTGTACAAGAGGAATGAGAGGGTCCTGCTCACTAGAGCTTACAATCTAAAAAGGGAGGCTTAAATGATACAAAAGTTAATGGCTGTGGGGGATGAACTGATGGAGGAAGTAAAACAATGTTAATTAGAAGCAGGATAGGCTTCTTCAAAGAGAAGGGTTTTCAGGGATCGTCCAAAGATAGATTAGGGGACAATTGAACAGATTGATGTTGGGAGTTCAAGAGGATGGGAGAAGCTCTGGAGAAATCCTGGAGGTGCGCATTGGGAGGAGGTGACAATGGAGCTAGAGAGCAGGAGGTCTTAGAAGGACCGCAGAGAGGGGCTTGGTTGGTATTTTGGGTTAGTGATGTAGCTGGGGGGCAGAGTTATGGATGGCTTTGTAAGTTATTGTTAGTACTTTGAATTTTATTCGTTGGAAGCCAGTGGAGGGATTGGCAGAGGGCAGAGAGGGATGGAGGACACTGAATGGTTGGTAAGGTGGATGAGTCTTGCAGCGGCAATTATCATGGACTGAAGGGGGATAGTCAATGTAAAGGTAATCCAATAAGGGGGAGTTGTAGTAGTCGAGGCGAGAGATAACCAGGGAGTGCATTAGAAGCTTGGTGGTGTCATTAGTTAAAAAGCCATATGTAGTGCTATAATTTGTTAAATAAAAGATTAAAATACGTTTTATTTGCATGTTTGAGTTGATATTATGGTACAGTGCCTATAAAGTCCATTTTTGTGTTCCTCCAACAACAACCATTATGGTATAGTTATCTAAAATATTTGCGGCTCTATTTTAGGGCTTGCTATAGGTTGCTATTTTCCATAGATATGTTCCTCTGTAAAATGGTCAATCATTTTCACTTGGCTTTTATCAACTTTAAAGCGGAGCTCCACCCTTAAAATCACTTTACTTTAATAATAATCCCGCTGCTAAAGAATCCCTAATTGGCTGTTTAAAAAAAAAATCGGCGTTAGAATACCTTATAAACACTGAGGCTTCCGGTTTTGCTGGTGGTCGGGTTTTCGTCTGGTTTTTGCTTCTTCCTGTCTCTCGCTATGCATGTTGGGGGCTTTTGTCTGACCTCCCTAATTACAATAATTTGCTGTATCAGCCGAGACATCGCGCGACTTCTTTTACAGGAAGTGACGCGGTAGTAAACAAAGGAAAGGAAAGGGCGGGTGTTTAAAATTTCTCCATTACAGCGCAGAGAGACGCTCACGCCGCCGGACACCTTTGCGCGTGCGCGAGATCGAGCGGTGGATGCTGGGACAGCATCCACCGCTAGCAGGAAATGACATGCTGGGTTCTTCTTCCTGCCCAAAGCCAAGATGGCAACGGGAGGACATGGAGAATATAACTCATTATTTGGCACTAAAAACCAGCGGAGCGGCGGTTGTAAAAAACAAAACGCGAGTTTAGCACAAGATTGCGATTAATAATTTAAAGAGCCCCTAACGAAAAAATTCGATTTTTCGGCGGAGATCCGCTTTAAGGAAATAGGAAGATTTTGTTTTACTTTTTTCAGAGGCATTTAGCATTAGCAATTAATATCAATATTTTTTTTATCTAATTGCTACGTTGTTTCTTTTATTGTACTGTCCTGTGCAATCACAAATGGAGACAGGTTTAGATGGGTCACATGATCAGAAGACAAAGCCAGTGGCTGAGCTGTACTCACCAATGTCACAATTGTCATTCTGCCTTCTAATAAGACTAACAGGGATAACCCAGCCAGCAGTATCACCAACACCGGTAAGGCAGGCCTTCTTGCCCTTCATGTTGTTCCAGTTGATGTCTTTGTTGCTTTTTTTTACCAAGGCTACAGCATGCGGTGACCCGAAATCTAAACCAAAAGGAATAATAAAAATGATAGTGTGATACTGTGTCAGATTAAATGCTGCGTGTAAGTATAAAATAAATATATCCTTTACTAACAGTTGAACACCTTTAACACTGTAGCCAGGATCGCAGTGGTTACAGATGTGTTTACCTGTTTGGAAGCTTTGCCCCTTACCTGTGGCACAAGGCGAGTAAATGTATTTGTGAGTAACTCCTGCTCTACCAATTGTGCTCAAATGATGTCAATTATCACAGAAAAATCAAATCAAAATACTGTTAATACATAGGAAATCACTGGGTTGCTGCATGCACAAAATTGTGTTCAACCAATTCATGTGCCAAAATAAAATTAATATGTGCTGCGCTACCAATCTAAACACTAAAATGTGTCACAACATACTAAAAGTTCCATCATGGCCGGAACTTTTTAATGTTGTCACCAGCGGCGCTGGTCCAAGAGGGGCGCCGTCAGCCCCTAATGTCCCTGCGAGGTGCCGGACGCATTTTTAAGCACATGATTAGAGCCTGAAGCTCTAATTGGCTTCAAAAAGGTTGAGCACACTCACATTAGCGAATCAACATTCGCTATTTTCTATTTCCTCCCAGCCAATCAGGACAGGAAGCGGTTCCTAAGACCAGATTGGCCAGGATGAGAAGTGACTGGATTGTCCGGGACGATAATCAAGGGAAGTGCAGGGCTGGCAGACTTGCGAGCTGGCGAGCAAGCATGGTGGGGGGGGGGGGGGGTTTGTTTGGCGCCACTAGTTTTAGTGTTTGAGTAAATGTATTGCCTGCAATGCTGAGCTGCAGTGACCACTTAGGAGAAGACCATGAACAATGCTCAGCTATGGAATATCTTTAACCTTGGAGGCTAAGTTTGCTAAATAAATAAACTATTTACTTAACTTAATTCTAGAGAGTTGTGAGTGCAAATTTCAGTTACTGGTAGAGGTGTAAGGATAAAGCATCTTAGAGCAAAAACCCAGTAATGATCAACATATAGTGACATGGTGCATCTAAAAGAATTTGCCTTACCAGGATGTTTGAGTTTGTCAGGGTCTCAAAGCTATTGTTTTAGCCCCTAGAGGAATTCAGTGGAAGTGCAGCATCCACATAGCATTATTTTCTACCAATGCTACTACTTTTTTGTTGCCCTTTAAAAAGGCACGTCTTCACTTCGTACCCCTTTTTATACTTTCTACATCCCCTATCTATGCCAATATTTATTATTATAATACAGGATTTATATAGTGCCAACAGTTTGCGCAGTGCTTTATGATATGGGGGCAGACAGTACTGTTACAATGCAATTCAATACAGAAGGAATCAGAGAGCCCTGCTCATTAGAGCTTACAATCTAGGAAGGAAGGGTAAAGTGGTGTTCCAGCCGCTATTTTTTTTTTTAAGTCAGCAGCTACAAACACTGTAGCTGCTGACTTTTAATAAGGACACTGACCTGTCCTGGGCGATCCTTCAGATTGTGTGATGGTGCCACCATCCTCACTAAGGGAAACAGGCAGTGGAGCCTTTGTGAATGGGCTGCTGTCTTCTGGGACACACACAGGTCCCAGAAGACGGAGAACCTAATTTCCCAGAAGGCAACGTGAGAAGGAAAAGAATGAAGACTATTGCGGAAGAGGAAGTTGCAGATTAGGAAGTTCTGCCTAGCAACCACCATTTCTGGTAAGTAAAACATTTTTTTTTTTAGGAAACGTTTTTTTTTTTTTTATGGTGGACCTCCGTTTAAGTGATACAAAGGGTAATAACTGTGGGTGATGAATTGATGGAGAAAATTAAAGTACAATAAACAAAGTTTTACAAATTTACAGTATGGAGTGAGGTTCCCAATGTGGTATCCAAATATAAGAAGGGCAATACACAATATATTTAAAGTAGATGTATAAACTTTTGGGCAATTATGAAGCAAAGAAAACTATTATTAACAATGAATATCATACACAGCCTTTTGAATTGAAAAGTAGCATGAAATTTTAATTAATACCTGTATACGGGGATCCAGGGGTTTTACAGGGACCTAAATCATCTGCAAAAGCAAAAACAGACTACATCAGACTGAAGGGCAATGTACGAATGCATGACTAGAAATTATACAGTCTAAGGGTAGAGTCACCAAACTTTCAGTTTAAAGTGGAAGTAAACCCACCTATCATTTTCATGCAAGGAAGCTGCCATCTTGGCCTCTGTTTAATCTTCAACTGCCATGATGCTGTACGTGTGATCAGTTATGACACCAGCCATTGGATGGTTTAACAGTTTGGCTGAGAGCACAACCAATGTGACAGTTAGCAATTCTGGCATGCCGGAAATGTAACTGCTTTTTGAAACTGTTAAATCGATGGGTTTACTTCTGCTTTAAGAGGTGCGGTGTATATTTTACAAAGATTTGTGGGCTGAAAAATAATCAGTATTGTAAATAAATCAATTAATTTTAAATGAATAAATAAATACGCTCCAAGAAAAAACTTCACATCGGAAGTTCCCCCTTTCACATTAATCGCCCCTTCACATCAAAAGCCCCCTATCACATCAGAGTTCTTCCATCTGTATCAAAGTCCCCTTTTCACATCACATCACAGCCTCCTTTTCTGCATCAGAGTTCCCAGTTTCCGCTAGACATGTGCACACTGAAATATTTTGTTTCGGAATTTCGTTTTCATCCGAAAAATACATTTATTTAGTTACTCCAGAAATTCGTTTTTATTTGTTTTGTTTCATTAAAAAATTCCTTCGTCCGAAAACCCGAATTAATTAAGGCCGAATCTGTCATTGAAGGCTTACGGTGTCTGTCGAATGTTCTAAGAAGATTCGACGGAGCAGCTAAACTGTATGACGCCGCAATCATACATTTCCGGTCAAATGTTCCGCCTACAAGCTATAGTAGAATTCTAATGTTGTATGACACTAGTAATAATTCTATTTATAAATTATTATTACTAGTCAACCAACATTCAAATTCTTTTATAGTCTATTGGCCGAGCACTTGACCAGAAATGTACGATTGCGGCGTCATACAGTTTAGCTGCTTGTCGAATCTTCTTAGAACACCATAAGCCTTCAATGACAGATTTGACGTTTGTATGTTTTTCGCTGCTTCGTTAAATCTTCGTCGTTCGCCTCGAAAGGTCTACCCCAACACTGTCTCTATAATGTCCAATCTTTCGCAATAATGTCAAATCTTTCCTCTCTATGTAGCATAATCTTGGATTAATAGAGTTAAGGTTAGGCACATTCGACCACAGGTTCGATAGACACAGATTGCTATTGTCACCGTCATGTCGAATCTCCTATCTATATCGAACTGTTGTAGCAACGAAAACGGAAATAAAGCATTTTTTTATGTCGGATCTTTTAGAATTCAGATTCTGCACGTTGGTTTGTGTTTGTTAAAACGATAACGAAAGTACCCAAAATTTTGACGAAAATGCATTGGGACGAAAACGAATGCACGTCTAGTTTCCGCATCAGAGTCCCCCATCACATGAGAGGTGCTCCTTTATGTTAGATGTCTCACATCAAATCAGAAATCCCCCCTTTCAAATCAGAGTCCCCCTTGACACCAGAATTCCCCCCATCACATCAGAGCCCTCCTTTGCACCCCAAGCTCCCCCTTGTTCATTATAATGACCTCTTTACATTAGACCCCCCCCCTCTTCACATACATGACAATAATTGGATAATGTTTGCCAACACTGACATCATAACATCATAACGATGTGGTAGTATATTTTTTAAACATTTAACTTTTGCTCTTACCTTTATTGTGGTATTCTTCTACTGCTGGCAGTAGTCCGCACGTCAAAGCCTCATACATGTATTGTACTTCAAGTTTCACTGCATCAGCTTCACCTTTCTAAAGAAACAAGAGGCAATAAATTAGAGCAACTAAGGCCTAACAAACCTGTGACAAATTCAGGTCCACTTATTCCCGAATTTTATATAAAATTTTATATTATTATATATTTTATATAACAAAATGAAACACATTTTTGAAAGCTCCCCACAGGTCTTCTAGATGTGACTGCAGCATCGTGTGACGACTCTATGATGTGCAAACTCCCTCTTTAAACTCTTGAAGCTCCATACACACTAGTGTTTTTTTTAACCACTTAAGGACCAGGCCTATTTTTAAACTTGTTTTCATTCATTTTTTTTTGCTAGAAAATTACTTAGAACCCCCAAACATTATATATATATATCTATATCTATATATCTATATAGATATATAGATATATATATATCATTTTTTTCAGACACCCTATAGAATACAATGGCGGTTGTTACCATACTTTATGCCACACCGTATTTGCGCAGTGGTCTTACAATCGCATTTTTTTGGGGAAAGAATACAATTTTTTTGGATTAAAAAATAAAACACTAAAGTTAGTCCAATATTTTTTTTAATATATTGTAAAAGATAATGTTTCGCTGAACAAATTTATATCCAACATGTCATGCTTCAAAATTCCGCCCACTCTGGAATGGTGACAAACTTTGACCCTTAAAAACATCCATAGGCGATGTTTAAATATTACTACAGGTTGCCTGTTTTGAGTTACAGAGGAGGTATTTTGCTAGAATTATTGCTCTTGCTCTAACGATCGCAGCACTACCTCACATGTGTGGTTTGAACACTGTTGTCGTGTGCTGGCGCGACTTACGTATGCGTTCGCTTCTGCACGCAAGCTCAGCGGGACGAGGCGCTTTACTTTTTTTTTCTCGTTTAACGTTTTATTTTTACACGGTCACTTTTACTCCTGTTACAAGAAATGTAAAAATCCCTTGTAAAAAAAAGCATGATAGGACCTCTTTAATGTAAGATCTAGGGTAAAAAAATTAACAAAAAACTCAGATCTTACATTTACACTTAAATGCAATAAAAAAAGTGAATCAGTATTTAGCTTCCATGTTTTAAAGCAGAACTTCACCCAAAAGTGGAAGTTCTGCTCTTCCTCCTCCTCCCCCCTCTTCTGCCATATTTGGAAGACTTTTTTTGAGAAGGAGCGGGTACTTAACTCAATTACATGTTGGATTGGTGGGATTAGCAGTTTACACAATAAATATAATGATCATCATATTTAAGGACTAGTAAGCTGAAAAATAGTTTCTATGTTTAAATAAACTTTAGGGGTATTACAATTTTGCATAGCTGTTATTCCATCGAAGCGGGATAAAAATGTATTCTGAGCGACGAGGGCAAAATTCAATGTTCTCAGGCTATATTTTATATGGAAAATACTATATTATGGCCACTAGATGGTGCTGAGGAGCATACTCATTTTGATAGGCTGCGCCATACCGCATTATGGCCACTAAGGCCCCTTTCACACTGACACGGTTTTCAGGCAGTTTAGCGCTAAAAATAGCCCTGTTATACAGCCTGAAAAAATCGTGCCCTGCAGTCTTCAGTGTGAAAGCCCAAAGGCTTTCACACTGAAGCGGTGCGCTAGTAGGTTCAGCATGGTAAATGACCATTAGATCCAGACATATAAACATTTGAAATTATATGCAAATCTTACTTTTCCTGTGAAAGCAAAGCTTAGTTCTTCCCTGTCCCATCTTCCAATCCTTCCTATTGGTACTTTCATTTGATGGGAACCAGAAGGTGTAAGGGGATAGAGCCCAACTCACATTATTAAAGGAGTTGTAAAGGAAAACATTGTTTTGCCTAAAATTGATGTCTGCAAGGTAGACAGACAGAATAGTGTAATGATTCTGTTAAAAAAAACGAATAAATACCTATTAACCACTTCAATACCGGCCCATCGTCATATGACGTCCACAGATGGGATCTCCCATCCTAGATGGACGTCATATGACGTCCTGGGCTTTGTGGGGGGATATCTGAATGATGCCAGCAGCTAGAGGCGTCATTCAGATATCCATGTCTTCAGCTGGCAGTCCTGCGCACCATAAGAACGATCATAGCGGCGGTTCTGCCGCTTGATCGTCCTTATAGGCGTCGGGACATCCCCCCCTCCCGCCGCCATCCGTTGCTTCTCCGGGCTCTCCCGTGCCTTGGGGGTGCCTTTGGGGGCCCGGAGAAGGAATCGTCCGGCGCAGGCAGGAAGCATAGAGATGAATGGTGACCAGATGGTTACCAGTCATCTCTATGGCCGTCGGAGGCACGGGCGCGATGTGATGACCTCACGCCCGGGTACCCATAAGTAAACAAAGCCGCGATTGCGGCTAGTGAGCAACACTGATCAGGAGATCGGTGAATATATTTTTCACCGATCTCATGCTTTCCAGCCTGGAGGAGAGATGTGGGGTCTTATTGACCCTGTAGCTTGCGCGCAGAAGCGAACGCACACGTAAGTCCCGCCGACATATTAAACACCATTTAAACCACATATGTGAGGTATCGCCGTGTGCGTTAGAGTGCCAGCAACAATTCTAGCACTCTCTCCTCTGTAAATCTAAACTGGTAACCTGTTGCCTATTGAGATTTTTAAGTACCGAAGTTTGGCGCCATTCCATGAGTGTGCGCAATTTTAAAGCGTGACATGTTAGGTATCTTTTTACTCGATGTAACATAATCTTTCATATTTTACAAAAATATTGGGCTAACTTTACTGTTTTGTTATGTTTTTAATTCATGAAACAATTTTTTCCCCAAAAAAAAAGGCGTTTGAAAAATGATTGCGCAAATACAGTGCAAGATAAAATGTTGCAATGACACTCGTTTTATTCCCTAGGGGTTCTGCGTCATTTTCTAGCAAAAGAATGATGATTTGTACATGTAGGAGAGAAGTGCCAGAATAGGCAAGGTATAGAGGTACGTATAAAATCCCGGTATTGAAGTGGTTCAAATCCTTCATCTATATCACCTCCGGCGTTCTAGTTTCTGTTCTCTCATTCACTTCCTGGTTTGCGGCACTCGCTCATGTAAGAACTACATTTCCCAGTTTGAATTGCGGCATGCCCAGTAATTCACACCTCCTTGAAATCTCTAAGGCAGCGTACACACGGCCGAGGTTCTCGGCAGAAACCAGCGAGAAGCTCGCTGGGAGCCGCATTCAGCCGAGAACCTCGGCCGTGTGTAAGCTCTTGGCGAGCCCCGCCCGTCGGGAAACCCGTCAAGCAAATAGAGAGCAGGTTCTCTATTTGCTCGATGGCCCGTCGGAATGAATGGCTGGTCGCCTTTCCCGACGGGCGGGTCGCCGATTCTGATGGCCGGCTGAGAACCTCGACGGGCGGAACGATGTGTTCCGCCCGTCGAGGTTCTCTGCCGTGTGTACGCTGCCTAAGGCCCTGTACACACGAGGAAATATATCCGATGAAAACGGTCCGACGGATTGTTTTCATCGGACATGTCTCCTGGGAGATTTTGGTTTGATCTGTGTACACAAATCCCTGCAGACAGACATCGCGGTGACGTAGAAGCCGCCACGTCACCGAACCAGGAAGTAAAATACTTCCACGCATGCGTCGAATCCATTTGACGCATGCGGGAGATTTCGGTCCGCTGGTTAGGCGTACTAACCAGCGGACATATCCGACAAACGGCTTTCCAGCAGACAAGTTTTAAAGCATGCTTTAAAACTTTTGTCTGCTGGAAACCTGTCTGCTAGCTCGTACACACGATCGAATCTGTCCGCTGAAACTGGTCTGCAGATATATTCGATCGTGTGTACGCGGCCTAACACGTAGAGAGCGTCCTGCCACACAGATGTAGTTCCCAGGATGGGGCGAGCACGTCACTGACCACCGCAGTAAAGCCTCCCTTCACGGTGGTGAGTAACAATCAGACAAGCAGGAAGTGAACAGAACAGAGAAGAAATAGAGCAACTTCTGAGGAAAAACGAACAATGAGGAAGTGAAAAGAGGATTGTCTGCAGGTAAAGGATGCTTATTATGAAAAAAAAAAATGTCCTTTACAACCCCTTTAATGAAACTTCTTTGTATGCATACAGCATTAGCAGCCTATATGTCTGGATATACAGTATATATCATTTTAGAATGTGTTTATTGAAAATGTAGCATTGTTTACATAACCAGAGAAGATATGTGCATAATTTTTTTTAGTACTTGTATAGAATATTTAACTCACCAGAATCTGTTTAATGCAACACTTTGGACAGGATGCCTCTGTGCATGCAATGGCCCCACCGCTTACAGCTGACCAATCATCACACTTCATCTTTTCCAGTTTATTTATTGTACACCACCTCACTTTGTTTTTGGATGAAAGATGTGCATCTAAGTAAAGACATCATTCTATTTACTATGTGACTTTAACATTGAGTTATTATACACATAATACATACACTAAGGGCCAGTTCACTGATCCTTAGTGCAGAAAAAAAACCAAACGGTTTTGTTTCTCGGCATAAAAGAGCCTTGATGTTCTATAAGTGGGAATCAAAGTCAAGACTACAACAAATACATCATGAGATATGCTTTGCACCACATACCTTCAGTCAGTGCTTTCATGGCATTGAACAATTTTACTCCGAGATAGAGGAGAGCATCCATCCCAGATGAGAGAAGAGCCAATTGTAAGGTAGAATCATCAAACATCAAATCTTTCCCATGTGCAGAACTGAACAATTTGCATTGCTTTTTCTATAATCAACACAGGGAAAAAAATTAGAGTTCATACAGAAACGTGTATGAAGAAGATATAACAATTGTGTCATTATTCTTGGTAACATGGGTCCAAGCAATTTTACCAAAATGATATTACAAGTACTTCATTTGGATGTTTCACCACTGTTAGAATAATCCAGCAGAACCGCTATTACCAAGGCCTCGTTCACATGGGGTGTATCAATCCGTACCCCATGTGTGTTTGCCCACATGGGGATGACACAGGTGTTTTTTTCATGCTTAAGACAGTGCAATTATCTTGGTTGAGATCTCTGTGGCTGATCAACCCTTGCTGAATGTTCCAGAGTTTTTCTTTCCAGTTTGAAAGCACATCTAGACCTTTTATAATGTGGGGGTCTACCCATCTGTTAAGCAGCATGTCTTTTTGTTGATGTAACAAAGAAGTGGATATGCACTAGACATGTGCACAGAAAAAAAAAAACTTTTTTTTTTTCCGTTTCGTATCGTTACTTTTTTTCGTTTTCGTTCGTTTTTCGTAAGACACCCGTTTTCCTGTTCGTTCCCGTTCGTTTTTCGTATGAGGTGATTTTTTCGTATTCCGATCGTTTCTTATTTTCGTTACCGTTTTATTTTCGTACATGCGGGATGGTTCGTTATTCTGTTTAATTCATGTTCGTTACTAGTTAGACAATAATTTTCGTGAATTTTCGTCAATGATTTGCATTCTGTATCTTGAAACCCTTTTATTTTGCTATTTTCAGTCGTATGTTCATATGACATCTATAACAAAAGATTTGCATTCTGTATTTTGTTTGAATCCTTTTTCTGTTTGTTTTCAGTCCTATGTTCATTGTTCATGTGACATCTATAACAAAAGATTTGCATTCTGTATTTTAAATTCCTATTTTCTGTTCGTATTTTGGATTCAAAATACAGAATGCAAATGTTTTGTTATATATGTCATATGAACAATAAACATAGGACTGAAAACAAACAGAAAAAGGATTCAAACAAAATACAGAATGCAAATCTTTTGATATAGATGTCATTTTCGTTCTTTTGCCGTTTTCCTTTTGTCGTTTTTTTTCGTCGGATCATTCGTTCGTATTTGCGGTTGTTCGTTATGCGGCTTATTCGTAATCTCGTAGTTTTCGTATTTTGGTGCTTTAATTTTTTTGGATGTACACATTATCCTGCGGGTACGAAAATGAACATTTTCGTACGAAAATAACATTCGTACGAACGGGAATGCACATATCTAATATGCACAAGATAAAATCTACACTAATTTGCATGAACTGGAATCTTTACTCTTAAAGGTACAGTGCAATATTTTTGTGTTCATATTTGAGCTCTCTCTCATTTACAGTAAATCAGATTACCCAGGCTGGGGAGAGCTGCAAGAAACTAGATATTTTTTGACTATATGTTAATGAAAGGGACTCTGTGCCAATAGTTTGAACTGTGACAAACCTAAACTTGTAGATTCCATTGCTACTGAGACTGAGTGCTTACATTTGTATAACAGTATAGGAACCATGCTTTTACCTGAGCCTCCATGAGAAAGGTATTGATGTCCACAGTCTTGTCACCCATTTTTCTGGTCACCACTGCACCTGCTGGAACTGTTCCTAAGTTACACTCCTTGTACTTGTTAAGGGGCTTCCTAGTGTTGTCTGGACACAGAAGCTCATACGCCTTGGAATGTTCATCTGCAGATACATCGGTTAATAATCATATTTGAAAAAAAAAAGCATATTAAACATGATTTTCTATATTACTTACTGTTGTATTTTTTGCATTTGTATTTGCCTGAACAAACAGTTTACTCATAGAAGTCATTCAGAATTATTCTTTTTTTTTTTTGTATGCAGCATCTAAGGTCTGAGATTTTTTGCATACTACTTAAAGGGGTTGTAAAGGTAAAAGTTTTTTTACCTTAATACATCCTATGCATTAAGGTAAAAAAAATCTGACAGCACCGGCCCCCCTTGAGCCCCTGTTTTACTTTCCTGACCGTTCAAAATTCCCGGCCGCGTCCATGTAATCCTGTTTGGTTCCCAGCCTGGCTGTTGATTGGCTAGGCTGGGCGGATTGATAGCAGTGCAGCCATTGGCTGGCGCTGCTGTCAATCACAGCGGATGACGCGGCGCGCCGGGGGCGGGACGAGTAATACAGTCGGCGGCTATGGCCACCGCTGTATCACGGGAGCGCGCTCGCAAAAGCTTTCCACCATGCGAGCTCGCTCGCATGAAGGTAGAAAGCTTTTGCGAGGAGGATCCGAGACAGCTGCCTTGGGACCCCAAAATACAGCGTTCAGGGACACTGTGTGCAAAACGAGCTGCACAGTGGAGGTAAGTATAACATGTTTGTTATTTAATAAAAAATAAAAAATCCTGACTTTAGTGTTCCTTTAAGGCAGTTGGGGTAGGGTGACCAGACATCCCCTGTTTCAAGGGACAGTCCCCAGATTGAGGACGCTGTCCCTGGACCAAGTCTGTCCCTGGTTTTGTCCCTCTATTGGATTTGAACAGGAGCTGGAGCAATTTCAAAGACAAACAGTGCAGAAAAAAAAAATGAATTACACAGCTTAGGGTAGTGTATTTTTTTTCCCATTATCTGTGCCCCTTTCTGATGATCATGTGCTGGTCGGAGTGGAGGGAATATTTCTTTACTTTTGGGTGCATGCCCATTCAGCTTCGCTCACATGTTCTTCTGCCTTGGCTCAAGTCCTGGCCAGACACCTGCCTGTTTATCTCCTTGCCTTCCCTGGTGGAGTGAACTTCCTCCACACCCTACTCAGTAGTAGCCAGGGCCTGAAGAGTAAGACTTGACAGGCTTTGAGGCAGGCAGTGAGTCACTGATTGCCGCCATTACTAGTAAAAAAAAATATGTCCCCGGATTTCATTTAAAAAATCTGATCACCTTAAGTTGTGGGAATCGCATAGACAATATTTTAATAAATATTATACTGTACTTTAAAGTGCTAATGGAAAGAAATACAGGATTCATTGCAGCAGACAAATTAGAAGTCACACCCTTGGCATTCCAGACTTACAAGGGGTATAACAAGAAATGAAAGGGAACAATCAAGATGACTAAAACAGAATACAAAAAACACATTGCTACTCCATGTGAAACAGATCTAATATATATATATTTTTTCAAACATACCAATAGTTAAAAGGTTATGAAAGAACAGATAGGCCCCATAGCAAATAAACATGGCAAGCTGGTCACAAATCACAGGGAAAGGGTAGATGTCTTAAATTATTATTAAAGAGCTGTCAAGCTATTTTGAAGAAGCACAAAGAAACAGTTTTTACAGATGAAAAAATTTGACTTTTCCTACAGCTTACCTGTAAAATCCTTTTCTTGGAGTACATCATGGGACACAGAGCAGCCATAATAATGACTATGTGGGTTATACGCCACCTATAGGTGAATGGACACTGGCAGATAGTCAAACTGCAAGTCCTCTCCTATATAACCCCTCCTACACAGGAAGTGCTCCAGTTTTGTAACAAAGCAATGAATATCCCAAAAAAAGATGGGGCGGACCTCTGTGTCCCATGATGTATTCTTAAAAAGGATTTTACAGGTAAGCTGTAGAAAAAAAAATCTAATTTTATTATCGTACATCACAGGACACAGAGCAGCCATAATAATGACTATGCGGGATGTCCTAAAGCAATGCCCTTGAGAGGAGGGAGACCCAATCACAGAAACTGCCTCCTAAGAATTACTTCTTCTGCTGCCCAAAACATACTGTAGCCAGAGCAGTATCCTCCGTAGCTTTTATATCGATCTGGTAAAATTCTGTGAATGTATGTGTAAGTGGCCTTAAAATCCTGAGCCACTGACACCTGATAGCAGATGGCCCAAGGTGCCCCCACTCACCTGGTAGCAAGCGCTTCTACCAATGAAAATAGTTAACTTGAATGCCTCCTGCCCAACCTGGGCTCTACTGGCAGCACAAACCAGGATTTCTGACCTGTACTGACAATCCAAGTAATCCTGACCACCTGAACTACCTCCAGAGTATCGTACAACTGCCGACTGAGAATCAGAAAAGAGGGGCAAGATATTGTCTTGATTCAAGTGAAAACTAGAAACCACTTTAGGTAATAAAGATGGATGAGGACGTAATATCATCTTATGATGCAAGATCAAAAACAGCTCCTTGCATGAAAGAGCCGCCAACTCTGACATTCCACTTAGTAAAGAAGCCCCCTTCCAAAATAAAAGGACTATCAGTCTCCCAATTGGTTCAAAAGTGGCCTCTGCAAGAACAGTCAAGAGCAAATTCAAGTCCCAATGACACAAGAGTGGTACACTTATCAGGTGTGTGTTAGGTCTGAGGTTGTTGTAGGTAACCTGTTCGCCGCAGGTTGTCTGGACCACACATAGGGTCGTCACGATTTAGACCCATGGGAGCCGAGGTTAACCAGCCTATTGTTAACCTGAAATAGGTCTCCTCACTCTTATGAAAGACCTTGCATGTGCACCGCCTCCCCAAAAGTTACATTTGTCATTTATTTTATTTTTATTTTCTTCCGCTATTATTACTTTTCCCTTTTTCGCATTCGAATTCCTGTTTTTTATACTTTTTTTTTGTCCTGTCTTTGTATTGTCTGGTTGGCTTACCAATGTGATCTCTCATGTTACTGTGTTTTAATCCTAGCTTGCTTTATAGCTGGCAGTGTACCTCCATTCCATTCCATTCCGGAATCATCAGCTAGGGGGGTCAGAATATGGCTGCGCCCCCATCCCTCAGAACATGGACTATTCCTACACTCGTCTGTGCATCTTGTTTCAGGGCTCACCCCACTGTTCCTACTGTTACCCCGATTTGCACTTGTCAGATAATACCATTAAGTTACACTTAGCAGGGGTTCAGCATTTTTTGGCCCTTCTAGACCCTCTTTATTTGCTAAGCAACCTATAAAAACTATCCTCAGAGGCATCTGCAGGAGTCCGCACCCTACCAAGTATTCCCGTCTAACCTTTACTACCAAAGCTTTTCGTGACATGTCTGCCATCTTGTCACAAGCCTCTTTCAGTGTATTACAAAGCTTGGTACTGAAAGCGGCTATATACCTATCCTTTTATGGATTCCTTAGACCAGACAATTTCACCAAGACTGGGCCTAATTCAGTTGTTCTGTACACAAAACCTCTCAAGAGACTAGATGACCACTATGTGCTTCATCTGCACCGCAACAAGACCCATCAAGTCTGGTATGGTGTTGATGTTCTAAATTTTAATACCCACAATCAGTGGTGTCTAGTAGAGGTGCTGGATTCACTGAGGACAAGCCTAAACGGTTGCGATTTGTATAGTCCATTGTTACCATTTCCAGTGCAGATGGCTCAGGCTTTCACCAGGCTGTTGCAATAAGCGGTTGGATGTATTACACACCACAATAATTCCTTCACCCTATTCCGGTCTTATTTTTGCCCACTTTTAGGCATACTTTCCACTCTGACTCCATACATCACTCATCACAATACTCCTATCACAAGTAGGGAAGGCTAAGTTAATAATTTGTGGGAGGAATCTCTCTCTCCCTTTATAAACCCCATCCTGCAGCTCCTTAACGTCGGTTCCACCCTTCATTTTTCTCACCCACCATCCCCTTTTCTCCCCACTCTCATTACAGGCATACCCCACTTTTAAGTACACAATTGTGTTTATTTACTAAAGCTGGAAAGCACAAAATAAGGCTCACTTCTGCACAGAAACCAATGAGCTTTCAGGTTTTATTACTAGGCTTACATGAACAAGCTGGAGTTAGAAGCTCATTGGTTTCTATGCAGAAATGAGCCTGATATTGCGATTTCCAGCTTTAGTAAATAAACCCTATTGTGTACTTAAAAGCGGGGTATGCTTGTATAGAGTATGCCCCTTTTTAGGCATACTGTCCACTCTGACCTCAGCACAACTAAGGTCCAATTTACTCCCCTAATCACTCATCATAAGATGCCTATTACACACACACACACACATATATATATATATACACATATATAAAAACAAAACTGCACTATATTATCAAAAGTATTGGGACGTCTGCCTTTACAAGTACATGAACTTTAATGACATCCCAGTCTTAGTCTGTAGGGTTCAATATTGGGTTAGCCCACCCTTTGCAGCTATATCAGCTTCAACTCTTCTCGGAAGGCTGTCAACAAGATTTAGGAGTGTGTCTATGGGAATGTTTGACCATTCTTCTAGAAGTACATTTGTGAGGTCAGGCACTGATGTTGGACGAGATCTGGCTCACAGTCTCCACTCTAATTCATCCCAAATGTGTTTTATCAGGTTGAGGTCAGGACTCTCTCAAGTTCCTCCACCCCAAACTCTCCCATCCATGTCTTTATGGATCTTGGTTTGTGTACTGGTGCCCAGTCATGTTGGAACAGGAAGGGGCCATCTGGAAGAATGGTCAAACATTCCCATAGACGCACTCTTACACTTTGTGGACAGCCTTCTCAGAAGAGTTGAAGTTGTTATAGCTTCAAAGGGTGGACCAACTCAATAATGAACCCTACGGACTAAGACAGGGATGCCATTAAAGTTCATGTGCGTGTTAAGGCAGGTGTCCCAATACTTTTGGTAATAAAGTGTATGTAACTATGCAGGCATTCCCAACGAGCTGTTAAATTACCTGACAAAGCTGTGCTTCTCAGAAAAGCTACATCTCCCTTATCTTCTTTCAGACATCTGCAATTAGAAAAGACACATATGTAAATATTACATCTTTAATACATTATACTGTAACTAATTTCTCTACTGTACAGAATATACACATAGGAGATCATTTTCTACAGTGTAATGTGAGCCCAATATTTGTAGTAAAATTGTACAATTTTCTCCAATTAGAAAAATTGGTGAATCATTAGTGAAAGTATCATACATTTTGAGTGAAAACATTTCTAAATACACCCCGAAATTTTAGTATTAACGCCTAAAGATTATTTAAAGTGTTTGAAGTAGAATTCCAGCTTACACCTAACTAGTTTTAAAAATGTCTTCTCTACTAATACCCATGCTAACTAACCCGTGTAAAAATGCATGTACACTATATTACCAAAAGTATTGAGACATCTGTCTTTTTCACGCACATGAACTTTAATGGCATCTAAGTCTTAGTTTGTAGGGTTTCAATATTAAGTTGGCCCACCCTTTGCAGCTATAACAGCTTCAACTCTGCACAGAGTTCTGATCTCAACCCGATAGAACACCTGTTGGATGAATTAGAGCAAAGACTACGAGCCAGGACTTCTTGTCCAAGATCAGTGCATGACCTCAAAAATGCGCTTCTGGAAGAATGGTCAAACATTCCCACACAATCCTAGACCTTGTGGACAGCCTGCCCAGAAGAGTTGAAGCCGTTATAGCTGCAAAGTGTGGGCCAACTCAATATTGAACCCTATAGACTAAGACTAGGGTGCCATTAAAGTTATTGTGCATGTAAAAGCAGGAGGCACAATACTTTTGGTATTATAGCGTACTTGCCTATTTTCACTCCACTCTGGTCCGGTCCATGTGACACACAGGACGAGTTTAGGGACCTGCACCCACATACACCCTCATGTTGTATAGGGACACAGTGGCTCTATCCGTGCACTTGCAAGTCACAATATGCTTCTATGGACTGCCGTCATGCAATATCTCTATATCGCTGTGCAGGTCCATGTTTTCCCAGCAATGCAGTCCAGTGTCTTATGTTCCATTATACAGTTTTCTTTACATTTACTTTCCACTATGTTGTGCAAGGACCTGCCTGATTGCATACAAATTGAAAGTGTTTAGGTCTGACCTCATATCGGTTATATATTTTGGAAAACTTGTACAAGAATATTGTATAATGTATGTCTAGCTTTAAGCCCTTTACACACGGGCTGTATGTTAGGAGACATCGGCCCTTTCAATGAAAACTGGCTGACATTTGGTGCATGTGTGTGTTGGTGTGTCCAACAGAAGCTGGCTGTTTGGCTGGCTACTGTCAGACGAGAATGCTGGAAATCCAGCAGCCAAACGACTCTTGACCAGCGCTCTCAGCCAATGGGGGGGGGGGGGGGGTCCCCCTGTCAAAACACAACATCTCAGCAGGGCCATTGCTGTACTAACTTTGCACAGTTGGTACATCGGCTCCGACCGTAGCTGTCAGTTTTTTCTATAAAATACTTGGAGCGTGTAGCAGGCATAAGACTCTTCAGAAGTCATAAAAAGTCCAATAATAGATCTTCATGTTTTTTTGTTATCTGGTTCTGTTAACCAATGACCAATGTACAGTATATTTTCAAAAAGTCAGTGCAGCAAATTAGAATGCTCCAATCAAGGCTACATATCTGCTTTGGAAGAACAAATGTAAGCTAATGAGTGGGATGTTTGGACTGTCTGTACCTACCTGGATGCTCCATGGTTGCCATAGTATGGCTCATCGTGGCTGTTCTTACAATTCTTCCCTTCCTCTCCCTTACATTGCTTACAAAGGTTAGGTTGGGTTGCTCCAGGAATGCAGCTGACTGAGAAGAACTTTGACATGGCTGAATAAAAGTAAGTTCATTAACAGTCTGAATCAGAGGAAGTTGAACAAAATAATTCAATGAAATGTATGTTATTTTATGTTGTTAGAGTTTGTTAAAAGTTATAAGTATGGTCCTTTTTCATCATAGCTGTTTACATTTTGCTAATAACTTGTTATTACAGGTAAGTGTCTAAGGAATAGGAACAGGGACAGTGGTGCTTCATGCAGTGCTACCAACAATCAAGGTAATTCAAAATGACCCCAATAGATTTCTGTCGCTACTTTGAAGCCCTGTACACACGGCCCAGAATCTCATCAGGAAAAAAACGTTGTTTTTCCTGACGAGATTCTTGACAAGATTCTCTTGAATGGCACGAACGTGGTGAAGTCATCGACTACGACGAGCATGCACTCGTCACATTCGATGCCGTCGCCGCCATCTTGCTCCAGCCTACCTATGCCTTGGAAGCTAAGTCAAAGTCATTTCGAGCATGCGCAGGTTTCCATGGAGAGGTAAGTATACAACATGCTCGGGTTTCTCAGCCGAGAACCTCACAGCGAGAAAATGGATAACAGGTTCTCTATTTTTCTTGTCTAGACTGAAGCCAGATATATACAAGCAACTAGCATTTTCAGAAGAAGGTCAGTAATGGTAGCTCATTTGATGTCAATAACAAGTATGTGAAATCCTAAGAATTAACATGTAATTTGTCCTAAAAATGTGATCATATCCTCATCTAAGTCACAACAATAAACAAACACAATGTGCTTAATCGCTTGCTGACCGTTTACTGTACATATACTGCGGCAAATCGGCTCCCCTGTGCAGAATCATGTACCTGTATGTGATTCTGCACTTCCAGGTTTGGGGCGCGCACATGTGCCGCTGGCAACCCCCACTGGACACAGCAGGAGCCAATCAGCTGGTCCAGCGGATGTGATGTGCAGTGATCGTTCGGGAGACAGGCAGAATGGCAAACTACCTATGTTAACATGGCAGATCCCCATTCTATGACAAAGGAAGGAAATCCTGTGTAAACCATGCAGATCCCCATTCTGTGACAAGGGAATGAAATGTTAGGTTTTTGCTAAGCAGGAACACGGGTCTTTGCCTTCTCATAGTACCCCCCACATAGTTAGAAAGCACTCCCTAGGAACAGATTTAACCTTTTGATCATCCTTGATGTTAAAGCGGAGCTCCAGCCACAATTTTTTCTTTTTTTAAAGTCAGCAGCTACTAACAGTGTAGCTGTTGACTTTAAATAAGGACACTTACCTTGTCCTACTTGCCCGCGCTGATGGGCCCCCCGATGCCGGTCCCATGATCGCTCCGGGTCCCGCGCCGCCATTCACACTATGGGAAACAGGCAGTGAAGCCGTACGGCTTCACTGCCCATTTCCTACTGCGCCTGCGTGAGTCTCACGCTGGCTTGTGAATGGGCGCGCTGCTCTCTGAGAACACACACAGTTCCCAGAAACAGCGCGCCCCATTCACAAGGAGAAGGACAAGAAGAAAAGGCACCGCGGAGTGGAAGAGGCAGATTACGGACTTCCGCATAGCAACAGGTATTTCGGGTGAGTATTTTTTTTTTTTCAGGTTTTTTTTATTTAATTTTTTTAAACAACATGGGAAAATGTTGTTTTCCTGGGTGGAGCTCCGCTTTAAGCCCTTCACTGCCGGTGTCATTAGTACAGTGACAGTGCATATTTTTAGCATTGATCACTGTATTAGTGTCACTTGGTAGCCACAGTACTAAACTGTATCCATTTACATACAATTTGTGTCTCGACTAATGGATGCCTAAACATTGCTTTGTATCCCTTTTCCACTTTATGCAGATCAACTGCTCTTGGGCGTATGTCTTCTGGGAGCTCCGTTTTGGGAGTAATGGTTTACATCAGCTGAGCTGATGCTTCTTATGAACAGCAATCTTAACATTTTTAAGTACCTTTTATCAATCTCTAAACCACACCTCCAAACTCATTTGATTAGTTAGACTCCAGATATTCAAATTCATACTGACTCCATCTGTTTGGGACGACTCTACTGCCGCCATCTGTATTTGCATGCGCTGTGTACTGCTTCATATGTAAGTGCATCTGCCCATTACAATTCAATTTTATTTACAGTATTACACTATGTTGCTCTTTCTTCTTCCCTTTTTGTATCTGTGACTATGAGTATTGTCGAGAATCAGCTATATGCCTTCAAGCTGTCCATGTTACATGTGTTGGTCTGGATATTAGTGGCTGCCTTCTCTATTCCTGGAGAGATTCTAACGACACCCGTTTTACTACAAGCTTTTCTGACTCATGAAACATATGTTTGCTTGAGTCTGATAATTCTGGTAAGCCTGCATCATTATTGGTGGAGGGTTTTCACTCTGGAGTCTTAATGATATCTGACTGGAGACTATCATCATTTCCTATTGGAACTATACTTTTACCCAGTATTCCAGTGGACTTGTATTTTCACTCACTGTGTGGACTTCTGTATTGCTTATCATGTGTTGCATTTATATGTCACTATATGCAGTTTTCATGTTTGTTTAGCGCGACAATCTTCCATGGGTTCATTTTTTGGTACTTTTACTCCAGCACTGTGAATGTTTAATAGATGTGTTTAATAAAGATATGAGCAACTGTTTGTGTGTTATCAGCTTAAGAGCCTATTCACACAGGGGCGACTTGTCAGGGGCCACAGCCACCTGACAAGTTGCGCCCCGCTCTGTTCAATAGAACCGTTCTAATAGGAGCGTCGCAAGTCGCTCCGACTTAGAAAATGGTTCTTGTACGACTTTGGGGGTGACTCGGGGGGACTTGCATTGACTTCTATACAGAAGTCATTTTGCAAGTCGCCTCTGAAGCCGTCTTCAGGTTGCCTTGCCGACTCGCCCCCAAAGTCGTGCCACCCTGTGTGAATGGGCATTGTGCATTGTTTGTCTACTGTTGTGACTTAGCGGAGGATCAGATCACATTTTATGGCAACTGTATGTTTCTCTCATTACATTTTCTTTAATCTTGAACCCATGAAACACCTGCTACCTTTATGTTAATTTACTATATTAATTTAGAAATAAATGAAAACGTTCTATATGGTGAATTTTTTATTGGTCAAAAAAGCTAATATTCTGAAAGAGAATCACTCTGCTTGTAATAAAAGCAGAGACTTACCAATTCCTTAGACAATGGACATTTCATGAATGTTTCGTCAGAGCTACATACAGGGAGTGCAGAATTATTAGGCAAATTAGTATTTTGACCACATCATCCTCTTTATGCATGTTGTCTTACTCCAAGCTGTATAGGCTCGAAAGTCTACTACCAATTAAGCATATTAGGTGATGTGCATCTCTGTAATGAGAAGGGGTGTGGTCTAATGACATCAACACTCTATATCAGGTGTGCATAATTATTGGACAACTTCCTTTTCTTTGGCAAAATGGGTCAAAAAAAGGACTTGACAGGCTCAGAAAAGTCAAAAATAGTGAGATATCTTGCAGAGGGATGCAGCACTCTTAAAATTGCAAAGCTTCTGAAGCGTGATCATCAAACAATCAAGCGTTTCATTCAAAATAGTCAACAGGGTCGCAAGAAGCGTGTGGAAAAACCAAGGTGCAAAATAACTGCCCATGAACTGAGAAAAGTCAAGCGTGCAGCTGCCAAGATGCCACTTGCCACCAGTTTGGCCATATTTCAGAGCTGCAACATCACTGGAGTGCCCAAAAGCACAAGGTGTGCAATACTCAGAGACATGGCCAAGGTAAGAAAGGCTGAAAGACGACCACCACTGAACAAGACACACAAGCTGAAACGTCAAGACTGGGCCAAGAAATATCTCAAGAATGATTTTTCTAAGGTTTTATGGACTGATGAAATGAGAGTGAGTCTTGATGGGCCAGATGGATGGGCCCGTGGCTGGATTGGTAAAGGGCAGAGAGCTCCAGTCCGACTCAGACGCCAGCAAGGTGGAGGTGGAGTACTGGTTTGGGCTGGTATCATCAAAGATGAGCTTGTGGGGCCTTTTCGGGTTGAGGATGGAGTCAAGCTCAACTCCCAGTCCTACTGCCAGTTTCTGGAAGACACCTTCTTCAAGCAGTGGTACAGGAAGAAGTCTGCATCCTTCAAGAAAAACATGATTTTCATGCAGGACAATGCTCCATCACACGCGTCCAAGTACTCCACAGCGTGGCTGGCAAGAAAGGGTATAAAAGAAGAAAAACTAATGACATGGCCTCCTTGTTCACCTGATCTGAACCCCATTGAGAACCTGTGGTCCATCATCAAATGTGAGATTTACAAGGAGGGAAAACAGTACACCTCTCTGAACAGTGTCTGGGAGGCTGTGGTTGCTGCTGCACGCAATGTTGATGGTGAACAGATCAAAACACTGACAGAATCCATGGATGGCAGGCTGCATGAGTGTCCTTGCAAAGAAAGGTGGCTATATTGGTCACTGATTTGTTTTTGTTTTGTTTTTGAATGTCAGAAATGTATATTTGTGAATGTTGAGATGTTATATTGGTTTCACTGGTAAAAAGAAATGATTGAAATGGGTATATATTTGTTTTTTGTTAAGTTGCCTAATAATTATGCACAGTAATAGTCACCTGCACACACAGATATCCCCCTAAAATAGCTAAAACTAAAAACAAACTAAAAACTACTTCCAAAAATATTCAGCTTTGATATTAATGAGTTTTTTGGGTTCATTGAGAACATGGTTGTTGTTCAATAATAAAATTAATCCTCAAAAATACAACTTGCCTAATAATTCTTCACTCCCTGTATTGTTCTCAGCTTCACTCTATCATGCTTTAGCCACTGCCACTTTGTACCCTAGATGTAAGTTTTTATACCTTGTTGAATGGATTCTTTGGCAGGTCCATCCCAAGACAACAACTTCTTTTCAACAAGAACAGTCACAAGAGCTTTCCAGCCATCCGTCTTTGATACACCTGAGTGACAGGACCTCTTTCCCTTCAGCTGATTAAACTGGAATGTGCTGGACTTCTTCACCATAGCAACTGCGTACTGGCATGTAGTAACCAAATCTACAGAATATAATATAGCTATGATTAATGGAATGCAACTTGAAGAGGTTTATTAGTCCCTAAAGTAGAAATCCAGCCTATTCCTAAGCATATACCTGTTCCCACCCCCTTCTAACTACTATTTTATCTACCCTGTGAAAGGAAGATGTGTATACTTACCTATTTTGAGAGCAATCCAATCTGATCACATGATCTCCCCAGCAGCCGCTCTCATTGAAGAGGAGAGATTGCCATTGCCAACAATGGCTGCAGAGCCTGGGAGGTGATGCCACCCATAAGCTTACTAAGGGACATGCGTTGTTGGCTTTCTCTCCTCTACACTGAAGCTGCCACTAGAAGCCGGTCATGCAACCAGATTGGATCGCTCAGAATAGGTACGTTTACACATCTTCCTTTTACAGGGTCGATAGAATAGGATTTGGAAGGGGGTGGGAGTAAAGTAATGTATAATTGCAAAATATATGCACAAACATATAAAACATAAGGTCTTTTACATTAATCTGACCTCTTTTATGTGTATATTTAAAAATAAAAAAAATATGACTATACTTCCTCACAAATCCTTGTTTGAGACAATCCTAACCCCAAATTTACAACGTTTAAATGACCAATCTAATGCCGCGTACACACGACCATTTTTCATGATGAGAAAAATTGCATTTTTTTAATTGGTCGTGAAAAACGGTCGTGTGTGGGCTCCAGAGCATTTTTTGGCAACGGAAATGGCCATTAAAAATTTGGAACCTGCTCTATTTTTTCTCGTAGTTTTTCACGTTGTGAAAAACGGTCGTGTGTAGGCTTTAACGACGGGGGAAAACGTGCATGCTCAGAAGCAAGTTATGAGAAGGGAAATTTGCATAATCAGTTTAAAGGGTGGTGCCATTGGAATAGAACTTCCCCTTTATAGTGCCATCGTACATGTTGTACATCACCGCGATTTGCTCTAGGACAGTGATGGCGAACCTTGGCACCCCAGATGTTTTGGAACTACATTTCCCATGATGCTTGATTACATTGCAGAGTGCATGAGCATCATGGGAAATGTAGTTTCAAAACATCTGGGGTGCCAAGGTTCGCCATCACTGCTCTAGGATTTTTTATCATGATTGTGTGCATGCAAGGCAGGCTTGAGAGGAATCACGTCGAGAAAAACGTTTTTTTCCATGACATGAATAACGGTCGTGTGTTCACGGCATAAGATCTAGAAAACAGCATTGTCCATCCACAATAAAGATAATCTGAAGGCATGATAAAGTTGTAAAATAATATGATTTCTTTTTCCATGATTCCCAATTAAGTGAAAACCCCCTCATTTATATCCCGTGGCAGTGAAACTCTCATCTTGCACTGCATTTCTCAATATGAAATGAATGCTTTAGAGGCAGAACTGTATTGTGTGTCTACAAAATGGACAATCTTAACCTGCATTTACCTGAGCTAATTTCAGAAGCTCATTTGCACTAGTCCTATAAGCAGAGATTTCAAGGGGGGCACAAAGACACCCAAACACCTTTTATTGATTGGGCTCCCACACCTAGAACCAAGCTACTACCAGAAAAGGATGATAGTGTAGCGATAAAGAGTGTTTCTTTAATCTATCCACCCCCCCAGCACTTGTATACCTAATGTAGCTTCTGATCCTAAGGCTAACGAGACCACATGGGGAGGGAGGCAGCAGAAAAACTTGGCCTTTAGGGCGCCACTAAAAATACTGCCGGAATTGCCGCGGGAATCAACCGCTAGCGGTATTAACCCCAGCTAGCGGCCTATAAAGGGTTATAAAGGGTTAATACGCATTGCGGGCGGTATTGCCACGAATTCCTATTGTTTTAAAAGGGAAAGAGCGTGGAAGGAGCGGTATACACGCCGCTCCTCTCACCGCTCCAAAGATGCTGCTGGCAGGAGATTTTTTCCTCTTCTGCCAGCGCATCAACTCAGTGTGAAAGCCCTCAGGCTTTCACATTGAGTATGCAGTGCAGGAATTTTTTAAGGTGGTATAGCAGCGCTATTTTTAGCGCTGTACCGCCTGAAAAACTCCTCAGTGTGAAAGGGGTCTTAGAAAGAGTGAAGTATAATTCCAATCTTGCCTACAAGACAATATCTTGCTTTTCTAAGCCCACACTAACCAAACACCTCTCCCAAGTTGATCAAAATAATAATGTAAATATAAGTATATTTATGACAGGGATATGCAGAGAAGTTGTACCACTAAGTATTACCGTGTTTTTCACATGTAGCTGGTATTTTTTCAGGTGAAGTTTTTGTGCCAGCAATCTCTTCACCGATTGCATTAACACACCAGCTGTACCCGGTGCTGCCATGGAACTGCTGTGGTTCATAATTTCCCTTTTCATCACACTGAGGAACAAAACGACCTATCACTGTCTCGTCTCCTCCCAGAGCTACCTGACGTTCCTTCAAGCATTTTGGCAATTCTGTTAACATAAACAGGAAAGAACAGAGATCACTAAGAACAAATTCATACAGTACGTGTTTAAATGTCCAGAAACAGTAGCAGTGTAACAATGACACTGTTTTATTGCTATGAAAATGTATTGAAGTGTATCTAAACACAACCACCTAAATCCAACGTTGTGCACCCATCTTTGTATGTAATGGTAAAAAAAAAAATGCACTGATTTAAATTAAATTAAGTGTATCCACAGCCATTTCCTTTGCTATAGGAACAAGGCTTACTCAGTTTAGCTTTAGCACTGTCACCCTTTTCTGTGTACTCTTGAACTTTATTACAAACAGTGATGCCAATGCGCATTGTACTAACATGTTCTGCTGTGGTTACCATAGTAAACTTGTGATGTACAACCACTTCTAGAGTGTGCCCTCATTTTAATTCCTAGTAACTATCTTTTCATTGGCTAAAAAATAAAAAATGTAATCCAATTTTACTCAGCACTTTCTTAAACTGAGTATTCTTTTGTGAGAGTTTAGTTCTACTTAACCATTTAGCTTGAAGTTCCAAAATGCTCAACATCAAACTCTTTTAAATATGCCCCTACAGGAGGACTGGTGGTCCCCCCTATCAGTGGCCATGATTGTGAGCATGCATTTTTAGGTCTCTTGTACACTGCTGCTGATAAACGGATGTTTAGAAGCAGTTGGGTGTTTTTTTCAGCAGCCCATGAACTCTCCTATGTTATCTTATCTGTACACGTACAGTGAGTAGTTTATAGTTGTTTAGAGGCAGTTGAGTCTAGAGGTATTTTTTTAAAGCAAAAAATAGCGTTCACGATGGAAGTTTGCATTTAAAAAACTAACTGCTTGTACAAAAGGTCAAACGCAGAGAGAGATTTTTCCTGCATTGTAGGCATTTGGGAGGGGTATACTGATCAGTACAATCTGTTATGTGGAAAAAAACACTTCTAAACTAAAAAGCTCATGAATGCTGCTAAACGTGCATAAATGCGGCTTGTCAAAGTGGAAAAACTGAAATTTTTAAATGTTGATTACTAGCTGTCAAGTTCCAGCATTTAGAAGAGGTTTTCAAATGTCCTGTGTAAATGAAGCCTGACGTGGTGTGTCACCACCTTTGCTAGAGCATTTTGGAAAAACGATGGTGTGTACACGTTTTGGAAAATTAAGTTTGACTTTGTTTTGTTTCGTCATAAAACGTTGTTTTTTTTTCACAAAAAGTGATTGTGTGAGCGGCAAATGCCGCGAAAACGACGTTATTTTTGGAAAAAAACAAAGTTTTTCTCAACGATTCCTCTCAGCCTGCCTTTAAAATGATAAAAAATCGAACAAAGCGCAGTGTACAACACGTGACGGCACTATGGGTTCTATTCAATGGCAACCCTTTGGGCGTTGCAAATTTCCCTTTTATGTCTGATTTCGAAAAACGACGACAAAAAAACGAGAAAAAATAGACAGGTTCTAAATTTTTAATGGCCATTTTCGAAAAAAATGCTCTGGAGCCTACACACCACCGTTTTTCACGACCAATTTAAAAAATTGCATTTTTCTCGTCATGAAAAATGATCGCGTGTACGCGGCATAAGAGATAACATTGTCATGTCATAAATTTTCTATTTTTTATTCAATAAATTCTAATAATCATGAAATAATTATATATATATATTTATGAGTCCCATAGAGAGTGTATAAACTTTCTTTCCAGACAAACACCATGGCAGCCTACATTTGGGTTTCTTCACCCTCACTCCTACCCCATAGGACCCCATACATTTTGAGGCTGAGCCAGAGGCCATGTTCCTTTTTTTACCCTCCTCAATCATAGAACCAATTTTGTTTAAAGTCTTACTACCTTTTGGAAGTGTCAGTGGCCAGATCTCAGGTGGAAGGAGTTATGGGGATGTAAGGAGGGTCCTGTGGCATTCAGAAGTCTTCCAGGATGGCTAGAGTGGTCACAGAGTCCCCAGTTATCCATGGGGTGGTGTTATGGCACACATATGCAGAAGAATGGAGAGTGGGCCCTGCCATCGGTGGGCATTTGTATTGGCCGGAGGCCCTGCTATCAGCAGGTGGCTGTTAAGTATGCCCAGTGTGGATAATCAACTGATTACTGTGCCCCCAGCTATCAGAGGGGTGGTGTTATGGCACACATATAGTCTCATGACTATTGTGTTATTGGTGTGTTGTTGAATATGCAGACAAATTTGTAAAACAGTGTCTTACCATGCCTTTCACATGTAGCTCGTGTTTGTCCAGGTAAGGTATTTGTTCCAGAAATCTTTTCACCCATTGCATTAACACACCAGCATTGCCCAGTGCTTCCTTGGCACTGCTGTGGTTGGTAATTGCCCTTTTCATCACACTGTGGAATATGATGCCCAATCATCTTTTTTGCCAGAGCTTTTTGACGCTCCTTCAAGCATTTTTGCAAGTCTGTCAACATATACAGAAAGGATTAATGATAACAGAACCTGTATGCAAGGAAACGGCTCCAAATCCATGAACAGGCTTGGGAAATCTTGAATTGGTGTCAGAAAATGCTAAAAAGTTGCAATTAGTAGACAATGCATGCCAAAGCTTTACCCTAAAAAAAAAAAACTGAGCATCTTGTTGTGCTAGTAGACCTTTTATTACACTCGGGTGCACAGACAGTTATCTCATTCCAGCACTCTATTTTATTGCACTACACATTGCTGTCATCCTAACATGTTTTGGGTACTAGGAACTTAGTGGAAATGTATTTAGTTGGGCTTACGGGAGTAAAAAGTATGGGAACAATAAACAGACAATGTTGTTGTCTAGTATAATGGCTGTATTTATCGGCGTATAACGTGCACTTTTTTCCCCTTAACCGCTTAACGCCCGCCGCACGACTATGTACGTCCACAGAATGGCACGTACAGGCAGATGGCGTACATGTACGTCCCTGCCTTCTAGCGGGTCGGGGGTCCGATCGGGACCCTCTCCACTGCGTGCGGCGGGCGGCTTATCTTCGGGAGCGATCCGGGACGAGGGGGCGGCTGTTGGTTTCTGTCTGCCCCCTCGTGATCGCTCCCAGCCAATCCGCAGAGCCTCCGCTGTGTCATTTCCTCTGCCTGTGTAATGTAAACACTGGCAGAGGAAGTGATGTGAGCTCTCCTCTCGGCAGTATTTTCAATCCGCCGAGAGGAAAGAAGACTCACAGTAAGTTGCACTAACACTACACTGACACCGCACACATAGGCACATTTAACCCCTTCCGATAACAGCCCCCTGTCACACTGTCACTGATTGCAGTGATCATATATTTACTGATCACTGCATTTAGTGTCAGTGTGACAGTTAGTGTGACAGGCAGTTAGTGTTAGGTCCAGGATAGCCCCGTACCCACCCTAATAAAGTTTTAACCCCTGGATCACTGCCCTAGTTAACTCTTTCACCCCCTATTGTCAGCGTCACTAAGCGATCGTTTTTCTGATCGCTGTATTAGTGTCGCTGTTGCCGCTAGGTAGCTAATTTTTTTTTATTGTGATTTTTTTTACTAAAGACATGTGGCTGAATACATTTTGGCCTAAATGTTTGACTAAAATTTAGTTCATTTGATTTTTCTTATAACAAAAAGTAAAAAAAAATTGTTTTTTTTTTTAAAATGTCGCTCTATTTTTGTTTATAGCTCAAAAAATAAAAATCGCAGAGACAATCAAATACCATCAAAAGAAAGCTCTATTTGTGGGAGTAAAGGACGCAAATTTTGTTTGGGAGCCACGTCGCACGACCGCGCAATTGTCTGTTAAAGCGACGCAGTGCCGAATTGTAAAAACGCCTCTTGGCATTTAGCAACATATTGGTCCAGAGCTTAAGTGGTTAAAATCAGGGGAAAATCGTGGGTGCACGTTATACACCGATCCCTGCTGTGTCTCAGTGTACTGTGCACACGGCTAGGCTCGGCCACGCTCGGCTCCCACTCGGCTACGCTTAGCTACGCCCAGCTCCACCCGCAGCCACACGAGACAAGCTGAGCGTGGCCGAGAGGAGCCGAACAAACAGGAAATCCGGCTCTGCACAGCTCGGCAGAGGCGCCAAATCCAAACACCGCGGATGGACACCCGGACGGCTGGAGGGACCTCCACCCGCAGCCACACGAGACAACGTCGGCTGAGCGTGGCCTTGGGGGGGATCGGGGGTCCGATCGGACCCCCCCCCGTACATGCGGCGGTCCGCGCGGCTGCAGGAGCGATCCGACAAGTGGGGGCGGCTATCCGTTTTCACCCGCCCCCTCCGGATCGCTTCCAGCCAATCCGCCCTGTCACTTCCTCCTCTGTGTAAACACAGGAAGGAGGAACACGTGATCTCTCCCTCGGTGTTTGTTTCAAGCACCGCTGAGGAGAGATCACAACACTACAAGTAAGCGCACCAACAGCAACTTACACACAGACACAAACCATTTAACCCCCGCATCGCCCCCCCCCCCCTCCCCCTGTCCAGTGTCACTGAATGCAGTAATCATACATGTATGATTACTGTATTTAGTGTCAGTGTGACAGACAGTGGACGACAGCAGTGTTAGTGTCAGGGAGGGATCACTGCCCTAGTTAACCCTTTCACTCCCTATTGCGCATCACAAGGAATTTTTCTGCCTGTATTAGTGTCGCTGTTCCCGCTAGGTAGCTAATTTTTTTTTAATGCGATTTTTTTTTTTACTAAAGACATGTGGCTAAATAAATTTTGGCCTAAATGTTTGACTAAAATTTAGTTTATTGGTTTTTTATTATAACAAAAAGTAAAAAATATAGATTTTTTTTCAAAAAGTCGCTCTATTTTTGTATATGGCAAAAAATAAAAATCGCAGAGGCGATCAAATACCACCAAAAGAAAGCCTATTTGTGGGAAAAAAAGGACGCATTTTGTTTGGGAGCATCCACGACTGCGCAAGGTAAGTTTTGGGTTTTGCCAGCGTATTGGTCCGGGTCTTAAGTGGTTAAACTACCCTTTTTTTTTTCTAAAACTACCTGCCTAAACTTGGGGTGCGCGCTATACGCCGGTGCGCGCTATACCCCGATAAATACGGTAATTAAATCCATACATAACCACAATCCTTTTCAAATACAGTTATTAGGGAATCCTTAAACAATTTGGCCAAAGTTTTTTGGGCACCTAACCATCACACCTGTAAGAACTTGTTGGGCATCCCATTTCAAAACCCTGGACATTTAGGCCCAGATTCATAAAGCAATTACGCCTGTCTAACTGGTGTTAGACAGGAGTAATTTCAAATTTCGCGCGCCGTATCACTAGTTTGAATCCTCAAACCATGATACGGCGGCTTCGGGCTTCGATCCGAGAGGCTTACGTCTTCGTAAGCCTTCGGATCTACGTTGCGATATTTTTGCGGCCGCTGGGAGGAGTTTGCGTCGTTTTGATGCGTCGGGATATGCAAATGTGTTTTTACGGCGATCCACGAAAATACGAGCGGTCTTCGCAATCACTTACGTCTGTTTTTTTTTACGTACTGTTAGACCAGCTTTTTGCTGGTCTAAGGGTGCGTAGCCCATGTTAAGTATGGCCGTCGTTCCCGCGTCGAATTGAATTTTTTTTTTTTTTTTTTGCGTAACTCGTTTGGGAATAGAAATGTCCGTAAACGACGCTACTCAAACAACGAATGACGTAACGACGTGATTTCGCGCAATGCACGGCGGGAAATTTGCGAACGGAGCATGCGCAGTTCGATCGCCGTGGGAACGTGCCTATTTTAAATCCTTCACGCCCCCTACTCGTGTAGATGGATTGCGACGGGAGAAATACACTACGCCGCCGTCGTTTACTGGACAAAATCTACCTGGATTCCACGTAGAGCCAGGTAAAATACGGCGGCGTAGTGTATTTCTGATACGCTACGAGAATCCAATTCTCTCTGAATCTGGGCCTAACAGTTTATGAATTTGTTCCCCTCCCTCTTTTGCAGATATAACAACCTCCGCTCTGGAGAAGGATTTCCACAAGGTGTTTGGGTGTGTCTGTGGGAATTTGTACTTATTCAACCAAAATAAAACATTTGTAAGGTCAGGTACTGGCATCAAACGAGAAGACTTGGCATGCCAAAAGTGTTCAATAGAGTTGAGATCAGGGTTCTCTGCAGGCCACTTGAGTCTCTTCACATCAAACTCATCAAACCATGTCTTAATGAACCTTGCTTTGTACACAGGGGTCTGGTCACAGTGGAAAAATAAAGAGCTTTGTTCAAACAGTTGCTACAAGGTTAGAAGTACATCATTATCTAAAATTTCTTTGTGTGTTGCACTGAACACTAGACATGTGCACAACAAAAATTTTCGTTTATTTCTGTTTCGTTTCTGTTCGTTTATCGTGATCGTAAAGTCGATTTCGAAGACTTGTTATCGTATTCGTACTCTTTGTATTTTCGTAACACTTTTTTTTCCGTTTCCGTTTTTTTTATGTTAGTTTATTTTTCGTGTTCGAGATTATATTTTCGTTAAAGTTGATTCTGCCTCGTTCGATTTTTCAGAATTGATTCGTTTATTCGTTTTTCGTTGTTTATTTTTCGTTGTTTTGATATTCGTATTTACATTATATTTTCCATAATGCCACGTTTGTATTTTCGTAAGAAATAAATCTTCGTCTTTATGATCTTCATTTTCGTGTCTAATTTCATTTGTAATTTTATTGCATTCGTAATCTGTTAAAAACATTTTACGTTTATGACACACTACTCGTTTAATTTTGTAAAAACGTAATTTACTGTGATTGACTAACACAGATAAAGACACAAGGTCAAGGAGCCACATAAGAAAGAAGCTCTTCAGGGGAAGGGACACACTGAGTGGCTATTGGTCACAGTCTAATGAAAGGAATTTCATTATTTCATTTCCGTTTTCCGAAGATTCATAATTTATTTTTCATTAGTTTTGCTTTTCGTTTTTTATTCTTTGTTCGGCATTTCGGTTGTTTTCTTTTCGTTCTTCAAAATTAGTAAGTTTGCATTTTGTTTATTTTTCGTAATTATGATTTTTTTTTTGTGTTCGGTGTTTTCGTTATTTCATGTTTTCGTTTCTTTTTTCTTTCGTTGTGTTGTTCTTTTACATTTAGTAGTTTCGTATCTTCGTAGTTTTCCATATTCGTTATTTTTGGAAATATCGTTATTCGTTATTATTTGCGCTAAACCATTCGTTTATTCGTAGGTTAACGAATCAACGAAAATAACGAATAATGACGGAAAACGTATTCGTAACGAAAAAAATTGCACATGTCTACTGAACACACCTGAAACACAATGATTTAGAGCAGTGGTTCTAAACTCCTGTCCTCAGGACCCACTAACAGGCTACATTTTAAATATTGCCTTGGGGAGATGCAGAATAGAATACTGAAATCACTGAGCAGCAAATGATATCACCTGTGATGTATTTCAGTTATCTTGAAAACCCTAGCCTGTTTGTGGGTCCTGAGGACAGAAGTTGAGAAACACTGATTTAGAGGGATATCCACATACTTTTGATAATATAGTAAGCGGGGTGATTGGATGTTCACAAATATTTGGACACATGAATTATATAAAACAAGTTGTAAGACTATGAGTACTGAGGGGCACTGTGAGTACTAAGGACCACTGTGAGTACTGAGGAGCACGGTGAGTACTAAGGGGCACTATGAGTACTGAGGAGTTCCAAGAGCACTGTGAGTATTAAGGGGCACTGTGAGTACTAAGGACCACTGTGAGTACTGGGGAGCACTGTGAGTATGGAGGAGCACTGAGAGTACTAAGGGCCACTGTGAGTACTGAGGAGTACCAAAGGCACTGTGAGTACTGAGGACCACTGTAAGTACTGAGGACTGCTGTGAGTACTGAGGAGCACTGTGAGTATAGAGGAGCACTGTGAGTACTAAGGGGCACTGTGAGTACTGACACTTACCAGTCCAGGAGTCCAGTGCTGTCTTCACCTGGGCCAGTTTTTTGCCAATCCTTGGTTCCCCGATGCCACCATATTGACTGTGGGAAACTGGCTATAATTTCTTGTTAATCCACAGCCAGCTCCTCACTGTGCATACGTGAGACATGTTGCTCCTACCGACTGATCCCGCAGCCTCCTGGGATATGTGAAGTGTCCCAGGAGGTTGATGGTGGAAGGAGGGGGAGAATTTTCACAATTCTCGGATCAAATAAAGACACATAGCCATATTAAATCAATGTCATTGGAATCTCCTGCCCGCAGTTCATTGGACCAGCAATGACAGCTAACTTCTGGGTTCAGACCGAACCCAAGTTCATGCCTACTGGCCTCTCCATCTTACCGGTGAGCTGGCACAGCCCCTGTGTTAATGGGATTGAGGGCTTGCGTACTTTCTTCTCTAACTTAAAGACTTTAATGGTCTCTTTGATTAGGGAGCTACCCAGTATTTAGCGTTTTGAGTCCTGCATTTGTACATTGTTCTTTTCTAGACGCAAATGCATTTAAAACAACTAACCTCAAATAAATACTTGTTTAATTTAACTGTTTTCAATGTAGTCTAATTAGTAATTTTTTTGTGACAACATGCTATTCTTAAGAATACTATTTTTTATGACTTACCTTTATGGGAGCTGTACAGTTCTGCAATAATTGGCTTCAGATTATAAGGCTCCTTTGAAGCTTCATAAACATCTCCACTATCTAAGAACATGGCATCTGCTTGTCCATCCTGAAATAGGGTTGTTATTGAATCAGTTTTTAAATGACAGTGAATTTTTGTAGTTTACTAATTATTATAAATAAAAAAAAACAGCTAGCATATGGCGTCCATGATAAAGGTAGCTGAAATTTTCTGAAGTATATAAATGCAAAATTATAGAAGATAGTATTGGCTTCATAAGCTATCAAACAGTCTGGAGTCTCAAATAAAGCTCGGTTCCATTTTTGTTAAAGGGAGGGGAAAGGTTTAATACTGTCTCTTTATGATAAAGTTCTCTCACTTTTTATTCCTATGATACCAGTATAATAAGTGGGCGTCTAAGTAGCAGTTAGTACCAGGGCCGGATTAACAGAGGGGCTGATGGAGCTGCAGCTCCAGGCCCCTTTCTTAAGATAGGCCCATTTGCCCCCAAAAAAAAAAAAAGTTTTTTTTTTTTTTAGATCGACTTCAGGGGTTGTAGCTCGATGACCAGAGGTCACATAAACCCCACATTTGGGGGGTAGTCAGTTGAAGACCTACCCCATAACCGGTCAAAATATGGGATGGCTATCATTTATGGTTCCGGAGATACGGGTCTGCTTGCACAGCCTGTCAGAAGCTACATACAGAGCAGCCATTATAAATACAAGCTGACACACTGCAGCAGACTGAGAAAAAAATCATTTGTTATTTTGCTAGAAAATGACTCTATGGTGGTCTTTGCAACTTTTTATGTTGCACGGTATAGAGCTGCACGATTCTGGCTAAAACGACAACTGCAATTTTTTTGCTTAGAAGATAGATCACGATTCTCTCACGATTCGTACGGCATAACATCATCTTTCACATTAAAATGAAAAAAAAAAAAAAAATGGGCTAACTATACTGTTTTGTTTTTATGGTTTTTATTATTCAATGAAGTGGGCAAATAAAGTGTGACATAAAATATTGCAGCAATTGCCATTATTGTCTCTGCTAAAATATATATGTTTGGCGGTTCCAAGTAATTTTCTAACAAAAAATATTGCTTTTTACTTAAACAAGTGTTGACTTTAAGTGTTACATTTCTTGCTTTTACACACGAAGTTCCTAAAAAGGAAGTTGGTACAATGTTTCATGTTGTTTACAAACTTGGCAGACAGTCGGAATTTTCTTTAAAAAAGTTTATCCCTTTGATCTATGAAGAAAGCGTTAGTTACAATGGCCTAGATTCACAAACATTACGCCTGTGTAAATGTTGTTAGACTGGAGTAATTTCGACTTACGGGCGTTTTTAGTGTCGAAATCCTCAAACCATGAAAAGACACCTGCGGGCTTCATTTCGACTGTATTACGTGTTAGTACGCCTTCAGACACGCTGCCAGAAAATTGCGGCCACTGGGCGGACTTCCTGTTGTTTTTCGCCGTCAGGGTATGCTAATGAGCTTTTGCCTCAATCCAAAAATTTCGCACTTTCAACGCAATCTCTTACGGCACCTTTGTCATCTTTTTTTTCCGTTACAACCTGCTTTTTGCTGTCTAATTTAGACAGCCCATGTTAAGTATGGCCGTCGTTCCCGCGTGAATTTCAACGTTTCCGATGTCTTTTATTATTTTTAACGTAAGTCTCCGGGAATAGGAATGTTCGTAAACGCCGCTACTCAAACAACGAATGAGTCACGAGGATCGCGCAATGCACGGCGGGAAATTCCTGAACAGAGCTGCGCAGTTCGATCGTCGCGGGGACGCGCTTAATTTAAATGCTTCAGCCCCCTAATCACGTATTTCGATTGCGCGGCGGAAAAAAAATACGACACAATAGCGTACGCGCAAAAAAACTACCTGAATTCGGTTGATCTGGTGAAATACGGCAGCGACCGTATTTCGATTACGCAGCGAATATTAGTCTTTGTGAATCTGCCCCAATGTTTCCTGCTAAGAACTTGGCAGACTGTCCAGATATTTTCTTTTGACAGCTGAAAGTCTCTTCACTTGTTATATGAAAGAATCAGCAAACTCTGCATTGGAGATGTCAGATGGGGTCAATCAAGATCACGATTTGTTAATGATTAATTGTGCAGCTCTAGCACGGTACTGTATTTGCGCAGCAATTTTTCAAACATGTTTTTTTTGGAAATAAACTGTTTCATACATTAAAAAAAACACTAAAGTTAGCACGATTTTTTTTTTTTTTTGGTATCCTAAGCGATGCTTTAAACATTTTTTAGGTTACATGTTTAGAGTTACAGAGGAAGTCTTGTGCTAGAATTATTGCTCTCGCTCTAACGATCGCGACGTATGTAACCTGTGTGTATCTGGCTCTGATACTAGCCAGTGCCTACCCAGCTACTGACTGGTATCTCTCCCCAGCCTGTCCCCACACACCCTCTCACCTGCTGACCTGTAGATGGGGGAATCACTCCTCTAGTGTTATTGTGTTCTGCCTGTGAGTACAATGATCAGTGTTGCTATCTATAGCTTGCAGCACTGATTGTTTTTGGAAAAACAGGCTGGTTGTACTCAAGTCGATTAATAGATTGACTTGTGTAAAACCAGCTAGCCCATACATAGATCGACTATGGCTGGTCTCGGCATTATTGGTGTAATTTCAATTCATGTATGACCCGCTTAACCACTACGCAGTCCCTAAACATCCTTCCACTCCTATACATTGTGCCCACTGTCATACCCTCCACACTCCTCTCCTGTACAAAGTGCCCACTGTCATACCCTCCACACTCCTCTCCTATATATAGTGCCCACTGTCATACTCTCCACAATCCTCTCCTGTACATAGTGACCACTGTCATACTCTCCACACTCTTCTCCTGTACATAGTGCCTGCTGTCATAGACTCCTCTTCTGTACATACTTCCCACTGTCGCACCCTCCACACTCCTCTCCTATACATAGTGCCCACTATCATACCATCCCCATTCCTCTCTTGTACATACTGCCCACTGTCATACCCTCCACACTTCTCTCCTGTACATACTGCCCCATCATACCCTCCACACTTCTCTCTGGTACATACTACCCTCTGTCATACCCCCACACTCCTCCTGTACATACTTCCCACTGTCATACTCTTCACACTCCTCTCCTGTACAAAGTGCCCACTGTCATACCCTTCACACTCCTCTCCTGTACATAGTACCTGTTGTCATACCCTTCTCTCCTGTACATACTGCCCACTGTCATACCCTCCACATTCCTCTTCTGTACATACTGCCCACTGTTATACCCTCCACACTCCTCTCCTATACATAGTGCCCACTATCATACCGTCTACACTCCTCTCCTGTACATACTGCCCACTGTCATACCCTCCACACTCCTCTCCTATACATAGTGCCCACTATCATACCATCCACACTCCTCTCCTATACATAGTGCCCACTGTCATACCCTTCACACTCCTCTCCTGTACATGGTGCCTTCTGTCATACACTTCTCTCCTGTACATACTGCCCACTGTCGTACCCTCCATGCTTCTCTCCTGTACATGATGCCCACTGCCATACCCTCCACACTTTTCTCCTGTACATTGTGCCTTTTGCCGTACCCTTTGCACTCTTCTCCTGTACATAGTGCCCAATGTTAGACCCTCCACATTCCTCTCACTCACCTGCACATACTTCCCACTTATATACCGTCCGTACTCCTCCCCTATGTCGCTTACCCACGAAAACAGTTCTTTAAAATGATACTGAATACCCTCAATGTTACCAGCTCTAGAATGGACACACTTTTGTTAGTTCAACTAAAGGAAATCTCAGTTCTCATATTTGTTCTGTCCCATTATTAGAACTTATTTAATGTTGTGATTACTACTGTGATGTACAGAGGAACATAGGGGATCTCAGCTACTCTAAATATAGCACTTGTGAAAAAGTGTCCCTGAAAATATTTTTTTAAATGTTGGCAACTATGCACTTATGCACTGCCCAAGGGCCACTGGGTCAGTAGGGGGCCCCATGAGAGGTTTTTGGGATCCTGTGATAATAAAGCGGTAGTAAACTTTCCTGACATTACTACTTTTCAGAGGCCCTGGGGTAGGTTATGCCACAATGTACAAGTATGCACAGCATATTAGCACATTAGGGTACACTTACATTTTTAGACTGGGCCCTCTATTGCTGCGCTGTGATTCTCACGCATTTATTTATTATTTATAAAAGGCCCCACCAAAATCCTCAGCACCAGGCCCATGATGTTCTTAATCTGGCCCTGGTTAGTACCCCTTTAAAGAAACCTCTCCCTGGGTGGACATAGTGGGTAGGGCTAGTAGAACCTTTATAATCTTGATCCAAAAAAGCCTGAGGCAGAGTGTGGTGGAAAAAGGCTACCCCTAGTATAATGATATGTAAGCGTGTAGCCTTAGAAATTGAACCCTTTGGGGTAGGTCCGTAATAAGCTGGGTGCAGAACCCACTTATGGTGGACCTATGGTGAGTACTATAGAAGAGTTGAGCAGCCATCTGGTATTAATGTTGGACTTACATTATGTGTGAAAGGTGAAGGTGAGTTGTAAAAGAACTATTCATCATTCTTCTGCTACAGTAAATATGTTAAAAGGTTAAATGTGAGGACATTCCTTAATAAGGTAAGTGAAAAGGAAAATTGCGCTACTAAATATAACACGGTGAAAGAGCAGCCTGCATTAACGACAGAACAATATCGTAACAAAAACAATCAATTTGGGGTGGGGGTGATGTGCTGACAGATAGGAGATTTCAAGTCTATGAGACATCTGCTTGCTATCCTGGACGTTTGGATACATGAACAAGATCTTTTGGATTCCCTTCGGTGCCGTTGGATGTTTCTTCTATGAACCTAACCAGGCTGAGGATCCATTACATGCCCTATTGACATGCTACCACTGGTCAGTATGTCCACCGAATCTGGTAAGGTTATTCAATCTACTTGAGTGCACAGGAGTACATTGTGGATGTTTTTTCTTCTATCCTCTTATGTGAAGTAAAGACTCACTATCCACATGTCCATATTGGACCATTTAAGACATCATACAACTATTTCTTGCGGAAGCAATTCTGGACTTTTTCTTTATTACATGAATTTATAAGGAATTTATTCCCTATGTTCACGATTTATATAAGGAACTAGTTGTTGTTATATCACCCTAATTTGCACTTTTTTTGCACTTATCACCTTTTCTGATTGTCACATTCATTTCAGGTTATGAGATATTCTTCCACTCATTAGTGGTTTATAATATCTCTCTCTAAGCGCCGCATTTATTGTTTTTGTTATTCCTTAATAAGGGAGATATGGGCCTTAGGCCTACAGAATGTGAGTGACCAAATATGGCAGAGCTTCTCCACATTACAGATGTGTGCATACCCAATCTTGTTCCCGAGCATGAGGATGGTGGGAGGAGCTCTTGGGGAAACACAAGGGAAGGGAATTCCCCATTGGAGACCTTTACCATCTCTTTGTGTTCCTCTGAGCCCTATCACCAGTAAAACAGGTAAGGGGAAATCTCTCCAATAGGGACAAGACGGTAACATGGCAGAATGATGAAATACCCAGTTGGTGAAATTTACAACTCCAGATCTGGACCCTGTAAACAGGGCAGTTTTCTGTTCAATAATATAAAAGATTTCGGCCCAGATTCACAGAGAGTTGGGCGCACATTACGCCGCCGTAGCGCAAACGCCGTACGCCAAGCTGGCGCAGCGCGGAGAGGCATGCACTGTATTCAGCAAGCTATTGCTCCCAACGCTGCGTCGGAGTGGCGTATTTTTCGAAGGCGCAGGCTGGCGTAGGTGGAAGTGGGCGTGACCCCATGCAAATGATAGTCCGAGCATGGTGCAGTGTTTTACGCCCGGCGTATCACGTGCGCATGCGCTTACGTAGCCGTGACGTGGGCATGAAATTGCACCCTTATTCGCTGCCTATCACCAGCACAACTGCCTAATCTACGCCGGATCACCACGTACGCCATGAACGTAACGTATGCCCAATACACCGGCCTGTGTTCTCTGGTGCAGACCTTTGCATGTCTGTCCAGACCAAAAGTACGCCCACGCTACGCCGGGGTATGTAAGCTAGGTCGGCGTAGGGTGGCCAGTTTTTAGGCGTTTGTGGGTCCGGCGCACAGATACGCCGGCGCACAGATATGCCGGCGCACAGATACGCCGACGCAAATTTGCACTTACGGGCGCACATTTGCACTTACGTCGGCGTAAGTGCTTTGTGAATCTGGGCCTTCATGTATAAATACTTGGTATAATATTGTAGTTATACTGTAGCCCCCTGAATGTACTCACTGTGAAGTGCAGCAAAACAGTGTTGTGTTATGACTGTATAAATCAGCAACAATGATTACCTTTATAGCTGTCATACAGTCCTCAGTGGAGGATCTAGGCACACACACAAGGGTAATGTCCGGGACATTGCAGGATCCCACTAGATCATTGCACTTCTTCTGCTCAAGATCTGATATCGCACACCACTGGACTTGTCTTGCATTTGGTGCTGCAAAGCTCAAGCCTAGATAATAAGAATAAAACTATTCATTATATAACATATATAGTAGTATAAATGTTAAAAATAAAAGTAATGTGGTGTTAGTTTGTTTTGAAAAGATAACAGCATATTTTTTTTTTTTAACTGATTAAATATTATACTACTTCTTTTACCTAGTCAATAGTGTTGGGCGAACGGTTCGGGCTGAGCATAAGTTTAGGCGATATCTTAACCTTTCTCAGTATACTAGTGACCAATGAAAAAGGAGAAAATATAGTGGCGCTGTGTGCTTGATAAATGTAAAATCGACCAAATATTACATAAATGAAATGAACATTAACTACACCCCGTGACAAGTGAAAAAATATGATTCAAACAAATATGTGCATATATATACTGAAAGTTCATAAAATAATCCAGTGAAGTCTTTTCCAGTCATTTGAGATCTTCCACCACACCAGTGTGTTTCAGTGATTCCACTCCCCTCAAAAAACTCACCCACCAGATTATAATGCCCAGCACTTTCGTGGTAGGCTAAAGTGCTTTTGAACCACACCAAGGGTTAAACGATATTCCAAAATCCAACTGTGTTATGTGAGGGATCTCTCCACATGTAAATTAAAAAAAGTGCTCCACTAGTGTAATAACGCTTAAACCAGTTTAATAAAACACTTTAAAACACTCTTCAACATTTGCACTCACATTCCAAAAATTCAAAGCCAGCAAAACTGAAAATCGCAACAAATTTCCAAATCTCTCAATCAGCGGTGAACTGCAGTCATGAGCTGGTAGCTGAGAAAGAGCTGGGAACACACCGCTCAAAGCCACCTGTGAGGATCTGATGAGCTGCTGAAGAGATCCGGTGCCTGCCTGGTCCACAGCCAGGGAAATCCAATGGAAACAATGAAGAATGGCGGCACATCCAGAAGTAAAATCAAAAGAATTTATTGGAAGTCCAAAAAAAACATGACAAACACCAATCCAAAAAAAAAGGTGCTCAGTGGATGTGTTCCACACAGACACGCTTACTCGATCCTTCCCAGAGGAGCCATTTGCAGTGGGATATTGGAGTGGAGACACAGCGAGTTCTGTTCATTGCTATTAGTGAGCTAGTGTGCTATTGTGATTCTATTGTGAGTGTAGCTTGTCAGTGTAGTGTGAATATACTGATGGTGCAGCGTCTGTGCAGTGAGTCTGTGCAGTTTTACTGAAGTGTATTAAAATATGTCAGTGTAGTGCGTCCATGCAGTTTTAATGCAATATATTGAAACATGTCAGGCCACGTACACACGATCATACCGGTCCGATGAAACTGGTCTGAAGACCAGTTTCATCGGACCAAATTGCTCGTGTGTACGGCCCATCGGACCGTTGTCCGTCGGACCAAATTTTTAAAACTTGCTTTAAAATCTGTCCGACGAACACCTGTCCGTCGGACCAAAACCATGGTTAGTACACAAAAGCATCGGACCAAAAACCCTCGCATGCTCAGAAGTCGAGTCAAGTCGAAGCATGCTTGGAAGCATTGAACTTCGTTTTTTTAGCACATCGTTGTGTTCTACGTCACCGCGTTCTGGCCTGATGGGATTTTGGACTGATGGTGTGTACGCACATCAGACCATCAGACCACTTCAGCACGGTCCGATGAAACCGGTCCGTCGGACCAGTCTCATCGGACCGGTCTGATCGTGTGTACGTGGCCTAAGTGTAGTGTTTTTAGGGCAGTTTTACTGCAGTATATTAAAACCTGTTAGTGTAGTGTGTTAGGTCAGTTTTACTGCAGCAAATTGAAGTGCGTCAGTGCAGTTTTACTGAAGATTGTTGTAGCTTGTCAGTGCAGTTTTATTGCAGTATATTGTGTAGTGCCCCCTTACTTTCAGTATGGGCACTACGCTAAAGTTAGTGGGTGAATGGAAGAGTTATTTTGCTCCCATTCATTATTTGTTGAAATTACAGTTTGCTGTCGTTCCGGAACTGTCCGGGCAACAGTTGGCGCTAGAGGGGTTCTGGCGGAGCCGCTTTTCCCCAGCAGCCAATTGGAGGAGTTTTTCTCTCGCTGGGCATGCTAGGGAGGAGTATATCTGTGACAGGCGCCAATTTGTCTGGGCTTTAGGGTGCGCGCATCCACGGACCCCGCCTGCATGGCCCACCTGGCCGGGGCTGCCTGCTCCATGGAGATCCATCCAGATGTTGAGAGGGGCCCCAGTGACTTACTGGGTCCCCAACCTTACTGAGCAGATCACAGACTGTGTGCCGTTCGTTGGGGGATCAGCTTGAGGAGAGCCCGGAGGCAGGTTATCCAAAAGGGCTTGAACGAACCATCGGGGATCTGGTCACTGGGATTTGACAGGTATGTGTCAGCTGTCAATCAGTGACCCCTTTCATTGCATTACTGGGAGGTTTAGCTTAATCTAATTCTCTGAAGTACTGAAGTACTAGGCCTGTGGCAGAGGCCCAAGCCAGGCCTGTCCAGGGGCCTGTTCCTCTCAGCATTCTATAAGTGACACCTCGGCTGCCAGACTTGTGATAAAGGGTCTGTCCGGGGGCACTTCACCCACTCTGGCGAGAGTGGCGACGAACTGTCTCTACTACTACTGAGAGCAGGATTGCTCTATCCATGTTAGGTATGAGGGCGTACCTGGTCATCAGAGCCTAGTCGCAGGAGGCGGCCTCTCGTACAACTCTGGCTCAGGAGCCGCTGGATTGGGAACAGCGGGCTCGGGAGCGCAGCGGTGTAGGAGTGCCTGGATGATGGCAGGAATCAGGCACGGCGCTGGTCCTTCCGGGCAGCTGGAGCAGAGGAAGAGAGTCATCGACTCTGGAGCTGGTGCAGAAGCTTGCGACTCTGGAGCTGGAAGAGAGCCATGTTAGGACAGCGTGGGTTAGGCAGAAGCAGGGTCAGACAGGCCGGGTCAGACACGTAGGCAGGCAGAGGGTTCAGTAGGCAAAGCGTAGTCAGATTTCAGGCAGGGAGGTCTGGCAACGGTAGACAGCATTAGGCAGACAAGGTCGGCATGGAGAAGTACGGATAGTGAGACGGAGCAAGGTCGGTACAGGAACATGTTCAACAGGGTAACGGGTTAGATCACACATACTGGAATGGGGGTGATAGGGGGCGCTAGATATACTGATAAATATATAATGTGTTTATCTACAAATCATAAATACAATTTCTATTAATTATCTTGACCTCACGTTGACCAGATTAGCACCAAAACTTTCTTCAAACCTACCGATCGTAACGGTTATGTCTCACTTTCCAGCTGTCATCACCCCAAATGGTTGGGAGGTGTTCCTAAAGGCCAGTTAATGTGTCTAAGACGCAACTGCGATCAGATCTCAGAATTTTATTCACAGGGTAATATATTAGTGGATACATTTGTAGAAAAAAGGTACAATAGTAGACACCGTGAATCCACTAAAAATATGGTTACAGCGATGGATAGATCCACGCTACTAGCACCTAAGCCAAGGACGCCATTCCAAGGGGACACAGCCTTTTTAACAGATTTTCACTGAGAGTATAAAAGTGTAGAAAAAATCTTTAAGCAATATTATTAAAAGACACTGATTTAGCCACGGTTTTACCTGCCAAACCTAAATTCATATATAAAAAGGCCCCTGGCTTAAGAAATATGGTAGCAGCTAATGTGCCAGATCCCCCAAAAAAACTCTAACATTTTTAGACAGCCCTGGTTTTTATTATTGTACTAGATATAGATCTTGCAAAATGTCCAATAGACAAGGAAAGAAAAAACTACAATTTATGTCTAATGTGACACAACAGGAATTTAAAATAAAACCTTTAATTACTTGTCATTCAAGGTTTGTAACTTATGTTAAAGAGTGCCCATGCTCCCTACAGCACTAGAGAGCTTAAGGTGCGCATTAACGAGCATGTGGCCAACATTATTAAAGGCTACCCTGATCACAGTGTTTCAAAACACTTTGACCTTTGTCACAACAGGAATCCGCGATTAATGACCTTCTATGGGATAGATAGGGTTACTAGCCATTGGCGAGGTACAGACCTCACCAAGGCTGTATCCCAAAATGAGACCCAATGGATCTATCGCCTATGTGCCATGCGGCCCCAGGGCCTCAACATAGTGCTGGACTTAAATTGTTTCTTGAGCAACAAATAATGTGGGATGTGGGAGTATCCTTTATTATTAATATTTTACATATATTTGATGTCATATTAAAATATGTTTATACATATTAAGATTTTATTAAGATTTTTAAAAAATATATATAACTTTGTCCTAGGCTAATGCATTGTATCAAGTGTGGATATTGTTGTTATACGCAAATCCACTAGTATTCAGTACTTGTCAAAACAGCATTAACACGTATAGGACAAAAGTTTTTATTGGTATAAGCAGTTTACCTAAATCCATATGCCAGTATTATATAGTAGCGTCTGGCATATTGTATGGTAAAAGCAGGTTCAGTATGTGCCACCCGATAGGTGTGTTTTAAATGTTGTAATTTTTTAATTCAAAATCTGTATAATAATTGTGCATATATGCATCGAACGCGATATCGGGACTGAGGCTTTCGTTTGATTGGTTCCTCTCCCTGTCATCCACAATTGGCCACTGGGTAAATACTGCCATGCAGCATGACTGGTTACGCTTCCTGATGATGTAAATCTTACGAAACGTACGTCGAGGCGCATACCAGTCACGCATCCCCACGCCACTTCCGGGTCCACTGGCTTACGGCGGTGGAACGCACGCCAGCCAAACAGCGCTACAACAGCGACGGATGTCCAGCCTTTTCCTCTACCCTACACGCTGACAAGCCTCAGTGCCGGAAACGGGGCACTGTATAAAGTAAGCAGCCACTTGGCTTGTTTTTAAACTGTTAATTTTTAATAAACAATATCACGCTATAATGGTTCTCTCGTTCTGGCTTTTATGAATATTGGATAATCTCCTGGAGTAACCCTGATCGCTAGGGAAATATATTTTGACAAAGCGCTGCATGACTCCTTTTTAAATAAAAGAGTCTATTCATGTCGGTAAGGAGCCATTTTATCTGATCACTTCGGGTGCAAATAATCATTTCCAGGTGGTGGTCTTACATCTACAACCTTTTATCACACACAGCAATCGAATTTCATATTTGTTGGGTGCACCACATCCAGTATTTACTGTTGGGACTCGTTTTGCACAGTTTGCACTCTAATTGCATGGACATTTTACTCAGTGTTATTGAGTATCATGCAAATAAAAAAGGAGATTCCGCGCCAATAGCTCGAAAAAAATGTTGTTTGATTAAAATTAATGAAAAGATGAGTGAATATATATATAGTGAGACAAAAAACGTGACACCTCGGCTGCCAGACTTGTGATAAAGGGTCTGTCCGGGGGCACTTCACCCACTCTGGCGAGAGTGGCGACGAACTGTCTCTACTACTACTGAGAGCAGGATTGCTCTATCCATGTTAGGTATGAGGGCGTACCTGGTCATCAGAGCCTAGTCGCAGGAGGCGGCCTCTCGTACAACTCTGGCTCGGGAGCCGCTGGATTGGGAACAGCGGGCTCGGGAGCGCAGCGGTGTAGGAGTGCCTGGATGATGGCAGGAATCAGGCACGGCGCTGGTCCTTCCGGGCAGCTGGAGCAGAGGAAGAGAGTCATCGACTCTGGAGCTGGTGCAGAAGCTTGCGACTCTGGAGCTGGAAGAGAGCCATGTTAGGACAGCGTGGGTTAGGCAGAAGCAGGGTCAGACAGGCCGGGTCAGACACGTAGGCAGGCAGAGGGTTCAGTAGGCAAAGCGTAGTCAGATTTCAGGCAGGGAGGTCTGGCAACGGTAGACAGCAGTAGGCAGACAAGGTCGGCATGGAGAAGTTCGGATAGTGAGACGGAGCCAGGTCGGTACAGGAACATGTTCAACAGGGTAACGGGTTAGATCACACATACTGGAATGGGGGTGATAGGGGGCGCTAGATATACTGATAAATATATAATGTGTTTATCTACAAATCATAAATACAATTTCTATTAATTATCTTGACCTCACGTTGACCAAAAAAGGCAATCAGATTAGCACCAAAACTTTCTTCAAACCTACCGATCGTAACGGTTATGTCTCACTTTCCAGCTGTCATCACCCCAAATGGTTGGGAGGTGTTCCTAAAGGCCAGTTAATGTGTCTAAGACGCAACTGCGATCAGATCTCAGAATTTTATTCACAGGGTAATATATTAGTGGATACATTTGTAGAAAAAAGGTACAATAGTAGACACCGTGAATCCACTAAAAATATGGTTACAGCGATGGATAGATCCACGCTACTAGCACCTAAGCCAAGGACGCCATTCCAAGGGGACACAGCCTTTTTAACAGATTTTCACTGAGAGTATAAAAGTGTAGAAAAAATCTTTAAGCAATATTATTAAAAGACACTGATTTAGCCACGGTTTTACCTGCCAAACCTAAATTCATATATAAAAAGGCCCCTGGCTTAAGAAATATGGTAGCAGCTAATGTGCCAGATCCCCCAAAAAAACTCTAACATTTTTAGACAGCCCTGGTTTTTATTATTGTACTAGATATAGATCTTGCAAAATGTCCAATAGACAAGGAAAGAAAAAACTACAATTTATGTCTAATGTGACACAACAGGAATTTAAAATAAAACCTTTAATTACTTGTCATTCAAGGTTTGTAACTTATGTTAAAGAGTGCCCATGCTCCCTACAGCACTAGAGAGCTTAAGGTGCGCATTAACGAGCATGTGGCCAACATTATTAAAGGCTACCCTGATCACAGTGTTTCAAAACACTTTGACCTTTGTCACAACAGGAATCCGCGATTAATGACCTTCTATGGGATAGATAGGGTTACTAGCCATTGGCGAGGTACAGACCTCACCAAGGCTGTATCCCAAAATGAGACCCAATGGATCTATCGCCTATGTGCCATGCGGCCCCAGGGCCTCAACATAGTGCTGGACTTAAATTGTTTCTTGAGCAACAAATAATGTGGGATGTGGGAGTATCCTTTATTATTAATATTTTACATATATTTGATATCATATTAAAATATGTTTATACATATTAATATTTTATTAAGATTTTTAAAAAATATATATAACTTTGTCCTAGGCTAATGCATTGTATCAAGTGTGGATATTGTTGTTATACGCAAATCCACTAGTATTCAGTACTTGTCAAAACAGCATTAACACGTATAGGACAAAAGTTTTTATTGGTATAAGCAGTTTACCTAAATCCATATGCCAGTATTATATAGTAGCGTCTGGCATATTGTATGGTAAAAGCAGGTTCAGTATGTGCCACCCGATAGGTGTGTTTTAAATGTTGTAATTTTTTAATTCAAAATCTGTATAATAATTGTGCATATATGCATCGAACGCGATATCGGGACTGAGGCTTTCGTTTGATTGGTTCCTCTCCCTGTCATCCACAATTGGCCACTGGGTAAATACTGCCATGCAGCATGACTGGTTACGCTTCCTGATGATGTAAATCTTACGAAACGTACGTCGAGGCGCATACCAGTCACGCATCCCCACGCCACTTCCGGGTCCACTGGCTTACGGCGGTGGAACGCACGCCAGCCAAACAGCGCTACAACAGCGACGGACGTCCAGCCTTTTCCTCTACCCTACACGCTGACAAGCCTCAGTGCCGGGATCGGGGCACTGTATAAAGTAAGCAGCCACTTGGCTTGTTTTTAAACTGTTAATTTTTAATAAACAATATCACGCTATGATGGTTCTCTCGTTCTGGCTTTTATGAATATTGGATAATCTCCTGGAGTAACCCTGATCGCTAGGGAAATATATTTTGACAAAGCGCTGCATGACTCCTTTTTAAATAAAAGAGTCTATTCATGTCGGTAAGGAGCCATTTTATCTGATCACTTTGGGTGCAAATAATCATTTCCAGGTGGTGGTCTTACATCTACAACCTTTTATCACACACAGCAATCGAATTTCATATTTGTTGGGTGCACCACATCCAGTATTTACTGTTGGGACTCGTTTTGCACAGTTTGCACTCTAATTGCATGGACATTTTACTCAGTGTTATTGAGTATCATGCAAATAAAAAAGGAGATTCCGCGCCAATAGCTCGAAAAAAATTTTGTTTGATTAAAATTAATGAAAAGATGAGTGAATATATATATAGTGAGACAAAAAACGTATATATATAAAGCTGCTCCTCAGGTGTCAATTAGTGTAAACTAATAGGCAATGTGATAAAGAAAGAATAGAGGGCGCTGGGGTAAAATATGTGATTAAACTACAAACACACTGTGAGTAAATCTACAAACAATATGATGTAAATAATGGTATAAAACCCAATGGTGTATATAAAAAGGTGAAGCAAATAAACCAAAATGTGCTGTACAATAATAGAACCAAATAGCATAACTGGTGCGTCCTATATAGTGTTCAGGTAATGACAAACAGTGCAGTCCTTAAAATCCAAAAGGAGAAGAAGAAAAAACATAGAAAGAAATTCTTCAATGAAATTCCACAGTTCCTTCACCAGGCAGATTGAATCACCCCAATCGTGCTCAGAAAAAAGGTTGCGCTTACCAGATGGTCATGACCTCTTAACAAAAAGAAGGTCAATCTCGCTTTATGCAGGAATATGCCTGCATTCATTTGGAAGGATTTCTTCACCACCAAGCAAAAAAGGTTTCACTCCATAGAGATGTACATGGAATAAATGGACAGAGAAATAGCTCCCATAGTGCGATCAATTTAATTTAAAAATGGAATAAAAACAAAACAAGCCAAATGGCTACTTACAAAAAACAGTGCCCTATCCCGGCACTGAGGCTGCAGGCAATCACAAACTTACGTTTCGTATGGATAACGTCTTCAGGGGGCCCCCCTGAAGACGTTATCCATACGAAACGTACGTCGGTCGGCGCAGCCTGGTCACGTGTACACCCTGTGTCCCCTCTTCCGGCGTCTGTCACAGAGACGCACCACGAAGGAGTTGCTACTACACGTATCCAGGAGGTACGAGGTCTATGTATGCAGCCACGGTTCTCTGAGGAATTACTGCTCTTTCACGCAACAGAGCGAGGCCGCCCCATGCGAGTGCGCTATCTGACTCCCAGTTTGTGATTGCCTGCAGCCTCAGTGCCGGGATAGGGCACTGTTTTTTGTAAGTAGCCATTTGGCTTGTTTTGTTTTTATTCCATTTTTAAATTAAATTGATCGCACTATGGGAGCTATTTCTCTGTCCATTTATTCCATGTACATCTCTATGGAGTGAAACCTTTTTTGCTTGGTGGTGAAGAAATCCTTCCAAATGAATGCAGGCATATTCCTGCATAAAGCGAGATTGACCTTCTTTTTGTTAAGAGGTCATGACCATCTGGTAAGCGCAACCTTTTTTCTGAGCACGATTGGGGTGATTCAATCTGCCTGGTGAAGGAACTGTGGAATTTCATTGAAGAATTTCTTTCTATGTTTTTTCTTCTTCTCCTTTTGGATTTTAAGGACTGCACTGTTTGTCATTACCTGAACACTATATAGGACGCACCAGTTATGCTATTTGGTTCTATTATTGTACAGCACATTTTGGTTTATTTGCTTCACCTTTTTATATACACCATTGGGTTTTATACCATTATTTACATCATATTGTTTGTAGATTTACTCACAGTGTGTTTGTAGTTTAATCACATATTTTACCCCAGCGCCCTCTATTCTTTCTTTATCTTATTGAGTATCATACAGACATTTTTGTTGGAATTCATTCACTATTTTGGATATATTATTCACCAATAATGATTATTCATATGTACTGTTGTATTTATGATTTGTAGATAAACACATCATATATTTATCACTATATCTAGCGCCCCCTATCACCCCCATTCCAATATATCATTCAGACACTGAATTCTTTGGGAGGCTGCTCACAATTATATATATTTTACTTATATTTTGATTGCATATTTGGAAGTTAGCCCATTGTTTGGAGCTTGTTACCATTTGTTTTTCCGTGGCGCGAACTTCACACACATTTTTTGACATAGATCACACATACGCTGCAGATCAGACAGCAAGAGGCTGCTGCAGCTTGCTGGCTTTTAACACAATTTGGCGGCAAACTTGCGCTAACGTGCACGTGCGCGCTCCCGCCGCGCGTGAACCCGTCATGCATGTGCGCGCCCCATTAGCGCATGCGCGCATGCACCAGCCGCACACCGGTGCACAGATAAGGGCAGCTGGTGCTGCTGGGCTGGTACTGGGGTATGCGCGGGCATGCGCACGCGCCAGGAACCAGTGGCAGATCCCTGACAATCCATATCCAGGCCTGATACTGCAAAGTTCTCTATTGCTTGCTATTGCTCAACCTTTCCTATCCTACCTTCTGTTGTTGGCCCTGTTAGGCCCTGGAATAAAGCATTTGGAAAATCTAACTGGTGACTGGACATTCGCTTACTGCTACTACTCACTGCTACTACCCCTAGACACACTACAAGGTAACTTAATACACCGATCCCAACAACAACCAGCGGCTCCTTCGGGGGTGAGCGCTACAATTGTAATGTGTCAGTGAAGTTCTCCACTTTTATTGCAGTATATTGTAGTGCGTCAATGCAGTTTTACTGCAGTATATTGTAGTGAGTCAGTGCAGTTTTACTTCAGTATATTGTAGTGGTTCAGTGCAGTTTTGCTGCAGTATATCAAAGTGCATCAGTGCAGTTTTTCTGCAGTATATTGTAGTGGGTTAGTGCCGTTTTACTGCAGTATATTGTAGTACGTCAGTGCCATTTTACTGCAGTATATTGTAGTTCGTCAGTGCCATTTTACTGCAGTGTATTAAAGTGTGTCAATGCAGTTTTACTGCAATAAATTGAACTGCATCAGTGCCATTTTACGGCAGTATATTGTAGTGCATCAGTGCGGTTTTACTGCAGTATATTGAAGTGACATTTCTGTCAGTGGCAGTCCTCAAGGTAAAGTGCACCAAACATCACTTTCCATTGATTAAAGTGCATCTAATTGCACATTTCCCTGTCTCTATTACATTTCAGTAATAAGACTTCCCCCATCATATCTGGGAGGTCAACAATGAGAGGCAGACATTCCCATGTTACTGTGAGGGGGCTAGCTGCATATGTGTCCACAGGCAAAGGTGGACATGGTCTGTCCTTAGGCAGGGCACTATTTTCTCTATTTAGTGATGTTACCAATGCTATACAGCCACAGCATGCAGAGGAGGTGGTGGACTGGTTTACTAAACCATCCTCATCTTCTTTATTCTCTATCTCCCAAGCAGAGTATAGTGCGCAGTCCTCAACAGCTGAGGTATTTGAACACAACGTCAGCTACTTGATTCTTGACGATGCATAGGCATTACTTAATTCTGGCTCTTTATTCTGGCTCCCCTCTCTGTAGGAACATGAGAAAGGAAAAAAGATTGATGAAAGAAGAGGAGAACTTTGCAGTGTCAGGCCTGGATAGGAACAGGGCAGACTTGCCCTCAGTAGTACCAATTTCGAAACTCGTCGCCACTTCTGCTGAGTGGGTGAAGTGCACACGGACAGGTCCCTCTCGCAAACCTGGCAGCTGAGTAAAGCGTACCTGTCAGCATCCCGGGTCACCAGATCCCCGACTGGTTCGTTCAAGCCTTGTTCGACAACCTGCCTCCGAGGTTCCCCTGAAGCCGATCCCCCAATCGCACGGCACCCAGCCTGGGATCCTCTCAATAGAAATGGGAACCCAGTAAGTCACTGGGGTCCCCTTTCGCCTCCGGTTGAGGCTTGGAGAAGCCTGTAAGCTTGGCCATGTGGGCCACGCCAGCGGGGTCCATGGATGCATGCACCCTGAAGGCGGATGCCGCACCTGGAACCGGGACCCCGCGAAGATTTTAGAACACATGACACCCATCACAGATATATCCCTCCCAGCATGCCCCGCGAGTGAAGAACTCCTCCAATTGGCTGCTGGGGAAGACTTGCTCTGCCAGAAACCCCTCTGGCGCCAACTGCCGACCAGAGATGACACCACATCCCCAGAATGCAGACTGACCCAGTGGACCTTTCTGGAATGACAGAGGTCACAATTTAGGTAAATCATGAATGGGATGTAACTATCCCACTCCAACTAACTTTAGCGTAGTGCCCATACTAAAAGTACGGGGACGCTACAAATACAATTGTAAAAAGAATACAAAAATAAAATAATAATAATAAACTACTGACATCATCCACTATCCTACTACATTTTAAAAATGTTTACATTTATTTAGAGTGTGTATATATATATATATATATATATATATATATACACGCATGTGTTTTTGCATTTTGGAGTGCACACCCTAATGCAATAGGCAGCGCGCCCCTATGGCCTCAATCCACCTGTTCTAGGGTTGGTGCCTGTTCCCAGCATCGATAAACCCCCTAGGAGAAGCGATCTCCCTGGGAGTTACCATGAAGCACGTTTCCGAGTCCAGAATTTGGGTCCATAGACACAGAATGCCGGACTCAGCCCTATCTGTTAAGATGTGAGTTGAGCCTCATTGTTTTTGTCTAAACAAACCAACTTCGCTTTCAGGCCCCATTAACACCTAGAATAGTGGGACCTATACAATCAAGAGACAAGACAACAGGCAAAGAGGAAGAGCGCGCCTCCGCCGAGGGAACAAGTAGGCTCAGGTGAATAAAACAGGGGGTTTGTGGGCTGGCCACTGTCAGATGTTTGCACATTTTCTGTTCAGATGTGAGTTGAGCCTCAGTGTTCTTGTGTAAACAAACCAACTTCACTTTCAGGCCCCATTCACACCTAGAATAGTGGGACCGTACATTTTTAGACTTGTTTTTTTCCGTGACATGCATAGCGTAGCCCATTGATTTCAATAAGCTGTCCTACATTCAGCAAAGTAGCTTGTGAGACATGTTGCTGTGTTGCAGTTTGCATGTTTTTTACTATGAATTTTGCTGCAAGTTTTTTCACATGGCAAAATATGTGTTTGTGCCCATGTTTGGGGTATCATTAACAATTAATGGCACTGAAATGTGTATAAAGGTGGCCACACACTATACAATCTGATTGTAGAATCTCTGTAAAATTTCCTCTAGATTTACCAAAACTATTTACCCATTCACTCTGTATCCAATCAGGCAGGCCCTTGGACTACATCAGGGGTGTCCAACCCATGGTCCATGAGCCAAATGCAGCCCCAGAGAGTTTAGCATGCAGCCTGGGCCCTGGAGAGACGTGGGGATGCCGTGCAAACATAGCAGCTCTGGCAGCCTACATTGACAAGCCAGGCAAATACACGCATGGAGGGATGCCATGCAAACATAGTTTATGGATACAAGGGTATGTGTGCTAATGAGGTGAGTTGGTGAACTTCTTCATGTGTCTTACAAATTTATATGTCCTAAATCTACATACCAGGATGTCATGAACTTTATATGAACACAGCAAGGGCTAAGGTAAGGCCTTGTTCTAAAAATCAAAGAAAGCTTTTATTTTTCTGCAGCAGAGATACATTAAAGGGGAAGTAAACTTCCTCTGCAAACTTTTACCTATAGGAGATAAAAGTTTAGGAGATATTTCCAGTGCATGCAGCCAGTGACATCACTGGCGCATGCGCTCTGAAGGAATGGCCCATGAGTGCCTTTGCTTCCGAACCCGTGTCATGAATGGTGGCTGCTGCGTGCATGCGTGGGAGTGACATCATCGTGGCCTACGAACCCAGAGAAAGCTACAAGAAAGATGCCGGCCGTGACAGCTGTGCGGGGACTGCTGCAACAGCTTTGTTTTAAGGTATGTATTTCATAATGAGCTAGTATGCATTTACAACCTCTTTAATCAGTGTAGGACCAGCCGCTGCAGTTGTACCGCGGCAGGTTGGCTCAATTGAGCGAATCTCCATAGCTGTACATCGCTTTGTGCAATAGATATAGTGGGCGCGCCAAAGCCAATGCGCGTGGCCGGCGGCCGCGATGTCCGCTGGCCATCCACGATTACTCCACAGAGAGGCAGAACGGGGATCTGTCAATGTAAACAAACAGATTCTCGTTCTGTCAGGGGAGTAGAGAGAGATCATCTGTTCATAGTGATCAGGAACTGCAATTTCTCTCTCTTCCTTCAGTCAGTCCACTCCCCCCACAGTTATAAACACCTCCCAGGGAACACAGTTAATCCCTTGATCACCACTAGTGTTATCTCCTTCCCTGCCAGTGTCATTTATAAAGTAATCAGTGTATTTTTATAGCACTGATAGCTGTATAAATGTCACTGGTCCCCAAAAAAAGTCAAAAGTGGCCGATCTGTCTGCCGCAATGTCGCAGTCCAGCTAAAAATTGCTGATCACCGCCATTACTAGTACAAAGAAAATAATAACAAAAATGCCATAAATATATCCCCTATTTTGTAGATGCTATAATTTTTGTGCAAACCAATCAATATACGATTATTGTGATTTTTATTTTTACCAAAAATATGTAGAAGAATACACATTGGCCTAAACTGATGAAGATTTTTTACTGTTGTTTTGTTATTTATTATAGCACAAAAAAAAACTTTTTCAAAATAATTTTATGTAATATATAGTGCAAAAAATAAAAACTGCAGAGGTGATCAAATACCACAAAAATATTTGTGGGGAAAAAGGGACATCAATTTTGTTTGGGTAAAATGTCACATGACCGCACAATTGTCAGTAAAAGTGGTGTAGTGGCGTATCGCAAAAAAAATGGTCTGGTCATCAAGAGGATAACTCCTTCCGGTCCTTAAGTATATTGGTACATTTAGAAAAAAAGGCGAGCTTAGCCTTAAATATCCTATCAATATACTGTACACTAGCTTGTAAAACTACCTATGGGCTTAATATGTGTACCTTTGTGTTTAACTGCACATATCTATGTAAACATTGCTGAAATTCCCACCTAATAATATAACAGCTGTACTTACTAATGATGGTAAAAAACAGGGCTGTTTTGAAAGTCGGAGCCATCCTTCTCAGTGCCTTCTGTGCCCTGCTATGTCAACTTGACATTCACGTATTGTCAACTTTCTTATATGGGATGATGAGTGGGCGAGTTTGCAGAGCCATTGTCCTTGACCCTTGGTATCTGTAAATAGACAGTTTTTTTTTTTACACAAAATAACAGCACTAGTCCTGTCAGGTCTAACCTTGTTCATGAAAACCAAGAGGAATAGAGGGGCTGATTTTGCTGATCTCCTTTTGAAAAAAATCTTTAAATAGCTAATTCACAGTGAATACAAGGAGACTGAAATGTCCCCTGGCTTGGACAATGTAAGGGTATACAAGGCTTTAATAATGACAGGAAATGTATGCAAATAAATGAAGCAGTAAAAATAAGTAACTTGACCAATGAGCTTATATATCTGGGATCAGCCATATCTGGGACCCAAAGGACACAGTCTGTGTGGCGGTGGTGCTTGTTTGTAATGTACAATTGTGTTAATTGGCCTTAGCCCAAACTAGCCCTACAGAGGATGTATGAATATGGTAGAAACACTACGTTGTAAATTTTTATCTAGAACAGAAACTGTGGCCCAGATTCAGGTACATCTGCGCATTATTGGACCGGCGTAGCGCACCGCCTTTACGTTAGACTTGCGCAATGTAGCAGCGTAATCACCCTATTCTCGTAGCTTTTGCGCAGGAAATTGCGCATGCGTAACGTTTTTTCAGAGGCGTAAGGAGGAGTAATACAAATTGGGAAGGACGTGGGCGTGTTACATTGAAATGAGCCTGTGGCAAATGAAGGGCCGGCCGGCTCGCGCATGCGCGCTTGAAGGAGACCATGGTCAACTCCGCTGTGCGCATGCTCACAACTCGGGAGCGGCGCAATCAGTGAAATTGGAAATGGACTAGGGCAACTTTATGAACTACGCAGACAGCATAAATAGACAGACACAAATGCACTTCCTTTGCAAAAGTACATCCCTTTGTATCCCTCCCTCTACAGCAAGGTGCTTTTGTTTGTTTGTGACGTGTCTTTGAGATATTTGGGGACTGTTTTGCAGAGTGATTTTTGTCTTTTATGTGTTTTCTTTGTTGTTATTTTGTTTAAATTATATTTTTGCTGGGAATTTTTTTTTTTTGCTCGTCATTTATTTTATTTTTTTGGTTCTGTTTGTGTATGATTTTGGAATGTGGGGGTGATATTCCTGCGGGAAAAGGGGTGTCACCCTCATTTGTGGTGGAGAAGTGATCCTCAGGTCCGTGTGAATGGTGTATGAATGTACAGTGACATAATTGGAGCCGTGGCATGGCGTTGCAGCTCACAAGACCTGCATGGTGGACTGGTGCCAATCCAATGTGATGAGGATGTGGGGTGTGTGTGCTAGGGACCACAGTGGTGTGCATGCATGCATTCTCATTGTGCCATGATTAATGTGTGTGTTTAACGTGCAAAGATGCATAATGTGAGCTGGCATGAGATGGGGTCATGAGATGGGGTACCAGTGCATATGCAGAGTCACCTTGAAGGGAAAAGACAGGAGGATGTTAGTCATGCATGTGCCACTTGTGAGGTGTGCATCACGGGAGGGGATAGTCATGCCTGCCACCCATGTCACTCACCAACCAGCCAGCTGTCCCCATACATGTTCTGTTCGAAATCTGTGGGGATGGGGCTCTGATTGTATATGTAGCTGTCATGGGTGTCATGGGTGGTGCCATGTGTTGGGCTGCTGATGTCCTCCTGCAAGGTTGTGGTTAATTCCATGATGGCATGAGGGGTGAATCTGAAGATGCGAGACACCTCAGAATCACTCATGCCAAAGATGTCTATGCGTGTGTGATATATCAAGTGAAGAGTGAGGGGCTTATATCAGATAAGAATATTGTATTAGATTAGATTAAATTGTAAATTTTATATAAGCAAATAAAAAAAAAAACATCTCCCGTGCCCTCCTTAGTGCCATCCTCCGTGCCCTCCTCCTTCTTTGTTCATCTAAAGTCAGTAGTATAGCTATGTGCGACGATGCCGCTGGCATGTTGGCATACAGATTGTTGTGCAACACGTGTGACTGCTCAGCTCCTCACTAACAGTGTTGCTTTATCTAACAAGTAGACTTTTTTTCTCTTTTTAGACCAGCTTTTATATGCTCTAATTTTAGACAGGACATTTTGCTGTTGCGCACACTGCGTCGCCTGCGCTGCCCTAACGTTGTTTTGTGGATCCCCGTAAGTCCCTCATTAGCATATTTGACTAGCAAATCAATGGTGTGTCTAGCGCACTTTTGCGCGGACGGATGCGCCAGTCTAACGAAATTTTTTGCGTATCTCGTTCTGGGGATGCCGCGCATCGAAACGCACGCGCACATTTCGACTTACGCACGCGCATCTCCTGTTGCGCAGGCGTAATCGCTCTGTGAATCTGGGCCTGTGACTTTAATAAATGTAGAAAAAAGACAGTTATATATACATTTAACCACTTAAGCCACGGACCAATATGCTGCTAAATGCCCAAAGGTGTTTTTACAATTCGGCACTGCGTTGCTTTAACAGACAATTGCGCGGTCGTGCGACGTGGCTTCTAAACAAAATTTGTGTCCCTTTCTTCCCACAAATAGAGCTTTCTTTTGATGGTATTTGATTGTCTCTGCGATGTTTTGAAAAAAAATTATATTTTCTACTTTTTGTTATAAGAAAAATTGAATAAACTAAATTTTAGTCAAACATTTAGGCCAAAATGTATTCAGTAAAAAAAAGGGGGGACAAGGGAGGGGGAATTTTCGGCCAGCAAGGGGCCTAAAGGGGTTACTATAAGCAACAATTAATGATCAGAAAATTGCCATGATACTGACGTGGATCCCCAAAACTAGGGGTTTCCAATAACATGTTGACTGCTGAATCCGTATTCATTTCAAAAATAAGTATTTAATATACAAGCAAGCAGATAGTGCCTCAGTACAATTTTTATACCTTCTAAAAGGGGAGGCCCCTTGAATGTCTTTTCATTAAAGGAAACAAATGGTCATTTAGCATATACATGTCACTTCCCAAATTCTCTGGGAAAGAAGGCAGATAGCCCCATTCCCAGCTAAAGGTGTGAATAGCATCTGTTCAAGACAGAATGTGACACTGTTCATATCCTATGTTTTGATACATCAAAACACAGGCTATTTGAATACAGGATATCTGTTGTGTAATAATATATCCTGACTAGAAGATACAGACAATATTACTATATCTAATATATATATATACACATATATATATATACACATACACATACATATATATATATATATATATATATATACATACATATATACATGCACATACTCATACATACAGAGCAAATCAAACACATGTTTTGACAATTGTGAATAAATGTTTGAATAAATAAATGCCTATTTCATTTACCCTATCAATACAAAAATTAATTTTATTAAATGGTATCAAAAGTGAAATGGAAAGTACAACAGTATGTGAACTATATGAATATATTGGTAACCATGAATCTAAAAAATTGGTTACCGTGTACAAAAAGCACATGGACGAGACTTTGACAACACACAAACAAACATAAAATGTCAGCATGGTCCGGACGCGTTTGTGTTCAGCCAACAGATATAACACTCATAAAAATAATTCAATCTGGTAGATGTAGAGGGTATAATTAATTAGAAAGTCTGGGAACACAATTTGACCCAGTCAAACCACTCTACACAAATCCAATAGATGTTAATCTAATATGAAGGCTAAACACTTGCTAAAAATGTATTCAGCCACATGTCTTTAGTAAAAAAAATCGCAATATAAAAAAAAAACTAGCTACCTAGTGGCAACTATGACACTAATACAGCGATCAGAAAACCGATCGCTTAGTGACACTGGCAATAGGGGGTGAAAGGGTTAACTAGGGCGGTGATCAAGGGGTTAAACCTTTATTAGGGGGGGGGGCTACCCTGGACCTAACACTAACTGCCTGTCACAGTAAATATATGATCACTGCTATTAGTGACACTGTGATAGGGGGCTGGGGGGGTTCTCTAGGGGTTAATGTGCCTATGTGTACTGGTGTCAGTGTAGTGTTGTGCAACTCATTTGTGATGTCTTCTCTCCTCTCGCCGGAACGAAAATACCACCGAGAGGAGAGGTGACATCACTTTCTCTGCCTGTGTTTACATTACACAGGCAGAGGGCAGGCAGAGGGGGGGGGAGCCAGATTCGCTGGGAGTGATCGCAAGGGGGTGGACAGAAACGAACAGCCCCCCCTCATCCCTGATCGCTCCCACACACTTACCGACCATTTGTGATGTCTTCTCTCCTCTCGTGGAAGGAAAATACCGCAGAGAGGAGAGGTGACATCACTTTCTGTGCCTGTGTTTACATTACACAGGCAGAGGGCAGGCAGAGGGGGGGGGGAGCCGGATTCGCTGGGAGCGATCGCAAGGGGGTGGACAGAAACGAACAGCCGCCCCCTCATCCCTGATCGCTCCCACACACTTACCGACCACCACATGTAGCGGAGCGGGGGGTCCCGATCGGACCCGCGGAAAGACAGGGACGTGCCGGTATGTCCATCTGCCTGTACGTGCCATTCTGTGGACATACATATACATGCTGCGGTCGTTAAGTGGTTAAGACATAAAAAGGTCCAATAAAGCTCTATTCATTGGACTATAGCATTTAATAGGCGCTCTATTTACATACGTTGGCAACAGGTAATAGACAGAATGGAACAAATTAAACTTTTCAAAAGCATCCACCATGTTCTTTCAGATACCATGCATAAATTGTAACAGTGGGATATCTCTTTTGCTATATAGACAAAAATGGGAGTATAGCCTCAAGTAAAGGTAGATAATCATGGAATAAAATCGTACCATCATCCCGGTTGGTTGCGAAAAAGGGGAAAGTGGGAGCAGTGGAAAGGTTGCTGAGGCCAGACCACGGGACTAACTACAAGGTTGGATAAAGGGACTATATCGGTACTGTTAAAATAATATAAACAAAATTATAAAACACAAGTTTATTGATTAAAAGTCACAGGACAGAAATTTGTACAATTCATTGATTGGTCAACGTCAACAAGTTTCACGGAATTCACCGCTTCATCAGGACAAACCAATCTGTAGAACACACACATAAAAATACAAAGCATATAGTATGGTTCAGCATTAGGGTATATAGGATACAATAAAATACAGAAAACATTTAAATTGATGACTTACGCTATGAGCGAATAGATGCAGCACAGAGCTGGACACCCGAATGTATTCCCCCGTGGCGAACGTGGGGGTATAGTCGTGGAAATCTGGAAAGTAGGCGTAATGGGTATATATGTATATAGTTATAATTACAGATATGCAATCACATGCATATATAAGGGTATATATGACCCAAAGAACTTAGTGGGGGGAGGGAAATAGAGGAATAAGGAGGGAGGGAGGGGAATATGTTTTCTGTATTTTATTGTATCCTATATACCCTAATGCTGAACCATACTATATGTTTTGTATTTTTATGTGTGTGTTCTACAGATTGGTTTGTCCTGACGAATGGGTGAATTCCGTGAAACTTGTTGACGTTGACCAATCAATGAATTGTACAAATTTCTGTCCTGTGACTTTTAATCAATAAACTTGTGTTTTATAATTTTGTTTATATTATTTTAACAGTACCGATATAGTCCCTTTATCCAACCTTGTGGTTAGCCCCGTGGTCTGGCCTCAGCAACCTTTCCACTGCTCCCACTTTCCCCTCTTTTGCTATATAGATTATCTTTGTTTTTTCAAACCATTGATATTTTCATGCTACCTTCCTTCAGCCATTTGTATATATCCTTAGGCCGTGTACACACGACCGGTTTCCTCAACAGAATAAATCAAGAAACTTGGTGGGAGAGCTTTTTTGCCGAGGAAAACGGTCGTGTGTATGCTTTTCATCGAGAAAACTGTCGAGGAACTCGACGAGGAAAAAAGAGAGCAAGTTCTCTTTTTCCTCGACGGGAGTCGTTGTGTTCCTCGTCGGGCTGGTTTTCCACGAGAAACACGTTTGTGGGTATGCTTAGAAACCTGCGCACCTTCGGTAAAAGTAGTGTTTGTAATGGAAATAGCACATTTGTCAAGCTGTAACAGACTGAAAAGTGCTAATGTCTCTTACCAAACTTTTACCTAACACGCAGTAACATGAGATTAGCAAAAGCAGCCCCAAGGGTTGTGCCAGTGGAATCGAACTTCCCCTGCCGTTGTATGTGTTGAAGTCACCGAGTTTGAGAACCAGGAGATTTGGTCTTGACTGTGTGTACGCAAAGACAGCTTGTCAAGTTTCTCGACAAGCCTAACAAGGAACTCGTCAAAGAAAACGATGTGTCTTTTCCGACGAGTCGTGTGTACGAGGCCTGACTCTGTAAACTTCGCACCTTTGTTCCTTTAACATGCGTGTATTGAATTATGACCTTTTTACATAATAAAATAGTTTGTAAACAAAAATAAAATTTTAATAAAGGCAACCTAAATAATGTAAAATTATATATGTAAATGCAAGAAAAAAATGGCAGTAAATCCATATGCAGTTTTATTGTGTGCCTAAAGAGTTATACATAGGACATCAAATTTTAATTATAAAGGTGAACTAGACCTGAGCTACAAATCACTGACATTGCCTCCTTGAAACCTTCTGCTAACTGCAAATAATCTTTTTCAAGGGACAAAAATGCCAATAATGACAAAACCCATTAATATGTCATACCCCTTAAAGCTGAACTCCAGGCAGATATAAAAACACAAATGAATGCAGATCCTTATTCACAAAAACATTATGAAATTCATTTTGTTAATGCTAGCAGTGTAAGTACCTAGATTTGACATGGGGTCGGCCTCTTGTAGTCTTTGTATAACAGAGGAAGGGTGTGTGAAAAAGAAGGAGCAGAAGGAGCCAATTGGTTCATATGCTGAGTTTAACTTTTCAATATTTCATAAAACAAAACTTGATACATTTGGGGACATTTTAGAAAAAAATTAAAAAGGTTAGCGTACCAAGACACTTGTTCATTATGTTGTCATAATGTCATAATATTACCATGTTTTTGTCTGATTGTAATCATTATCATAAGAAATATGCGTGCTTCGTAATTTAGACATGCTCACATAGTGAAATGGGAGTAATTTAATTAAAAAAATACAGTATTTACAAAATATAGTCAAAAATATATTAATGTGGATTGTTGTAGAAATAATTCCATCCCTGTAGCCGAGGGTTCATGATTAGTTAAAGTGGTTGTATACCCTTTTTTTATTTTTACCTATAATAAGGCCTACCTGTAGGTAACATGAATATTGCCTAAACCTGTACGGTTCAGGAGATATTTACTTTGCATGCAGCTACTGACATCAGTGGCGCATGCACTGTAAATGCCTGGCTGAAGCTCCACTCACTCACAGCGCCGGAGCCGCGAACCCGGAAAACATGCAGAGGGAACATGTCAGCTCCCTCGGCGCGGACCGGGGTTAGATACCGACGCCTCGTTCTAAGGTAAGTATTTCATAATGAGCCAGTATACAGTGCATACTAGCATATTATGCCTTTGCCTTATAGGTTTTGTGTTTTTTAGTAAAGCATTTTTTTTTCTGCGGGTATCCAACCGCTTTCATATACCCAAAAATGTAACATTAACAATGATGCCACCAAAGCCCCCAAAGGAAGATATCTATGTACCCTCTGAATAACATGACATATTTTAATCTTTACATGTTTATCCTATAAAGATTGTATCCAATAAATTAATTCTCTCCCTGAAAAACTAGATTTCCAGTCTGTCTCAGAGTGCCATCTAGTGGTCAAGTTAGTTTTTGGTTATACAAGCAAATAGTTAAAGCTGGGTGATTTATGTACATTGCAAGGATTATAACAACAGTTGCTGCTGGTCCTACCTTTTTGTAATTCTGAAGCAATCCATCTGTGTTTGTATGTGCCCATGTGGGGAAATTAATTTAATGGGAGTAGTTTAATAATTATTATTCAGCCTTGGCACCTGCAGAGCATTAATGAGGAAATCTGCTGGGTCTGCATCCCTGTAGACATGGTCCTAATAGGAGTATATCACCAAAAATTTATTTTTTGTTCCAGGGGATAAGATAACCTCTGAGATTGTATAGGTAACAGATAACAAATTATTATAGAAAAATATAAATGTATTAATACAAACAAAGAAAAATAATAATACATAAAAAATATAAAAACATGAAACAAAGAATAAATATCAAACACATGATACAATGCCAGAATTCTAATCCTCCAATATTTTGGTGACAGTCGAACAGTGGCTCACCCAACGCGTTTCGAACAGTTAAAAATAGTTCTTCCTCAGGAATATCAAATTGTATCTTTGTCTACAATAAATCTAAGAAAATATATTTTAATTAGTGAACAGGTTCTACTGCCGGTCCTACAGTGGCCTTGACTCGTAGGTCTAAATCTGCTACAATGTTTTCTTGGCTTCACTAATTATTATCGTAAATGTATCCGTAACTACTTTTCTCTGGTCAAACCCCTGACTGATATAACCAGAAATGATGGTAACCCACAGAATTGGTCTACGGTTTTCATTGAAGCCTTTGAGTCTCTCAAGGTTGCCCTTGTTTCAGCTCCTGTGCTGGCACATTCTGATCCTACGTTATTCTTCATTCTTGAGGTTGATGAATCTCAGACTGGAGTAGGCTCCCTTCTGTCACAACGTCCTACCACTTGAGAGCGCTATGCATCCGTATGGTTACTTTTCTAAGAAATGGTCTCCTGCAGAATGCATTTATGAGATTGGGGACAGAAAATTGTTAGCTATGATTTTAGCTCTTAAAGAATGTAGGCATCTACTCAAAGGTACCACTGTGCCAGTCCTCATTTTAACTGACCATAAGAATCTCACATTCTTGTCTGAGGCAAAACAATTATCTCCCAGAAAGGCGCAATGAGCTCTTTTTCTGCTAAGCTTTAATTACGTAGTCTCATTCTTACCCGGTACCAAGAATGTAACAGCTGACACATTGTCGCAACGGTCTTCCAAGATGGAGTTGGTTTCTGCTCCTGTTCCTGCTCCTGTGACACCTCTCAATCGTATTCTGGCCACTGTTTGTACTAGTCTCACTTCACCGTTGAGTAACATAATTGTCATTCTGAGAAACCTGGTGACTGCTGCTTTGTCTTTTTAGAATCTCCACACTGCTTTGCTTCACCATTCTTCCAAGGCAGCTGGCCACTCAGGGAAGAATCAACTCCTTTGGGCTATTTTTCAACATTTCTGGTGACCTAGTCTCCGCGCTGATGTAACTGCCTTTGTAGCTGCTGTGTTCTCAGAGTAAGACACCCTGACACCTTCCAGTGGGCCTCCTACAACCTATACCCAATAGACAGAAGCCTTGGACCCACTTGTCTATGGATTTTATTTAGGGCAACACAGTTAATCTTATGGCGGTTGACAGGTTCTCAAAAATGTCACATTGTATTCCATTAAAGAAATTGCCTACATCCAAAGAACTGGCATTCATTTTTGCTTGAAAGCTCTTTCGGTAACATGGGCTACCTGAGGTTATTGTCTCAGATAGGGGTAGCCAGTTTTTCTCCAGGTTTTGGTGAGCCTTTCGTGCACAGTTGGGAATTCAGCTTCCCTTCTTCTCTGCGTATCAGCCGCAGTCCAATGGGGCCACAGATTGAGCCAACCAAGCCTTGGAGCATACATACCAACTGGTTAGACCTCTTACCTTCAGGCAGAGTTTGCTCACAATAGTGCAGTCAATACCGATCCTGGTTGTCTCTGTTTATGGCGAATTATGGTTTCCAACCATCCATGTTGCCTGACTCATTTGTTTCTTAAAGAATTCCTGCATTAGAGGAGCATTTCCGTGATTTTTGATCCACTTGGATGCAAGTCCAAGAGTCTTTGCGACGTGCCAGTGATAGGTACAGACTCCATGCTGACTACAGATGCCTACCTGCTCCTTCCTCCCAGGTCGGGGAGAGGGTCTGGCGGTCATTTTATTAACTCTGACTCCATGTTGGCTCACTGAAACTGGCACTATGGTTTAATGTGCCTTTCTGTATTCTCCGAAGGATCAACCCAGTGGCTTTCGCATTAGACCTTCTAATATGCGTATTTCAAATGTATTCCATGTATTCTTATTAAAACCTTTGGTGTGCAACCGCTTCACCACCTCGGTACCACGTCCTTACCCAGTTTAAGTGGAGAAACATGAAGAGTGTCAGATACAACTGATCATTGACTCCTGTAGGTTCCATGGGCGCATACAGTACCTGGTTCATTGGAAAGGGTATGGTCCAGTGGAACGCTCTTGGGTCTCACCCTCAGATGTACATGCTCCTATCCTCCTCCCTGCTTTCCAGAGATGTTTTCCCCTCAAACCTGGTGGTCCTCAGAGGGAGAGGGGTTGTTGAGGAGGGGGTACTGTCAGGTTGCTTAGCTTTTGGTTTATTGCCAGTACTCGTTCCATAGTGGCTCATCTGGTGACCATTTCCTGCTCACCAGTCCAGCCTACAGCCAGCTCCTTCTGGCTATTTAAAATGCCTGGTTCATTCCTTCCGTGCCTTTGCCTTGGTCAAACATATCTGGAGACTTTCTGCTGTGTTCCTGTTGAAGACTTGGCTGAGATCCCTTCTGGTTCCAAAACTTGTCTGCCTCTGACTACGCTTATCTCTGGCTTCCTGATTTACTGGCTTGTTTTGAATACCCACTTTGGCTACTGAACCCCGGCTATATTTTGACTAGTTTACAATTTGTACCATTTTTACCATTTTATTAAAATGTGCGATTTTTACAGCATTTTTTGTCTCTGTCTCAATCATAGTTCCTGGCAGTAGGGAGGACCACACAGGCATTGATTGTTTGAATAGGGGAACAAGTGGGAAATATTAAAAGAGGTTTTAAAGGTCATAGGGTACCTAGACATAATTCGGTTGCACAAAATAAAGACCCTTCAGATACAGTATTTTAGGCATCGACAAGTTAATTCCCCATTGGAGAGGTAGCGCAATAAAGAGAGACATTTCAAAATTGGAGACCAAGTTGATTCATGCTCTCAAATCATATACCCTTTTGGTCTCAATGTGGGATGTTAATGCATTCATAAATAACACATGACGTACCCATTCCTCATTGTAATTGTGCCCTGTATAATTTCCCCCCTTTATTACACTCCCTTATTTTTATTCTATGGTAAATATATATTTTATTTAGTACGGTCACCTTTAGGGGGTCTGGCTCCTTTTGGGGCCCAGTGCCCTTTTAGTTGTGTACTTTTCGATTTTACTTTCAGGGGGACCTGATCCTTTTGGGATCGTCTCCCTTTTAGTGATGTACTTTTTGATCTTACAGGACATTTTTGTATTTTGTATCATCCATAACTTTTTATTGATTGTCATATTAGCTTTTTGGGTTAATTGATGATATATATATTTGATATATATTATACAATTATTGTTTTCCTGTGTTTGGATTGTCTTGTTTTTTGATGATGAGGTGGAAGTAAGTCAATTACTGTACCTTTTGTTAAAATTTAGAGGATGTCTTAATTTGTCGTTAATCACGCTTGGTTTGAACCACAAAGAGGCATGAATATGAAGATAGATTAGAAATCTAATATATCTGAAGTAAAGTAAGGCTTGGCTATGAGAATGCCTTTGTAAACAATGAAATCCAAAGCAAGGCTTAGTTCTAGGTCCGGATCTCGATCTAGATGATGGCTAGACTTGTTTTTAACTGTGCAACTATTTGTGCACTTTTTTTTTTAAGAAAATTGTTTTATGAGATTTTACACTATGTGGAGCGTCTGCTTCTATTTTTCCTCCTAAGCATGTGTGGCTGGTGGTTAAAAGGGAAGATTTAAAAGAGCAAACGAGCCATGTGGGAATTCTGAAGGGAACCAACAGGGATGCTGCTTATGTGGATTCCTACATTGTAAGTTGTATCTGACTTCTCTTTACTAGTAGGCCATATACAGTTTGCTTAGTAAGCCTTAATTTTTTACCACTCTGGCGGTGGTTCCTGGTCTTGTCTGACACCTTTTAATATCTGCTGGTGGAATATTTCTATTTATTAACTGAACACAATGGCGGTTATTTACTACAATTTAGGAATGAAACATCTGGTGTAGCTCTGTATAGAACCAAGCAGTTTCCAGGTTTTAGCCCTGGTTCACACTGGGCTGCGGGAGTGAAGCCGTGCGAGTTCAGCTGAACTCGCACGATTTCACTCCCGCTGGCAGTCCCGATTTCAGCCGCGATTTAAGAGACATCTGTGCAGGTTTCTGCACAGATGTCAATGTAAATCGCGGGCTGAAATCGGGCTGAAATCGGGACTGCCAGTGCAGAGACTACTTTTTGAAATCGGTGCAGCGCTGCAGATGCAGCGTCGTGCCGATTAGGACAGTGCCATTGCCGGCAATTTGCGGCAAAATCTGCTGTTTTGACATGCGATTTGACATGCCAAATCGCATGTCAAAACGCACCAGTGTGAACCAGGGCTTATTGTCAAAGCTTAATTGAACAAGCTGAAGTTAGAAGCTGATTGGCTACCATGCACAGCTGCACCATTTTTAATAAATCAACCCCAGTGTGTGGAATTTTTTATCATTACAGAGGGGATACTATATGCACATTTTTTCACTACTTTTATTCCATATTTACATTTAGTTGTATGCTTTATTTATAAGAGCAACACAGTGGACTTGCATGTTTGGAAGTATGATAACTATTTTATAGTGTGTTTGCCTCTTTTTGACTTTTCACTCTATTTTTATTGATACAAGCACATTTTATTTTCTTTTTCCCTTGTACATGTTTAACCACTTAAGACCCGGACCAAAATGCTGCCAAATGACCTTGCCCCTTTTTGCGATTCGGCACTGCGTCGCTTTAACTGACAATTGCGCGGTCGTGCGACATGGCTCCCAAACAAAATTTGCGTCCTTTTCTTCCCACAAATAGAGCTTTCTTTTGGTGGTATTTGATCGCCTCTGCGATTTTTATTTTTTGCACTATATACAAAAATAGAGCGACATTTTTGAAAAAAAATCAATATTTTTTACTTTTTGTTATAAGAAAAATCAAATAAACTAAATTTTAGTCAAACATTTAGGCCAAATGTATTTAGCCACATGTCTTTAGTAAAAAAAAATTGCAATAAAAAAAAAAATTAGCTACCTAGCGGGAACAGCGACACTAATACAGCGATCAGAAAAATGATCGCTTAGTGACGCTGGCAATAGGGAGTGAAAGGGTTAACTAGGGCGGTGATCAAGGGGTTAAAACTTTATTAGGGTGGGTTAGGGGGCTACCCTGAACCTAACACTAACTGCCTGTCACACTGACACTAACTGCAGTGATCATACATATAATCAGGGGGGGTTAAATGTTCCTATGTGTCTGTGTGTCAGTGTGCTGTTGTGTACACTTACTAGCTGATGTGATCTCTCCTCAGCAGTGGTCGAAAAAACCGCCGAGGGAGCGATCACATCACTTCCTCCTTCCTGTGTTTACACAGGAGGAGGAAATGACACGCAGGGGGAGCGCGCGGATTGGCTGAGAGCAATCCGGAGGGGGCGGACAAAAACCAACCGCCGCCCCCTCATCCCGGATCGCTCGGCCAGGTAACCGGACCGCCGCATGTATGGGGGGGGTCCGATCAGACCCCCGAACCCCCCCAAGGCACCAACGTATATATACGTTGATGTGCCTGTCGGTGCCATTCTGCCGACGTAAATGTACATGCGGCGGTCCTTAAGTGGTTAAGGTGTAGAAATAGCCTGCAGAACAGTGTTGTCTCCCTGCCAAGGCATTCCACCTGTTCAAGTGGGGTGACTACCCGTCACCTCAAGTCGCTGCTCATCAAGGTCCAAGCTAGGGCTTGCTGGGCGGGACTTATACTCCTTTTTTGTTATTTTGCTGGAGAATGTTAAGTTGAGTGTTAACCTCTACCTCACTGGAACATGTTCATGTATTGGAAGGAGGCATCAAGTTGCCCAAAGGATTTTCCCTTTTGTGACTGTGCTCTATTGGGATTCTTGGGCCATGTTGTTCCTCTACTGTATAACGACCAGTCCCTTCTATTTTGTGAAAAACTGTTTGCTAAGCCTAAGCTAAGTAGTTTCTCTCCTGAGAGATTCATACTTGCAGCCTCTTCAGTGTTATTGTGGGAGAACTGTCCTTAAGCCTGGAAGTCAAGTAGTTCCCATCATGAGGGTTACATACGTTTTGGCTTCTACTAGTCTCTCACTCACACGTAATTTTCAAGTCAACCCGACTATGAATGCTATTCATTCAGAAACACCCTTGAGCTACAAGAATATGAAATATTAATAATATTCTTTACTCACTAGAAGATTTTGTTCTGAGTTTGGCAGAAGCCATTCGTTCCTGAAGTATAGCTATAGTGTCTTATGGCTCCTTTATCCAATACTTAGGATTGTGTATTAGTTTAAATGCAGGCATGTCGACAGGGGCATGACCGGATGTAGGAGCGTGCGTGCATGCTGAGTGTGTGAGTGTCCAGGTTCTCCCGTGAGGCTCTCCTCCCTCTCGATATGAACGGGCTGCTGCGCTGCTAGATTGACTGCCAGATGGACTAAGAGGCTCGAGCGCCTTCATCACCATCACGACCACTGATACTACCTGCCGCAGCATACAGCAGCCAGGGTACAAACCAGAGGAACAACTCTCCTACAACCCGCTGGTACCAGACTAGCCCCCTCTCCTCTCTTCCTTCCTATCTCTTTCCGGCGGCGGTGGGATCTTGGAGTGCAGTCTTCCCCGGCTCGGATTTTCGGGGGGGGGGGCGCGATGCAGGCACGGGGCGCGCATCGTGAGTCGGGTTGGACTCAGGGATTCCCCAGCCTGCCGCACCACGCTGACAGATCCGTGTGTGCACAGCACCACCTCGCGGCGCTAGAACTGTGACCCCAACACTACGAGGCACTGAGCGGAGGGATTGTAACCACCATTACAGCAGCTGTGGCAGGCTGGATACTACAAACTGTATACAATACCTGGGCCATAGACAGGGCATATAGCGCATACAACACATAGCCTAACCAGAGGCTACAAATTTGACTCTTTGCCTGCCTAAGCTCATCAAGCTCATCACCCTATTAGAGTCTCACCAGTGCTGTGATACACTACAATTCCTATTGCCTGCAGGTGCTGCACGATTTGGTGATTTGGGGCCTCATACCTATCTAAATATCCTATGCTACCCAAAACATAGTGTGGGGAGGACGAGTGGTACAAGCGGAGCTGTGCGCAGTTAACAAAGAGGGTCCCCTAGAAGCTATACAGCCCCTACCTCACTTTTAATAGGCACCCAAAGCCTCTTATAGCCTCCTTAGCCTTCTATAGCCTTCTATATCCTCCTGGTATATTGGCGCAGAGGTGAAATCTTACTGTATTGAATACTCCATGGTATGTGCTGGCTCGAACTAGGATCATCTTTACCCGGACCGGAGGTTGGTGCGTCTCTACGAGATCCTTACCTGAACCAAGTTATTCAAGGCCTAAACAATTCGATTAAAACCAAGGGTTAAAGACCAAATCCGCTCAACTTCTCCACTTTACTCTACTAAGGGATGTCTAATACCAGGTCCACCAAGAGTAACCAGGCCGCCGCAGCTAAGCTAGAGCGTTTTGCTCACACCCCTGCTACATCACCAGCTAAAGGTCATCCACCTGTAGCAGCATCACAAAACAAGGCGCCAATGGGCCCATCTCAGGAAAGAAGGAGTTACGGTCAAGGGACTGCAAAGGCATCTAGTGCGGTTAACGCGGCAATCCTCAAAACCGTGAGTACCAAAGGGCGGAGCCCAGATCTTGTTGGAATTGTAAATATGCTTGGAATGACCAGTGGCCCTGAGCCCCTAGTGGTGGGCTTAACCCCTGAAGGGGAACCTACCCTTAGGGAGGTACTTAGCACAGTCAATGTTTGCAGAGACTATATGGCTAGTTTCGATACCCAGCTAATAGGACTAAGAGAAGAATTGCTATCGATGAGGCAGGAACTGCATAGAACTGTGTCCAGAACCAACGCATTAGAAGACAGGCTAAGTGCAGTGGAAGATGCCCTCTTTCCATTACAAGGGGAATTAATGGGGCTACAAGAGTTAACAGCCCTTCAAGTAGTTAAACTAGATGCGTTGGAAAACAGACTGCGCAGGAACAATGTGAGAGTAGTAGGTTTACCCGAAGGATGTGAAGATACAGACCCTATAGTCTTTATGGAACACTGGTGCAGGGAGACTTTTGGCCCTGATGGTCTCTCGGCATTCTTTGCCATAGAAAGAGCCCATCGGGTCCCCTTTAAAAATGTCCAACAGGGTAAACATCCAAGACCGATTCTTCTTAAATTCCTCAACTATACCGATAAGGTAACCTTGCTACAAAAAGCCAGAGAACTGGGAACGATTATATATAAAGGAACGAGAATATCAATATACCCAGACTTTTCACCTGACCTACAGAAACGTAGAGCCGAGTTTATGCCCGTCAAGAAGTCCTTACAAAAATACAAAATTTCCTACGCTCTTTTGTACCCGGCTTGCCTCAGAGTGGCAGCTTTGGACAGGACTTTTTTCTTTGATAATCCCAGCGAAGTAGTCAACTGGCTGGAGCAGAACAAAGCCGCCCTAGAGACTTATAGGGACGGGTGAAGGGTCTAGGCCCTCTCGGAGGATTGACAAATATAATAAGCTGTTTGTTTTCTGCTGCTGGTCTCGGGGGGGGGGGGGGTTAGGCATTAAAGAAATAGAATTTAGCTGGTAGGCCCCCACTTGATGGGTGTCCTCCCTAGAGTCAAGAAAGTGAGCATAAATGGGGTATTTCCACTACATGGATGCCATGTTAAGTATAGTCCAAAAGCATGTTGGAGGCACGGCGTTACTAAAGGCTTAGCCCCAATTCGATCATTTGTGCTAGCGTACATAAGGTGCACTCGGCCCCTCTTCCCTTTTTTTTTTTTTTTCCTTCCCTTGCCTTTCTCTGAATTACCCGTTACCATTATTTTTGCTCCAGGGAAGAAGGGAGAAGGGGGGAAAGGGATTGGGTTTAAAACAAGGCTAAATAAGGCTGGGTTGTATTCTTTTAATGCCACTTAGGATCACACTATGCTAGTCTGTTTTCTCACTTATGTATTTGAGAATGCTATCTATGTTATTTTTAATAACACGCACATTTTTGAAGGGGTATTCCAGGATGGGGGACGAGCTCCCATCCAATGTTTAACACCAAGGTTATAACATTCACATATATATTTAGATAAGTTGCACGCAAATCGCATTTTTATTTCTTTTTGTGTTTGTCTTTTTTTTTTCTTCTTCTTTTCTTTTCATTTTATCATTTTTTATAGGATGATCCATACATACCTCTTGGGCTCATTGGCTTACAGTTGTGGGGTGTTTTCCCTCTTTTTTTTTTTTTCTCTCTTTTTTTTTTTATGCCGCGTACACACGGTCGTTTTTTGCGATGAAAAAAAACGACGTTTTTTAAAACGTAATTTAAATTGATCGTGTGTGGGCAAAACGTCGTTTTTTGTCTTAAAAAAAACGACCAAAAAAAAATTCCAACATGCTTGAATTTTTTGTGTCGTTTTTCAAAACGTCGTTTTTTGTTTCACAAAAAGTCACCGTGTGTAGCAAAAACGTCTTTTAAAACGACGTTTTTCAACCCGCGCATGCCCAGAAGCTAGTTATGAAGCGAGCTTCAATGGAAAAGTGTGGTGAACGTAACCTCGTTTTTTGTGAAAAAAACGATGGTGTGTATGCAACATCGTCTTTGAAAGTGACGTTTCAAAAACGTCGTTTTTTACTTCACAAAAAACGTCGTTTTTTTTTCATCGCAAAAAACGACCGTGTGTACGCGGCATAAGGATTGGTGGTTACCATATAACATAGTCTTGGTACATTTGTTTGGTTGAGAGTTCACCATTGTATTCCTATACACGTGCACCTATATAGCGGTACCACAGCAACGTGGCTACCATGTAACATAGTTTTGGCACATATGCTTGTGTGAGAGTTTACTATGGTACTTCCAATAACACGTATACTTACGTAGAGGTAACACAGCGCTGTTTATGCACTTTTATTTAGGGTTTAACACTAAAGGTTATAACGTTTTCATATATATAGTCACAAACAGCACGTAAACTATCCCCATATATATATTTTTTTTTTCTCTTTTTTTTTTTTTTCTTCTCTCTCCCTTACCATATATGAACACCTGCACATAGTTCTTGGGGTCACAAGTAAGGCTTTATCCCGAGTACCCGTCAACACCATTTTGGTGCAGGGGAAGAAGGGAGAACAAGGAAAGGGACTCTAGAATCGGCTTTAAACATGGTTAAACTGTATTTCAATCCAACGTGATCTATGATTGTACTATGTTATGTTCCTTTTGCACTTTTGCACTTTTGCACTTATGTATATTGTGAGCTACTTAGGTTATCTCTAATAACAGGTATACTCATGAAGGGGCACCCCAGGATTGGGGATGCGCCCCTATTTAATGCTTAAACATCAATGCTATAATGCCTACATACAAACATATACAAGGGGCATGTAAACTGTATATATTTCTTTTTTTTTTCTCTTTTCCCTCTCCGGTGCCTCTTCCTTGTCGCACTGTTATCCTTTCTTAGTTAAGGGGAAGGAAAGAAAAAAGAAAAAGAAAAGAGCCACTACACAAAGGCACTGAACTTTCGAGACCTGGGAGGGGATGAGAGCAAGCGCGGGAGGGACACTTGCTGCATGGGCCAGGGGGATGAATGCGAGAGTGAGTAAAGCGGTCATTGGACCAGCCCCAAGGGGAAGCCCTAGAGGGCATGGTGGCAGGGGGAAGGGAGGGCGGGTAAGGGGTGGGAGGGAGGTTTTTAAGGGAGGGACTACATTTGGGGTACCACAGGCTGCGACAAGACAGGCAGGGGTGTTAGGGACCATGCGAGCGGGCCGATTGCCCGCCTGCCGTGTCCACTATGGCGGATGGGCAAGGGATCCACATCTGTATGGCTTGAAAATTATTGTAAACCAGATCACTGTAATCACAAAGGATGCAGGATAAGTTACTGGCTATTACCTCTTGGAATGTACGAGGCCTGGGCGATCCAACCAAAAGAGTGGCAGTTATGTCACTCTTGGAGGATGGAATGCCTGGGCTAATCTGTCTCCAGGAGACACATCTGACCAAGGACTCAGTCCAGCAGTTGAATAGCCGTAAATTTCAAGCCCAATATCACTCAGTATACTCCTCCTACTCAAGAGGAGTGAGTACAATGATCGGGAGGGGAGTGATCTTTTCCTGCTCCAAGACGTGGGTGGATGATCAAGGCCGTTTTATATTCCTGCTCTGCTCTATTGAGAATAGGCCTTATGTCATAGCTAATTTATACATCCCCCCCCCCCTTTAAGCTAGATGTCTTATACAATCTCATGAAATTCACCCTTGATGTCCCAGATGTCCCCATCATAGCGGTTGGTGATTATAACAAAGTTCTTGATAACAGTATTGACAGATTTCCACCAGGGACTGGCCCAAAGGGAGGTCGACTAGTCGGTTTTATTTAGGAAGCTGGGCTAAGTGACATTTGGAGAGCCTCTTTCCCTCAGGATCGCCAGTTCTCATGCTACTCCAGCTCCCATGGTACGTTATCTAGAATAGATATGGCCCTGTGTAGCGATGGAGTCATGTCCCTGGTTAAGGCGATACGTTATGGCCTAAGGGGGGTCTCAGACTAGTATTAAGGATAGTGGTCAAGTCCCCTTTCAAAGAATGGAAGATCAACCCAGGCTGGCTAGAGCTGATTGGACAGCCGCAGACCCTGATGTCCCAATTAGTAGAGTTCATGTCCATCAACCAAGGGACGGCACCTTCAGGAGTGGTCTGGGACTCCCTAAAAGCCTATGCAAGGGGCCTGCTAATCCAACAGGTCTCTAGGGTTAAAAAGACAGGGAGGATGGAAGAGATTAGGTTGATTAACGAGACTGCTCAAGCAGAATTGAGTTTTATCAAGGAACCAACACCAACCAAACGGGCAGTATGGCTAGCAAAACAAGAAGAATATAGAATACATACCTTAAGAATAGCGGAGAACAAGAGAACACTACAAAGGCAACAACAGTTCGGGGAGGGGGAGAAGGTAGGACGAATGTTAGCTCTTCTTAATAGAACCAATTCTCCTCATCAAATGTCTCAGTAATTAGGACACCGTCGGGTGAAATAACAACAGATGGACAGGAAATCTTAAAAACATTTTCTTTATACTATAAAGAATTATATAAGTCCAAAAGGAAACCGACGAATGGCGGGATGGAAACTTTCTTCCAGAAAATAAAAGTCCCTACATTGTCTGACAATGATAAGCAAGAGCTAGACGCACCAATTACCCTAAAAGAACTCCAACAGGCAATTGGTGATATGCCAAACCAAAAATCTCCCGGTCCGGACGGGCTCCCTATAGAGATATATAAAAAATTTGGCGAGATACTGCTCCCAGAGCTTTTGAGGACCTACGAGGGGGCGATGAGAGAGGGAACACTTCCCCCCTCAATGAATGAAGCAACCATTATTGTCATTCACAAGGAGGGGAAGGACCCTACGGATCCCTCATCATATCGCCCAATCTCCCTATTGACCTCAGATATAAAAATCTTAGCTAAAATTCTTGCTGCCAGGCTTAATAGATGCATTAGTAAACTCATCCATCCAGACCAGTCTGGTTTTATACCAGGCAGGTCAACTAGTATTAATATCAGGAGAACCTTCTTAAACATACTTACCCCGATAGAAACCGCAGGGACTAGAGCCATATTGTCGCTCGACGCTGCTAAGGCTTTTGACAGCCTTGAGTGGGCATATCTTTGGCAGGTACTCGACAGCTTTGGATTTGGCCCGCTCTATGCAAAATGGGTCAAATTGTTATATTGTGGTCCAAGAGCTAAGGTCAGAATTAACGGCGAGTTATCCGAGATTTTTCAATTGGAACGCGGGACGAGACAGGGGTGACCGCTGTCCCCCCTTCTGTTCGCCCTCTCAACGGAACCATTAGCACTCATGGCCAGAGCGAGGGCGGACATAACGGGGTTCAGAAGACACCAGGGAGAAGACAAAATTGCACTTTTTGCAGACGACGTCCTTTTTTATCTTGGGGATGTTGAAGGGTCGCTAGACAAAGTAATGCAACTAATGGAGGAATTCGAACAGCTCTCAGGTCTCACGATTAATTGGTCGAAGTCAGCTCTGCTACCACTGGACCCGGTAGCTCCACATATGTTGTCAAGCCTCTCTCAAATAGCCATTAGCCCTAAAATTAAGTATTTGGGGATATGGATCTCAAAAGAGGTTTCTCATTTCCTCACTCTAAACTTAGACCCACTATTATTAAAGTGGAAAAGTAAATGTGACATATGGAAAAGATTGCCACTGTCCGTTGCAGGACGTTGTAACTTAATCAAAATGATTTGGCAGCCACAACTATTATATCTGTTACACAACTCGCCAATATGGATAGGACACAAGTGGTTTAAAAAGATAAACGCTTTATTTAGAGACCTAATTTGGAAGGGAGGGCAACCTAGGATAAGCTTACAAACACTACAACTGCCGGTTAAAGAGGGGGGAATGGCGGTTCCCCATCCAAAACTATATTTTCTGGCAGCACAACTGCAACATCTGGCCGGATGCGGAACCGCAGAAAGAAATGTCATTAATAACCGACTCCTACTGACAAATAATCCACATAATCTATTAGCTGAAGCCCTAGAAGCAGATTACTTCTGCTATAACCATGTAACTATAAAACTAATTGGCAAAACATGGCACACAATAAAAATAATCATGGGGCACGAGGGCCCGTCTGAATTCTCTCCCCTCTGGAACAACAACAATCTCCAGGAGATGTTAAGCATAGAAACTTCGAGGGACTGGGCAAATAAAGGCATATGCCGACTAAAGCATATATTCAAGGGCAACGTTTTGAAGTCATTCCAAGACCTAGTAAGCGAATTCAAAATCTCAAATAAATCTTTCTATACATTTCTCCAGGTTCGCCACGCCATACAAGTACAATTTGCCGCTAAAACAGTTGAGTGGACACAGATGCCTGTTCTGCCCTCTGTAGTTGAGGCAACACAAGTCAAGGGCTTAATTTCTGCAACATATGGCAGCTTGGGAGAGAGGGCATTATGCAGAGAAGGGCCGCGGAAGAGTAAAGTGGCCTGGGAGTGCGACCTGGGCATAATTTCCCCAGACCAGTGGGATAGGATCCTCCGGCAAGGAGCCTGGGCGTCCATCGCCCCGGCCCAAAGACTGTCTCACCTATTCTTACTATATAGGGTCTACTACACCCCCCATAAATTGTTTAAAATGGGTTGGAGACCCAATGATGCGTGCCCAAGATGCAACAATAAAGGAGATCTTTTTCATATGGTCTGGAAGTGCCCCAAATTATACAGCTTTTGGGCGGGTATTATAACACGGATAAATGAGAAATTTAGGTCTGCCCTTGAACCAACCGCTAGGATTTGCCTCTTGGGATGTATGGACGATAATAAGGTACCGCAAGGAACCATAGAACCTATCTTGAGATGCCTATTCCAAGCTCGCAAAATAATTGCTCAAAAATGGCAAGCTCAGGCGCCCCCAAATATAGAGAACTGGGTAACAGTTATGAAACAAACAATTTCAAATGAAAAGGTACATTACACCACCCAAGGGAAGTATGATAAGTTTGCAAAAATATGGAGACTATGGCAGAGAACAGACGGTGATATAGAGTAAGCATCTTGTTACGCCGGAACTCGGGCACGTGGCGGCATGAACTCGCCCCTACAGGTCTGCTACTTAGCTATGACAAATTTTAAACACCAGGCAAGGCGGCAGCCATATATAATCCAAACTAACGACTACCAAGCTTGTATGCTCACAAGGGTGGATAAGGGGAGGGTGGGGGGCAAGGGAATGGGGGGTGGGACTTGGGGGGGGGGGGGGGGAGACACACAACAAACACAACACTTACTCAACAAGGCAAGTGATATTAATCCTAAACGGGTATAGCTCCTAGATATTGTAATATTGATTCTTATAATTTGTTAACAAATCGCCTGTATTTTTTTATTGACGGCTATATGTATGTGTAAAGCATGGATAAAAAAATCTATTTATCTAAAAAAAAAAAATGCAGGCATGTCACTATGTGTATTTGAAGCTGAGGCCCAGAGCTGCCATCTGTCTCAGCAGTTTGGGTATGTGTACTGTAGTTAAATAGTCTGTGCAAATTGTTAGGTAACAATATTAACCAAAGTGCAGGTACATGACCTAGCTATCACAATGTATCATCAAATAAGTACAAAGTGTTCTAATTGTTGAGGTTATATGAGGCTGCGTTACTGGTGTTTAAAGCAGTGTGACTTATATCAAACACATTCACATCACTAAATTTATTGTATAAAACACATCACTGGTTTGCAGCCTGCAAAGTTCTGGGAGCCCTAGTAAACTCAGCTTTTTCTTACTTCAAAATCCTGTAATTTTTTATTTTGAATGTCCTTGAAGTGTGACTGCACCTTTAATGCAATTACACTGCTTTTGTAACTCGGCTTGTCCCAAGCCAGGTATTTACTCACCTGAACCCACCCATCAAGTTATTATGTAGGAAGCTAGAGACCTGTTTGTCAAAACTTTTGAGCCAGGCCAATGTATGCGAAATGCATTTTCTATTCAGCCCTATAGAAAATGTGGTAACTTGCCAGATCAGAGGGTACAAATTCTCCATAGGATTAAATAGAATGCACACACAGTGTGTGGGTCCAGCTCAGAGGATTCTGACAATCATGTAGATGGACCCCTCGCATATGGGTTGTTGAGTCATTTTCCATATATTTACGGGGAGCCTTCTGTTCAGCAGCTTTGCAAGGACAATAAGCCAAAGCATCATTATGCCTCACTAGTTTCAATACACAAAAAGACAAAGTGTTGGATTTTTCAAAAACGTGCATGCAGAAAAGCTTCTGGAACGCATCCGGACTGCATTTCTATGGTGTAAACTGGCCCTAAGTAAATTTACATTTTAAACCTTGATCTTTTAAAATATATAACAACCAATATGTAACATTATGCCTTCTCAATACTACATAAAGCAGATCTTTCTTAATGATAATAATTTGAAAGTTTTTATTTGCTTATACTTCTTAGTTCAGAAAAGTCCCATTTGATGAATAGAAGGTCATTGGGGCAATAAGGCATAGCATTTAGCAAGGTAGTGTGACATTGGGGGATGTCTAGCTCAGTGATAGATGTGTTTTAAGTGAGTTCACAACCAACAGGAACTAAGGTTTAAGGGCGCAGTAGCCCACTTTTATTGAAAGTAATGAAAAGGTAAGTACACACATGTATTTGGTTGCCCACACAGGAGTTCTTCTCCCAAAAACAACAACTGAAAAATGCCAATCCATCTGGCTCTTAAGGCTCACTCAGTCTTGGGTGCAGTTCCTTGCTGCACAGGCCCACTCCTGGCCTCTAGGAAGGGGCTCTCCTGACACTACAGGCTTCCACACTTCTCCAAGACTTACGGTCCACTTTGGACGAGCGTATCCCACAGCCATGTGCTGGTGAGGATGCACCGTGTCCACGACCAGCACTGTTGCCTCTAGACGCAGAGCTGCTTGCCCTCTTTTATAGGCTCGTGACTCTCTGCCTCTCCTTCCAGACATACTAATGGCCTGCAGAGGACACAGTTAGTACACCACGTGAAAGTACCTGCAGAACTCTTCCCTGCCTGTAGTATTAATATGAACAGGTCCCTGCCTCTAGAAGTAAATATGAGAAACACCAGCTTTACGTAGCTTCAGGTGCACAATGTGCAGAGGACACAGACAGTACACACACCACGTAGCTTTAGGTGCACACTGCAGAGGACACAGACAGTACACCACCTGAAAGTACTTGCAGAACTATCCCCTGCCTGTAGTATTAATATGAACAGGTCCCTGCCTCTAGGAGTAAATATGGGAAACACCAGCTTTACGTAAGTTTAGGTGCACAATGTGCAGAGGACACAGACAGTACACACACCATGTAGCTTTAGGTGCACACTGCAGAGGACACAGACAGTACACCACGTGAAAGTACTTGCAGAAATATCCCATGCCTGTAGTATTAATATGAGCAGATCCCTGCCTCTAGAAGTAAATATGAGAAACACCAGCTTTACGTAGCTTCAGGTGCACAATGTGCAGAGGACACAGACAGTACACACACCACGTAGCTTTAGGTGCACACTGCAGAGGACACAGACAGTACACTACGTAAGAATATAGAAGCTAGCCCAATCACCTGCCTGCCTGTCAGTAAATTAGGAAGAGTGGATCTAGCTAAACTCAATACAGTGTATAAATATATATACAACACCTGGGATGCATATATATCCTCTACACACTGTAAATCTAACTGACTAGCCTGCCTGCATGCCTGCTCTATCTACCTGCAAAAAATGACACTCTCTCTCTCTGTCTTCTCTTAACCATCGCAACACACTACACAAGGCCAACTTGCAGGCGGCCTTTTATAGTGTGGGGCGTGTACTAAACCCCCTGAGCCATAATTAGCCAAAGCCACACTGGCTTAGGCCAATTATGGCTTCCCGTTTTTTGCAAGCTGTGATTGGCCAAGCATGCGGGTCATAGTGCATGCTTGGCCAATCATCAGCCAGCAATGCACTGCGATGCCACAGTGAATTATGGCCCGTGACACTCCACTCGAATTTGGCGTAAACGGCCCGTAACGTTCGTATTTAGACGAACTGTCGAACATACGATGTTCTAGTCGAATGTGAGTTTGACTCGAACACGAAGCTCATCCCTATTCGAGACCCAATTTAAAATGGAGAGTGTTGAATCTTTTCTTTCTGGATTGGAAGATTTACTTATGACGGAGGATCTGCCCAAAACCCTGTCAGTGACGTTAAAAGACTTGTTTAAATAACCGAACTAAATTATAAATGTCTGACGAGGTGGTATATCACCCCAGACAAGGCGCACAAATGCAATAAAGAAGCCTCAGAATTCTGCTGGCGAGGATGTGGACAGATCGGACATATGGCTCATATTTGGTGGTCATGCCCAAAAATAAAAGGGTATTGGAGAAGGATTAGAGAGTTAACTACCGAAATAACGGACATAGAGATCCCAGACGACCCTTGGGGATGTCTTTACCAGAGGATTATAATACCAGATGCACAATACCAGAAAAACCTAGTACCCCATTTGTTAACAGCAGCTAAAAGCCTGATAGCCAGTCACTGGCAAGATAAGGAAAGTCCCCCTCTCAGAGAATTGTGTAACAAAATAAATTCTATTCAAAATCTAGAACATTTAAGGTTAAGTGACGGAGATGGTATAGAGCAGGGATGGGCAAACTACGGCCCACGGGCCGTATAAGGCCCGGCGGACCTTTTAATCTGGCCCGCGGAGCAGTGTTGCCTGATCCTATACCTGGGAGAGAGTGGCAGCATGTAATGCCTGTGTTCCTGTATAATGCTCAGACGGCAGCCATCCAGTGTATAAAAGCCGCACCTCCACCTCCTCGTCTGTGATGGGGAAGTGAGTCAGTGTTCTGCTTATCACGGACACCCTCTCATCCTCCTCCCATGGACGAGGATGAGAGGATGTCCGTGATAGGCGGAACACTAACTCACTGCTGGGAAACTGAGTTCCCCTATCACGGACAAGGAGGAGGAGGAGGAGGCGCGGCTTTTGTACACTGGATGGCTGCCGTCTAAGCATTATACAGGGACACAGGCATTACATGCTGCCACTCTCTCCCAGGTATAGGATCAGGCAATGCTGTTCATTCACTTGTTTTTTTGGGTGGTTTTTATATTATTGTTTTATTTACAAGCAGCAGCTATTAGGTATTCATGTATTAGAACTGAATTAATTTTTTTCCGTTTTTTAGTGCAACAGTGAACAGGTGATTTTTTCAGTCCTTTTGTTAGATTTTTTAGCATTGATTATATTCCAACCAGTGTGCTGCCATGGAAGCTATAAACTTTTTAAACAATCAAGGTATCACCACAGGATGTTCTTATGGACAAAGTGTTTATGGATGAATGATTCGATTTTTTTAATCGGGCTGGTAGAGAATTACAGGTGTTAGTTTTAAAAAGAAAAAAAGTTAAATTGGACTGTGGATTATCAGTGATTTTAGGTATAATGGTGCTGTTAACCATTACAGGGTTTCTGCTGTCAGACAGGCACAGGCAGCAGTTTCCAGACAAAAATGGCAGTGGTGAGATTGTACAAAATCATTGTATGCAATCTCTGTCTGCTGTCTCTGATATCTCCTGTATCCTGTCTGTGTGAGGGTTTTGTAAAATAACTCTTTTTATGCTTTTATACCTTAAATTTAAATACTATTTAATGTTACACATTTAAATTTAATTTATATTAATTCACACATACACACCGTCCATCTACTCTTGGTCCGGCCCCCGGGTCCAATATGTGAACCCATTGCGGCCCTCAAGTCAAAAAGTTTGCCCACCCCTGGAATAGAGGAACATGAGGAGATGTGGTATAAGTGGATAGAATTTAAACATACAATGAAATTTGCGGAATTGATGGGTGCATAGGACCTTATAGGATTTTGTAGATATTGTAGATTATTAAGGGCTGGAGATAATATAATAAAGGGATTAGAAAGAAAGCTGGACGATAAGAAAGGCAGCTGGAGGTCCGAGGGCAGGGGAGGGTGGGGGAGGGATAAGATGGGGTATAAGGGATACAATAAGTATTAATATTGGGGTTTATAAATGAGTAAGAGTAAATAAGATTTTTATTTGTTGCCTCATTTTTGGTATATGAAGTTAAAAATAAATAAATAAATAAAAAAACAACCCACAAATGATGCGAAACCTAAACAGAGACGTCATAAGCAATTTTACCTGTGAGCAGGTCTCATGGTCGGTGGAGTCTGAAGTGGGAAAAAAAAAAGACTTGTTTAAAACTAGCCCCAAGGCAATGTTTAAATGTAGAGAATGCTGGGAGGCTGAGGAATCGGCCATCCATTTCAACATCTAGTGACAGCTAGAGACACTCTGATACAGTTTAAGTTCCTGCATAGAGTGTATTATACCCCTGCTAGGTTGGCTGCGATCTACCCCTCTGTTTCCCCAGAGTGTTGGAGATGCTCATTTGCAACAGCAGACGTGCATCATATCTTTTGGAGTTGTCCCCAAATTCAGCTGTTCTGGAACGAGGACACTTCCTGTATAGCTGAGGTACTGAAGGTATTGGTTCTGTTGACAATCAGTGTGTGTCTCCTGGGTTTGGTGAAGGAGGTGGTTCCGTCAAGGGCTCACAGAACTTTACTTAACATATTACTATCTTATGGGAAGAAGGCCATCTTGCTTCGCTGAAAAAAAAACACGAGTAAATAGCTATTAAATTCTTTCATCTATATCACCTCCGGCGTTCTAGTTTAAGTTCTCTCATTCACCTCCTGGTTTGCGGCTCTTGTTCATGTAAGAACTACATTTCCCAGTATGCATTGTGGCACGCCCAGTAATTCACACCTCCTTGAAGTCTCTAACATGTAGAGAGCGTCCTGCCACACAAATGTAGTTCCCAGGAAGGGGCGAACTTGTCACTGACCACCGCAGTAAAGCCTCCCTTCACCGTGGTGAGTAACAATCAGATAAGCAGGAAGTGAACAGAACAGAGAAGAAATAGACTATAGAAATAAACTTCTGAGCAAAAACGAACAATGAGGAAGTGAAAAGAGGAATGTCTGCAGGTAAACGATGCGTATTATGAAAAAAATTAACAACCCCTTTAATCCATTCAACTAAAGCAGGGGTCTCCAAACTGCGGCCCGATGTGCCCCTTTGCTAGCCTTTATCCAGCCCTTGGGGCACTATTGCTTTAACTGATATGAGGCACTATTCCTCCCACTGACACCAATAAGGGGCATTATTTCTTCTACTGATATCAATGATGGAATACTATTCCTCCTACAAATAGGGGTCCTACTCCTCCTACTGACCATATAACTACAATAACTATTTATTGTCTATTTGTATTTGATTAATAATGCTCTTTCTTATTATTATTTTTGTTTTATTTGTTCTTACAGGGTATTTCAATCAGGGTTTCTTTCTCCAGTTGCTCGTCCATTATGGATCCTCTATTTTGTCTTTCTTGTGTGCTTCCCCCTGTGTGGGGAGTATGTGAGCCTGCTGTTGCAGTGGACGTGATTCACTGTGTTCTGCTTGATATCTGGACGGAGTGTGCGCATGCGCATTGGCCACTTCTCGTCCGCAGCTGAACGCCGGTACTCATCACCGCTACAGCTGGGGGGCTATTTACACAGGCTTCACCAGCGTCTTTTGGTGAGCCTGGTTAGGCACTGTCGTTTTTGTTTGAAGGATATAGAGGTAAATATGCTGCTTTTTCTGGGACACCCCTTTTCTTTTTTTTCATCCAGCCTGCATAGATGACTTGTTTGCCCTTAATGACATTAAGGATGTGGTTTTATTTATTCAATATAAACTTATTTACCTTATTTTCCCTTTTTTAGGATTGGTCCCTCTCCTTTTGCCTCTGTATGGGCTGCATCTCAGGCTGTAGTAGATTTCCCTATGTGACTATACTGCCAGTTTTAAATCAAGTGGCAGTTTATTCAGCGCCTACCTACATTAAGAGCTCAGCCTTATTAAACTAGGTATGTATGGAGGCTTTGTTAGCCCTATATTTGGGGATAATTCGCCACAAATATGTTTGCTTGTGGTTTTATAACCCCTAATTAGTATTTTGAAACTTTATTTTATTTTCTAGTTTGCAGTACTAGCCCCCTGCAACCACATTAAAGGTTTCGGTCTGCTTCTGTGTCGCTTTGTTTTGCAGTGTTTTACTCTGCTTCATATCTGAACGGGGGTAGGTAGTGGCTCTATTTTGGCACGCATTCCCTCATAGGGGTGTTTATTTCACACAATGGATCTATCCTGTTCATCTACCTTTTTGAATGTCTAGTTGTTATCCTTGTTATGTTATATCCTAGTTCAATCTTTAATAAAAAATTGTTTTTGTACTAATTATTTGTATACATTTTTCACTAGATTGTATCCATTATAACAATTGATTGGCTTACCCCTGAGGAAGGCAATGTTTTGCCAAAACATTTCGGGACTCTGTAACAATCAATGTGAACCTTCCTTGATCACTTGTGTTTTTTTAGACAAATTGTATTTTCTATAAAATATTGAAATTATTTTTGGTTTTGAACCATAATTCTCTGTGACGTGTTTAAGGCACCTCTATAATCCCTCCCTTTTCTCATAACCCTATTCAATTCTTTAGGGATGAGGTGCCGGATCCAATAGATACACCAATCACTTCTTGTCTCTCTTGAGTTACATATGTCATTCTCCTAAAATGGATGGAGCCAGATTCCAGATGTCCGCAATGGTACATGGAGATGAAAGAGGTTATTTGCTCATCCGTGTCTGCTATATCTTGATAAGGGGGGGGGGGGTTCACTGCTGGATACATCCAAATCTCTGAATAACCAAAAATTTGTCCAAATTTATAACCAGACCACACCGAATTACACGTATCTATCAGCCGCCGGGTGGAAAATATCTGCTCACCTTCAAATGTGGACTCCAATATAATATTGAGTTTATGAAAGCTTAAATCATCACCACGAAGGGGATGTCTCCTCTAGCATGCTAATATATTCTCCTCCTCCTGTTCTCTGTATAAAAGGATATATTCATGCAGTTGCCTAAAAAAATCACTCATGACAGCCTTAAATGCATTTAGATGTATAATCCTCTATTTATAGCCCACGCTTTTCCCACTGTGCATGTGGCTAATCAGTGCAATTAATCTGCTCACCTCCCTCTCTGATATGTGTATGTATGAAAGGGAGCTAAGAGTCTTAAATTGCAAGCTCCTCGAGGGCAGGGACTGATGTGAATATACAATATACAGTATATGTAAAGCACTGAATAAATTGACGGTGCTAAATAAGCACCTACAATAAATAAATATGTTATGCAGTGTAATTACGATTGACCCTTTTGTCTTTATGATTGGTAAGAAGGTGGTAGCCAGTTTCCAGACACTGCATCCCCATTTGGTCATAGCACTTTAGTGTATGCTGATTTTGGAACTGTTTATTAAAAAGTCTAGCATGGTGGCAGACTTAACAATCGTATACTTGCATGAGACATGGTGACTGTGATTAGCAACAAGAGCTCTATAGAGTAAGAAATATGGGACAGCCACCCCATTAAAGAGGAATTGAGTTCCATCCAATTACTTTCTTGAGAATGATTTGATTGTGTGATTTGGACCAAACAGAGATTCCTCAATGATTGCAAATGGAGGAAACTGGTATAATAAAGCCAATAAAGAGACATTTGGGGGGACCTTGACTGAATGCCAGAGAGGACTGAAGAGAGTGGTAATAGTTGTATTGCTCGATGGTATTGTTCTTATTTCTGGTAATCTTTGTCTGTAATGCTGATTCACAGTAGTGCATTTAGGTTTTGTGCTGCCCTAGGCCTGACTAATTTCATGCACCCCCTAATTTAGATATGACCCACCCCTTCCTGTCAAGGCCACACCCCTTGCTGTTTAAGACCGGCCCTAAAATTTTCGAGTGGGGACCCTAGTTCTTAAAGCCTGGGGGGGGGGGGGCAATGGACTTCCTTAATTTGCATAAAGTTACTCTCACTTCCTGTCCTATGCTTGTGCCTGTATAGAGGTAATTCCTGGCTATGGGGCAGGAAATGAAGGGAAACTTCTGCAATGGGACAGAGATGGTAAAAAATAAACTGACAGGGGCTATAACCCTCCCTTACTGAAAAAAAAAGTGTTGCCTATAGTTCTACTTTAAGCACACATTTCTGATAATTTTATGGAGAAGACCAAGAAGATATAGCCATGTAAATGGTGCAGCAGAAAACATATAGCACAGAGAGGAATATTTGTGGTCCAGGATGGTGACGGTCAAAATTAGAAGCGGTGGCCCCCACACAGTTGTGGAATGCCGACCACATACCGGAAGCAGTGTGGATGCTTTATGGGGCGCTAGACTAATTTGCCTTTCAGCCCAGTCTACCCCATAAGACTGGCGCTAAACTAACAGTGTAGCACCAGTTGGCAGGGACTGTCCATGCTGCCCCCCTGCAAAGTGCTGCCCTAGGCCTGGGCCTTGTTGGCCTAGGCCAGGATACAGCATTGCTTATTCGTCCAAAGCATTGCTTTAGGTAAAATGTCATTGTCTGTAGCAAAGCTGTTTTTGTTAATAATCACACACATAGGTTGGACTTGATGGACTTGTGTCTTTTTTCAACCTCACCTACTATGTAACCATGTAACTATATATACACATATAATTTGCGCATATATTTATTAGGGCTGGGGAAATGAAAGAATAATTCCTCGATTAATCTTTAACTTTTTTGATCGATCAAAATTCTTTTGATCGATCAAAATTCTTGACGTCACTGGACAGTGAGACTTACCCTGCTGGATGCGAGCAAACTGTACCCATTGGATTGAGGTACCTTTGCATCTGTAGAGCAGGAGGATGCATCAGGCTCCATCAGGGGAAGGGGGCAAAAATAACCATCGTTTTTCTGTCCTAAGCAGTTTCGTGCAGGCAATTCTTTGTGTATCGGCAACATCTGTTCAGTGCAAAAGACCGTTCAGTTCTTCAGGGTATATTGTCAATAAAATGTAATCATGTCTGATTCCAGAAAATGTAAACACTCTGGTATGTCTGTGTGACTGGCTAAAGTGATGCCTACTTGCCTACTATAAAGTGACTGACAGTCAATATACTAGATAAGTTTTATAATTTAGGTTAAACTAACTTTCTACATTTTTGTTAAAGTTGAATAAGAAAAAATTACTTACGTCAGTTCTACAGTTTAAATTTAAAACGTATTTGTGTGAACTGTGAAGTTAAGTCATGGATTGTGGAAACTGACTAGTGTCAGGTGATTGTATATAGTGTATACCACATTTACCACGGACTAATGCAGAGTTGCAATGCAAGGAGATCGGCCAAAAGTAGTTGGATCTGTATGTGCGTTATAATTAATCGAAATTGGTCGGTTAATCGATTAAAAAAGAAAAAAATTATCGAACACGAAAATTTTAATCAGTAACAGCCCTAATATTTTTATATATATTTGATGTCTTTATATGGTTCTATGTTTACATTATATTATACGATATAATCTTTTTCACTTACAGTTTGTGCTGTGTCTTTCATTGTTGACCTACCTCCAATATCTGTGTGTCCATGTGTGATAATAAAATCAGTTTGTGTTGACCTACAATGAGGTGTATTGTCTGTAGACTGGGGGGTTAAAGAAGCTTGGAAGGTGCTGGATCTGAACAGAGGAAGCATTGACGGCGGACCTGGATCTGTTTGAGGACAGAGGGTTCGTCACAACTGGTTGGCAGCAGCGGGATCATGCTTCCTGGCTGTGAGACCTCCACCTGGTTCCAAAATCGGAAAGCAGCTTTCAGTCACCCCAGCAGAGATATGGATCCGGCATCAAAATTTCCGGGGCTGCTGCAGATCGTCCTTTCAGCATACACCAGGTCTGTGTCTGCAGATAAATACCTGGAGGTCAGGCAGCAGATTCGGGTAAGGCACTGAAGTAGATGCCTCCAAGTTGCTGGTATGCAACAGGGCAAGTGCTTTCCAACCCCAAAGCAGCAGGCCAGTGAACAAAGGGAGTTACAGATGCAATTCCTGGAAAAGCGTCCCCAGGAGCAATGGGTGACTGAGTTGGACAGGCTGGTCCAGCAGTAGATAGAGCTGGACAATTGTTATCGGCTTCTGCAATGGCACGCAGAGGAAGAATATTTAGGAGAAACAACATGATGCTCAGGGGGGATATGACTTTGGTGGCCCTGGATTGCTGTGGAGTGCCTTACAGATTGGTTTGTGTTTGGCGATGAAGAGGAACCTACCCTTGAGGACCTGCGAGAACACAGAGAAGCTATGCTCGGTTTTGCAGGTGTCTCAGAGCTTAAACCTGATCTAGACTATTTGCTAAGGAAGGAACAGCATCTGGAAAGGGCATACAGGAAACTGCTAGAATGCGTTTTGCAGCATGCCAGAGAATCGGCAGTGGAAACTGGAGATTGCAGGCTTCAAATGTGAAGTGCTGACAACAGTGCAGAGCTCTGCTAACCTCTGCCCAACAGCAGCTTCAGCCTCCCTGAGAGAAGAGGTAGTTGGGCTTTCTCGTACAATAGTGCCAGAGACATGGTATTTTCTGCCAGCAGCATCAGCGAAGTTACCAGAATCTTCTCCAGCTGAAGTGCTGGCAACCGAACAGAGGGTCCAAGACCTCTGTCCCACAGGGAGAAGGGAGTCATCGCTCCAGGTGGGACCACTATGTGATCACAGGTAATTGCAGCATACAGAGGGTGCTGGCGGTGCACTGAGCAAGTTTGAAGATAGGTGAATGGATAGCCGCACTCCAAAAACCCGGTAAGGTGGTCTTTATTAAATGAACAGCAGGTACAACATAAGGTCACAGCAGCAAAAAACAAGGGGACAGCCGATGCGTTTCGCACTGGATCAGTGCTTATTCATGGCTAACATGCATTAAACTACCTCTGTCCCACACTTTTAGCAATAACCAGAGACTGGGGATTTAATAGACGTTTCTTTAGCAGAGGAACCACCTAGCAAACCCCCAGTAGAAGTGCTGGCATCAGGACAGAGTACTGCAGACTCCAGCTCCACACCCATGGCAGTTTCGAAGGCCCGAGGTGAGGTGGTGGTGTTTCTTTTTTCCCAGTGGGTTGCAGAGAGGCAGGGAGGGGAAGCTGCCATTTCCCCTCCCCAACAAGGATTTTTGAACCTGGGAGACAATAACAGAGACAGGGAGTTTCAGCAGCAGACAGTGCCCCAGAATTATGACACCAACCCAGCTGGAGTGCTGACAACTGGACAGAGGGTTAAAGACCTCTGCCCTACACCTGAAGAAATTCTGGAGGCCCAGGGAGAGGAGGTGGCAGTCTGACCCAAACTGCAGATCAGGATCCAAGAAGAGAATTCAGTCATCACCTCACAACTGCAGCTTGAGCTGAAATTTGGGGATGGGACTGCGGTCTCCACTAACAGAAAACCAGCAGAAGTGCTAGCAACAGGGCAGAGTTCGACCAACCTCTGCCCATCACTGGCAACAACTGTAGAGTTCCAGGGAGCTGAGGCAGTCGGCCTCTCTCCCCAACAGTTAGCTGCAGCTGATGATGGGAAGCTCCTATGCCCAGCTGACCTGCTGGCAATGGGACAGAGCGCTGATGGCCTCTGCCCTTCACTAACAAACAATGGATTTCCTGAAAAGGTGGATGGGACTTCAGTCCCCACTTGTATATCCCAGGGATGCTGGGCAGTCGGCCCAGATCCCCAACAGCATGATGGAGTGAGCCCAGTCACCCTGTCTTCTCTCCAGCGGCTGAAAAGATTCCAGGGAGAAGGGCCAGTCCAGGCCTCTCCCCAGCGGCAACCATGTTCTCTGAGAGAGGCAGAGGTTGACTGGATGAGTAATGCTCTGTTTGGGACAATTTATTTGGGGTACTGTGTGGATACCGGTGTTGAGGGACTGGAACTACCGACTAACTTTGGAGTCAACCCGTTTGTGGTCTCCTCCTGCGTTAGTCTCCTATTGAAAGGGGAGATGTGTGACAGTAGTGACTTTGGGTTGGGGGTTTGTGTGGCTCAGCATGCCCTGGAGAGTTCTGGAGACTCCTTGTCCAGCTTCCCCGACACCTCTTATGTGTAAATCACCTCTGTGTCTCTAATAGGGGCACAGGGTGAATGAGAACCCCACTATGATCTGTGCTAGTCAGATTCAATGCTCTATATATATGTATATATAATGTGTGGTGTGCCATGCTGTTGGACTATTTGCTGTGATGGTTTGGGGTGTGACTATTCTATTGTGGCTACGTCAACTATTATGGGATGTGCATGTGTGTTTGCTGTGAGGAAAAGGGAGGGGGCATTCCTCCAACCCCCCTGCTGATAAGACTGTGTATTGAGAAGTTTGAACACACCTGACCTGTGTGGCCATTGTCATTGGACAGTTTGACCTGCCCTGTTTTCCAAGGGTGGGAGGGATGTGTTTTTCAGGAGATATATCTGTGTGTCCATGTGTGATAATAAAATCAGTTTGTGTTGCCCTACATAGGTTGGACTTGTGTCTTTTTTCAACCTCACCTACTATGTAACCACGTAACTATATATACACATATAATTTGCACATACATTTTTATATATATTTGATGTATTTATATGGTACTATTTTTTACATTATATTATACAATATAATCTTTTTCACATACAGTTTGTGTTGTGTCTTTCATTGTTGACCTACCTCCAATACACCGTGAAATATCTATGTGTCCATGTGTGATAATAAAATCAGGTATTATTATGAAAGATGGGCCAAGAGTACTTTTTTTTCTTTTATTAGTAGACTAAAGTCTTATGTTATGCGATGTAACTAAGATTTCCCTTTATGACTTTAGTATTGGTAAGATGGTGGTTGCCAGCTTCCAGACACTGCTTCTCTATTCTCTCAATAGGGCTTTAGTATGCTAGTTTGGGAACTGTTTATCCAAGAGTCTAAGGAGGTGGCAGACTTAACAAATGTATATTTGCATGCGACACAGTGACAGTGAATAGCAACAAGAGATATATATGAGATAGGAATATCAGACAGACATCTCATTTAAAGAGGACTTGAGTAGCTGGCAAATCTAAATACTCCAATACTCTCTTGGAGGGTGCCTCAGCCTTTCCGTATGCTCTTCCAGCTATTCTCCACTCGAACCCTAACAAACTGCCAACGTGCCTCAGGTCGAGTGTACTCCTTAGGGATACAATTATTGCCTGGAGAGAGATACGGAAACTGCTGGGGTTACCCTCCAGTATTTCTTCTCACCTGCCAATTCTGGGTAATCCCATGTTTCTACCGTCCACTATACATAAAGCATTTGAACAATGGAACGACAAGGGCCTTGCCAACATCACCTCAATATACCTCACTGCCCCTGGCAAGTTTAAAATCCTTCCAAACCTTGTCAAGGGAATTCTCCTTACCAGCTACACATGTCTTCTACTATCATCAGTTGGTCAGCTATTTACGTTCGTGCCACCTACCCGGGTCAGACCCCCTACAAAAATCCTTTATTGATTAGTGTGTTACATAGGGATGAATTACTCCATTTCCAGCCTATATTCCCACCTCATTGAACATCAGACTGCTAAATATCGCCTTAAACCTTTCCAGAAATGGTCCCAAATATTCGAGGATGCAGACCTCCCAGACAAAAATCCTTGAGGGATACAGACGAGAGTTCGCGAACTCACCGTATGCGAAACATGGCGTGAGACGCAATTCAAAATCATTCACAGAGCTTACTACCCCTTTCGTATTAACAAGGCGGAACCAGCACAAGAACACTGCCCCTGGTGCTCTGCTCCGGGCCCAACGCTGCTCCACCGCCTCTGGCAGTGCAAACCTATCGTTACCTACTGGGACTCTGTGCTGTCCTTTATCCACAAGATCACCAAACTACTGATCCCCAGGCACCACCTGATATGTTTATTCGGCTGTGATCCGCCCTCACACACACCACAATCAAAGTGCTCGCTTCACGTCTCCCCCTGGGCACATGTCTGCCTTCTGGTGGCCCGCAGGACTATAATGTCTCACTGGATTAGCCCAACACCACCGAAGCTAGTAGTAGTGAAAAAAGCCCTCTTGTCGCTTTTCTATCTGGAAAGGTTGGACACCATTGTGTTGAACTTTCGTTCCACCTCACGTTTTTTTACGAGATGGCGTAACTTCATGGAACACTCGTTCACCCACGATGATCTCCAAAAACTCATGCAACCGTTCCGCTATACAGATTGGTATCTCAAACGAGACCTAACAAACTCCTTGGGCATCCTTAAAATCTCCAACCTGTCTGACCCCTCAACGTTCCTGCCACCCTGAGCCATGACAACGCACACTAGAGACCCCTTGACGTTCCTGATATATGCATGCCCTTATCTGTTAGTTTCACCTATCGCAACGTTCACAGTCAGTCTATCATCCGGGGTTCCTAATGGTGTATTGTATTTCTTTTTTTTGTATTCCAAATACTCCGATTGTTGCTTCCGCCCCTGTAAGTACTAGCACTTGTTCTGTCACATCTTCTTGTTGCTGAAATATTGTTATGCAAGTAATCACAGTGCCACTGGTTTCAATGTGTTTCCCCCCCCCCTTTTTTTTTTTTTTTCTCTTTCTTTCTATTTTATTTTATTTTATTTTATACATGCTTCTATATGCATTTGAGCATACCTTGTTTTTATTCCACTGTACTGTGAAAATTCCAATAAAAATTTATTTAAAAAAAAAAAAAAAAGAGGACTTGAGTTCCATACAATCACTTTCTTAAGAATGATTTGATTGTTAAGTTTGGAACAATCAGAAAATTCTTTAATGATAGCGAATGGAGGGAACTGCTAAAATAATGCCAGGGTAAAGATACTTGGTAGGGACCTTGACTGAAGGTCAGAGAAGAGTAGAGTAATAATAATAATGCATGTGCTTGCTAGTTGGATATCTTGTTAGTTTATGATTGCTTGACTTTTGTCTTTCTCTTTCGGTATGTCTTCCATGGTGCAGAGGTTCTATTCCTTGATGGTATTGGGTGTTATTGGTATTAATTTTTCTCTATAATATTTATGACTCTAAAGCATGGTAAGGTAAAGTAACATGTATTTGTCTGTAACAAAGCTTTTCATGTTAGTGGGTGTGGCAAGTTGGAGTGGGTAATAATGTTGATATTATTTATTAATGATTGTATTATTTGTTTATTCAACTCCCCCCCCCCCCATTTTCTTACACCAGAATCTGTTTAAACACAGTTCTCTGGAGAGGATGCCCCTGTGCATGCAATAGCCCCACCGCTTACTGCTGACCAATCATCGCACTTCATTTTTTCCACTTTATTTATTGTACACCAGCACACTTTGCTTTTGATGAAAGATGTGCATCTAAGTAAGGACACCATTACATTGACTATGTGATTTAACAATGCAATGCATACAATTAGTGATAACAGGTAGCATGGTAAACTGTTGATTAGCACTCCATCGTTGCAGTGTTGGACCTTGGGTTAATTTTACACCAGAATGCTTCTTAGATTTGCTTTGTCTGTTTTATCCTGTGTATTTGTGTATTTCCTTTGAATACTTCTGCTTCCATTAGTACTGAAAAACATACCAATGGGATCAACACCAGATTGATGTGTAGGCAGAAGAGGTATCCACCGTGGGAGCACCAGTTAGAGGGATTCATAGGTGTCTGCATCTGGTTCCTTGAAGGGTCTGGTCTGGAGGAGAGCCAAGACCAGGGTGGTGTGACCGGATTTCGGGAGTTGTGATTTTTTGTGCACAGTTCTCTTATTCCTTTCGCTGTGAGTGGCTTATTGTTTTCCTGCAAGTGTTTATAACAGCACATTATTAGATACAAGCACCCCATGTGTAGAAATATTAGTTATAGTTATTGTTTTGGGCTGATAAGTACATTGAAATAGAGATAAGGCAAGAAGCATAAACGAGGTCAGGTGACCGAGTAAGCATTTCAGTAAATATTTTTTTAAATGGCTGAAGCTTGCATACTGTAGATGAGCAATTCATTTGCAGAAAGTTGATCTGAAGGTCTGGAGGTCAACATTACTATATATAATGAATACTTTTATTCAGCAATGCAGCAAACAACACAGTTTTCAATGCAGGATATTGTGTACAGCAAGTCCATAGCATAAACAAAAAATATGTTCTTCCAAGCTACAAAATAAACTCAGATCAAGTCTGATCGACAATCCTGCTTGCCACTGCCTCACATACTCTTTCCCCTCTGCTAAGACCTGTGGAAAGATGCATATTTTGCTAACATAAACTGGATACATGGCAGTTTTTCAGCATTTCCATGCTGAGTCCCTGACCTGTGTTCTTCATAACATTTATAATTTTGCACAACCTGAAATGGACTTGTGACCCTTGCACTGTTCTCTTTACTCTGAGTCATCCAGTGTAGTGAAGAATGGTCTGTAATCAATCTAGTGCCTACTTTATGACTCCTTTCCATTATTGAATAGTTCCTCTCAGCATGTGGTTATTTTTTGGCTGGACTGATTGTTAACCTGGCCTTAGGAATGGAACCCAAAAGTGTCTGGACCTTCTGTAAGTGGGAATCCGATCCAAGTCTAAAACAACAACATTATCAGATATGCCAAAACATAATCTTTGTGGGGCTTAAGAATTCATTTCATTATTTAAAATAAGCCCATGTGCCTATGCAAGCCAAAAGAAGGGTCCATGTACTGGAACAGCCCTTCTGGTGTCTCAAAAGCTATCTTTTCTATTGCCCTGGCTGTTAAAGGAATATGCCAACACCCTTTAGTAAGACCAAGGGTTGTAATGTATCATGCTAAACCCAACCTGTCTATCAACGCATCCATCCAGGGCCTGGGATAAGAAGAACATTTCATTTAGTTTTCTGAGGGTTTTGTAGAACCTCAGCAGGCTACCATCATGCTTAGAGATAAGCACCAGGTAATTCTCAATGTTTTTCAAAAACCCACATACCTCTTAAATTTGTGTAGATGGGGGGGGGGGGGGGGGTTACTAAAACTGGTGCACACACACAGAATCTGGTGCAGCTGTGTACAGTAACCAATCAGCTTCTGTTTTTTTTGCCAGGCCGGGTTCACACTGTTACGACACGACAGTCTTACTACTGTGGATCCAACTTTGTCCTGCGACTTGAAGTCTGACATCTGTCCAACTTCAATAAATGGGAATCCGACTTTGATCCGGAGAATTCAGACACTTTGTATCTGGTATGAATCTTTAGGGGGGACTCCACGCTGGAGCTGCATTAATAAATTACTTTAAAAACCTGTGAACTGTGTTTTTATTTTGACACTTTCTTTTAGGTGAATGGGTAGGGGTACAATGTACACCGATACTCATTCACCTAGGGTGGTGTGGCTGGAGATCTGGGAGCCCCCTTGTTAAAGGGGGTTTCCAGATTCCAATAAGCCCACTGCCCACAGACCTGCCAACCAATGGTCAGGGTTGTCAGAAAGAAAGGCCCTTGTCCTCATCAACATGGGGTCAAGGTGCTTTGGGGTTGAATCACACCCCCCATGTTAAGGGCATGCGGCCTGTTACGGTTCAGGAGGGTGGCGCTTGCTCGTCCCCACCCCCTTTCCTGACCTGCCAGGCTGCGTGCTCAAATAAGGGTTTGGTATGGATTTTTGGGGGACCTCAAGCTATTTTTTCTGAGTGGGGGTTCCCTGTAAAATCCATGCCAGACCAAAGGGCCTGGTATGTTTCTTGGAGGGGGAACCCATGCCATTTTTATTTTTTTACTCTTGGCATGGAGTTCCCCTTTAAGATTATCAGAGCACAAGTTACATGCCAAAGTCGGATCAGTTAAGACCGCAATTCGACTTTGATCCGACTTCAGTGATATTCAATGGGCTGAAGTGGGATCAAAGTTGGTAGTGTAGGGAGAATTTTTATTTTAATAGGGAAACATTGATTTTCACACGTCATGCGACATGAGATCCCAACGTCGGAGCGTTTGTCGTTTCAGTGTGAATTCGGCCTTAACCACTTGCTTACTGGGCACATATACCCCCCTCCTGCCCAGGTGAAATTTCAGCTTCCGCACTGCGTCGCTTTAACTGACAATTGCGCGGTCGTTCGTTTTCATCGGTCCAAACCGATCGTGTGTAGGGCCCCATCGGTCCATTATCCTTCGGTCAAAAAATAGAGGGCTTGCTTTAAAATTGAACCGATGGACGGCTAACCGATAGTTTAAAACCGATATAGTTAGTACGCACGCCCATCTATTTGAAACTCGCGCATCCGCAGAATCCAGTCGACGCATGCTTGGAAGCATTGAACTTCATTTTTCTCAGCACGTTGTTGTGTTTTACGTCACCCGCGTTCTAACACGATTCGTTTTTTTTAACCAATGGTGTGTAGGCACATCAGTTCATCAGTCAGCTTCATCGGTGAACCGATAAAAACGGTCCGTCGGACCGTTCTCATCGGATGGACCGATCATGTGTACACGGCTTAAAAGCTACGTTTTCTGGGTTAAAGGTTCGGATTTTTACAGATCAGCTATAAACTCAATGGGGTTGATTTACTAAAACTGAAGAGTGCAAAATCTGGTGCAGCTCTTCATAGAAGCCAATCAGCTTCCAGGTTTTATTGTCAAAGCTTAACTAAACAAGCTGAAGTTAAAGATGATTGGCTACAATGCACAGCTGCACCAGATTTTGCACTCTCCAGTTTTAGTAATTCAACCTCAATGTGTTCACGACTTCCACCTGCCCTGCCCTTGGATCTCCCCTTGCTGCTTATGATCACTGTGACAACGTGGAAAAATCTGCTGTAAAATGTTCAAACTGGGAAAGTCCTGTGGAGGACTGTGGCAATTCCCTTATTGAAAGCATTATATTGTATATAGTAACAGGAAGTTCCAGTTGTTTTCTATCTTTATAAACCACGTTTTTTATGCATAACTTTCATGTTTTTTTTTTAAACTGTTCTATCTGCCCATCAGTTTGGGTGTGGTACACTGAGGTGTTTAGGCAAGTACAACAATAGCTGATGTAGCTCTCTTTGATTATCTTTGACATTAAAATGGGTTCCTTTGTTTCTCAAAATTGCTTTAGGAACAGCTCTTTCAACAAATACCTTAGAGAGCATGTTTGTTTGACAGGGGAATTGCTTATGGGTACCAGGTCGCATAGTAAAGGACTACCAATATATGTTGGTGGATATGGCCCCACCAGATCCATAGTAACTCTCAAAAGGAACCTCAATTATGGGCAAAGGTACCAGTGGACTTCAAAAAATATGCTTGGCGTCCCTGCATTTGACACTTAGGACAATACTGTGTTACTGCTTTAGTTAATTCCAAACCAGAAAAACTGCTGCTTAATGCTGAATACACTTAAGTTTTTTCTAACCTAAATGACCACCCCAACACATTAGAATGAGCCAGATACAACACCTTCATTATGTAAGACTTGGGAACCACTAGCTTCTCAACAACTTGCTCCCATTTATGCCTTGTACACACAAATGTGATTTCCGACAAGAAACCTGTTTTTTGTCAGCAGGAAAACGGCTGAAATTTGTCTTGCATACACACGGTCACACTAATCTTGGCTAAAATTCCAACCGTCAAGAACGTGACGTACAACACGTATGACAATCCGAGATCAATGAAGTTCAATAGACAGTTCGGCTCTTTTGCTTGATTCTGAGCATGCACGTTTTTTTGGGCGTTGTAATTGCATACAGACAAACACGATTCGAACATGAACAGACAGATAAAGTGTGATGGATCATACACATGGTCGAAATTCCTGACAAAAAGCTCACATCTCACTTTTCTTGTCAGGAAAACTGATTGTGTGTACGGGGCATAAGTCTTTACATGTTACAGTAACTCATGGTATACTACACAATGGCATTGGGGAGTTTATTCTGACTTCCCAACCATGACTGCTACTATAAAGTTATCAAGTACTTCTGATGTAGGGGTGTCAACATCCCCATTTGTAGTTGAGGTATAATAGTGTAGCGCCCCCTTACTTTCAGTATGGGCACTACGCTAATGTTAGTTGGAATGGGAGAGCTACGTTGCTCCCATTAGTGATGTATTTAAATTGTGACATCTGTCGTAACAGAAAAGTCTCCTGGATCAATCTGCATTCTAGGGATGTGGTATCATCTCCGGCCAGCAGTTGGCGCCAGCAGGGTTTCTGGCAGAGCAAGTCTTTCCCAGTAGCCAATTAGAGGAGTTGCTCTCTCGAGGGCATGCTGGGGAGGAGTATATCTGTGACAGGTGTCAAGTGTTCTAAAATCTTTGCGGGGTCTCAGTGCTGGGTGCGGCATCCACCTTCAGGGTGTGCGCACCTATGGGCCCCGCCGGCCTGGCCCTCCTGGCCAAGCTTGCAGGCTTCATCGAGCCTCAACCGGAGGCGGAAGAGGACCCCAGTCATCCACTGGGTTCCAGGTTCCATTGAAACGGATCTCAGGCTGAGTGCCGCACTAATCAGGGATCTGGTGACCGAGATGCTACAGGTACGCATTACTGTCTCCCGGTGACCCGGGCTGGAGTCCATTGGAAGGATTCGCCCCTATTTATCCATTACAGATCGTTGTTACTAAGGGCTGGATTGCCCATCTACATCCAGGCCTGACACTGCAAGTTCATCCCTTTACTCTCATCAACCTTTTCCTTCCTAACTGAAGTTGATGTTGGCTGTGTTGGCCTGGAAATAAAGCCTTGGAAAACTTTATTGAATGTCTGGACCTCCGCTCACTACTTTGTTCCAGCATCACACACCCTAGACAACGATAAGAGTCATGTAATGTGCCGAACCCAACAATCAACCAGCGGCTCCTCCGGGAGTAGCGCTACAATAGTAAAATACTTTTACATCAGAAACATTTTCAAAACTAGTTAACTCAGTATTGCACAGTAGCTAGTTCTCAACCACACCAACAACATGATTTACAGTTCCACTTGATGTCTCCACTTAGAGCACCACAGTAGGTAGTAGTCTTTTGCATAACTGTATATACAAGGTATTTCCATTTGGTCTTGGACAAGCTTTGCAGGGTCCACCAATGCGATGAGGCTCCCAGGGTGCCTCTACCCAATGTCCTTCTGTTGCAAAAGAATATACCTGCCTTCCAGTCTTAGTTCCCAAGTATGCTGTAAGAACAGGCTTGGCAAATAGTGACATACACTACCCCAGGTTATATCCCTATAAGCTCATGTAATATAGGGAATTTGTTAGCTATATGATCAATTACTTGATGCTGCCAGCAGAGTATTTTGTGTTTCTCTCAAGGAAGAGAGTCTTTTTTTTAGACTAGGGAGTTGTTCAATCATATCTGGCACCCTAGGGTTTCTCACCTCGATCCTTAATCTGCTTACCCCTTTGAAAAAAGGAAGTGTCTTCAGGGGTTACTGGCTTGGAGGTATATTCCCAGAGTAATATGTTGCACCACAAGGGACACCAGTTCATCCTTACTCTTGGGTTATGTATGCCTAATGTACCACTATATCTTAGTAACAAGGGCTCTAATTTAATGGTTGCAGGCTACTCACTTTACAATCTAAGCAGGTTTGAGCACTTCTTTGTTTGTAAGGTGAAATGTATTTTACATCTGATGCTTTGTGGGCTTGCCATGGCCATATTCTCATGTGAACACATGCTGCTTGGACCGCCATGGTGACCCCAAAAGTGACAAGGATTTCTCCTGTGAGTTTGGCATACTTATTGGTAGCCTGAGGTTGTAAGTCAAAGTAGGCCTTTTGGGGCTCCCAGAAAAATACACTTAAAATAACAAAACATAAAAAAAACAAAATAATAAAAAACAGTGCTAACTAGTCTACTGCTCGTGGGGTAGCTACTCACTTTCGTAGCTCTCTCAAAGATGCTAAGATGGCTTCAGCATCATCTTCCAGGGAAATTGTCTGTAACTTGCTTTGCAGCAGCTGGAAAGGTGTAACAGGGCCTGTATCTGCTACAGTTAATTGTAACATCTGTTGAGTGGTAAAACAGTTTGTCTTTAGCTGGTTAGCATTTACCAAAATAACCTGTTTTACAAGCTGTCCTCGACTGAGAACCCGAGATGTAAGAGGTTTAGGCACAACTAGTTACTATAAATCCTTATGCCATAGTAGAGCATCTTGTCCTGGCATTGAATGGGTTTATTGTCTACAGACCAATCTCGTCTAAGAGTGTGTTTGTGATTGTAGGAAAGACTTCAGATTTTAAGGAGTCAGTTACTGATAGGAATGATGTAATGGTCTCTATAACGTGGGCAAATATGTAAACTTGTGAATAGATCAATTCACCTTCGTACCACATACCTTCAGTGAGAGAGAAGAGCTAATTTTATGGTAGAGTCAGCAAACATCAAATCTTTCCCACGTGCAGAACTGAACAACTTGCATTGCTTTTTCTATAATCAACAAAGGGAAACAAATTCAGAAATGTGTATGAAGAAGATATAATATTTTTTTCATTATTCATGGTAACATGGGTGCAAGCAATTTTAATAGAATGATATTAGTAGTACTTCACCAGAAGTTTTAACCACTAATAGAATATTCGAGCAATGGTGCTATTACTAAGGCCTCCTTCACATGGGGAGTATCAATCTGTACCTGTGTGAAGGCTGTGTTTACCCACATGAGGATGTACAGGTGTTATGTGCATCCCCGTGCAGAGTAGCCTCATTGCTGTCAATTGGTATGTAGTGGCTGCACATACATGGCAACCCCCGCTTGCTCATCTCCTGGAGGAGCGATCCTGAGGACAAGAACCTGGTACTATCATGCAGCAAAACCCATCTCCATCATCTGGAGAACACCAGTTAGTGCTTCGATTTTGCACCTCGGGTGATCTTGTTTCATCCATCAAGGTGACCTACTGTGGCACTTATCCAACTGGTCGGTGTAAGTCTTCCTCTAGTTACTGGCCTCCGAGTCTGACCCCTAACTGTGACAGAACTTTTCCTTTGCACAATAAACAGCAGATTTACAATTTTACACTATGGTGTTCTTGTACTTGTCTTTTCATGCTTCAAAATGGTGCAATTGCCTTGGTTAAGATCACAGTGGTAAATCAATCCTTGCTAACCATTCCAGAGTTTTCCTGACCACTTTAAAAGCCTATATAACCTCTTATAATGTGGGGGGGGGGGGGGGGTCTGTAAAATCTGTACTTTTATGGTATGCTTCCTGCCAGCACCGGACGATTCTTTCTCGGGCCCCCCGATGGCACGGGAGAGCCTGGAGAAGCATCGGATGGCGGCGGGAGGGGGGATGTCCCCTCCCGCCACCTATAATAACGATCAAGCGGCGGAACCGCCGCTATGATCGTTCTTATGTTGCACAGAATCGCCCGCAAAAGAGAAGGATATCTGAATGATGCCTCTAGCTGCAGGCATCTATCAGATATCCCCTCACAAAGCCCAGGACATCATATGACGTCCACCCGGGATGGGAGATCCCCTTTGTGGACGTCATATGACAATGGCGGGTATTGAAGTGGTTAAAGTTTGTCATGTGAATGCAATGATTGAAGTGTTAGTGTGGATTTTAATAAATTGGTCGTTATTTTTCACTATTGGAGCACTTTTTCTTATTTACATGTGTGGATAAACCTTGAGTTAAAACACAGTTGTATATTGGATGGTTGTTTTGTCCTGAGTTGAAATTTTAGCTGGCGAGTGCGATTCCAGAGGGGTGGTGTCACAAGCACAGCGGTGCGGTGGAAGATTTTAAGAAGATTGAATCTTGTTTGGACTATTAATTAATTTATTAATTAGCCACATGTCACTATATATATATATATATATATATATATATATATATATATATATATATATATATATATATATATATATATATATATACACTGTATATCACTAGTGATTTGTTTACAGCTATTTAGTGATTGGTACTTGGGTACTGATCTCACGAGCTCTACATTTTTGTTCTATTTTCACAGTTTGATTTATAGGTTGAAATTCAGTTTATCATTATTATTATTTTTTAAATGGCAGCTTTTATTTCACATTTTTTTCTTTGGCACAATGGTAGTACAGGATATTAGGGGCGGTTTCCTATCTTATGCCAACAGTTCAGTATAGGAACCATGCTTTCACCTGAGCCTCCATGAGAAAGGTATTGATGTCCTCAGTCTTGTCACCGATTTTTCTGGTCACCACTGCACCTGCTGGAAATCATATGAAAAACTGCATATTAAATACAATTCTCTATAGCACTCGTTGTCTTTTATACATAAATATATTGATATATTTGTTTGAATAAACCCTCTGTTCAGAATTGAATTGTAATTTTTTGTATGCAGTTAAGAGAATAACCACACTGCATCTGAGGTCTGAGATCTTTTGCATACTACTTAAAGTGATATTAAAGATATTTTTTTTAAATAAATAATTTTACACATATCTGCTCTGTGCTATGGTTTTGCACAGAACAGCCCTGATCCAGTTCTTCTTGGGTCCCCCACTGGTGCTCCTGGCCCCTTCCCCAAGTGCCCCCATGGCAAGTGGCTTGCTATGGGGGCACTCATGCATGCTTGCTTCCGAGCCCCACTCTGTGGGGTAGATTCACATAGAGATACGACGGTGTATCTACTGATACACCGTCGTATCTGTGAGATCCGACGCTCGGATCTATGCGGCTGATTCCTCGAATCAGGCTCCGCATAGATCTCCCTTAGAGCCGACTGGTTTAAGTGAGTTACACTGTCGGATCTTAGGCTGCAATTTGCCGCCGTCCGCTAGGTGGCGCTTCTGTTATTATACGCGACGAATATGCAAATGAGGAGAACCGCCGATTTAGAAACGAACGCCCCGCCGCTTTTTTTTTACGTCGTTTGCGTTCGGGCTTTTTCCGGCGGATAGTTACCCCTGCTATAATGCGGGGTAGTGCGGCATATCCTATGTTAAGTATGCATCGAAATAATCGTCGTTTACGTAAGTCGTTCGTCATACGTTCGCGTCGAAAACAATGACGTTCTTGCGACGTCATTTGAGGCAATGCACGCTGGGAAATTTAGCCGGCGGCGCATGCGCAGTACGATCGGCGCGGGGACGCGCATGATTTAAATAGTAAACTCCCCCTAGCCGCGGAATTTGCATTCCGCCGGGGGATTTACGATCCGCCAGGGCAACTTACGAGGCAAGTGCTTTCTGAATACAGCACTTGCCTCAAAAACTGGCGCAGGCGGATCGTAAAAAAGATAGATCACGCGGATTAAAAGAACCGCTGATCTATGTGAATCTACCCCTGTGTGTCTATAAGATACACAGGACAGGATTCAGGCCCTCCCCGGCTCCATTCCCGCTAGCTCCGATTGGCATAAATGAATAAAAGCTGACTATTGTAAGTATCCCTGTCAGAGCTCAATGTTTATTTCAACCCTCCAACTGCCACTTTTGCTTAACAGTTTGTTCTGGTAATGAAAGCTGAAAGATACCAGCCTTACCATCAGGATCAACAGTGTAAATTAGAGGAACAAAAGCCTAAAGAAAACAAATGCAGTCACCACTTCTACAAATTGGTAAATTGCAAAACAATACATTTTTGTTCCTGTGGTTAATACTGCCTTAACACCATGTTGGTATCCAAAACAAGAATAGGCGTTAAACAATCACTAGATTTATTCACACACATCGTGTAAAAAGCTATGTTCTTCTAAGGTCCAACCAGGATTGTTATGTAAATTGTTTAGATATGCATTAATATTTGCAGTTCAATTCATAACTGATTTATTTTTATGAAGGCAAGTCAAACATTGGACAGAGGAGTGGCTGTGTATGTGATATACTTGGATTTTGCAGAAAAAGCATTTAACACAGTTCCAATCCCCACACATGGCTAATGTGTGAGGTAAAGAAAACTGTCTGAAAGACAGGATTCAGAGAGTAGTGGTTAATGATTATTACTCTGAATGGTCTAAGGTTATCAGTGGTGTACCCCAAGGTTCAGGGCTGGGACCATGGGCGTCCGCTGAAATATTTTTAGGGGAGGGTGCTTTGTCAGCTGCGATACACAGTCGCATTTAACCCTTTCTTCAAACGCTAGCGGGGGGTTAAAGCACCCTGCTAGCGGCCGAATAGCGCAGCTAAGACGATGGTAAAGCGCCGCTTTTTGCTGGACCCCCCTCCTTCAGCACAGACCCCCCCATTCTGCACAGACCCCTCCATTCAGCACAGATATACCCCTCCTTCAGCACAGACCCCCCATTCCACACAGACCCCTCCATTCAGCACAGACCCCCCCTTCAGCACAGATGGACCCCCATTCAGCACAAACCCCCCCTTCAGCACAGTCGAACCCCCTATCCCATTCAGTACCTAAGGTCAGCCATCAGCGTGGCACAGCACAACACTGGAGGGGGAGGCGGCTTCACTCTGCTCGCTGTGCCTGTGTGACATCTGGCCCGGGACCGTTCAGACAGCCTGCAGCCGCAAGAGAGGGGGATGGTTGATCAGGTGCAGTGGTGTCACCCCCCGCACCAGACCACCCCGCCCCCCCTGCAACACCACGGCCAACAGCTTGCCTCTCTCTCCCTGTTCTAACCTGCCTGTCACCGCGGCACTGTCACTGCTTCAGTCATGGAGGGGTGTCTTCAGTCTTCAACACTTTCTCGATTTTCCGGGGGGGGGCATTGCCCCCCCTTGCCCTATGGAGCGGACACCCAAGGCTGGGAGCCTTACTTTTTAATATCTTTATAAATGATATAGGGTCTGGGATTAAAAGTAAAATTTCAGTCTTTGCAGATGACACTAAACTATGCAGTGGAATAACGTCCTTACAGGAGGTCTCCAACTTACAAGCCGACCTCAATGCTCTGTCTAATTAGGCGACTAAGTGGCAGATGAGGATTAAAGTTGATAAATGTAAAGTTATGCACTTGGGGGCTAAGAATATGCATGCATCATACATACTAGGGGGAGTACAATTGGTGGGGTCCATAGTGGAGAAGGATCTGGGGGTTTTAGGTAGATCATAAGCTTAACAACGGCATGCGGTTTGTAAAGCAAGCAAAGTCCTTTCTTGTATTAAGAGAGGTATGGACTCCAGAGAGAGAGATATTATTTTGCCCCTGTACAAATCATTACTAAGACCTCATCTGGAATATGCAGTTCAATTTTGAGCACCAGTTCTCAAAAAGGATATTGGGGAACTGGAGAAAGTGCAGAGAAGGGCAACTAAACTGATAAGAGGCATGGAGAAGCTTAGCTGGGAGGAAAGATTAGAGGAACTGAATGTATTCACTCTTGAGGAGATTAAGGGGGGGGGGGGGTGATCAACATGTACAAATACATAAGTGGTCAATTTAGTATACTTGGTGTTGAGTTATTCACTTTAAGGTCATCACAAGGAACAAGGGGGCACTCTTTACATCTAGAGGAAAAGAGATTTCATCTCCAAATATGGAAAGGTTTCTTCACAGTAAGAGCTGTGAAAATGTGGAATAGACTCCCTCCAGAGGTGGTTCTGGCCAGCTCAGATTGCTTTAAAAAGCCTGGATTCTTTCCTTAATGTACATAATATAACTGGGTACTGACATTTATAGGTGAAGTTGATCCAAGGAAAATCTTATTGCCTCTCGGTGGGATCGGGATGGATGGAATTTTTTCCCCTGCTGTAACAAATTGGATCATGCTTTGCTGGGGTTTTTGCCTTACTCTGGATCAATTGTGGGTAAAGGATTGTGTCTATGGGATTTATGTTTTTTTTTTTGCATTGGTTGAACTAGATGGACTCGTGTCTTTTTTAAACCTGAAAAACTATGTAACTATGGGGGTTATTTACTAAAGGCAAATGCACTTTGCACTACAAGTGCAAAGTGCACTTGGAAGTGCAGTCACTGTAGATCCGAGGGGACACGCAAGGAAAATGAAAAACATTTTAGCTTGCACATGATTGGATGATACAATCAGCAGAGCTTCCCCTCATTTCAGATCTACCCCTCAGGTTTACAGCGACTGCACTTCCAAGTGCACTTTCAATGCAATTTCAAGTGCACTTTGCACTTGTAGTGCAACGTGGATTTGCCTTTCGTAAATACCCCCGCGATTCCATATAATTACAAGAGCTCTATGTGTTACTTAAAGCGGAGGTTCGCCCTAAAAACAAGTATTTAACATTCCATTCAGCATAAGTCCAACATTTACACTATGGTGTTTTTTTTTGCCGTACATACCGTCTTATTGTTGTTGTCCCCCCGGCTCCCGGGTTCTAGTTCCCGTGGGAGTGGGCATTCCTATGCAGAGGTTAGATGATTGACGTATGGTGAAAAAGTTCCCCTGGCGCATAAGGCGTGTCACTAGTTTTCCGTAAGTGTGGAACTGCGAGTCGGCTCTATACTTTTTCACCAGACGTCAATCATCTAACCTCTGCATAGGAACACCCACTCCCGCGCGCGCGCCGGAAGCCGGGGGAAACAACAATAAGACGGTATGTACGTCAAAAAAAACACCATAGTGTAAATGTTGGAATTATGCTGAATGGAATGTTAAATACTTGTTTTTAGGGTGAACCTCCGCTTTAAATATACAAGTAGGATGGAGGGAATTAAAACACTACTAGAACTATAGGTCCATTGCTGGAGTGTGGGGTAAAATCTAAGTACCTGAAGAAAACTCCTTGCAGAGGAGTACTGTATGACATTTAAACTGTGCACACCAGTGCTAAGAGGCTAACTACTGAGTGACTTTTGGGTGGAGGCAGTTTAAAGTCTTCTCTACAAGTTGTTTTTTCATTTAATTAAGTTTTGAAACAATAAACTACTTTATTCACCAAAGATTACCCATGTTTTGAATTTAATACACAAAAGAGAAAATATCAGCTATAAATAACAAGGTCACTTATTTCCCAACAACCCCAACTGGCTTAAGAATTTTTTTTATCATTTATCAGGTTAAGAATTCAGTTGGTGCTTCCCATGACTAGAGGGCCAAACGTAAAGGCACTCTTTGTAGCACCCTCCTAGTTTAGGGGCAGACTCCAGTTTAGTTTGGCTCCTCTCTAAACAGTAAAGCAAGGATTGAGTGCTCAGGACTTCACATGCTTCCTGTCTTCTACATGCTTCTAAAAGTATAGTGGGAGGAGAGCAGGGCAGACAGCCTAAATATTTATGAGACTCCAAACTATCCCTAGGGAGGTGTGCCTAGAGAAATATTGAACATTGAGGTTCCAGCTTATCTGGAGGGCCTACCAAAGAGCTTTTGAGCTTGGTCAGGACGAGGCTCACTGGAGTAGAATTAAACTGAGTAAGGAGAAAGGCTCACTGGAGAGAGCCAGGAAAAAGTTTGATGGGAAGACGTCAACTTCCTGTAATGGTGTGAACCTACATCTTCCTCACCAGGAGGAGCATGTGGATATTGTCAGGAGGCAACCAATGATCCTGTGGCTGAGTGTGGCTTTTCTACTGAGAAGTGATGGTGTGGTGCTTTCAACCTCCTAAGGAGGTGCAGGTCACCATCAATATAAGGAATTCTGTGGGATTGAGGAGTACTTAAGTAGTTCGAGTTACAGTTCACTAGGGGTATCCTATGTTCCTTATCCCCATCCAAGGCTGCACTACAGTCCCCATGGAGCAGAGGCAGCCACCCCCTCCCTCCTAGACCCTGCTTTCCGACTCCACTCCTGAGCACATGTGCCCTTGGCATTTATACAGTATCCCAGCATGCAATGCAGCACTTTTTTTCTGCCACTAGCCAGAACTGTAACAATGTCTGTTCATTCACTTGCCAGTTCCCTCCCACTGTCCAATATGCCGTCCTATTGGACCAGTGTGGGACAGTCAGATAAGCTGAGCTGCAATGGAGCACAATGAGCAGACCCAACTAAAAGATCCTCCTACTCCTAGGCAGAGAGCACTCTAAGTTTTGCCTGACCATCTTCCTGGTAAGTAAAAAGACCAAAACTATACTCTTCTAGCACCTACCACGAGGGTGCTACACAAACAAAAGCTGCTCCCAAGATTCACCATGTGACATAAAGAAAAGATCACATGGCTAGGGGCTATCAGTAGTAGCAGTAGGCTCTCAGTAGTATTGTGGGTGTTTTAAGCAACTGGAAATTTAAGATTGTTTTTAATCAGTTAGACCAGGCATCACTAAATGGCAGACCATAGTCAGGACTTGGACTGAGTGAGGGTCCTATTTAGACAACTCCACTTTGTAACCTCTTAGTAACCTAGGTGACTGCTCCCGGGTGTCCCCCCTGCCCTCCATGCCACTGAAACTGCTCTTATTCTCACAGCAAGGCATAGTGCTAGAGCCTTGGTAGAACTAAGTCGGTCCTAGAAATTAACCACCTGATTGTAGCTGGGGAGCTCCAACCTCTGTCCAAAACTTAAGTGCTTCATTCCCTCTGCTCTGCTGTGCAAAAAGTAGGACTGTGAAAAGGGCGCTGTTATTGGAATAGAGGGTAAGTTGATGTAAAAAGATCTGGGGATACTGATATGAAGGGAACAGTGTGTTGTAAAAGAGAGATGGGGTCTGTGATGTAAGGAGGGGGACAGTGATGTGAAAGGGTCGGTCATATAAAAGGGGGGGGGGGGGGTGAAAATGATGTAAAATGGGGTGGGGATTTACTGTAATGTGAAGGGGTCTGTGATGAAAGGAGAGGCATGCAATGTTAATAGAGGGACATTATGTTAAAGTGGGGACTGTGATATGAAGAGGGGGGGAGCTGAGAACACTGCTGCAGATGTGATGTAAATTTGGGGACTGGGATGTAAATGGGGGCTGTAAAAAAAAGCGGGGACTGAAATGTAAGGGAGGGGAGTTTAATGTAAAAGGGACTCTGAAGACACCAATGTAAAGGAGAGGTCAGTGATGTAATGAGGGGGGGGATGGGGGACTGGGATGTGATGGGGGACTGACGACACTGTAAACGGGGGGAGGTCTGCCATGCGAAGGGAGGACTGTCATGTAAAGGGAAGGACTGTCATGTAAAGGGAAGGACTGTCATGTAAAGGGAAGGACTGTCATGTAAAGGGAAGGACTGTCATGTAAAGGGAAGGACTGTCATGTAAAGGGAAGGACTGTCATGTAAAGGGAAGGACTGTCATGTAAAGGGAAGGACGGTCATGTAAAGGGAAGGCTGTCATGTAAAGGGAAGGCTGTCATGTAAAGGGAAGGCTGTCATGTAAAGGGAAGGCTGTCATGTAAAGGAGGCACTGAAGACACTGTAAAATGGGGCTGTTATGTAAAGAAGGGGGTTTGCGATATAATGGGGGAGGGACTGTGATGTGAAAGGGGGACAGTGGACACTGATATTAAGGGTGAGACTCTGTGATGTGAAGGGAAACTGAACTGAAGGCACAGATGAAAAAGGAGAGGGGGGCTGTGATATAAAGAATTTAAGTCATAGCACAAAATAAAATTTGGACCTCTTCTGGAATTAAACTTTACTAATTGGGCTTCTGTAAATTGAAATTCAATACCCCATCCAGTAGACCCTTTCATCAGTAAAAATAAGAGCATCTGAAAAGCACGACCATGAAGCAGAGCTTGCATATATAAAAATGAAATATGGCTACCCCGCAGGCCCGGACTGGCCATAGGGCATACCGGGCAAATGCCCGGTGGGCCGCAGCGGCCCGCGGGCCGCCAATGCCCGCGAACGGCCGCGGCGGCCTGCGAATGGTCCACATGTCATGTCTCCCCAGGGGTGTACCAAGGGATTACAGGCCAAGAGGGGACTTCCAGTTTACACAATAGCCCAGTTTACCCGCCACCAACACAGCGCCAGATAGAGATGAGCTGGGCCAGATAGAGAAAGTTGAACTTGAGATCAGCTCTGACATTTTACCCCTCCCCTTGCTGCCTGCAAACCAGTGAGAGGAGAGAAGCTGCTCCTCTCCCTCCTCTCGTCCTGTGTCTGCCCCGCCCACTCTCCCAGACAGACACTGTTCTGCTGCCTAAGGGGCAGGAATATTCAAACTAAAGCCAAACAGAAAGGAAAGATGGAGTCTGATATCCATCCATCCAGTTAGTCCCTCCTGCCTCCAAGTGAGTACACTGATGAAGGGGTGCCCTTCATTCCCTTCTTTCTATCTTTATCTATCTTTTTTTTTTTATCTATCTGTCCATCTATCAATCTCTATCTATCTTTCTCTATCTATCTTCCTTCTTTCCATCGTTATCTATCTTCCTTTTTATCTATATTTATCTAGCCATCTCGATCTTCCTTCCTCCCCTTCTTTCTTTCTATCTTTATCTTTCTTTCCTTAACTATCTTCCTTCCTTTCTATGTATCTATCTTTCTCTATCTATCTATCTATCTATCTATCTTCATTCCTTCCATTCTTTCTATCTTTATCTATCTTTTTTTTATTATCTATATGTCTATCTATCTATCTCTATCTAGCTTTCTCTATCTATCTTCCTTCTTTCTATCGTTATCTTTTTTCTTTATCTATCTTCCTTTTTATCTATCTATCCATCTTTCTCTATTCATCTTTATCTATCTATCTATATCTATACATCTTCCTTCCCTTCTTTCTCTCTATCTTTATTTCTTTATCTATCTTCCTTCCTATCTATCTATCTTCCTATCTATCTCTTTCTTTCTCTCTCTCCCCCCCTTTATTTATCTATCTACTAATCTTATTTCTTCCTTCTATC